>CM076574.1:488016361-489216361 GCA_034641835.2 Pinus albicaulis
AACATTCAACTGGATTGAAAAATGATTTCGGGTACCAAAATTTTTTGCTGATGTCACCAAAATTGTGACGTAAAATTTCTTTTATATCTGGCTTATGAGTTTTCTGTGTTTGATTTTGGGCAGCCGTACGGACGGCTGAGTGTGATGTGGAATTTCTATTAAATCCGCCTCAGTGAGATTTCAAATCCAGAAATTTCAGTTCCGGGACCACTGTCCTTCAATTTTTTTTAAACTCTGATCAATCAAAAATGGCAAGCGGCTCTCTGCAACGTTTTTGTTATATTGCGATCTTGACTGATCACTGGAAATGGAAGGCGGCTTCAGTACTTGAGCAGCTGTAAGTAATTTCAACACTCCCCCTTACTTTCAGCTGCTGGGTTATCATTCATACCCAGACATTTCCTCAAAAACTCAAAACTCTTCTACCCCAATGGCTTGGTCAGAATGTCTGCAAACTGCTCCTGAGTTCTGCAGTGTTCCAAAACAATTTCACCATTGTTTACCAATTCTCTGATGTAATGAAACTTTGTGTCAATGTGTTCCGTTCTCTTGTGAAACACAAAATTATTCGATAATGCAATAGCTGAGCTATTGTCACAGTAAATCAATGTTCCTTTTACCTGCTCTTGGCACAAAATTCTTAACATCCTCCTCATCCAAATTGCTTGACATGCTGCTGCTGTAGCTGCCACATATTCTGCCTCTGCTGTAGACAACGCTACAATGGGTTATTTTTTAGAAGCCCATGAAATAGCTCCTGAACCCATGTGAAAAACATAACCGGAAGTGCTCTTCCGATCATCTACACTTCCAGCCCAATCACAGTCAGTGTATCCAACTAAATCTGAATTTTCTGAAGCAGTATATAAAATACCAAACCTTTTTGTACCTTTAACATACCTCATAATTCTCTTCGCTGCTTGCCAATGTGAATCCTTTGGCTTCTCCATGAATCTGGAAATCAAACTAACATCATGCATTATGTCCGGTCTAGTTGTAGTCAAATACATGAGGCTGCCAACTATGCTCTTATATAAGCTAGGATCAAAATCCTTGTTGCTATCCTCTCTGCTAAGTTTTAATCCCATCACTGTGGGAGTGATCGCTGCTTTGCTCTTCTGCATATTAAATCTTTCCAGCACTTCATTAACATATTTTTCCTGTGAGATAAAAATCCCATTTTCATCTTGTTCTACTTCTATTCCTAAGAATTATTTCAACAAACCCATGTCAGTCATTTCAAATTCTTCTTTCATGACTGTTTTAAAATTTTCAATAAGGTAATCATCATTACCTGTGAAAATAACATCATCAACATATAAAACTACAATCAACATTTTTCCATCTTTTTCTTTGATGTAGAGGGTGGGTTCTCCCTCACACTTTTCAAATACATTTTCTAGTAGATAGGAATCTATCCTACTGTACCACGCTCTTGGCACTTGCTTCAGCCCATAAAGAGCTTTCTTCAACTTGCACACTTTGTGCTTTTGGCCTTTCTTTTCATAGCCGAGAGGTTGTTCAATGTAAACCTCTTCCATTAACACTCCATTTAGGAATGTTGAATTCACGTCCATTTGGTAAAATTTCCACTTGTTTTGTGCTGCTATGGACAACACTGCTCTCACGGTTTCCATTTTAGCAACCGGTGCGAAAGTTTCCTCATAATCTATCCCATGCTTTTGTTTATACCCTTTGACAAAAAGTCTTTCCTTCTGTCTCTCTATTTTTCCTTCTGCATTACTCTTCATCTTGTAGACCCATTTAACTCCAATGACATATTTACCTTTTGGGAGTTCAACCAAATCCCAAGTCTTGTTTCTTTCTATGGCATTAATCTCCTCATCCATAGCTTCTATCCATGTCTTATCCTTAATAGCTTCTTCGAAATGAAGAGGATCATCAACATGAAAATATAAAGAAAACAAAGAATTGATGCCTTCATTTGCTACCTCTTGTGCATAAATTTCATTCAAATTTCCGAACTTCTTACCTCTTTCAATAGGTGTACAAATGCTTGAAGAAGCACTTGAATTTCCTCCTTGTAGTGTGCTTGGAGAAGAACTCTCATTTCTCCTCAAGGGTGTCTCTTGCTGCTCTTATGTTGGTGCTGCTGTTTGGGGATGTATTTCAACCAACTCATCATCATTCTCATCATGAGATAAACAGTGTTTAACATTCACTGTTTTCTCTATGCTTCCATCCCAAGCTTCGTCCTCAATAAAATGAACATCTCTGCTCACAGTAAAATTCTTGGTGGATGGGTTATATAATCTATAGGCTTTGGATTCCTCACTGTATCCAATGAAAATACATTTCTCCCCCTTGCTTTCCAACTTCTTCCTTAACTGATCCGGAATGTGTGCATAAGCCACACATCCAAAAACCTTCATATGTTTGACACTTTGCTTTGTGCCACTCCATGCCTCTTCCGGCACTTTGTTCATCACTGCTTTTGTAGGGCACCTATTCAAAATGTATGCTGCACAATGTACAGCTTCAGCCCAATAATCATTAGGAAAATGCTTTGCCTTTAAAATACTCCTCACCATGTCCATTATGGTTCTATTCTTCCTTTTGGCTACTCCATTTTGCTGCGGAGTATATCTAGTTGCAAACTGCTTTTGAATACCATTTTCTCTACAAAACCGTAGAAAATATTTAGAGATATACTCACCTCCTCTATCAGTCCTTAGGACTTTGATGTGCAACCCACTTTGGTTTTCCACAAGTGCTTTGAAATTGCAGAATTTTTCAAACACTTCACTTTTATTTTTCAAAAAGTAAACCCAAGTTTTTCTTGTAAAATCATCTATGAATGTTAACATGTAGTGGTTGCTAGAAAGTGATGGAGTTTGCATCGGTCCACACAAATATGAGTGGAAAATATCTAAGGGTGCCTTTGCCCTTATGCTTTTCCCAGAAGGAAAACTTTCTCTGTGTTGTTTCCCCAAGATACAACCTTCACAAAGGCTGTCTGGCTTCTCTATCAACGGTAAACCTCTTACCATTCCTTTTCTGTTCAACAAATTAAGACCTCCAAAGTTGAGATGTCCAAATCTCAAGTTCCACAACCAATTTTCATCTTTTGGTTCGCTTTGGATAGCCTCTTGTGTCACTGCTGCTATCTTTTCTTCATTCTTCAAATCTGCTCTCATTCTAAGAGGGAACATCCTGTTCCTTGTCATTTTTACTTCAGCAATACATTGTTTGCTGGGTGGTTTGTCCATGATGGTACAAACATCATCCTCAAAAAATACATTGTACCCCTTTTGAACAAGTTGTCCAATACTTAAGAGGTTACACTTCATTCCTGGAACATAATAAACATTTGCTATGGATTTCTTTGCACCTTTCCTTGTTAAAACATTTACATTTCCTTTTCCCATAACAGACACTTTACTATCAGTCCCTAATGTGACTTGTGACTTCACACTCTCATCTAGCATATAAAACATTGCTAAGTTTCCTGTCATATGGTTACTGCAACCGGAGTCTAGAAACCATAAATCCTCATTCTTTTCTTTAGCCATATTACAAGCCAAAAACAAATTATCTTGGCTGATATTTTCTCTAGTGAAATTTGCACTAGTTCTATTTCCCATATCATGTTGCTTCTTTCTACATTCATTAGCATAATGACCATATTTTTTACAATAGTGACATTAGACATTGGACTTATCATACCTCTGTCCTTGAGCATTCTGCTGACCACTCTGTTGGCTGCTGCCTTGGCCTTGATGTTGATTTGGATTGCTGCCCCTTCCTTGAGCATTTGCTGGACTGTTCCTTCCACCTCTGTTTTGGCTTCTGCCTCTTCCTCTTTTGTTTCCTCTGCCTTGCCCTCTTCCTCTTCCGAAAGACATCTGGGTCTTAAAGGCATGTTCCAGAGATGAGTTTTCACTCCTACCCAATCTCTGCTCATGAGTCATCACTGATGCATGTAGCTCATCCAATGTGAACTTTGTGAGATCCTTAGTCTCCTCTATGGTGGTGAAAATCACATCGAATCTTGAGGGTAGAATCCTCAAGGGTTTTTCCACAATCCTCTTGTATTCAAGAGTCTCTCCATGAGATCTTATTTGTGTGACCATTCCAATCACATGAGTGAATAATGAGTCAATAGTATCTGACTCTTTCATACAGAGAGTCTCAAAGTCTCTCCTCAGCAACTGAAGTTTTGCTGTCTTCACTTTTTCCATGCCTTGATAGGCTATCTTGAGAGTTTCCCATGCTTCTCTGGATCTCTTGGCTGCTGCTATCCTTGGAAACACACTCTCATGCACTGCTTGATACAATAAGAAGAGAGCTTTGGAGTCTTTCTTCTTATTGCTCTTCAACAACTCTTTCTCTGCCTGAGTTAAATCTGCAAACTCTTCTTCATCTGCTGGCTCTTCAAAGCCATCCTCAACAAATTCCCATAAGTCTTGGGAGACAAATAGAGCTCTCATAGTTATTGACCAGTAGTCATAATTTTTCCCATTAAACATTGGGAGATGGATATTTCCCATACCCAAACCAGTGCTGGCTCCAGCCATTCTGCACTCTTAACTATGATTCAAAAACACTTGACTGTGTATTTAAAATAACTGACTGTTCTGCAACAGTAACACAAAATCTGTATAGAGAAATACCTTTGGATTCTTCTTGAATGAGTCTTCACATTGCTGGAGAAGCTGCTACAACAAAGAACTCCTTTCCTTCAGCTTCTTTGATCTTCAAAGATCCTAGACTAGCTCTAATACCATGTTGGAATATTTAAAATTCCAGAACAACAATGGAGAATTAAATTCCCCCTCTTCAACACAGAGAAAATATTAAGAATTTCTTCACTGGAGACAGAGTTTTCACTCAAAAAAAAACTATTTCATTAAACTTCAAAAACTTGGTTACAAAATCTCCTCTGACTGAGGGAATACACAGAAACTTTGACTGCTTCAAAACACAGTTCAACACTAAACTCACACTGTCTAAAATTTCACTCTATCTGTGCATTTACAACTCACTGCTGTGTGTTGGAAAAATACTCTGTCTCTCAAAAAAAATGAATGCACTGCTGTGCAATTCAAATTTTCACACTCTGTTGTGTGTAAAATTAAAACTTACAATACATCAAAGCACACAGGCCTCTTTATATTTTTATATGTCACGACATATAAACATAAAACAACTTTAAAAAAATTTAAAACTAAAACTGTTTTACAAAATAAAACCAAAACGATTTTACTATGGCATGGCCCATGGCCTCATTTTTCAACGCACATATATCATATATGTGTTTGAATCATGTAATACAAAAAACAAATCTATTTTTGAAAAAATTCGTTGAGGGCCCACTAAAATGTTTTAATATATATATATATATATATATAAAACATATATTAAATCATAATTAAAAATCTTTAACGAACTTATTCAAAACCTTCACGAAACCTTTTCTGCCGGACTTCACAAAACATTCAACTGGATTGAAAAATGATTTCGGGTGCCAAATTTTTTTGCTGACGTGACCAAAATTGTGACGCGAAATTTCTTTTAAATCCCGCTTATGAGTTTTCCCTGTCCGATTTTGGGCAGCCGTACGGACGGCTGAGTGTGATGCGGAATTTCTATTAAATCTGCCTCAGTGAGATTTCAAATTCGGAAATTTCAGTTCTGGGACCACTGTCCTTCAGTTTTTTTTAAACTCTGATCAATCAAAAATGGCAAGCGGCTCTCTGCAACGTTTTTGTTATACTGCGATCTTGACTGATTGTTGGAAATGGAAGGCGACTTCAGTACTTGAGTAGCTGTAAGTAATTTCAACACTTAGTTGGCTCTCACACAAACTGACTTTGTTTAATAATAAGAACTTGGTTAATAATTAACCTACGAATTCTTTTTTTGGGAGCCGCGTTGGGGATTTCATGATAGTGTTTGGTATTCATTGATACATCTTTGTGCAGGTTGATTTCATTTGTTCACCACTCTGTGTTTCGACTTGACAGTGTACATAGAAGAAGATTGACCCTTGTGCAAACCAAATTCATTCTCTTCAATGGATATATGAAAATTCATTTTGTGCATTAAGTTAGACCAACTGAAGTTTGATTTTTGTGCGTGTGCGTTGGAATAAAAAGTGTGTTGAATTGATTAGAGCTACAAATCATCAATAGTATTCCTATTGGGAAAAAGTACAAAACGTGGACCTGGTCATACCACAAAATGATTTAAATTAGGTCTTATCATCACTATCAAGGATTTATTGTTATATCAAGGACAATTTTTGCTTATTCTGTGAATATATCTTTCTTAGCTGAATAGATAGCAAAAGAAAATATTCATGTTTCTATGAAGATATTGTTGCAACCTTCCCTATACACCTTGGCATTCACAGTAAATTTTAGATATATGTGTGACTGTGGAAACCATATTGTAATTGGATAAGTTTATTGAGATGTCTTCTAGCATTATTGAAGGCACACTAAAGACTTGTTGACTTGAGAAGAACTTTTGTATTATATCTAGAGCAGGTAATATTGAAGATTTATACTTGTTGGAGATCATTTTAAGAGCATATTTTGAAGAGTATAATTTATACCTTCTTGGGTCAACTTATTGAAGATACCTTGGAGCATTACTGAAGATCTTGTGGAGACATCTTGAAGCTGATCTATGACATGAAGACCAAAATGATTATAGGGGGAGAAAAATATCTATCATGGAGAACTATCATTGATGAAGAAAGGAAGAAAATGTGATGAATCAACATGATGACATGATAAGAAGAAGCTTGATAAGGGGAGCACTTGATGGAAAAATGAATTATCATGACACCCCATTTTCCATTGATGTCAAAGGGGGAGAGAATGTTGAAAGGGCGAGAGTATTGCCATCAATGACAAAGGGGGAGATTGTTGAATAAAATTTTCATTGATGGCATCGTATCTAAATTGTTGAAGCAAGCCCTAACCCTAGATATTGTGGAAACCCTATATCCTAAAGCTACATGATAAAACACTAAAGTCCTTTCACGAATAATTGACGACCTAATCCTAATAAGTCCATGATGACCCTAGCTTTATTGAAAACTTAACCTTGCCAAAGATTTCTTCATCAAGCCAACAACATGCCTCTTCCTTCAACCACCTAATTTTTTTTTTGATACCACCATACATATTTTCTTGTTGAGAGCTTTCCAACGACACAATTTTTTTCTAAATATAGTTATTGAACCCAAAGTTATGCCCATTTCAAAATATACCTTCCCGGCACATTAGCAACAACAACACTACCACATGGAAAACACTTGGCATTCCTTTTGTAGATGAGTCTTCATTTAAATTCCACATTAGTGGACACATGATTGATAAGTGTGCATCCTTGACCATGCCATCTCATCACGTCAAAATGTGCCTTATCATTGCCATGGTTAAATATTTTTGGTTTTGGTAGTTGGGTATTGACATTCTCGATAAGGTTCATTAGTTGAGTCTAAATTTCTTGATACGTAGTACCCAATAGCTCGACAATTGACATGCATATATTCCATCGTCATTAGATGGGAATCATTATTTAATAGTTACATCTGTTTCAAGGTTTATTAACATCGAAAATAAAAATCCAATGCAAAAGTCCCCTACCTATAACACCTAACCCCTAAAACCTTAATATTTATGACACCAATATCCTTAGTGTTACCTAGAGCCACATCAGTGCCACATTCTGACCTAATATAGGTCATCATGCTACATTGACTTGCCACATTAGTGTCACATGAGAATACCATATTAGCATGCCACATCATTGATGACATGCTTGGTTCCATGTCATCATGACACATCATCTCCACATGTGCATGCTACAGGAGTATGCTACATCACATTCCATGTTGGTCACCATGTTAACCAACAAACTAGTCATGTTATTTTAATACCAGGGTTTGCGCCAATGATCACTCTATGAAAACACCCAACCCTTGATGCCTGATCTCCTGATGGTCAATAATAGATACCAATAAATAAAAATATCCATGTTAACCAATAGATAGTGCTAAGTTTTTCAATGTTAGGGATTACTCATCTATCAATAGATAGTTTTGGAAACATTAATATTGAGGAATCTTGCATGGGAAACATAATGAAATACCTAATACCTCGGTGCTCTAATATTCATCTATGGTCTAAGGTCCCTTTTAGCTAAGCTTCCAGTCACAAAATCCTTGTCATATATATGATCAAGAGTTAGGGCCAAAGACCCTGAACCACAATTTGAAAAATTCATGTTGTGTTGTTGAACCCCTTAATTGATCGATGATGGATGGTAATAGACAAAAATATCTTTATCAATCAGTGGATATGTTAAGATCCGTTGATATTGGGGAGTCACAATCAAGGCTATTCAATGATCTTTGGATACACCAGGGCTCAATAGCTCAATAATCCAATCCTTATATCCCCACTGCCCAATAGTTCCTTTCCTAGTGGACATTGTTCACAACTCTTACTGGCCATGTGACCATGGGGATAAGGAAAAATGATTTTGTCCCCAAAATTTTGAAGGGTTATCCCTGAAACTAAATAAGTCCCAAGAGGCCTGCTCTAATAATTAAAAGTATATCCCTAAATTTCTGAAATTCCCAATAAAGATTCCAAGCATGTCTTGGGTATTAAACTACTTGTAGCACAACATGTTATTTCCCAAGGAATGTTTAGTGATTTTAAGGTGCTCCCTAGCAGGATAAAGCTATCTAACAATGGTATTTATTAAGATCATGAAACAAATATATGTTGTCACATTACCCTGCAAATCATTGGCGGAAGTTATTGCTCACATTACTAGGAGTAGATAACATGAATTCATCCCTACCTATATATTAATAGTTATCCAATCTCAATCATGGGTACCATTTAAGTGCCTAAGAAGAAAATCACATGGAGAGGTAAACTGTCAATGACAACCCACACTTGATCTCATAGAATCTCATACTTGAGGTATGGTGTGAATTGGAGGATACTGTTGGGATCCTGTGATTTAGCATATTGGCATAATAAATGACAAGGCAACCTATAAACCAGTCTTTAGAGCTCTAGGATCTAGCCCTCCTAGTCTTAGAGAGGGATCTCTCAATATGTTTGCAAAGATATGACTTGTTTGCTTGTAAAAGGTTGTTTTAGGCTAGTTATTAAGCATCAGTTTGTTTGATTGTTTTGTGGGACATGATGATCTAGGTAGCATAGATAGAAAAGGGAAATCTCTAAGTCATTGGGAAATGGAGTCAAGTAGAAGTTTGTAACAGGTTTGTAGATGAATTAGGGGTATCAAAGGGAAAATATAACTTGGCTGTAGGATCTACAAAGTTTTCAGATGAAATGAAATGAACATTAAGGGTTTAGAATGAAAAGTAGAACTAAGGGAAATTAAGAATCCTTAATTGTATGTACTCTTCAAAAAATGGACTTAAAACATCATTTAAACATGAAGAAGTATTTTATAGACAGGGCTAACCATGAATTCTACAAATCACACTTCAACAAATAACAATTTCAAGACAAACTTTCAAAATGAAATCTAAGAGTCGAGGAACGCTCTATTTCATTAAATATTTCACTCTCAAGGATAAGAAAACATTCAAGATTCACAAATAACTACATTCATAGAAGAGGGAACTCCTAAACATCTATGATTACAGCTATAAAGACCTTCAAAACAATTATTTGAGCAATTACAAAGGGTATGATCGAAACAGACCTCTTTGGTAGACTTTGGACAATGGTACTTTGAAGGGAGACTTCAAAAACAATTTTTAAATAGCAATAAGCAAGCAGGGAAAACCATAAATCATTCTTGAGGCCATTGTATTGAACTATTTAAGAAATAAACAAGCATCAGGGTTGAAAAATAGTCAAACTACTTAATAAAACCTTTAGCAGATGAAAACATAAAGACAATGAAGAGTAAACAGGTCTAAGGTGCTTCTAGGAGACATTTCTTAGCCTAAACTTTTTAATCTACTGTAAGCAAGGAAATAATGAAAACAGAATGGAAAACAGAGAAAACATCAACAATTTAGAATACTTCACCAACAACTAAGCTTAGGGATGTAATGACAGAGCTTTCTCCATCAACAAACAAGTCAAAACATCCACAGGTTCCAGAACATCAAATGTCTTTCAACTTCAGCAGAACTATGTATTACTTCAAAAGAGTCATCAAATGCCCCCATACATTGAGTTCGAATGCAGTATTTATGCTGCAAATGAGGAGGTGGAACCATCTAGGGTTCAAAATGTTATAAATGACATAGTAAATGCACTCCTATCCTTAAAAACCATGTAAGGCATAAGGTAGGAATGTCTCTCAACTACTTCTCTATGTAATAAATCTGTCTTTACTTCTTGAGGATAAAATAGCTGAAAAGATTGACTTTGAGGCCTTTTTTTGTCTTTATAATAACTGTCTGACAATTTTAAAATATATTCTTTAGTGTAATAATTGTTTATTTGTCTTTTGAGGTATAAAGTAAATGAAAGGTGTCAATTTTGATTTATCAAGTGAAATAACTGCGCCTTTGATGTATCCGAGGCTGTATTTAAGCCTATTTTGCCTTGATTTCATCATAAAATTGTGTTTTAAGGCCTTTAGCCTTGATCTGCTTTTTTGATTAATCATCTTTGCTGTCTTTTGCTTTATCC
This sequence comes from Pinus albicaulis, assembly GCA_034641835.2. Classification (NCBI taxonomy): domain Eukaryota; kingdom Viridiplantae; phylum Streptophyta; class Pinopsida; order Pinales; family Pinaceae; genus Pinus; species Pinus albicaulis. Next base: position 488,027,035 of record CM076574.1, read on the forward strand.
CTTCTTAAATCATTTGTTCTATTTCTTTATCTCCTTCCAGAACTTTTTAAACTTCTTTCACATGTCTTTAACTGTGTTTTTCTCCCTTAATTTTCCAATTAAAACTTTAACCGTCTGTCTGCCTTTATCATCATCTTTATGTTTTCGAAACCTTTTGGATTCTTTTGAACTTTTGTTCATCTGTCCTTTGACTGAATTTTTATTCTTTAATTGTCCTTTAAGCCTTTAATCTCTGTTTCTTTGGCCTTTCTTCTTACTTCATTGATTCTTCTTTGTTTTGTTGTGTGCAGGGTTTCTTTTGGTGCGCTGAGGGTTTTTTAACCCGTCGAGGGTTTGAACCTTTATATAACCCCTTTAGCTCTTTTTCTTTTATTTTTGGGCCATAGAGGACTATGATCCTCGGCCTTAGCACTGTCTTGGACTGTTAATAGCCTCCTCCGCCATTGAACCTGCAAACAACCATCAAACACATTATAAAATCCTACGTGAGGGCTTTAAACTGCTTCATAGAGGCTAATGGAGTGGTGGAGGAGTAGTAGAGGAATGCTGCAGAGGGAGGAAATGGAGAAAACCACGAAAAATAGGGTTTAAAATGACTTTGGCGTGAAAAATGGGCAACAGTGGTTTTGTGAAAACCGCGAATGGTTTTCGCGTTCATAAACGGTGGTAAGTATTGTATTGTAAAACGAACGTGATTCAATCATTGCGTGACACACGTCCCCCAGAAAACCAGTGGTTTCGCATGAGTTTGGGCGGTTAAACCTCGGACGGAAGATTTACACAAAACGCGATATCGACCGTTGGATGAGGAGGGGCAGATCCAATGGTCGGGAGAGGAACGCGATGGGAAAGGTGTGTGGGTGAGGGTCTTAGTGGGAGCCAGGTGGCAAGAAATGATTGGATGGGCGGCCGGGTAGTGGGAGGTCGGCCCGGTGGGGTTTGATTTCGGGTTAAAGGAGATCTGTTGGATTTGATTAATCAACGGTGGGGATTGATTGTAGGGGAAAATAGATAGAAGAGTGTGGGAGGATGAAAGGTAGGAGGGGAGGCATGGTGGCCATTGATCTTTGAAGATCAATGGTGGGGATGGGTTCGCATAGTGGTGAGGTGGGGGAAATACATAGAGGAATGGGGGCTTAGAGTTTGATGCTGGGGAAAGGTTCTGTGGGGGAAAGAAGAACCGGGGCTAAGGGAAGAGGGGCGGAAGGAGCGAAGGATGATAGCTGTTGATATTTAAAGATCAACGGTGGGGGATGGTGCAGATTTTAATAAGTCTAACGGGGAAAGATATAACGGGACATGGGGTTTAAAAAATAAGGAAGGGCAGGGTCCGATGAAGGGATAAGGTGACCCGAGGTGAAGGAAAAGGGCTAGAGCGAAGAATTAAAGTGCTAGGTCATGGGGCTTGGTCATGTGATGGAGAAGGAGCCGGGGGCTAAGCCGGAAGGGGCTTAAAACCCAAAACTTTAATATGAGCGAAAAAGGCCTAAAATGAGGCTTTTTGAGGTGTTTTTAAGGTTTCGATAAGGGAAAAAAGAGTTTTTAAAACAAAAAAAAGGAGTTATGATGGTTTGGAGGGGTTTTTGATGTTTTTAAAAGGGTTTCTTAGGGAAAAAAGGAGAAGAATGAAGAGGAAAATGGGCTATTTTCAGATGGAAATGGACTAATAAAAACAAGGATAAATAGCCTGAAATGAACTTTCTTCTTTGAAACAACAGGATAAGTTTTTTAGGAGACATAGATGAAGATTTTGGTAAACTAACAGACTTAGAATGATGAAGGAAGTGAGGTTTCTAGAACTCATAATGCTTCTTTGAAATATTATTTCTAGAAATCTAGGATTGTCAACTTAGTCATCTTTGGATAGGATCAAAATTATAGATGACTAACAGTGGCTCCACTTGGGGAGGACAACTTGCTCTTTAGGTGTCCAAAACCTCAGCTTGTCAATCTCTGGCTTTCAGTAAACCAGTGCCCTAGTCCGCTCGACATATTTATTCTTTTCTTGCTGATCTTTCTCTAAAAATGACAACTTTTATCAATTTGCAACATGTAATTTCTTCAAACAACATCTCTTCCTACCTAATCCTACTTGTCCTAGCATTTTTTCTTCCTTTTTGAGTGCATTTGAACTAGCAAACTTTTTGAAATTTTATTTTTGAAAACAGAAACAAACTATCTAATCCTATCCTTATTTCTTCCAAGAGTCCAGATTAAACTGTTGAACTCTTTATTTTCTTCCTAAGCTAGTATCTGTCAAGATTAATCTTTTTGACAAGTTTTATTTTCTATTTCTAAAATAGGAAATTTAAACATAGTCAAATTAGGATTAGACTGTCTGCTCTGCTATGGTGTCTATGGCTGTATGTACAAGCTGCACATAGAATTTATTTGCAGAAAAATAAAACAAAATTGTGAAGGCTTAAGAGCTGAAAATTAAAGACATCCTTTTTTTTTTTCCAGCTCTTGATTTTGATCTTTTGAGTTGTCTTCTTCTTCTTTCTCTGGTTCAACTTTTTAGCATATTAGAACCAGCCTTTCTCTCTCTCTTTGGCCCAAGTTTTTATCATGTTAGAGCCATCTTTTATTTTTATTCCTGGTTAATATTTTGAGCATGTTTGAACCATTTTTCTTTTATACTAATCTATTCTACTGATAAGGCAAGATTAAATTGTTTGGAAAATCTGATTCACTAACCTATCAGTAGTAAATTGAAAGTATGTTTAGCCATGTTTAAGCTAGATGATTGAACAATATATAATTTCTTAATCAACAGTGGCACTTAGATTTGCTCACTTTCAGAAAATTCTCTTTTTTAGGGTATGGGGCTGTACCTCTTTTGAATGCCCTCTTTTCTTTTTCTATCGTTTTTTGTGTTTTTTATTTTTTCAAATTTGAGAAGTAATGTTATATACAGTGAAAAAAATAAAAGCTTTGAAATTTAGGACTCTTGGCAGAAATAGTGTTTGAGCAGCCTGCCATTGGCAGGACCTCCAAATAAATCTTCTCCATTCAGCTCTTGCAGAAGGAATGCATTGTGACCCCTGATAGAATGAATAATGTAGGGCCCTTTCCACAAATTTTCAAATTTTCCATGTTTTCCCTTTTCTTCCCTTCTATAATCCCACTTTAGAACTACATTTCCAACTTGGAAATCATTTTCTTTAGTCTTCTTGTCAAACACATTCTTGATGCTTTCTTGGATTGTTTGTGTTCTCTTGTACACTTCCTCTCTTGACTGCTATAAATGAATTGTCTGATTGATTCTTCTCTACATATCATTTTCCTCAGATTGTACTTCTTGGAGGAGTTTCATGACTGGAACTCCTAAACATGTTGGGAAGACAACATCCATGCCATAAACCAGCTGATAGGGGGACATATTTATTGACTTTTTGGTGGTTAATCTATCAGCCCATAAAGCATGAATAAGCTTACTATGCCATGATTTCTGATTCTGTTCCAACAATTTTTTGATAATATTGACAAGGCTCTTGTTGGATAATTCAGCCAATACATTTCCTTGAGGATAGTAGGTAGTGGAATGACCCAAGGTAATATGATACTTATGGCAGAAATCAATCATTCTTTTATATTTGAAGGCAACAATATTGTCTGTGATGTTATTTCTAGGACAACCAAATCTGGATAGTATGTTGGTTTCAAGGAATTTGATAATGACAGAGTCAGTAACATTCCTAGAAGGTATGGATTCTATCCATTTGGTAAAATAATCAGTGGCGGTGAGGATCCAGTTATGTTGGGATGATGAAGATGGGTGAATTTCCCTAATGAAGTCCAAGCCCCATTGTTGGAAAGGAGCTTCAACATTGATGGGATGTAAGGGTAAAGGTAGGAGTTTTCTCTTGCCATCAAAAATTTGACACTTATGACAAGACATGACAAGTTTCTGAGTATCTGGGAAAAGGGTGGGCCAATAGTAACCAGATCTGAGGATTTTATTTGCTGTAGTTTTCCAGTATAGATGTCCTCCACATTCTCCCTCATGCAGCTCATGCATGATTTTTCCTGCATCAATATCAAGCAAACATTTAAGCAATATTCCAACAAAATTCTTCCAATATAAAACCTCATTTAATATGCAATAATTTAAAGCCTTCTGCTTCAAAAATATAGCTTTAGTATTAGACAGAGAAGGAGGGGTATTCAGATAAAACAACACATATATGATATCAGCATAGAAAAGTGAATTCACAAAATTTTCTTCAATAAATGGAGTTGTAAATTCTTCTTTTTCTTCTAAGACATCAACCATATTCATATCTAGTGCTTGGAAGTTTGACTCATACATGAGTTTTGATAATCCCCGCCCTTTGATTAGTTTGGTAGGCTTGATTTCTAAGTCATATTCTAAAATAACAACAATCCATTTTCCCCTTTTACCATCAGGGTCGTGACTTAGAATATCTTTGACAACAGTATGTGGGACAAAATCAATGATATGAGAATGCAAAATGTAGACTCTAAAGTCTTTCAATTCTTTTACCAAGGATAAGGCTTGTTTCTCCATGATATTATACTTGAGTGGAGCATCTCTTAAGGCCCTACTAAAAAATGATATTGGTTGTTCATGCCCCATGTCATTCTTTTGTAGTAACACTGCATCTATTGTATGTTCAGATGCAAAGGAAACGATATAGAAATCTTTGGTGAAATTAGGACTTATGAGAACCAGTGTTTGAATTAAAGCTTGTTTTACTAGTTCAAATGACTGTTTAGCCTGTATTTTCCATTTAACACCTATCTCTTTCTTAAGCATGTTTGTGATATTTCTTAATAGCTCAACAAGGTTGGGGATGAATCTCCTTAAAAAATTTATATTCCCAATGAAAGATTGTAATTATTTAAGGTTTCTAGGATGGCTTATTTTCAATATGCCATCAATCCTTTTAGGGTCTACCTTGATTCCATTTTCAGAAATTATGTGGCCAAGAAGATTTCCTTCTTGGAGACCAAAGAGTGTCTTTTTGGGATTCAAAGATAAGCCATATTTCCTACATTTCTAAAAAACGTTTCTTAAATGAATCAAGTGTTCTTCATCAGTTTTAGAGAAAACAATAATGTTATCAAGGTAAATGATTATAAAATAGCCCATGTCTTCCAAAAAGGCTATGTCCATGGCCCTTTGGAAGGTGGCCCCCGCATTCATTAAACCAAATGAAATTTTGACATACATGAATGTACCCCAAGGTGTAGTAAAAGCAGTTTTATGTTGGTCACTTGGGAGTAATAAAACCTGATTGTAACTTGAGAATCCATCCAATAGTGAAACTATTTTAGACCCAACCACCCTTTGAAGTTTATGATCCATTTTTGGCAAGGGATAGTTATCTTTAAGGGAGGCTCTATTTAGATTTCTGAAATCAATGCAGAGTCTAATTTCCACAGTATTTTTCCTAACAGATACTAAGTTGGAAACCGATTCTGAATACCTGATAGGAACTATGATCCCAACATCATACATTTTCTTAATCTCTTTCTCAACTAAAGGCAATAAAACAGGGTTTATCCTTCTGAGTTTTTGTTTGAAAGGTTTCTGATTTTCCTTAAGGGAAATTTTGTGTTGAATGATGCTGGTATCATATGATTTTAGATCTTTGTATCCCCACGCAAATACATATTTAAATTATTTGAAAAGTTTTATGTATTTATGTTTGATATGAGCTGGGAGAGTGCTAGATAGCTTTATCATTTTGGGTTCTACTAGGCTACCTATGTTATGTTCTTCTATGTTTGTTTCTATAGGCTCCATACTTGGTTCTTTGGCTACATCATTGAAATAAAAAAGCCGTTCTAATGGTGTAAGACCTCTTGGAATTGTATCATTTTTACATTGTAAAAATTCCAGGTCTTTCTGGTCTGTACTGTCAACTATTTTTTCTCTAAAAGGATGTTCAAAATGATTTTTATCAGCAGAAAAAGACAGCTCTGTTTCAGGGTTTTGTTCTTCATTAAAACAATTTTCCTCATGGCTTGAAGAAGGTGTTGGTATGGAAAAGTCATTCTTTGATTGCATAAAATCATCTATGTGTTTGTCTCCTTCAAATAATTGTCAATAATCTTCATTGTTAGGTATGGCAGGTCTGTTTTTTACCTTTATATCAAATTGTTCATTTGTCTATGGTATTTGGCAATTACTAGCAGAAAAGACAATTTCATTTGCTAGATGATTTTGAGTTCTTGGGATGAAAATGAGTTCACATTTTTCAAAGGTTTTTAGGAGATCAAGGGCAACATTTCTATATTCTCTAAGTTTTGGGTTTTTTGGTTGAATATTCTCCTTTGATCTGCCTGATAATCAGCTCAGAATCCCCTTGGATTGATATTGTTTTGGCTCCTAAATCTTTGAGTAAGTGTAGGCCAATAAGGAGGGCTTCATATTCATCAATGTTATTTGTGCATGGAAAATCTAGCTTATAGGAAAATCCTTTGTTTGTGTTTTGTATCCATACACCAGCCCCTGCACTTATTTTGCTACAGGAGCCATCAAAGTTTATTTTCCAAGGTATTTCAATCTCATTTTAATTTTCTTTCTGCTGTTCAAGGCTCCTAAAATCTAGACTGTTCTTTTCTTGAGTTAATGGCAGATTTGAATGTTCTAGTAGACTAATTTCTCCTTTCTTTTCCTTTGCTTGTTGGCTGATTTCATCTTCATTATATAAGATAAAGGAATCCAAATTTGAATGGATGGATTAGATAGGAGAATTGTTTGATCTATCTATGTTGCTCACCATGTGTTTCATGTGAGATTCCCTTTATAGTCTTCTAGTTTGGTTAAAACTGGGATGGTGGCATAAGACATGTCCATTTGAAGGCTCCCCTGAAGTTTGGATCCCCATGATCTAGATAGAAGCATGCCATACTTAGGGGGAATGTCAGCTACTACTATGTCCATTACTAGACTCTTAGTAGGAATTTGTGCCAAGTTGACATACAAATATTTAATTAGGCCTAAGCATTTGACCCTGCTTGAATCAAAGGAGTATAGGTCTTTGTATGGTTTAGTAATTTTTAAGCCTAGGCTTTCCATTACTACTTTGGGCATAATATTGTGTGAAGCACCTGAGTCTAGCATGGCATTATACAAGATTTTTTCATGTATATTCAAGCTGACATAGAAGGGAGGGACAACTCCTTCTTGATATTTTCCTTCAACTTCAGGACCAAACAATAACTCTGGTTTGTCATCTGTCAAGTTTAAAGGATCAATGTCATTGCTTATATTCAAAGCTTTTAAAACTTGGTGTTTATATACATCTTGAGTTACTAATTTAGCTAAGGGTATGGTGATTTTAATCTTGGCAATTTCCCCTTCAAGGCTGAAAGGAACTATTGTTCTTGACATATTTACATCTATTTTTTCATTTACAATTCTTTCAGCAATTATGATTTGCTGATTTTTATTTGGACTGCTATTTGGGACAGATTTGTTAGGGCCACTAGCAGAAGTACTAGGCTAGATTTGTTCAACACTTTGCTGATTGTTTTTGTCTTTATTTATATCAGTTTTCTTGGCCACAGTGTTGATGTTACTAGCTGTCTTTTTGGGCTGATTTTCTGAAGTTTTCTTAACAACAGTACTAGTGTTTTTGTCATTAGAAATTTCTAGGCTCCCTTTTCTGCTAAGATTATATTGTTTGTGTACCTCCATGATTGCATTTTCAAACCCCAATCTGTAATCTTCAGAATCTTCATGGTTGTTTTCAATTTGTTCTGAAGAGAAGAATCCTTGTTCTTCTTCAGTGAGAAAAACATTTGTCTCACTTTCAGATCCTATTAGATTTACATGATTTTCTTCCAACCTTTCAAATTCCCTTTCTTCTTCTTGATCAATATAGTTCTGTTGAAAGGGAGGCCTAATCTGTTGGTCATTATCTCTTTGCCTATCTTGATTATAGTGTCTTCTGAAATTTGTATTTCTATTTCTGTTTTAGGGGTTATTTTGGTTTTCTCTAGGGGGCACTCTATCATTTAGATTTATGTTTTCAAGCATTCTATCCATTACCTTTACTAAGTTATCAATTTTAGTATCTGATGATGATGTTGATGCTATTGTATCATCCCTGTATGTAACTCTTTTCTCTGCTCTCAATCTAGCTCTTTTCTCAATCAGATTTGCTTCTACACTTAAGGCTCCCCTCTGCATATCTTCCAAAGTTGAGGGGTCTCCTTCTCTTAGCTGGTAGGCCATCTCAAGATCAAAGCCCTCTGGAAATTTAGCCAAGGCTAAGCCTAATGGAGGTTTCATGTCTGGGGGAAGTGCATTATAAACATTGTTAAATCTAGTGCAATACTCTTGGATACCTTCCCCACATTTTCTTTTGAGATTGATATATTCTGAAAGGATTTGGAGAGGTATTTTCCTAATTTCCCATTTGTTTATGAATGTTTGATATAAATAAGGGAGATCATTTATGCTGTGAGGAGTTAAGCCCTTAAATCCTTTCTTGGCTTCTCCTCCTAGACTTTGAGCAAAAATTCTCATCTTAATGGTCTCTTCTTCTATTTCCATATAATCAAAGGCATCATTCATTTTATCTACATGCTGTTGGGCAGTAGTAGGTTCATTTCCAGTGAAATGGGGAATTTTGGATTGGTAATCATTGGGTAGGGGAACCAGAGGTTGTGGTAACACTAGTGGAGCATACCATGCTGCCATGATAGGAAATAATGTGGGATTTACAAGAGGTGGATTAACAAGAGGGAAAGTGGGCTGAAATGGAGTGTTTTGAACAGTGGATGTGTGGATAGGAGTAGAAGAAACACTTGGGCCAACAAACTGATGATAAGTAGATTTGTTATAGAAGGAGATGAAATGATGAAGAAGCTGAGAATCAGGTGGAGTAGAAGGTGAAGCTTCTCTACTAAAGCTCTGTTGTAAATCTATGGTTTCAAGGTCAGCTTGATTTAAATCACTTTGAGATTTATTTCTGAATAGGTTCTTTGTGTAATGTAAGTCAAAGTGAGGATCTTCTAAGACTGTAAGATTTTTAGGGACAAATCTTGTTCTTAGGATGGTCCCATTAGTAGTTGGTTTTCTAGATCTAGAAGTTTGCCACAAAATCTTCTCTGGATTGTCAACTATGGTAGGGGGATTAGGATCTGGATGGGATCTAGTATGGACCCTATGTGAAGCCAGATTTCAGTATCCAAAATTTAGTGAGGTTTGAAATTTTTAGGACTGTCTTTTTAGAAGTTTTCCTCTCACAGTTATTTTTATAATAGGGGACTAGGTTTCTAAAATTCCTCAAGGCTGGTTAACACAGTTTTAAGGAAATCTGGACTACTAGTGAGGTAATAGGCCTACTAGGGCTAGTGGAGTCGCCAGGTGGAAGTTTTTAGCTTTTCTGAAGGTAAAATGTTTTATGGTCCACCACCAATGGTTTATTTGAAAACCAATCTGAAATGTTTTGGGTTTTTCTGAGTTTTTATGTGGTTCTCTAGTTATGAGAGTGTTCTATACCTGATTCAACACTTAGCTAAGGTGGTGAAACAAAAAGAGTCTACTCTATGGCTTATCAACTGATTTCTTCAAGGTTTGATAAGGGTCTCTTAGAATCCTAAGGTTTACTTAGATTTCCACTGATTCAAACAGATCCTATCATGATTACCATTACACTGGTAGTGCTTGAAGAAGCTATATTTCATTTAAATAAACATTGAGTGTCTAGTTTAGGGACTTTTACTCAAAAAGGTCCCACCGTGATCGCCAGAATGTTGGGATCCTATGATTTAGTAGATTGGCATACTAAATGACAAGGCAACTTATAAACCAGTCTTTAGAGCTCTAGGATCTAGCCCTCCTAGTCTCAGAGAGGGATCTCTCAATATGTTTGCAAAGATATGACTTGTTTTCTTGTAAAAGGTTGTTTTAGGCTAGTTATTAAGCATGAGTTTTTTATTTTTATTTTTTTGTGGGACATGATGATCTAGGCAGCATACATAGAAAAGGGAAATCTCCAAGTCATTGGGCAATGGAGTCAAGTAGAAGTTTGTAACAAGTTTGTAGATGAATTAGGGGTATCAAAGGGAAAATCTAACTTGGTTGTAGGATCTGTAAAGTTTTCAGATGAAATGAAGTGAACATTAAGGGCTTAGAATGAAAAGTAGAACTAAGGGAAATTAAGAATCCTTAATTATATGTACTCTTCAAAAAAGGGACTTAAAACATCATTTAAACATGAAGAAGTATTTTATAGACAGGGCTAACCATGAATTCTACAAATCACACTTCAGAAAATAACAATTTCAAGACAAACTTTCAAAATGAAATCTAAGAGTCGAGGAACGCTCTATTTCATCAAATATTTCACTCTCAAGGATAAGAAAACATTCAAGATTAAAAAATAATTTCATTCATAGAAGAGGGAACTCCTAAACATATATGATTATAGCTATAAAGACCTTTAAAACAATTATTTGAGCAAGTACAAAGGGTATGATCAAAACATACCTCTTTGGAAGACTTTGGACAATGGTACTTTGAAGGGAGACTTCAAAAATAGTTTTTAAATAGCAACAAGCAAGCAGGGAAAACCATAAATCATTCTTGAGGCCACTGTATTGAACTATTTAAGAAAGAAACAAGCATCAGGGTTGAAAAGTAGTCAAACTACTTAATAAATCCTTTAGCAGATGAAAACATAAAGATAGTGAAGAGTAAATAGGTCTAAGGTGCTTCTAGGAGACATTTCTTAGCCTAAAATTTTTACTCTACTGTAAGCAAGGAAATAATGAAAACAGAATGGAAAACAGGAAAAACATCAACAATTTAGAATACTTCACCAACAACTAAGCTCGCGGATCCAATGACAGAGCTTTCTTCATCAAAAAATAGGTCAAAACATCCACAGGTTCCAGAACATCAAATGTCTTTCAACTTCAGTAGAACTATGTATTACTTCAAAAGAGTCATTAAATGCCCCCATACATTGAGTTTGAATGCAGTATTTATGCTGCAAATGAGGAGGTGGAACCATCTACGGTTCAAAATGTTATAAATGACATAGTAAATTCATTCCTATCCTTAAAAACCATGCAAGGCATAAGGTAGGAATGTCTCTCAACTACTTCTCCGTGTAATAAATCTGTCTTTACTTCCTGAGGATAAAATAGTTGAAAAGATTGACTTTGAGGCACTTTTTTGTCTTTACAATAACTGTCTGACAGTTTTAAAATATCTTCTTTAGTGTAATAACTATTTATTTGTCTTTTGAGGTATAAAGTAAATGAAAGGTGTCAATTTTGATTTATCAAGTGAAATAACTACGCCTTTGATGTATCCGAGGCTGTATTTAAGCCTATTTTGCCTTGATTTCATCATAAAACTGTGTTTTAAGGCCTTTTAGGCTTGATCTGCTCTTTTGATTAATCTTCTTTGCTGTCTTTTGCTTCATCCCTTCTTATATCATTTGTTCTATTTCTTTATCTCATTCTGGACCTTTTTAAACTTCTTTCACCTGTCTTTAGCTGTGTTTTTCTCCCTTAATCTTCATTTAAGCCTTTAATCTCTGTTTCTTTGGCCTTTCTTCTTACTTCACTGATTATTCCTTGTTATGTTGTGTGAAGGTGGATTTTTAGTGCGTTGGAGGGTGTGATGGTATAAATAGTGCTCATAAAGCACTGATCAAACCACGAAATGAAACCTAACAACCCCTTTCTTTATTATTTGGCCTTTGTTTGGACCGCGAAGGTCATTACCTTCTGGCCCTGTCCTTTTATGGACTGTAGGAGTGCTTTCGATCCCAAAACCACCATAGAACCTGCAACAAACCACAAAATATGTTATAAAATCCTGCGTGAGGGCTTAAAACTACTTTAAAGAGGCTAATGGAGTGGCAGAGGAGCAATGAGGAAGAAATGAATGCGCGGAAGGGATTTCCATGGCAAATACAACAAAAAATGGGGTTTAAAATGACTTTGGCATGAAAAATGGGCAAAGTGGTTTTGAAAAACCACCAGTGGTTTTCACACAGGGAAATGGTGGTTTGTGGTTTTTCCCAAATCGAATGCAATCCAGTTATTTCGCGACATGCGTCCCTCAGAAAACCGGTGGTTTCGCGTGAGTTTGGGTGGTTAAGCCCCGGATGGCAAAATCATGCGAAATGCGATATTGACAATTCGATGAAGGGGGGCAGATCCGACGGTGCAGAGAGGAGTGTGATAGAAAGGTGCGTGGGCAGGAGTTTTAGTGGGAGACAGGTGGCAGCTAGAGATTGGTGGAGGCGGCTGGGTAATGAGTGGTAGGCCCCAGAGTGTGACGTCAGTTAATTTGTCGTGGAGCGGAAAGGTCGTTGCATCATCGGGTTAAACGAGCACTGTTAGATCCTTTAGATCTATGATGTAAATTGACTTGTGGGTATGAAATAGGTTTGATTATCGGGGGAAATAATGAATGGGAGAGGGGATAAGAGTCGTTGGATTGGATAGATTAACGGTCGAGGATGTGTCGGAAAAGTCATGGAGTGGGGTAAGGGAAAAAGGAAGGGGGATGCAGTAGGAGTGTCGACAACCGTCGATCTTGGTAGATCGACGGTGGGGATCCAATCTAAAGTTGAGCATTGGTGGGGGAGAATAAAAGTGAAACGAAACAAAAGGTGAATTTGTCGATGCTGATGGGGGCTTAAAGAGGAGCGTTGGAGCAGTGGTCCCGTGGAGGAGTAGGGGACTGAGGGCGGAGAAAAAGGAGCTGGTGGCTAGGATTTTAGCGCCAGGTTGTGGGGGTTCTTGTAAAAGGACGATTCAAATAATATATCACGAGAAATCAGATATCGGGAAGTGAATGCAGGGAAGTGAATGCGGTGAGGAAACATAAGGAGATATTAAGTGACATGGGAGCGTACGGATACTATGAGAACCATATAAGGGCGCACCAATCTACGAATCCTTACATGACAATGGCGTTTTAAAAGCACCCTTCTCAAGCAACTAATATAGTAGAAAGTATGAAAGGAGTGACAATGAAACAGTATATCATGACTAGGCCTATTTAAAGCGCTTGACTAATTTCAGGAAGGGCACCACTTAAGATGAATCCTTACTGCAAACTAGTGAGCCACTCGCATTCTAGAACATGATACAAGAAGACAAATAGCATGAAATGAGATAATGTATTAACACATAAGAGAAATTGCATACTGTGAGATACCATAGATCAGAATCCTCAATACAGTTATAACCCCTCCTCACTGAGACCCTACGGGCTCTGAAACTTCATACAGAAATGTTACAAAATGTATACAGAAGCCTTCTCGCTGCACAGTCTGCTGACAGAAATCTGGAACCTTTCAAAAATCTTATTTCTGAGTATTTATAGAGAAGACAGAAACTTCTAGAGGAGGAGGGAGACGAGGCACAATTAATGACTCAGTTTGAACCAAAATGGCGGAAAACATTCGCGCCTTCTCTATGAATGACTGACTATAAATGAATATACCTAACAGTCTATCTAAAGAAATAAATGCTAGGAGATAAAAATCTCTTTACATATAAGACCGAAATAATAAAATATATACAACATGTTGCCCGCGGTTGAAAGAAAATCTGCTGTTGTAAGAGATCTGAAATAATCTGCGTTTCTGTACTGTACTCTCGGCCCTTGGCTATGGATTTGAATCCTGGATCTTTAATGCGGGAGAATTTATCTGGAGAGTTCTGGGGATACATATCTATGTCTTCCTTAATGGCGGTCACCTCTCCCACCTACCCTCGGCTTCTTCCTTTAATTTTGCCAGTTAGACTATGTCCTTTGGTATGCTTCAGGTCTTTGCAATGGAGGCAGCAATTTAAAGCGCCGACTAAGTCATTTTAAAACCTGCAAAACCCGCAAAACATTAGAGAAAATTGACTCGGGTGTGGACGCGACAACGGCCATGGAATCAGTGATACGGACTAGGCGAAATGTTGAGATGATGCAGGGTGACAAGAAACGCATGAACATAATGGAGAAATGGAGGGTGACAGGGCAGAAAACAATGGAGCGACCACGAATGAATGGGGCAAAGGTTCATAAACTATGACACGTCACCGGAACATATGAATGGTGGAGGAAGGACACAACGTACACTTGTGAATAATGATGACACGACCACAGGTGGCGGGACCCAAATCGGAAATCGGAATCGGAAAGTGGAGCGGGGAGATAGGAGTGGCACATATTGGAAGTTCTGATCGCGATTGAGGGCAGGACCGCGATTGACCCAGGACCGTTCGATCTCAGAGCAAGATCAACGGCTACACTTGTATCGGAGGGTAATAAATCGGTGGGTCATAAAGGTCTGTTGCGTGCGGGCCCTCCGTATAAATTAATTGCCGCGCCGTTGATTTAAGTCAGATCGGACGACCAGCATTGCGCCCGATCGTTAAGACAATAAGCCCCTTCTTGCTCTGAATTATGGTTTTCAGACTCAGGTCTTATGGAAGTCATAGCGGGAGAGAGTCGGACTCTTAAGGAGTCGGCCTGATTGCTTAAATTTGGGTTTTGAACCATTGTGAAGTAGATTTTCGGGCGGATATAGTAATAGCAAGCAGGGTCATGAGATTTTGGGTCATGGCAGGGCTAAATATGTACAACATCGGCTCCACCTGGAGACGATATGTTCGTCCTCGGGCATGTCGAGAACACGCAGACCATTAAATATTTCATCTTATTTTTCTATTCCCCTGCACTCATACTTCAAGTAATTATCAACACTCTTTTCCTTTATAAAAATAAAAGTCAAAACAAACTATATACAATATATACAATCAGGTATTCTCTGCCTGGGTTAGAATTGGAAATACGGCTTGAGGAACTGGCCATTCATGGGTGCATCCAACAAATCACCCTGTAGATTTTCTAAAGTAAAGGTGTTGTTTCTCCCCAGCTTTACTATTTTGAATGGCCCGAACCACAATGGATCAAATTTAGCATGTTTGCCCTTTTCTGCTCTGCGAACATCCCATCTAAAAACCAAGTCTCCGACTTGAAAATTCCTATCCTTTGCGTGCTGATCAAAGACATTCTTCATTTTTTCCTGACATTCTATCAGTCTCTGATCTACCTGGTTCCTTGTTTCCTCCAATTCTACCAGCTGATTAATTCTTCGAATCATGTCATTTGGTTCTTCCTGGTTCTCCTGCATAAAACGTGCTACTGGCAATGCCAATTGCAAAGGAAACACTGCAGCCCGTCCATATACCAGCTCATAGGGTGACTTCCCTGTTGCTCTTTTGCTGGTTATCCTATTTTCCCATAGAGCAAATTTTAATTGAGAGTCCCAGTTCTTCTGATTTTCAGCTATTGTCTTCTTCAGGGCTATCACCAGGGTTTTATTGGATGACTCTACTAGACCATTTCCCTGTGGATAGTATGCTGTAGAATGAGTCAGGAGGATGTTATATCTTTGGCAGAATTTTACGAACCTGGCAGACTTGAAAGCCTGTGCATTGTCAGCTACAATTCTGGCAGGGCAGCCAAACCTAGATATGATATTATCTTCTATAAAATTCATTATTACAGCATCTGTAGCATTTCTGGTAGGTATGGCTTCCACCCATTTCGTGAAATAATCTGTGGCTGTCAATATCCATTTATGTTGGCCACTTGATGGAGGATGAATCTCTCCTATAAAATCTAATCCCCATTTCTGAAATGGTTCATTTACGTGAATAGGGATCAAGGGAAATGCTGCTAATTTCTGCCTTTCTGCAAATCTTTGGCATTTGTCACACGATCTGACCCAAGCAAAAGTATCTGAATACAATTTTGGCCAGTAAAAACCGGCCTTCAAGATTTTATGAGTTGTAGCCCTCCAGCTGTAATGTCCTCCACATATGCCCTCATGGAATTCTGTCATTACATTCTGTACTTCATTTTCTGTGAGGCATAACAGTAATATACCCAGAGGGTCTCTCCAATAGAGCTGCCCATTGGCAATTGCATATTTCTGAGATTTCATCCTTACAGCTATGTATTTTACTTTGTCGCAGCCAGGGGGACAGCTGAGTGTTAACAGATATTCAACTATTTCTTTATACCAAGGACTAGTTAGATATTTCACATGTATCTTATGAGTAGCCATTTCTAGTCCATGCTACTCCTCCTCTTTTTATGATTCTTCATTTGCTATCACAGATAGATTAATGCCCAAAGCTTGATGATTTGATTCAGATAAAATCTTGGCAATTCCTTGTCCTTTCACCAACTTAGTAGGCTTTATATCTAAATCATACTCTTGGATTTTTTCAATCCATCTTCCCCTCCTACCTTCGATGTCTGCCTGAACCAGAATGTCTTTGACTACCGCGGTAGGGACATAAGCTGTAATGTGAGACTGCAAAACATAAACTCTGAAAGCTTTAAGGGACTTTACCAGGGCGTATGCCTGCTTCTCCAGTATATTATATTTCAATTCAGCATCATAAAGTACTTGACTGAAGAAAGCTATGGGTTGTTCATATCCCTCTTCATTTTTCTGCAATAACACTCCAGCAATGGTATGAGGTGAAGCAAATGAGAAAATCATAAATGGCTTTTTGTAATCTGGCCCTGCTAGCACAGGAGCTTCAGCGAATGCCCGTTTTATCCTTGTGAATGCATCTCTAGACTCCTGGGACCATTTTACTTCATTTTCCTTTTTCAACATATTGGTTATGTGCCTAACTATCTCTGCATAGTTAGGGATAAATCTTCTCAAAAAATTTATTCGCCCCAAAAACACCTGTACTTCTTTCTTATTTCTTGGCAAAGGAATGCTATTTATCACTTCAACTCTCTTAGGATCAATTTTTACACCATCTTTAGTCACGATATGCCCTAAGAGTTTTCCCTCATCTAATGCAAACAAGGATTTTTGAGGGTTAAGAGAAAGGCCATACCTTCTGCATTTTTCAAAAGTTCTTCTTAAATGCTCAATATGCTCGTCATCATTCTTTGAGAACACTGTGATATCATCAAGATACACCACCAAGAACTTGTCCTGTTCACCGACAAAGGCTATGTCCATTGCCCTCTGAAAAGTAGCTCCTGCATTAATTAATCCGAATGGCATCCTAGCATACATAAAGGTTCCCCATGGTGTAGTGAATGCAGTCTTCTTCTGGTCTTCTGGGAACATAGCTACCTGATTGTAGCCCAAAATCCATCCATCATTGACATTCTGGATGCTCCCACTACTTTCTGCAGGATGTGATCCATTTTAGGCAGTGGATAGTTATCTTTGAGAGATGCCCTATTCAAATTTCTGAAATCTACACATAGCCTTATTTCTCCATTTTTCTTCCGAACAGGAACAAGATTTGCTATCCATTCTGAGTACCTTAATGGCACAATTATCTTGGCCTTCAGTAATTTCTTGACTTCTTTTTCAATTGAGGGAAGCAGCAAGGGGTTTATCTGTCTGAGCTTCTGCTTGTATGGCTTTGCATCTTCCCTCAGCGGAATCTTATGCTGTATTATATTTACATCAAAAGTCTTTAGGTCGTCATAGGACCAAGCAAAAACATCTTTGTAAGATTGAAATAACTTCAAATATTTTTCTTTATAATCCTCTGGGACTTTCTTAGATAATTTGATCATTTTAGGATCTGCATAAGTACCCAGATTCAAGTCTTCCACTTGATCTTCTTCTACTACTTTGTTTGGCTGCCTTGGAACATCATCTTTATTAAATAACCTTTCTAGAGGTACCAATCCTCTAGGTATCACATTACCTTTCAGCTGCAGCACTTTATTTCCTGCTATTCTTTCTTCCCATTTGTTTTCAGCAATATTTTCAACTTCTTCCTCTTCATTATCATCAATCTCCATATTGGAGAATTCTCCCACAGTCTCCATAAATCTTTTCATCTTTTCATCATCTTTGAATACCTGCCAATGCTTTATATTATCTGGAATGGATGGTCTGTACCGTACCTCCACTTCATATCTAAGAAGCGGATTCTGAGGAGGACGGAAAGTACTGGCAGCTACCGCAAGGGAGTCTGCTACTCTGTTTTGCTCCCGGGGCATGAACTGTATGTTAAATGCTGAGAAGAAGTTCTCTATCATGTCCCATACTTCATTTCTATATGCTCTGAGCCGTGGATACTTAGTTTGGCATTCGTTTTTAATCTGCCTTACCACCAACTCAGAGTCTCCAAACACTTTTAGACACTGGATGCCCATATTCTTGGCTGTCTGCAGTCCCAATAATAGCACTTCATATTCGGCTACATTGTTTGTAGCTTCATACTCCAGCTTAAAAGACAGTGGCACCCATTTCCCTATAGGAGAAATCAACAATACTCCAGCTCCATTGCCTTCTCTTGAATTAGCTCCATCAAAATGTAAAGTCCAAATTTCTGATTCCTGCTCTTCTTTAGGCTGCTCAGCTTGAATTTGACCAAAAAGGGGCTCATGTGCGTAATCTTGACTTTCTTCCAACATTAAACATGAGAAGTCTCCCTCTTTGTTATAAACTGGGGCATTGTCTGAGCAGTCAGCCTTAGTTACCATCTTGACAAATCTAGTCTCCCTGTATAACCTTCTTTCTTGACCTCCAAAGACTGGGACAGTAGCATATGTTAGATCCAATTTAATTGACCCCCCAATCTTTGTACCCCAGGACCTTGACAACAGCATGCCAAAGCGAGCTGGGATATCAGCAACCACAATGTCCATGACCACACTTTTTGCTGGGATTTGAGCCAAATTGACCACTAAATCTTTAATCATTCCCAGGCATTTTACTCTTTTAGAATCAAATGAATATAAATCTTTGTATGGTCTTGTAATTTGTAGTCCTAGTTGCTCCATGACAGACAAAGGCATAAGATTATGGGAAGCCCCAGAATCTAACATACAGTTATGTAATAGCAGGTCATGGATGACTAGGGACACATAAAAGGGAGGAGTAGAAGGGTCTATCTCCTCGACATGTGGGCCAAAGACTACCATGGGTCTTTCTTCTTGAAGATTTAAGCTATCAGGCACAATGGGTATTTCGGGAGGAAGTATAAAAGAGGTAACTTGAGACTGGTACGCAGGCTGTTTTAATAACTCAGTCAGAGGGACAGGAATCTTAATCTTCTCAAGTTCTTTCTGCAAATTGAAAGCAGATGGGAGCTTTTCTGTCACAATTTCTTTGGACTCCTTATTTTCGACCGAAGATTTGATTTCTTTTGACATTGGCTCAACATTAGGAGGACCGACTAGCTTAGAAGAGGAGGGAATCTGATCATTAGACTGCAAGGGGGTATTCAGGAGGTTCTTACCTTTTTCCGCATTCTTCTTTGTTGCTGGTTCCTTTTGAGCGGATGTTTCCTCTCGAGGTGGTTCTTCTTCTTGCTCCTGAGTTCGGGTCCTCTTCCTTGAGGATCTGAGATCATATTTGACGTTGAATTGTGCTTCCATGAAATCAGCAAATTTCTTGCAGTAATGGTCAATCTCTGCTTCTTCATCTTCTTCTTGCAGGGGGCACTCCATATCATCATTATTCGAAAAAACCAGATTTGAATCTTCTAATCCGTAAGCTGTATCTCCAGGGGAGTCATCTGCTGGTCCTTCAAGGTACAAGGGATGAGGCACCTGATCTTGTTGTTCTTTCGCTTCCCTTGGAAATATCTGCAATGGAGGCTTTCTGTACTGAGGATTATATCCTCTGTTTAGAGCATTATAATAGTTCTTGGGAGCGGCATTCTTAGCTTCCAGTTCTAGCTTGACCATCTTCTTTATCATCTTGCTTATCTCATCCATTTTATCTGAATCCTTTTCTTGATTAGAAGTAGAAACCTCTTCTTTGCCTTTTCTTCTAGTTTCCTGTTCGATTTTTCCTTTTAACTTCCCAGTGGCAGCAAAATTTGCCTCCAACTCTAGAGCATCTGTCTGAGCATCATCCAGGGTAACAGGCATTCTTTCCCGGAGAGAGAAACCGAAATCAGAATCAAAAGCTGCTATAAAAACAATTTTTGCAGCGGCTTGTTGAGGTTTCATATCGGCAGGAAGGTTCAGATATAATTTATTAAACCTTTTAATAAATTCTGCCACTCCCTCATTTTGTTTCTTCTTTAGTGTATTGAATTCAACGAGGCACTGCCCTTGATCTTTCTTTTCTCCCCACTTCCTGAGAAAAGCATTCTCCATCTGGTCCCAGGTGGTGATTGAATGGTTTTCCAATGTCTTGAACCATTTTCGGGCTTCACCTTCCAAGGATTGCACGAATAACCTCAGGACCACATCCAGATGTTCAACATTTAAGTTCTCTGCAAAAGAGCAGAAGGTCTCGAGGTGCTTCTGAGCATCAATTTCGTTCTCACCATTAAATCTTGGAAAAATCTTCAAGTAGTCTTGTGGCATGTCATTTAGCACTTGGGGCAAGGCCAGAGGAGCATATTTATTTAATAGAAAGGCAGGAACATTGGCCATTGGAGGAGGCGGGGGTTGCACAACAATTTGAGATACAGACGAAGGGAGAGGAGAAGGAGGAAGTGGAGTATGAATAACGATGGGAATAAATTGCACAGAAGCCTGAGGTGTAGATGGGAATAACTCACGTTTAACAGTAGCTACTTCTGTGACCTCCTTAATTTCTTCAGCCTCAAAAGCAGGACGAGATTCTCCTTCAATCCAGGTATTTCCTCTACGTGGAGTTTGTGAGTGAAACTCGGGTATTTCTGTTCTAACTTCTTGAAAAGAAGAGGGCGAAAAATCTCCAACGGAATATTCAGGATTTTCAGAACAGACTGACTTCTTCTCTTTCCAACCTCTTTTATCAATGATCTTCTCTGGGTCAGACACGGGTGTTTTCGGCTGCGAGGTATCCGACCTCAAATGGGGCTTCCGGGAAGCCAGGACTTCCAATAAAATTTATCAAATAAATACCAGTGGAGTCGCCAAGGTGAGAAATCTGCAACTCTTCACCTCTCTGTGCTCACCTGATTAGAGAGTGAATATAAGATGTCGGACCCAGGGAAACAGATATTCTTGAATTCGTTCCCCGGCAACGGCGCCAGAAAGATGTTGTGGATGATTTTGTCACCCTCCTAGAGACAGCCTAGAGTTGCCATAGACCAGTGCCTAGGACATCTTAATATAGCAAGGAGCCCTTTTAGTTTGGGTTGTCAGTCCAAGAACTCACTTACTATCTCTTGTTTAAAACAAGGCAGCTAGATTTGAATGGGACCAATCTCTCTCAGAAGGCTGTGAGTAAGGCCAAAGTATGGAAAGACTTGTCAAGCACCAGTGAAGACATCGGGGCAGGTTCAAAGACAGCTTACTTGTAAAGAGGGCCGGTCAAATAATATATGCGAAACAAGTGTATCGGAAGTGAATGCGGTGAGAAACATAAGGAGGATATTCATTCATGAGGCCTGATAGGATACACAGCAGGGAGCCATATAGGCGCACAATTTACGAATCCTTATATGACAATATGAACTGAAAAAGCACCCTTCTCCAAACAACTAATAAATTAAAAGAAATAAAAGAAAAAAGAGTGAGTGAAACAGATGTCTTAGTACAAGCCTATTGACGCTTAAGCTGTCAGAAAGAATTTCACTTTAGATGATCATACCAAGCTAATGAGACACTCGCAGCTACAGAACACACTGATATGAAGACAATTTGCATGAAATGAGATAATGTATTAACACATATTAGAAATTACATACTGTGAGATACCAAAGATCAGAATCCTCAATACAGTTATAACCCCTCCTCACTAAGACCCCACGGGCTCTGAAACTTCATACAGAAATGTTACAAAATGTATACAGAAGTCTTCTCACTGCACAGTTTGCTGATAGAAATCTGGAACCCCTCAAAAATCTTATTTCTGAGTACTTATAGAGAAGACAGAAACTTCTAGAGAAGGAGGGAAACGAGGCACAATTAATGACTCAGTTTGAACCAAAATGGCGGAAAACATTCGAACCTTCTCTATGAATGACTGACTATAAATGAATATACCTAATAGTCTGTCTAAAGAAATAAATGCTGGGAGATAAAAATCTCTTTATATACAAGACATAAATAATAAAATATATACAACATGTTTACAGTGAGGGGAAAAATACGCCGTGGCAGAAGTGAGAACAACAAACGCTGATACCGCACTCCGGCAATAAGCTTTGGTTGAGTCTTGGATCTAGTGTTCTGGAGGACGCATCTGGAGAGTTCTGAGAATCCACATCTATGTTTTCTTTAATGGCGGTCACCTCTCCCACCTACCCTCGGCTTCTGCCTTTAATTTTGCCAGTTAGAATATGTCCTTTGGTATGCTTCAGATCTTTGCAATGGAGGCGGAAAGTTAAAGCACCGAATAAGTCATTTTAAAACCTGCAAAACCCGCAAAACATTAGAGAAAATTGACTCGGGTGTGGACGCGACAGCGGCCATGGAATAGGTGATACGGACTAGGCGAAACGCATGAACATAATGGAGAAATGGAGGGTGACAAGGCAGAAAACAATGGAGTGACCACGAATGAATGGGGCAAAGGTTCATAAACTATGACACGTCACCGGAACATATGAATGGTGGAGGAAGGATACAGCGCACACTTGTGAACAATGATGACACGACCACAGGTGGTGGGACCCAAATCGGAAATCGGAATCGGAAAGTGGAGCAGGGAGACAGGGGTGGCACATCTTGGAAGTTCCGATCGTGATTGAGGGCAGGACTGCGATTGACCCAGGACCGTTCGATCTCAAAGCAAGATCAACGGCTACACCTGCATCGGAGGGTAATAAATCGGCGGGTCATAAAGGTCTGTTGCGCGCGGGCCCTCCGTATAAATTAATTGCCGCGCCGTAGATTTAAATTAGATCGGACGGCCAGCATTACGCCCGATCGTTAATACAATAAGCCCCTTCTTGCTCTAAATTATGGTTTTCAGACTCAGGTCTTATGGAAGTCGTAGCGGGAGGGAGTCGGACTCTTAAGGAATCGGCCCGATTGTTTAAATTTGGTATTTAAACTATTATACAGCAGTTACTGACGGAGATAATATAGCCGGGGTCATGAGATTTTAGATCTGAGAGGTGAATATGTACAACATGACCTAGGGAAAATAATCATAACTTTCTATACGAGCATTAGATTTAAATTTCATAAAATATGACTGAAATAGAATGAACTTTAGTTTTTTGTGTATCATTTTCGGGGCCGAAGGTTGAAATAGTGACACATGGAATTCCATACAAGTTTTCTCTACAGAACTAGCCCATAACCAAGTCATTGTGGGAGATTGGGCATAAATTTATCTTGAAGAATCCATTCTCAGTCTAAATTGTGGCATTCGAAAGAAGATTAATAGGGATACCATAGGGAAAAATTTGAGACCTCGAAGAGCCGAAATTATAGAGTTACAACCATTTCAAGAACGAGATCCTAAAAGCAAGAAAAAGGTGTGCATTTTCTTAAAAAATTGAATAACTTTTGTTAGAAAAATTAGTTGAAGTGATTCCAAAGGAATATTGAAGCATAGAAATTAGTATTTGGTTCTAAAATTCCTCCCAAAGAAAATAATTCTACACCATTTAAGCTCTCAGAAATCTCTACTATGATGCATGAAGAGGAAGAATTGCAACATGATATATTAAAATTATGGGACCGAGTGCAACAAATTTCTCTCTCAAAAAGAGCAACCAAAGACGAATTAAAAGGGGATATGGATGGTTTAAAAGTAAAAATAAAAGTTTTTAAGGATGATTTAAAAGTAGACATGGTAGCAATGATAAATATCAATATGGAAGGGTTGAAGGAAGGATTCACAAAGTTGATGCAGGAAAGGCTTCCTAGTGGTGACAAGGTAATCCATGAAAATCATGATGAGGACAAAAGGAATACGAATCATGACTTTAGAGGCTCCAATGTGGGGTTTAAGACTCACCACATTCCAAAAACCGATATGAGGAAGTTTTATGGAAATGATCCAGTAACATGGATACTAAACATGGAGAAACATTTTGATCTTCATGATGTGAAAAACACACAAAAAATACACATTTCATATTTATATTTAGAACCCAATCAGTTTGTATAGTATCGATGGCTTTCTTCTCGTAAACCACTTTTCACTTGGTAAATTTTTACAGAGGAAATGATAGCACATTATGAGGATGCAAAGAGAAACACCTTCTTTAGCCAATTGATAAATATTAAACAAAAGGTTTCAATGGCAGAGGATGGTGAGGACTTCCAAAAATTTAATATCATAGTAACTTGTTGAAAAATGCAGTAAGAAAGTCTCAATTTGATTTTTCCTTGGCCAAATTGGGAAAATTCGAATTTCCACATCAGCAGACAACTTGGATGCACTTAACTTGTGTGGCATAGCTCTTGCCACCTAGTTAGCTTAGTAAATTTGAATTAGAGGAGTTTGAGTTCATTTAAGCATGCTTGATTGCTAATTTTTAGTGATCCATTTGAGTTATATCTAGTTGAGTTCAATTAAACTAGTTCTAATTGTTGGAGGAACTAGTGGAAGATTAGTTGTGCAGTGGTACATCAATATAACTCAGTGACCATCTAGTTAACTGATCAATCAAACAAAAATAGCTAGTGCATGCAGAGAATTCAAGTTCCCTAGCTGTGGTGGAGATTCCAAGGCAATGTAACATAAACTTTAGGCTAGTCTTGAGTGTGCAGGTGTTGCATGCAGTCAAATGATAAACCTTGGGAATTGCGCAAGCATTTTGGAATAATTTCCTAAATAATAGGGCCCTAATTTATCAGGAATTTAACAAGGAAATAGGGGCTCAAGTAGAGAAAAAAATTGACCAAGTTTGGGTCAGAGATTCTTAGTGAGTAGAGAGATAGGTTATTCACTTGCAGGTTGAGCTCAGATTGAGCTAGAAATTGTAATACATCTCTATTCATCAGTTAATGTAAGAAGGTATAAGGGGTTTTTAGTAGTTGATTTCCCATGGAAAAATATTGTGTGCATGTGTTTTATTTATTATTTCATTTCTGTGATTGATGTTCTAAATTATGAATTGAATTCTGCAGAGAAGTAGAGTAGGATTGTGTCTTGTGATTTAGATTAAAATTTCATGAGTAGTTACAATTATACACCATAATTTATACATAATTGATATTCCAAAGGAGCATAGGATTGATGTATTCATAGGGAATTTAAAGGATAACATCCAACATAAGGTTCACCTTTGGGAACCTAATACATTGGAGAAGGTATTTAGGGTGACAAGAAAATTTGAAAGAAAAATTATGGCAACAATTGGAGGAAAAAGAGCAAAATGGATTTGTTATAGTTGTGATAGAAAATACACTAAAGGTCATAAATGTGCTGAGAATAAATTATTTTACATAGATTATGAAGAGGATGAAGAAAAGGAACAAGAAACATCAAAAGAAGATGATATAAACCAAGAACCAACCCCAGATAAAGAAGAAATGAATCCCACCATATATTGTAATTAATTGGCGAAAATCACAACTCCTCAAACTCTCGAGATAGAAGGATATATGAAGAAGAAAAAGGTAATAGTTCTGATTGATTTTGGTCATACCAATAATTTTATTCATTGTAAGATAACCAAGGAATTAATTACTTTCTATTTCTAGCACCAGAGTGTCAACTGATGGTTGAAAATGGAGGAACTATAAATTGCTCTAGAAAGTGTCATAATAACAAGATAACCATGGGGGAAAATGTATTGAATAATTCAATTCTTTCCATTCCAATGGGAGGTGTTGATGTTGTACTAGGAGTCCAATGGTTAAAATCTTTGGGGATGATAGCTTTTAATTTTCAAGAACTTGTAATGATTTTTTTTGGGGAAGGAGTGGAAATTGAATAAAGGGGTAACATAGGGAAACCAAGGAAGATAATTTTCTCTAATGACATGACAAATATTTTGAAGAAAGAGAAAAAAGACATAATTTCACAATTATGCTCACTAGAGGTTCAAACATCGAAGTCATATATTTCTCCAGATCTCCAAAAATCCTTGGACAATCATTCCAAGGTATTTGAGACTCCCAAAGGCCTCCCACCTATTCATGATTATGATCATGCTATTCACTTGATTCCAGGAAATGTTCCTCCAAATGTCAGGACTTACAGATATCCCTATGCCTAAAAGAGTAAACTTGAACGTATGGTTGCAAAAATTCGATAGGCTATTATATTTAAACCTCGTCGAATTTCTTTCTCTAATCCATTAGTATTGGTGCATAAGAGGGATGGATCATGGAATATGTGTCCATATTATAGGGAGCTCAACAAGCTCGCTATTAAATATAAGTTTCCCATTCCTGTCATTGATGATTTTTTGGATGAATTACATGGATAAATTTACTTCGCCAAGCTCGATCTTCTTTCAGGATATCATCAAATTATAATGAAGTCTGAAGAATTTCCAAAAACAACATTCAGAATTCATGAAGGTCATTATGAATTTTTGGTCATGCCTTTTGGCCTTACTAATGCACCTTCAACATTTCCAGGTTTTATGAATTCCATTTTCAAACCATTCCTTAGAAAAAATTTGTTATTATTTTTTAATGATATACTAATCTACAACAAGTCTTGGAAGGGTCATGTTCAATAGATTGACATGGTGCTAAAACTATTGGAGGAAAAACAATTATATCCTAAAACCTCCAAATGCTTCTTTGGAGTACATGAGGTGGAATATTTGGGTCATATTGTATCTCATGATGGTGCTAAGATAGACCTTAACAAAATTAAATCCATTAAGGAATGAAATCCCCAAAACCATAAAGCATCTTCGAGGATTTCTCAGGTTGATAGGCTATTATCACAAGTTTGTTAAGAATTATGAGAGAATAACAATACCTCTAACAACCTTACTGAAGAAAAATGTGTTTTCTTGGATTATAGAAGAAACTAAGGCCTTTCATCATCTTAAAGAGGAAATTTTCCAAGCACTGGTCTTAGCTATGTCAAAATTTAGAAATTTTTTATTGTGGAATGTGATGCCTTAGGAAATGGAATTGGTTTTGTTTTAATGCAAGAAGGAAGACCCATTTATTTTTAAATCCGTCCAATCAAAGGAAAGTATTTACAAAAACCTATTTATGAGAAGGATATGTTTGCAATACTACATGCACTAAAGCAATGGCGACCTTACCTAATGGGAAGACACTTAAAGTAACAATAGATCATGATAGTCTTAAATAAATTTTGGAAAATATTATCTTCATAAGAGAAACACAAATGGGTTACAAGTATGTTGGGTTATGAGTTTGAAACCATCTACAAAAAAGGGAAGTAAAATGTTGTTGCAGATGCACTCTCAAGAAAGGATGAGGATGTGGAAGCATTGCTTTGTTCCATTTCTATTATCCAACTTGATTGGATAACCAAAGCAGGGGATGAATGGAAGAATGACAAAGAGGTGTGAACACTCATTCAAAATTTGCAGCAAGATCTCAGTACAACTAATACATTTAGCTAGAAAATTTATTTATTATGGTACAAATATCACTTATATATTTGTAATAATTCCCAACTCAAACAAAATATTCTTTTAGAATTGCACACCTCCCTCTTAGGAGGGAACTCGGGATTTTTAAAAACTTACCACTGGGTCAAGAAGGATTTTTTTTTGGAGGGCCTTAAATATGATATTCAGATGTTTGTGGCAGAATGTTTGGGTTTCCAACAAAATAAAGTTGATGCAATTAAGACCATGAGTTTGTTACAACCTTTATCCATTCCAAGCATAATTGGGAGGAGGTCTGAATGGATTTTATCACATGTTTACCCAAGTATGTAGGAAAGTGTGTCATCATGGTGGTGGTTAATAGAGCTACCAATTATGGATACTTTTGTGCATTATATCATCATTTTAAAGCCAGTGCAATTGCTACTACATTTATGGAAACAATTCAAAAGCTTCATGGAAACCCAAAGATTATTATAAGTGACGATTTTTTATTGACTCCAAATACCATTGATTCTGGAAAAACCCTAGTTGACGCTCCACGCACCCTGCCGCACCGCGTTTCCAGCCTCTAGCTGCGGCCCTGTCGTAGTAGACCTACATGATCTCACCTCGGGGTCCCCTAATGGAGCAGAATGGAGGCCCACAAGCTCCATCCTTCAGATATCTCGCTGCAGGCTTCGATCACAAGCCCAATGTCTCTTTTTTTACGCGCCTCACCACCACCTCATCCACTCCTCGCTCGAACCAAGAGATGCGACCCATACCACCTCTGCAAGAGACTGATCAGGCTGCAATATATCCTTTGGTGATAATAGTAATAGCAACCACCACTGCAACGACCACTACCTCTGTGAATCAAAACCCCCTTCCCTGTGAAGTTGAAGGCCCAGAAATGAAAGAAAATGAAAATGAAGGAGCTAAAAAGAAAATTTCTTGCAATCCTAAGGCAGTGAAAGTCCTGGAAATAATCATCAGGATTCAAATGTTTCTATCTGCAGAGAATACATGCAAGAAGATGCGATTATCTGTAAATTCATGGGCATTTTTCCCATAGAACACACCCTAAAAGGATGGATCCATGCCAAATGGAGTCCAAAAGGAGAGATTGACCTCCAGTTAGGATCCAAAGGCTTCTTCACAATGGTATTTTCTCTCTTGGAAGACATGAACATGATATTTGAAGGAGGCCCTTACTTTTTCAACTCAGCAAGCTTATACATGAGATATTGGAAGAAAAACTTCACTCCGAACAAAGAAGACTTCACTAGGGTTGCAGTATGGATAAGGCTATTCTCACTTCCCAGTGATTACTGGGAAACCTCTGTACTAAAGGCCATCGGGGATGAACTTGGAGAATACATAAAAATGTTAGGAGGCACAAAAAATGGTCATTATATCTCCTATGCCCGCATATGCACCTACACAGACGTCTCCGGAGCCCTACCAGAAGCCATTAGGCTAAACTTTAGGGATGATATACTGACTCAAAGCATAGACTATGAGCACATTCCCTTCCAATGCATAAAATGTCATGAACACGGACATATTTTCCGAGACTACCCACAAAACAAAACCCCAGAAAAAGAAGATCAAGAAAGGAAAAAGGATGAACAAGGCTACACCAGAGAAGGAAACAATTACAAACAAAGAAAAAGAACAAAAACAAGAAAATATCCTCCAATGATCTCTTGACAAAACAAGTTCAAAGTCCTAACCACGCTCCAGGAGGAAACATGGCAACACAACAGGGAAACATATACAAACATCGAGAAGGAAACACCAATGGAAAAAAGCAACAAAAAAATGGATGCAACATTCACTCTCACACAGCATGGGAACACACCCTAAGAGGACACAGATATGGAAAGTATACAGGAAATTCCAACCCTAAAGGAAAGGGAGATTGAGCAAGTCCTAATGGGAATAGACTTGCAAAAAATCACAAAATAATGGAATTTGAAGGGCATAGAAGGTATCCCCATAGAACACATATAGAAATTCGAGGAGGCCTATATATTATAGCAAGGTATTCAGAAGAAACGAGAGCACCAAAACAAAGGCAAAAACCTAGCAAGAGGAATCACGAAAAACCTAAAGGCAAGTCAACACATCATCCAAGGGGAAAATAGAAAAAGAGGAAGGAAAACCAACAATCAATTCCTTCAAGAGCTTGGAATCTGCCTCATCAACGAAGGAAAGGTAAGGGATATCTATCTTTCCCCTAAAACGTTACTATGATTTGTACATCCTGGAATATAAGAGGACTAAATAGTCCCAATAAGAAAAGGATCCTTAAATACAAGATAGCCTCTGACAAGCCTGATATTGTACTTCTTCAAGAAAAAAAAATCAATTTACATTGTACGGACCCCATTCAGTAATCCTACTTCAAAAATCATTACTGCCACTTGGCCATCTCTGCCTCTGGTACTGCGGGCAGTCTAGCAACCTTTTGGAAGGACTCTCGGTTCTACCTATGTGAGTCTCTACCCTCCAAACATGCCTTTACCACTGTCCTTCAAATCACAGGAACCAAAGACAAGATCATCATCACAAATGTCTATGCTCCTCACTCTGCCTCTGAGTGAGTGGCTTAGCTCCACAACCTTAAGAAGTATCTCAACTCCTTCAATCACCCCCTCAGTTTCATCGCAGGGGACTTCAACATGATTCTCAACCTCAGGGAAAAGCGAGGAGGCCTAAGGAAATTGGACAACGACTCAACTTCCTTTCAGGCCATGATTGATGATCTAGGACTCATTGACACTCCTACCAAAATGGCTCCCTCACTTGGAACAACAGAAGAGGAGGGGACAGACAGATTGCCTCCAGAATTGACAGATTTATCCTTTCAGAGGACCTCTTCCTCTACTCCCTGGAAATGGAAGAAAGCATAGCCCCTCAGGAAGGCTCGGATCATTGGCCCATTTTTCTCTACATCAAGCTCCCAGAATTCCCCAAAACACTCCCTTCAGGTTCGAAGCTTTCTAGATCAGCCATCCAGAATTCAAGGAAAAAATGAAGGAGTGGTGGTCTTCTCCCCTACCCTCCCAGGGCAACAAAATGCATAAATTCCAGCAGAAGCTAAAGCACATTAAATCAGAACTTAGATTCTAGAACAAACAAACCTTTGGAGACATAATAGCTGAAAAAAAGCTAATTGAAACAAAAATTAAAACCCTTCAACAGAGTATCATCAATCATGGGATGACAGAGAAAAAAAAGCAGGAGGAACTCAGGCTTCAAAATAATTGGGACGAACAAGCTGCCCAGGAAGAAACTATATGGAGGCAAAAGTCCAGAGTCAACTGGCTCAAAGATAGAGAAAATAACACTGCCTTCTTCCACATGTCAATGATTCAACACATAAAACACAATAGAATTCTCAGTCTTAAAAATTAGCAGGGCCTCATCCCACACAATCACTCTAAGATTGAAGAGGAGCTCAATCAACACTTCGCGGCAATCCTCACGGAATCCAATAATGAAAATGAGGAGTACATAGGGAAAATAACAAGAAACATCCCCACAATCTTGACCAAAGAGCATAACCAGATGCCGTTAAAAAAGATAACTATGGAAGAAGTAGAGGAAGCAGTCCAATCAATGCCCAATGGAAAATCTCCTGGACCGGACAGTTTCACCAATGACTTCTACAAGGCCTGTTGGTCCTTGATCAAAGAAGAAGTCTATGACCTGGTTGAAGAATCCTGAATCAAAAAATCTATCCTCAATTCCTTCAATGCCACCTTCCTCACCCTCATCCCCAAATCTAACAAAGTAGACTCCCCTGACTAGTTCAAGCCAATTTCCCTCTGCAATGTAATCTACAAGATAATCTCCAAAGTCCTAGCCAACCGTATCAAAACTATCCTACCCCTGCTCATTTCCCCTCATCAAATAGGCTATGTCGAAGGCAGGAATATTTTGGATCGCATCATCCTCTCTCAGGAATTTATCCACTCACTCAAGGATCAACATAAACCAGGCATGCTTATCCAATTACATATGTCCAAATCTTTTGACAGAATTAATTGAAACTACATCAGGAAAATGCTAGTCGCTTTTGGCTTCAGCAAAGACTGCATCAAATGGATAATGTCCTTAGCCACGGGGGATTTCTTTTCCATCCTCCTCAATGGATCCCCCTTAGCCATCATCAACCCTTCTCGTGGCATCAGAAAGGGCGACCCTCTTTCGCCCTTCCTCTTTGTCATCATGGCTGAAGGTCTGGGGCTCTCCATTACATCTGCCTCTACAAAAGACCATATCTATGGTCTCAAACTCTATCCCCCCCCCCCCCCCCCCCGCCACCACCCATCAGCAAGTTTTAGATGACACGCTCCTCATGGGCTCTCCTACAGTCAAAGAAGCCCTTGCTTTCTAGAATATTATTAATTATTTTTCTCTAGCAGCAGGCACCTCTGTCAACAACACCAAATCTCAACTCTTTTTCCTCAAAACCTCCCAAGCCATTCAGATCAAAATTTCCCACATTCTAGGCTTCCAGCTCAGTGCCTTTCCCTATAAATATTTGGGTGTTCCCCTCACTAATAAACC
Organism: Pinus albicaulis; assembly: GCA_034641835.2. Taxonomy (NCBI): domain Eukaryota; kingdom Viridiplantae; phylum Streptophyta; class Pinopsida; order Pinales; family Pinaceae; genus Pinus; species Pinus albicaulis. Next base: position 488,059,012 of record CM076574.1, read on the forward strand.
CTTGGCCAAAGGTATCTGGGAATCCCTGATCACTAAACTGAAAAAAGAAAAATATCTCCAAAAGGACCTTCAAATCCCTAAACCTCCTAGGTAGACTTGTCCTCATTCGTTCGGTTCTCCAAGCTATCCCTCAGTACCAATACTTGGCCATTGCTGCCCCTAAATCCATCTCTAACCAAATCAAATCAATCCAAAGGGACTTCCTTTGGAAAGGCAAGGAGAACAAAGGTAAATGGGTGATGGTTGCCTGGAAAAAAATATGCAAGCCCAAAAAAGCGGGGGGTCTCGACCTCAGAGATCCTGATCTTCTTGGTAAAGTCCCGGGGGCCAAAACTTGGTGGCACTGGATCACCAATCGCACCACCTCCTGGGCACAAATTTGGAAAGCTAAGTATGCTCCCACTCATCATCCAGAATCGTTAATCATACTCTCAGGCACCCTCAAAGGATCCCTGATCTAGAACCAAGCATGGGATAACTGGGCTCTCATTCAGAATCATTGTTTCTCAAAAGTGCGCAATGGTGAGAATTCTTTGTTCTGGGATGATGCCTGGGAGAAACGCCCTAGGCTCAATACAAAAATTTTCCTTCCCATCAAAATGAATATGGACAGACTCAACAAAACTTTTGTTAAAGACTTCTGGAATATCGAGGACAACACTGATTGGAGGGTGTGGCTTGAACCCTCTTTTTTGGTTCAGCACAATCACCCTTAGATTTGTGCCATCCTCGCAGAAGAGATTTAAAAAAGACAAATTCAAAAGTACGTGGATCTAAACAAAATCAGATGGGGTCTAAATGCAACAGGACACTTCAATATTAAAGAGGCCTATGGTCACATATCTGACCCCAATCCCATCCCCTTGGACAGTAAATGGAGCAGGCTCTGGAATCGTAACCATCGGACAAAAATTACTCTCTTTCTTTGGATTGTCATGCATCAAATTTTTTTGACCTGGGAAAATATCCAAAGAAAAGGTTTCATTGGTCCATCCATCTCCACTCTTTGCAAAACCAACTTTGAAACTTCCAATCATTTTCTAAATGAATGTCAATTCACCTCCAACATTTGGAACTAGTTAATTTTTGTCTTCAAAGCCTCCGATCGCGACCCCTCCTCCATCCTCCTCTCCCTCAACCTCTCGAGAACCTCCTTCTCCTCCCAACCCCTCATCAACTTGGCTTGGAACCTTCTTCCTGGCATCATTTGTTGGGCCCTTTGGAAAGAAATGAACTCTCATATCTTCAAGAACCTAGAAAAAAGAGAAGAACTGGTACTCCACTCCATCAAGAAGACTTTGAGAGAATCTTCCTCCATTGCCAAACTCCTTGATCCCTCCTCCCCCCCACGAGGGGGGACTTCCACATCCTCTCCCTTATTGACCTCTCTCCCCACTTCCTTCTCTATAACCTCTTTGCTGCTCTCATCTCTGTGCCGAAACCTAATTGGAACCCTCCTGATCCCAACATTATTAAGCTAAACTATGACGATGCTTCTAAAGACAATCCTGGAAATGCAGGCTTTGGAGGATTTTTTCGCAAACATGAAGGCAAAGTTCTCTGGATCTATTACGGGAACCTGAGCCACACCACCAAAAACGCCACTGAACTTCAAGCCTTAGATCACGGGCTTGACATTGCCAGAGATCACAACTTTTGGTCCCTCCTGGTGGAAGGGGACTCCACAGTGGCTACCGAAGACTGCCAGAAAATCTAACAGGGACACAACGTCCATCAAGTCTCTGACTGCTGGCACATAAAAAAAACATGCACAAAATCAAGCTCAGCATCGACAATTCCAGGGGAATCTCCTTCTCGGCCATTAGGCGCAAAGCTAAAAATCTTGTGGAATTTCTGGAAAATTTTGGAGTTAGTGATATCAATAGGCTCACTTCCATAGCCTGGGACTCCATCGATCAACCATCTGTCAAAAATTATTGCATTCGTATCAGCCTCCTCGATTCGCAGCAGGCCGACCTCGAGCACACCTCTCAATCTAATCAATAATCATTACCCTCCCACTCGCCACCCTCCCCACGAATCATCCCACCTTCGGTATTAATGTAGCCTACCCTCAGCAGTATGCAGTCACTGGCCTCATTAATTTCATGCATGACGAAGCCAATGCATTTGGCATGCTCCTAAGTGGTTCCCCATGTCTGCCTCTCCTCCCGCCAGCCTATATCATCCCCTTTACCATCGATTGTTCCTCATTATTGACTACTACTGTTGTTGCGCTCGTCCCCACTCTGTCTCCCCAAAGGCATTTTATTCGATGTTATCCCTCGCATCCCTCAGTGCCCCCATACCCCATTCCACCTTTCCCTGGCCCCATGGCCCCTCGCAGAGCTCACCCTCCTCCTCCTACTTGTCGTGGTCGCGGTGCTCACTAGGCTAACAACTCCCATGCCCCTGTTACCAGTGCCGAAACTGCCGCTATGAACTCTGCCGGAGCTTATGTTTCCACCAATAGCCAGGATATGTAGAGGCACATTGCTGACTTAGAGAACAGAGCATACATTCTGCATACAGAGACGTCGTCGAAGGCAGTTGATGCAATGCTCCGTTGGATCTTGGATCCCAGTCTCACTAGACCTCGGGAAAACTTGTACAGTAGAGCCATTAATTTACATTGGCACACTAAAAATCTCCTTGCTATAGCCCTCTAGGACCAAAATGACCACAATAGAGTTATGGAATGCAAAATTGACTCATTAAAAGAGAAATTTGTCATGTATGTAAGTGAAGTTCATCACATGAGGTTCATTGATAGGAGCTCCCCCCACTATGCTCTTCTGAGGAGCCGGTCTGCCACGCGCCACCACCACCAACGTCCTAAGGAAGAAGAGGCTACTCCCATGACTCCACGCTCCTATAGGCTAGACGACCAAGGCGTCGGCCCCTCCTGCAACTGACGCTAGATGCTCTGCTCCGATGAGGGTACTCTAGATAGGACCATTAGCATGGATGACTTCTTGGCTGGCGACGTTGAGCTGCAGCGCTCTCTTGGCCTCTAAATCTCTTGCTTCTCTGGTTATGCCTTCTTTTTTGACTCTATGTTCGAGGCTTCAATGCCTTTTTTCAAGCACTTCAATGTATGATCACTCTATGTTTTTTAGCACTAGCACTCTCCCCTCTGTTCCTCCCCCTGTATTTCGTTTCCCAAAGGGAGAGACCCTAGTGTATCAGACAGGAAAATATTCTTCTTCCAGACACTTGTCTGTGAATTCACCTCTCCAGGGCTACGATGTAATCTAAGTTTTTATGTTGAATGTGAATAGATATTCCTAATTTACAAAAAAAAAAAAATATTGTAAGTGACAAAGATCTCATTTTCACTAGAAATGTTTGGATGAAATTATTTTATTGTCTTGGTACTAAATTAGTTGATAGTTCATCTTATCATCCTCAATTTGATGGGAAAACTAATATAGTGAAAAAATGTTTGGAAGGATATATTCTTTGCTTTATATATGATAAAAAAACATAATGGGTAAAGTGGTTACCTGTAGCTGAGTGGTGGTATAACACTTCCTTCCATAATGCAACAAAAATGGCTCCATTTATGGCACTTTATGGATATCATCCACGATCCATCACATCACCTTTAAAATAAAATTCTAAGGCTCAAGCAGTGGAATATCACATCAAGCATGAATAAAACGTTCTCCAACTCTTAAATCATAACCTCACTTTGGCACAAAATTAAATGAAACAATAGACATATCAACATTACAGTGAAAGAAATTTTGATGTAGGGGACTGAGTATTTTTACATCTAAAACCATACAAACAATGTTCCTCAAGCAAGCTAATAAGGATAATATATTATCACCCAATTACTATGGTCCTTATAAGGTATTACAAAATATCAGTGCTATGGCATACAATTTGGAGTTGCCCGCATCTTCCCGATTACACCGAGTTTTCCATGTTTCATTCTTAAATAAGGTTATCAGTGAAAAGCTCCCAGTTCAAATGATATTTCCAGAACTTGACGAAGAATGAAAAATAATATTTGAGCCTAAAGTGATCACGGAAACAAGAACCCAACAAATACAAAATCAATTTCAAAGTATCTCATTAAGTGGAGGAAATTACCCACTAAAGATTCAACATGGGAGGATGAAAATTTTATACATAAGAATTTGGAACTATTCAAGTGTTGAGGAAAACAATTTTTTGAAGGATAGAGGCATGTTAGGTCCCTATAATACTAGGGTATCCCCCTTATTTTTATTGTTAGTGTAGCCCCCTATTTTTATCATTGTGTCCATATATCCCCCATATTGTTATTCTTGTGCCCTATAGAAGCCCAATATTGTTATTGTTGTGCCCTTACATTATTATTGTTATGTAGGTTATGATTATATTGTAACCCCTTAGACTCCTATATATACCAAGGACGTCTTATCATTTGTATCATCCAATAATTGTTCATTTAGGTAATATAAAGGAGGTTCCCCCTAGAAGAGGATAATTTTTAAGTCATTGATCTATCTTTCTTTTGTTTTGTGAGTTGGTTGCATAACAGATAGCCTAAAATTGATCCCATTGCCAAATTTATTGTTGATTGAAAACATCAAGGAGTTGAACCTAAAACTGCTGCGAGGTAGGAGCTTGGTCATTTATATAAACTAGAGATATCATTGTTTTCGGGCTTCCATCAAGTAATTATAAATCTAAAAATAAGCTTAATGATGAGGTTCAAAATTCTTTTTATGTTCTCAAGTTGCAAATGGCATACCCCATAGACACACTAAATCAACCTTGAAATAACCAATTGAATAAAAATGTCCATTGATTGCTCTTAAACCATGATGCGAAGTAATCACAAGTTTAGCCAATTGACAAAACTATGAACATAAGAATTCACTAAAATGTTCAATTATCTCTCCATGTGAAAATTCACACATTATTATCTTAAGCATTTTGACAAGGCATTTTAACATTATCTAGTACTTACCACTTCTTCCAATGCACTAAAGCGATCTACAAATACCCATATCAATTGCTTAAAATAATTACTACAAATTGATCTTAGTGCTACACATGAAAACATGGACTTTTTGAAGAAAATTCAATTTTCTAAACTTCTTGTTTATACTGCATAATTGTGAAAACGTATCTCTCTTAGTTAGAGATCATTGATGGAATCCAATGCCTAATTTGAATGCATCCCCTTTTCAAATTGGATGCTTTTTCTGTGTCAATCAATATCTACAATAAGAGAACCAAAATGTGGAGCAACAAGATGGACACCCATGAGGATAACTAAGAAAACAAGAGAATGCGGTAAAAATGATAACAAATTGCAAAGTCTAGAAGTCAAACAAAAAAGGTTTAAATGTGGCCAAAAAATAATTCAATATCAAACACTTTTGAGGATCGATTGAGATTTTTATGACTTTGATTTTCATAGAACAAATAATTATTTCCCCAAAAAAACTAGATTTAGGTTATATTATCGCTTTCCTCTCTGCTTAGCTATAATGGTATTATTAATTAAGTCGCCTCCTTACATAACTTTAATGAGTAGATGAGTTTTTTTTGTTTAAATGTTTAATTTTCACAGTGAATATTAAAAAATTATTTAATTCTCTACATCAACTCCTCATCTTCATTGTCCTTTCCTATAAACCAACCTTCAACTTCATTATCATTTCCTTTAAACCAATATTTACTCTGAAAGAATGCAAATACTACCTTATTGATGGTGACATTGACAGTTTTTTCACACCAAGTTTTCGTTCTTGCTGTGGTATGACCCACCCAGATGAGATAAATTTTTGAGGGATTAAGACCCTATGCAAGTCTCAAGTGATTTTACTTCTATCTTCTATTCTACTTTTTCCTACGATCTTGTCTTACGAAGTTTCCTTTGCAACATGTGGTGCAATTTATCATTTAATTTTATTTAATTTGAGAAAGTAAAAATTTTTACATGACGAAACAAAACATTATAACATTTCTTCCATACTAGACTAGAGAACGCCTCTAAATACAATTAGTAAATTTTATCAATTTATATATAACTTTAAAATAGTTTTTTTGATATATGTTGTTAGGCCCCGAAATCGTCATGTTTAATTCACATCCTCACCCTATTCTTACTCATATTTTTCATTGTTATTACTATCATTTTGTGCAATTGTTGAGCTAGTATCTTCAACTTGGAGCATGATCAGGTAATTGTTCATTATTTAACCTATTTCATTTATTTTGATAAGATTTGCATCAAAATTATTATTGATGATCGTGCTGGTGTTATTTCAGGAATGCATATTAAATCACGATCAAAGATACACATGCATCAACAATTAATTGCACTAAGTTTTTTTCCTGCACCATCACTCCTACACTAGCATTCCTGCACCGATTTGGGGCTTCGATATCTTGACACGATTTCGGGGAAAATTGAGATGGTTATTGTCCAAAATTATGTTATAACACCTTTCCATGAGTTGGATTGCACCCAGGTCGCATGTGTTGGTCTCTAGAAGCAAATCAAAAAATCAGCTCAAAATCCGCATAGTTTCCAAGCGCCCGTGTGTGTTAGTCATCGCATTTTCTACTTGTTAGTGATGACACGTTCTCATTTAATGTTTAGCAAATTGGATTTTAAATTTGTCATATTTTCCAGCTGGGAAAACACCCATAAATTTTTTTTTCTCTCCTACATTTCAGTCAGCCCATGACAAGATGAAACCCCATTATCAAATCCTACCTGGCCTCAGCCATACTAGTCTGCCCACTAGTTCCAAAGAGACAATCCAAATCTGTTCAAAAAACTATCCCCTAAGTTAGGAAGTGGCGCTTTAAAGCATTTCACCCTTGGCAACCATCAAAGAGCCAAAAAACCTCCATTTTCTTTAGACCAGTCACAACATACCTCCCACTCTGCTAATGAAGTCAGTCACAACCCTAAGTCGCGCCACTTATACACCCTTAAGTCTCAGCAATGCATAGACCATAATCTCAAGCTGATTTTAGGTGTTTTACACTGTTTATGGATTTTAGAAGCACAGGAAGCATGTCAACACCTCAGAAGAAAATTCTTGGCTCTATATGAGAAGAAAGCTACTTCTCAAATGTGATCATAAGCCTGAGATGCACCTGCAGGGCAAAGAGTCACTCATCAAACTCCTGCAACCTCATTCAGCCTGAAAAGACAGCAGAAGAAAAAGCAGCACTATCAAGAGACTGTTGATAAGTCATGGCTAAAACCTCCTTCATTTATAAGCAGAGGGTTAAGGCGCCTCCTTCATCTACAAGTAGAGGGCGATGGCCAATGTTTTACTTGAAAAATTGTAACTGATTGTAAGACAAGATTTGTTTTCAGCAAACAGTGAGACAGTGACTAGGATAAGGTAGCCTACATATGGCTGGGACAGAAGGTTGACAAAGCACAGATATTCTGCCAAGAGAAAAAGGCCTCCTTCATTCATAAGAAGATGGCCAGGGCATTAATAGGTTTCAAGGTCTGTTTGATCAGAGAAGCAAGGTAAGAGACCAAATGGAAGGCAGGGGTACCACTGCAATCCAAGGAGGTCAAACTTGTCTCTTAACAAGATTTTGTCAAAAGACAGTCCACAGTTTGCAGTCAAAACAAAACCCAATTGAAGAATGGTTGACAAAGTTGTGTCATTACATAGGCAAAGAACTAATGATGATTATGTTCTAAAAGATGCTGATCCCCCTACTCCTAAGAAGATGTCCTTCAGGTCACTTATCACAAGTTGACATGGAAAATTTGAGTTTTTCTCTTCCCAAGAGTGGTATCACAGCTAGACACAGTGTTTCATAACATACAAAGAAAGACTGTGGCATTTTTTTTCAAGATTTGGAACTCATTGAAAGCAAAGTCTGCATGCCACTGTCACAAAGGAAAGCAGGTTCCCTATAAAAACAGGTCAAGATACTCTACTGTTACATTTTGAATAAAGGTAAAGCAGTAGATTCCAAAATGACTGTAGGAGTTTCATTGCCTTTGAGTCACAAGGCAAAACCTGTAAACTGATAGTTTCATCATCATTGAAGAAGGGTTGTGAGAGCAGATAGTCAATATCCTCAATAACCAAAAGCTGGATCAGTTTGGGAATTTGGGGATAATTTGGTATTGTATGGGTTGATTGTCCCTTTGTAAAACAAGGTCTGGACTTACAGTGACCAACAGAGTTTTTATCCACCGTCAAAAGGGAGCTCCCCTGACACAAATTACAACAGATAAGAAACTCAAACGTTATAAGTGGGAGAGGAGTTTGAAGTTACAAACATCAGAAAAGAAGGACCCTTTTTATTCTCTAACTTAGAAGCAGTCAAGTTTCAAATTCTCATAAGGGTTAAGAGAGGTCTCGCTTACAAATAGATGGTCTGTTACCTTTGTGCACATATCCAAAACAAAGATATCAGTTGTGTGTTCAAAAATGAGGTTTCAAACCTCGGTTTAAAAACAAAGGCTTTTCAAAAGAAACTTTGAATAAACCCTCTCAAATCAAGCATAAAGGGACCGTTGGCCTCTGTGCATTTCAAAGTGATAGAGACCGTTGCAAATTCATCATGTAAACACCCAAGCTCGAGCAAAGCATCCCTTCGCAGTTCACAAGGTCAGAAAGGAAGTTTTCCAATCATTTTTCAGGGTTTGAAAGTTTTTTGCACCGCGCGGCGCTCCTGTGCAACCGCGCGGCACTCCTGGGCGCATTATTTCCACTGCGCTACAAAGGCGCGTGGCGCTCCTGTAGCCGCGGGCCCGACAGTGACCCGACACTCAGTTTTGCGCGGCGTTCTTCCTCCTAAAGGTGCCGCGCATGATTTCAACCCTCCAACACGCCTCCAAATCACATGTAAAGCTACTCCAACTCTCCACAAGGCCTTTCCTCGAGTTGTAAAGGTATTTTTACGTGCCCCCCTTGGTTTTCAAAATTGCTAAGTGTTCAAAGAGGTTTAAAAACCACAGTTTGAGTTTATAAAAAAAACGAGGTGTTGCTGTGGTGATGAGGCTAGAAGTAAAACATCAAAAGGTTAAATTAGCACTAGTATGAATAACCATTGCAGATTTCCCTCAAAACTAGGATGAAACAAGGTCAAAATTTGTCAGCTATGTGTATTGCTTAAAAACAGAGAGAGAGAAGTAAGGTGCTTAAAGGGTGAAAACAATAGGTGTGTTAAACAGAAATTAAGGAAGTATGAAGTATAAAGAACAGTATTTTGTTGAAAAAGAATTGATGGTTGATCAAACATTTCAGACTTTGTCACCATATCTAAAAACAATGACCTTGACTGTGTTTATGATTTTTTAATCCACTGGTGGAAAAGCACACCAAAAAGAGCAGTATTCTGGTTGAAGGGAGCTTTGATTGTTTAAAAAACTCCTACAAACCTTTGTTAAAACCTCAGAATAATTTCAAATCTTAGTCACCATTGTCCTATAGACAGTAAATTCTAACTGTGTGAATACATAATCTGGTTGACTATGTATATGTTTGAGTTGCCTACCAAGAAGAGGACAGGATTTTGAAATTAAGAAGTTCACCTTGGTCAAAGACATAAGAATATATTGTTGGCCTCCAAACTTCAAAGGGCAGGGTGACCTTGTCACTATACACAGCGAATCCACTTAACTGTCTATCTTCATTTGACTGTGTTTTTCTCCTTACAAGTTTGCTTGTGAATATTGTCTAATTGATATACAAGGGTTGGAAAGGCAGATTTCTAAAGAAGCAGGGGTTTTATATTGAAAGGGGGAATTTTGCACAAGCATCCAAAAACATTGTTTCCCTATTAAAATAGTGGGTTGACAGAGTTTGGTTTAAATAAGGCATTTCAAAGACAGTAAGGCAGTTTGGTGTTTCAAGAGCGCCTTTAGCCCAAGATGTCGCCCAGGCAAGATAGCAGAAGTGGTTTGCACAAGAGATATGAGCCAATTTCCACTGAAGAAGTCAATGCACACCCATCCATCCTCTACAATTTTCATGAGGTGGGGTGTTTGGATTTCTGCCAAAAGGTACAAGAGGTCAAAATTTTCTCGCCCTTAACACACTTGTGCGCCTTGAGGTTCAAAAGCAAACATTTCCAAGTGGCAGGCCTTAATTTCATGTTCTCCCCGAGGTCGATATCTAAAGCCACTAAAATCCCATATCTTGGCGAGAAATGGTTCAAGCAAGCCTATCTAGACTTGGATGACTACAAGCCTTTCATCAAACCCGATCACAGAGAAACATGCACTGTTGTTTTTCCTTTCTCTCATCTTCTTTCCAGCTATGCTCCTCTTATGAAGATCATAATGAAGTATTTCACTTGTGAAGGGATATTTACCTGAGTTTATGCCTACCATGTCCGACTATTGATGCACTTCACTAGAACTAAGCAGCTCAATCTCCCTTACTTCTTGTGCAAAAGCATTGAAAAAATGGCCTCCTTAGTCTAGAAGAAGCCTACATCACAGCAATTAGCTTCTCTTTTCCATCATTCTCTGATTAAAATCATCATCCTTCACCAACTGGAGAAGAAAGGGGTTTCTTGGGATGTTTTTATCAGTCACCCGGATTTCTCCACTGTCCCTCCGGTCCATACATCTCCCACATCGCCTACTCATCGCCCCTCACCTTCCTCTAGTAGGCCTACTCCTAGAAGGCTCAAATTCACCACGGAACAGTCAAGAGAGCATGGAGAAGGAGAGGGAAGTGGCCAGCAAAGGGAGGAGGAACATGAACAGGCAGAAAAAGATGATGAACAGCAAGAAGAAAGTGATAGAGGGCAGCAGCATGATAGTGATGAAGGTGAGCAGCAGCAAGAGCAGGAAGAGGAGAGTGTTGATCAGCAACAACTCAGTGATGATGAACAGCAGGGACAAGTGGAAGGGCAGCAGTTTAGGCACCAATTGGAACAGCAGCTTGAACCACAAAATTAACAGAAACTTGAAGAACAACAGCAGCATGGTGTTAGTGATCAAGGGCAGCATTTTGAGCAGCATGTTGTTGGTGAACAGGAGCAGCAGTTTGAGCAGCATGATGTTGAGGGGCAGCAGCAGTCTCCTCATGACAAACAGTAGTCTCCTCATGACAAACAGCAGTCCCCTCATGATACACTACAGCCTCCTCAAGATGCACAGCAGCTTCAAGAGGAAAGGCAATTTCAAGAAGGTGACAAACAAGATGAAAAAGGCAAAGCAATTAGGCCTTCCTATCCTGAAAAGGCTAAGCCCAATACATCAAGAAAGAAAGTGCCCAAGGTGGTCACTTCAAAAGTGATAAGAACTATCCGGAGCAAAAGAAAGTCGCCAAAGAAGCCTCTCACTAAATTTCCTATAAGGAAGAGCGCGATACTAGCCTTCAAGGACAAAGGGAAAGGCAGGGTAGGAGAAAGTCAAGAGCATGGAGGTGCATTGGCTATCATCCCAGTCCAAAGTGATGACAGCGATAATGAGGCCCACATTCTAGAAAACCTTCTAATCCATAGAGAGGGCCAAATTGAATCATTTGAGAATGACCTTCATCGGGCCAAGAACTTCAATCAATTCTTGCAGATCCAAAACAGCCAAATGAGTGCCCATATGGTTGTCTATGAGGCACGAGAAATCAAATACAAGAAAGAAGTTGCCAAAGCCCAAGCAAGGATAGATGAGCTTGTAGGTGAGTTTGATGAAAATGAAGAAGAGGAGCATCCTAGGCGAAAGAAGCCTAGAACCATAGGGCTTAGAAAAGCTCTTGAGAGGCAAAAGGAAGAGGAACAAGCCCTTCTTCAATCCACTCCCCTCACTGCACTACTTAAGCAAGAGATTGAAAGCAATAAGGAGGCATGGCTAGAAAGAGAAAATAAGCATTTGGAGATGAAGCTTGAGAAGGCAAACAAGGACTTAGAGCTGCAAAGGAGGAGGACAAAACATTATCAAAAGCTAAATCAGTTTGCTCGGCGCAAGTTAAAGGCCACTCAAGAGAAACTAAAGGAAGCAAAGGGGAAGCGCCTGGCACGGAAAGAGAAGAAGGACACATTAGCACTTGACATTTTGGCTTCAGTTTCGGAGCATATTTCCGAGGACCCTTGAGGGTCATGCACACCAATTTTGGGCACATTTCGACAATTTTTGGTTTTTTGGCATTTTTTAGTTTTGGGTCAAAAACTCATAAATTCGCCATTTCATTTTGAGGTTTCGTCAAGGGAGTAGAATGGTATCATTGGATGTCATTTTTTCATGACCACACCCTCACGATTTTTAGAACATTTGGAGATCTTTTTCCCCCTAAAAACGGCGAAAAGGGCTCGCATTTTGCACACTCTGCTCGGTCTATCAGCAGACTGTAATTTTCTGGCTTTTTACACACATGTGCATATTTGGAGAACTTTTAGGCATCAGATCTGAGAAATTTTAGTTGTTCCGGAAAGTAGACACTCAGAGTTTTCCAACGAGCTATCATGAGCCTCATTTCGACATAAGGAAGGCTGCCAAATGTTTCCGGCAAGTCAGGGGACCTTTTGTTGATATAAATTTTGAATATTTTTGTAATTTTTGAACCTCTAAAATCTGCTTTTTCCAAATGTGCGTTTAGCTATTTTTGCACATGGAAAATGATGCAAAGTCAATATATTTCCCATTTTTAGCATTTTTTAGATATTTTATGAGATATTTTTGTGCCTTGGGCTTTGCAAAGCCTCAAGGACAAGATTAGATATTTTGATTAGGCCAATAGGATGGCAAGTTGAACCATGAGGTTTTCCTCACTTGAGCCTATATATTCCAAAGTCTTTCATTGTAAAACAAGGCTGAACTTGAGAAGAGAAGCAATATATGGTCATATGAGCTTTGGAAGGAAATACTTGTGTTATGCTTTTGGATTGCCTCTTGGATGTTCTTGGATGAATGATGAAGGATTGTTGATGGATTCCATGACTTGGTAGAATGGTATAGTGTTTATTTCTGTGTTTTGTCTTCTAGTTTTCATTCATAAATACATGTTTCTTGCTTGCTATAGATCAGTAGAGAACAAATTTGAGACATGCCCTTGGAGGCACCTCAATTTTCCTGTTTCTTCATAGCTTTCATGTTTTCTTCTTCCTTAGTTACATTAAAGAATTCTTAACTGCTCTTTAATAACTTGAGGACATTGTTGCTAGTTTCATTCATAGTTTCTATGCATGCTAAGTAGGATGTACGGTATGCCCTGCTTACCTATGGCTGTCCATAGTCTCATCCATGAAACTATCTCTTTGACTGATTAGATTATCATCTTGTTGAACCAAGGAGGCCTAGTTTCGATCTAGCCCTTTGCCTAAAACTATGCGAATCTTGTTGTTCAAAGTGCCCAATAACTTGAAGTACTGTGTTTAGGCATTCCGCATAGTGTTTCGAGTTGTTAGTCTATCTTGTGTGTTTTCCCCAAAGTCTGATAGCCATTTCCCAAAGTTAGAGAGTCTTATACTTCTATGCATGGCTTGAATGTTTATTTCTATGTATTGATTAGCTTATAGTTACATTTGGCATGATTAAGGGTTTTCCCTACCATGTTTATGTCTTCTATTAAACTAGTTATGCTTGAAATCCTTCGTCGTTCACAAACTTGATGTCCATTTACTCCATTTTTCCCAAAGATCCTTTTTACCTTGAATCAAATCGGCCCTTCAACAGCCTTGTATCGTCATCTAATAGCTTTCTTGACCTTTTGACCCCATAGCCCAGTTAATCTAACATCTTGTTACCTATTTCATATCTTTGATCAGTTTCATCCCTCACAACTTAAAAAACCAAAACCAAAAAACATACTCCATAACTAGCCTAAAATCAGAACACGAAAAACAAACACATAGATATCCCTTACACATATAGAGAGAGCCCTCTATGAGTCCAGGAAGGCTAGGTCCTTGGACTCCAAAGCTTCGTTTGATGTTACACTGTCATTTGGTTTGCCAATCAGCCAAATCCACATCTGATCTCTTCACGTTTGGACTCGATTTTCTAAGTTTTTTTCCTGCACCATCACTCCTACACTAGCATTCCTGCACCGATTTGGGGCTTCGATATCTTGACACGATTTCGGGGAAAATTGAGATGGTTATTGTCCAAAATTATGTTATAACACCTTTCCATGAGTTGGATTGCACCCAGGTCGCATGTGTTGGTCTCTAGAAGCAAATCAAAAAATCAGCTCAAAATCCGCATAGTTTCCAAACTGCCACGTTTGACCTCGATTTTCGTGCAACTAGAGGTGAATCTGAAACATATGAAAAAATGGTTGTTTTACCAGTATAAAAAATAAATAAATTCTATAACCAAAACTATTTCTCAATATTCGCTTTGGTTCAAAATTTACACGCGGGTCTTTAAGGAAGTTTCATAAAAAAACATTGTTTTTCCATAATTCTATAATCTTGTAAAAAGAGTCAAACAACCATCTTTAGGAATGCTTTTCTAGTGTTATCACAAAATTGCACCTGATAGGCTACTAATCATACAATCTGATGTAAGTGTTTCAAACCAATATTTTGACTGAGCCTTAGCCTCCTCAGTCTGAGAGGGCTCTCTCAAGGGTTAATGATATTGAATAAGGATATAGATGGCTAAACTCTATTTATGAAATAACTTGCTTATGATGAGTGTAGGTTGAAAATAATATCAGTATGGAAAAATTGGGCTTATGGAGTCAACAATTTTAGTGATTCAGTGAGTTCGCTTGACATGGAAGCTGAAGTAGGTCATAGTTTTTAGTAGTAAGTCACACACACATGACACAGGAAAATACACAGTCAATTCATCTATAAAGGAAGTCAAAGCATTGCAAGCATGAATTCTGAGTATTATAAATGAAAACCACTGCAATGAGATACATAAAAAGTATATATAAGATAGGAAAACACTAAAAACTCATTCAGAATCTTAGGTTGGTCAAGTAAAAAATCTTTGTATTGTTGAAATAGTCAATTTACAAAAAGCTGCAATTTAGCCAAAAATCTCCAACCCTTGACAAATTCGACTCAATGTCCTTTAATAGACTTGTTACATCATCTGATGATCTTCCTCTTGGCTAGATTCATCGAAATTTTTCCTAATGACACCTTGCATAACCATAAAACATCAACTTAATGAGAAACAAACACCTATCCTACTTGACAGTCCTTTTCCTAATAGGACTCAAACTACTCATTATTGATTTTAACAGCCTTATCTACTAAATAAATTACATTCTTTGACAAGTAAGCTTTCACATGTTCAAATTTAGGTGATGGGATTCATCACTTTGTGACCACTTAACTGACCTCCTCAAAACTAGGAAACAAAAACCTTGTTTTTTAGGTAAATAGTCTTCTTCCTCCACAAATACTTTGGCTGTCGGTTTATCTTCAATTTGTGGTCCTTGAGTGCTAATTAATTTCTTGTAATGGTATTTAATCCTTCAAAAATATCCAGATGTCCAAATATTCTCTAAAACCTGCTAAAAGGGCTGAAATACAACACACTATGAAAGTAAGGCAGTTTCGTAGCGTACTTTTGTAGCACTGCAAAACATGCCTTTAACCTCAAAATTATTGATTATTTCCTTTGGCATAGTGTTCATCATAATTAAACACATATCCTACACCAATTCCACCTCTTGATTTCATCCAAAATTGGTTCAAAAATTCAAAAGAGCAGCTACAGTGGTTTCATAGCGTTTTGCCGCCCTTCAAGCCCAGGCACGCTACGAAACTGCTGAAAAGTGTTGAAAATGCAGTTTTTTGTGTAATTTTGAAAATTGAAGCCTGTAAGTGAAAAAATGTTGTCTCTAATCATGTCATTAACCTTAAACAACCATAAAACAACTCACTTTATGCTCCTTGAAGCATTTCTTCCTCATTTACAATTGGTTGAGCTATTGGCTCTTCAATCACAGTCATTTTAAGCCCTTTTTTCTCTAACTCTTCATGAATCAGTTCAAGTTGCTATTGAAGGTATTTAACCTAGTCTTTCAATATTCTATTGGTGGCTTTAAATTGTGTGTTCATCCTCTTGACATGTTTGGCTTCTTTCCTTGCTGGAATTGTCCATTTGATGAGTTGATGTGTGTTTTCCAAAGTCTTAGAGACAATGTCCACCTGTTCTAACCAAATTGCCTTCATTTTTTCAAACGAAGTCTTCTCTACACTGTGTTTTCTTTCTTCTCTTTTCATGATAGCAATTTCAAGATTAGCCACTTTCAATTTTTCTTCAAGGAGCTGCAACTCTTTTTTTTCAATCACCTTCTCTTTTCCCTTCTTTGATTTGTTGATTGTATCTTTCTTTGGAGGTGATGATAGGTCAATAACCTCTTGAGGGGGCTAAGTTGTATCAGTGGGTAGTTTAAATTCTTTACTACTCTCTAATAGCTTCCTAGCATGCCTTGTCATAGGCTTTCTTGCTTGGAACATGAAACCTGCATCTTCTCCCTCAAATTCTAATTTAGCCTTCTTTAACTTCTGCCCACCTTCCTCTATAAACTTAGCTTGGACAATAGGAGTTTCCTCTATGTCAATGGCATGTAAAATATCCTCTATATTTCCCTTAGGTTCTGCTCTATCTTCTACATCCACAGTATTCTCTTCCAAAACCACAGTTTGACTCCTAGTCATCCTTTTGGTTCCTTGTTTACTAAAAATTTGTTTATGTTTTGCAGGTTTGACCACCTTTTACTTCTGTTTTGCAAGTGGTACACTTGGTGTGTCAAAAATATGCATTTGCTCTGGCTCCTTCATAATTTGTTCACTTGGTTCTGCTCTGGCAGTTTCACTTGGCTTTGCTACTAATGATTCCCTCTGTTCTGCTGCTAATGGTGATGGAATTCTCCTAGACTTAGGAGTTCTTGAAGGAGTAAGAGTATCCAGCTCAAAACCACTAACAAACAAGAATGGGGACCAATCCTTCCCTAACATTTGAAGTTCATCTAAGACCAATAATTTCATTAAACCATGATGAAATAAGGAAGTCTCACTCCCCTCAGACTTTGCTTGGACCTTATCTGCCATTTTTGACAAACTTCTATGCAAATAGAAAGGCAGATCAATGGAAACCTTACCAGTAAAATGTAGAAGTAATTTGAAATGATATGAATAGACTTTGTGGTACCTTCCTTCACAAGTAAAGTGCTTTTGGGTGATGAGAAAAATGTTTGAATAGTTGTCTTTTATGTAACTTCTTGGAATAGCATTGGTGAGGTCCATTTCAGTATGCTCAGGCTTCATGAACTCTTTGCATTTCTCCATATTAAACTTGAAACCTTTGAAGCAGTTCTCCCGACCTCTTGGAATCTCTATATCATCAACAATAATCTCTGGTGTGATGGAAAAATTGAACATTCCCACTTTAGTGCCTATTCCACTAAAATTCAAAGCAAAATCCTTGGACACCTGTGTATGACAGCCCTGTAATTTCTCACAAAATTGTAGGCAACCTGCTCTTCTGAAGGCTTCTACTATTGTTGGGTCTTCATAGATCAAATTCATGTCTACAGGTTCATATCTCAGGCACTGACCACATTTGTTAGTCCTTCTTTTCTCTGCCATGGTTTCTCTAAGATTTGCACAACCTCACTTGATGATGTTCAACCTCGCTTGATGAATTTTCAACCTCACTTGATGATGTTCAAAGTAAACCTTTGAAAAGAACCAACCACAACTTTGGTTTAGTATAATAGCTCTCCAAAGCTCAAATATTATGCAAGGAGGAATTAGAAATGAGAATGACTGAATTAGGAAAGGATTTGAAGTTTTGATGTCTTCTCATGACTCAATGATGACTCCTAAATTACCTAAATTGATCATGATGACTGCAAACCTGAGCCTGTACCTTGGATTTATCCCTCCATGACTCGAAAAGCATCTAACCTACTCATTCCCAACAATTTTTTGATACCTAACAGCTAGACTAACAAGACAGACAGAAAATCGTGCTTTCGTAGCATTTTTAGTGTTAATTTAATTGTTTTCACTACGAAACTATCATTAGTTTCGTAGAAAAAAGTGACTTTTCACAATGTATTTTGCTACGAAACTGTGGTTTCTTGGCTAATTTAACATTTTCGGTACAAAAACTTTGGAAATTGAAATCAGTCAGAAAATGATGAATATGTGACATGAGGGAGTTTGAAAATGAGTGGTTTTAGACCTTAGGGTAACCTAAAACAAGAAAAATTTAATATTTCCCTTGACCAAGCATAAAAATGAATCCTACAACCTAATTTTTTGACACATGAATCTGTCTAACCTTGTCAAATTGTATTTCATTTTTTTGGGTGATAACACCGAGGAGATGGAATTGAGTGAGACAAATAAAAGAGATTTTTTTTAAAAAATATAACAAATTAGGTTCCTTACAAACCCTTTTCTAAAATTCACCATGGTTAGGAAGATATGGCAATATCTTTGAGGCCAGTTTGTTAAAAATATGCAATTTCCCAGAATTAAGGAAAATTATTGATTCACCTTGTAAATCATATAAATGGCTTAGCCATGGCTTGTATTTCTAGTTCTTGGGAAGAAGGAGTAAGCCATTTCTTTGTACGTTTATTTTGTTGAGCTGGGTGTTGGGAGTTCTACCCCCTTCCCTCTAATCAATTGGAGGTTGGACTATTGAAGATGTTGTAAAATACTGAGATTTTAATTTAATGTAAACTTCATGCTTCTATTATATCTACTTTCTTTATTTTTAATTTCACTCACATAAGTTAAGAGTTTTCCTTAAAGGGAAACAAGTTGGTTGGCTAGGGCCCAACCAACCCAGCTCATTCTCCCAAAGTTTCTAACTGTGTGCTGGGTATAGGAATGAATGGTGTGAGGATTTCCTTTTAACAATGTTGTGAAAATTGTTAATCCTCTTGTGTGTTTACCTTTTTTTTCTGCAGAGTGATCTCAGATCTGAGGATTTGCGCGTGTTGGGTGTGTTCTTTATTTATCAAGCACTATTTTTTACTTTTTTTAACACAACAATCTGTCTTTTTCTGAGAAGCTTCCTCTCGAATCATTTTCAGATTATTGATTAAGGTCACAAGGTTTGAACATTTAAAGTTTGTTTAACAATTTATTTCTTCACAACAAGTATACTCTAATCAAGTATATATTCACTGTAACTATATGAAGGCGATTAGATACCTGTGTAAACTATTGTGTTTCGTGTTTTTTTAATTAATCATTCATTGAAGAATATAGAGTACAAGAATCATTGATCAATATTATCCAAATTCATGAATGCAAACTGCATTTCATTATTTTATGTTGAATTCGTTTATGCACATGATATATTTGACAAAGTGATAAAATCTCAGAGATGGTGTGAGTAAAGAATTTTTGGTCAAAAATTATTTAATTGCAAGAATTTTATTGTCTGCACTGAGATTTATAGTTTCCCATTTATATTCGCAATTGACATTTTCAAGTTGCAATTTGTATTTGATTTGAGTTTTCTTTCATTATAATCTGAGTTGAGGTTTCCCTTTCTGCACTTTTCAATTTCTTGTTTGGAAACACAATATTTCGATTTTATAGATTAAGGGATGAAGGATTGTCGAATGTGAATCAGTCTTGGTATAGGAATAGAATGTTCTGATACAGGAATAGAGTGCTCTGGTACATGAATGGAGTGTTCTAGTACAGGAACAATATGTCTAGTACATGAATAGAGTTATTATAATACAGAAACAAATTTTCTCTATTTTCCTAGTATAGGGACAAAATTGTTCCAGTATAGGCACAAAGTAGTCTAGAAAAGGAACAAAATTTTCATAACATAAACGAGCTCACTCTGTTTTCCTAGTACAAGAATCACAATACAATAATAGGTCTATTTTTCGTATATTTTGAGTTTTGCACTTGATTGGGTGGCATGAATTTTGAGTTCATTTATTTTAAAGTATTTCTTTTGAGAAAAGTATTTTATTTTTATTTCATGAGTAAGAGTCTAGTTTCCAATGTGGTGTGTCGTTGTATTAACTAGTGGTGTGATAAGTTTCTACACAAGTTATGGTTTTGTTTTGCAGGCTGCTGGAGTCCTTCTCTATCCTTTCTAGTGTTGCGCCTCGAAGTTTAAAAACTTCCAGATTTAAAATTTAATGTTGCTCCATCAATATACCATATACTACACCCAACATTTTGGCGCCATTGTTGGGGAGGTGCTTAGAGGATTGACCTTGGTAACCTGCTGCATTTTGGTTTGTTCTTTACCTATTTTTTCTTGCAAATTTTATTTCCTTAGAATTGATTCTTTGAATTTTTTTATTTCCTGCATTATTTTTAAGGTTTTTTATTTCTTAGGTGTTGTAAGAACACCCCCCCCCCCATCTATTCAACCACGTGATAACAAGATATACCAACTAGCTTGTTGAAAACATAGAAATGGTATTTCAAGGAATTTTTCAATGAGGAGTTTGAGGATAATATAAATCATCCAATGCACCTATTTCACTAATAAATTGGCAAGAAAATTCGAAGAAGGATTCTCGAAGTAGGACATGGAGAACTTCTTTTAATTTGGTAAGAAATTACAAATTTGAATTCCCTATCAAAGATCAAGGAGTGTCACAAATGCATAGTTTTCCCCCATTTGCACTACCAAAATTCCATGGTTTGGAAAATGAAGATCCATATACTTTATTGTTTGATTTTTAAGTACTTTGTATAGGATATGGTTATTTTACTAATAATCAAAGGTTGCAAGTGTTTCCTCTTACTCTAAAAGCGATAGCTCTATGATGGTTCATGAGCCTTGTTGGGAACTACATTACAACATGGGAAGACATGAAGAACGTATTCTTGGAGAAGTATCAAGACTACTACCAAGATGGTGAAGATATTTTTGGAATAACATAAGGGGAAAATGAAATTCTGGAGGACTATGTTGAGCGATTTCAATACAACCTTCAGAAATCAGAACATAAACATAATTTGGAAAAAAAGACCTTGAAAACACTCCTACTAAAAGGAATCAAAGATGATTTTTTAGAACCTTTAAATATGATAGGTGTAGGTGATGTTTTTCATTTACCATATGATGATTTTTGTAAATTATGCATTAGGTATTCAAGAGGAATCTCCATGATCGGTAATAATTCTCGAGAAATTTCTTCTCAATTTTTGGAATCTCCTACAAAAATAGGAGTTACAAAAGCTTCTCTAAATTCACAATTGGATGATTTGCAGGAAGAACATAAGCAGTGCAAGGAGGATCACTCAATAAATTTCCCATCACTTCTAGGGTTACAACAACTATTTTAGGAATCAAGGAAATAAATTGACAACCAGGTATAACTCAAAAATCACCATCATTTAATACTTGGAATAATATTTATTGTCATCAATAGGTTCCTCAGCAGATCTATAACCATACAATTCCATGGAATACTTATTATCCTCCTCTAATTCAATACCCCACCTTATGGTTGCATTGGACCTCTCCCTCCAGCCATATATTCCCACAACCTCAAGGATGGTTTGGAGCCTCCTCTCTAGGGAAATTCCCCATGTAAAATCCATTACCTATTCCACAACAACTAAAATTCATGTCCAATGCACAACCATGTTATCATTCTCTATGGTCCCAATCATTTGTGCAGAAATCCTAATTCTTGTTATCAAGTTGCACATCAATTTAAAAAACCTATTTTTCCTACTCACTCCCCTACTGAATGTAATGCCATATCTTTTAAAGACGAGAGAGGAGTGAATTTAGAAACTTCCCCTATTACCACACAACATTTACCTCGGGAAGAAACTTTAATCCATAAAACATTAGAGGATAAATATATGATCAGAAATTGTTTGAAAAATTTTGTTGAAGCTCACCAAGAAGAAAACCCTAGAATTTCCCTTAACTATCCTTGCCAATCTAAAGAGAGCAAACATCAAGCGATGGAATACTTGTACAAGTTGGAGAACCATGAATATGTGGGTCTTGTTGAAGCCTAGTTCCAAACAATCATTGGCACACCTCACTCCTTCATCATTTGAGAGCTTTTGGCACCATATCAATTAAAGAAATTGGTTTCTCATACTCTTTTATGCATTAAAGTCTACTTTTAAACCCGAGTGTCAGTATATTCAGTATTTTCTTAAGAACATGTTACACTGGAAGTACTCCCACACTTGAAGGAGATATTCCTCTCTTTAAATTAGGGTAGGGTAGTATAGAAACAATAAATCAAAATGTCATTTGAAATAAAATTGTTACAACAACACTCTTAAAACTGCAATTCCCTAAGGCAAAGCTATTAAAATTTCCATTATTATGCACTCCTGTGTTGAGTCTTGTCAGAATAAATTTACTCTTAATGCCTCATATTTTATGAAGTGACTTTTATTATTGGCTTAGATTATTTATTGAGTTGGTTAGGGGGATTTTTATTGTTATATTTAATACTTTCCATTCATAAGCTTAAAAACCTACTTCCATCCTATTCATTCTAACAGACTGTCACACCAATAAACCATTTCAAGTTTCTATTAGAAGGTATTGATGAAGAGCCTCCTATGGTTGACCACTCCTATAAAACCCTAATGAGCTCTCATAAAACCCTAGCATGATCAAGTTAAGGATTCTTTCCATCATTATCCTAGATGTTTTTTTTTAAAATGAGTCTTTAGGTTAGAAGGACCAATCGATAAAGATTATTAATTAAAAAAAATTCACGTCATCTCATGCTCTTAAGGAGAATATTTTCCTCCCCACCTATTAAGTAACCTATTTAAGGTTAATTATCAGAGTTTCTTTTGAAATTATTAATTGAGGGATCGAAGGTCTCATTACAAGCCGACCTACCATGATAATGGGTCCTAACGAGAATGGCATTACTGCTACTAGTCAACAAGCCAGGGTAATGGATTTCAGTTGAAAAGTTGGAAGACAAGAGGTATCATCACAAGCCGACTTGTTCATTCTTGTTAGTTCTTATGAATGGCATTGTTGTTAGCAAGTTACCAAGCCATTACATTGACCTTCAATTAAATTCTAAGAAAATGTAAATTCTTTCAATTGACTCTGAATTTATATCTAATAGATGGGACACGGGCATTTAATGGGGTTAAAAGGCATCCCTATCGAGGGTATAGACACCTGCTGGCAGCAGGGCCATGCTTGTGGTATTAAAGTTAATTTTACACTATGATTTACTTTGTTGTTTTTGTCTTTCCCTAAACTCATTATCATATCTCTTTGATAATTGTTTTAAGATCCTTTCAGTAATGGTATTTTGAGCTCTAAATTTCAAAAATATGAAGGTTTTCATGGATATGGGACCCTTAGTGTAGGTGATTCACTTTTCTTGAATAAGAGGAACTTCAACTATATGCTTGTGTAATGGTAAGATGGTCATCTTGGGAAGGTATTGTTTTGTCATCTTTCTTTATCCCTATTTCCATCCATCTTTAACATCAAATAATGTCACTTTTATTTATGATAATGAGGCTATTGAAAGTGAAGACTCGCTGATATGGAATGATCTTGAGATGCTTTGTGGAAATTTTTATAGATGTCTATTTTATATCCCTGCAGTGACAACATTGTTCGCATTCCTTTGGTACTCCTAGCATTAGTTACTATTTTAGAAATAATGAAGATCAATATTGACATCAAAAAATATATGGTTGCAAGTATTTCTTATCTTATTGATGAAAAGGGAGTCAACATCATCTGGAACTTACCTACATTCTCTTTCTCAATTAGCCTTATAGTTTAAGTCAATGCAGCATGACTCTAATAAGACACCCTCGCCCTACAGTCTTAATTAAATTTGGTCCTTATTAGAGGTTTTGCTTGCATGAGGACATGAAATATGATCGACATGGGGGGATGTTAGGCCACATAATTGTCATTTTTAATTCACATTCTAACCCAATGCTTACTCATATTTTTCATTGTTATTACAATCATTTTGTGCAATTGTTTGGCTAGTATATGAAACTTGGAGCATGATCAGGTAATTGTTTATTATTTAAATTATTTCCTTTATTTCGATAAGATTTGCATCAAAATAATTATTGATGATGGTGCTTGTGTTGTTTCAGGAAGGTGTATTAAATACAACACTCCTACACTAGCATTCCTGCACCGATTTGGGGCTTCGTTATCTCGACACACTTTCAGGGAAAACCAAAGATGTTTATTGTCAAAAATGAGTTTATAACACCTTTCCATGATTTTTATTTCACCCAGGTTGCACATGTGGGTCTCTAGAAGAAAATAAAAAAATCTGCTCAAAATCCACCTAGTTTCCAAACTGCTAAGTTTGACCTCGATTTTCGTGCAACTGGAGGTGAATTTGGAAATGTGAGAGAACGTGTTTTTGACCAATATAACACATTACCTATAACCAAAACCATTTCTCAATATTCTCTTTGGTTCAAAAGTTACGCGCGGGTCTTTAACGCAGTTTCATAAAAAAACATTGTTTTTTTCCAGAATTCTAGAATCTTGCAAAAAGAGTCAAACAACCAACTTCGGGAATGCTTTTAGAGGATATGGAATTGAATGAGACAAATAAAAAAGAGGTTTTTTTTTTAAATATAACAAATTAGGTTCACTACAATCCATTTTCAAAAATTCACCATGGTTAAAAATATGCAATTTTCCAGACTTATGGAAAATGACTTATTCACATTGTAAATCATATAAATGGCTTAGCCATGGCCTGAATTACTAGTTATTGGGAGGAAGGAGCAAGTCGTTTCTTTGTACGTTGATGTTGTTGGGCTGAGTGTTGGGGGTTCTACCCCCTTCCCTCTAATCAATTGGAAGTTGGATTACTGTTGATGTTGTAAAAGATTGAGATTTTAATTTAATGTAAACTTCATTCTTCTCTTATGTCTATTTTCTATATTGTTAATTTCGCTCACATAAGTTAAGGGTTTTCCTTAAAGGGAAACGAGTACTAGGGCCCATCCAGCCCAGCTCGTTCTCCAAAAGAATCTAACTCTGTGCTAGGTATTGAATGAATGGTGTGAGGATTTCCTTTTAACGATGATTGTGAATATTGTTAATTCTCTTGTGTGTTTACCTTTTTTTCCACAGAGTGATCTTAGATCTGAGGATTTGCGCGTTTTGGGTGTGTTCTTTATTTATCAAGCACTATTGTTTACTTTTCTTTAGCACAAAAATGTATTGTTTCTGAGAAGCTTCCTCTCGAATTATTTTCAGATTATTGATTAGGGTTGCAAGGTTTGAACATTTAGAGTTTGTTTAACAATTTATTTCTTCACAACAAGCATACTCTGATCAAGTATATATTCATTGTAATTGTATGAATGCAATTAGATACATGTGTAAACAATTGTGTATGTGTTGTGTTTCCTTTTTTGTTAATTAATCATTCACTAAAGAATACCGAGTACAGGAATCATTTATCACTATTATCCAAATTCATGACTGAAAACTAAATTTCATTATTTTATGTTGAATTCATTTATGCACATGTGATATATTTGACACAGTGATAAAATCTCAGAGAGGGTGTGAGTAAAAAATGTTTGGTAAACAATTATTTAATTGCAAGAATTTTATTGTCTGTACTGAGATTGATAGTTTCCCATTTACTTTCAGAATTGAGAGTTTCAATTTGCAATTTGTATTTGATTTGGGATTTCTTTCATTATTGTCTGAGTTGAGGTTTTAATTTCTGCACTTTTCAATTTCTTGTTTAGAAACACAGTATTTCGATTTTATAGATTAAGGGACGAAGGATTTTCGAATGTGAATTAGTCTGGTACATGAATAGACTGTTCTGGTATAGGAACATAGTGTTCTAGTACAAGGACAGTCTGTCTAGTATATAAACATAGTTATTATAATACAAAAACAAGTTTTCTTTGTTTTCCTAGTGCAAGGACAAAATTGTTCCAGTATAGGAACAATGTATTTTGGTACAGGAACATAATTGTCATAACATAAACGAACTCACTTTGTTTTCCTAGTACAGGAATCACAATACAAGAATAGGTCTATTTTTCGTATATTTTGAGTTTTTCACTTTATTGAGTGGCATGAATTCTGAGTTAATTTATTTTTGAAGTATTTCTATCGATAAAAGTCTTTTATTTTTATTTCATGAGCAAGAGTACAATTTCCAATGTGGTGTGTGGTTGTATTAACTAGTGGTGTGAGCAGTTTCTACACAAGTTAGGGTTTTGTTTTGTAGGTTGCTAAAGTCTTTCTCTACCATTTCCAGTGCTGCGCCTCGAAGTTCACGAACTCCTAAATTGACAATTAAATGTTGGTCCATTAATATGCCATATACTACACCCAACATACACCTTCACACTTCACTATCCATTTACATAAATATACATTTTTTTAATACATCTTTTTATACAATTATAAATATATAAAATAAAATTATTTTTATCTATTAATAAAATTTACTAATTATTTCAATTTATTTAAATTTTAATATTTAATATTTAAGTTTTTATAATCTGAAATTAAAGTCTGTATAAACACTTTAACTATATATTAATTATTAATTATTATTTTAATTACTTTGCAATAACTATTTGGCAAATCTTTCTTTTGAATCTCCGAATTGAGGATCATATAAACTATTGTGACATTTTGTATTATCCATGCGAAATTTAATATTTTAATGATTTTTCAACGCAAATATTTCTTTTCAATCTCCTAATTAAGCATTATATATGCTTATATAAATTGTGACAATTTGTTTCTCTATATTATTTATTTTAATTTAGTAAATAAATTATTTAAAAATTGTTGAAATTTTTGTTAATTTTATAAAAATGAATTTAAATTTATTTAAATTTTGGATTTATTAAGTATTGAGAGAGATGAAATCTTTTAATATGCAAACTTTTTTTTAGAGCGAAAAGAAAAATTGATTCTTCTTAACGCTTGGTAAATCTAGAGTTAAAATAGATCTAGGCTAGTTCTTTCCCCTTTTAAAAGGCTTCCCCTTCTAAATAGATTATATTCCACATAAATACCATGAATCAATACCTTATTTTTATTTAACAAATAACTAATTTATTTTCATTATTTCATTATTTATATTTATATAACATAATAGAATTAAAAAAAAACATTACAACACTTTCATAATGCCTTAAATATATATATATATATATATATATATATATATATATATATATATATATATATATATATATATATATATATATATATATAATTTTTTAATTATAAAAACGAAGACCAACCCTTAATTATAAATATAATAATCTCTACATATTATGAAAATATAATTTATACAAACCTTCAACTTAAATGCTTCCCGATCCTTTTATAGTGTCACCAATTTCTCTAATATGACCAATTAAATGTTGATTATTTGGTTGCTCCATTCTTCCACTTTTTAATTTAAAAACCTTATACCTTTATGAAATAAGTTAGTTTATATAGTTAAATATTTATCAAAAAAATTATGATTAAATATTTATAAACTAATTTTGTCAATATGATAAATTTTTTTCAATATTATTTTATCTAAAAATAACTTTATCTAAATAAAAAAACTACTAAATATATTTTTTCGAGGAAAAATCACAATTTTCCATTAAACAAATAAAAAGTTACATAGAATAGATGCATAAAGTGCATTCAAGAATTGTTACATAGAATAGATGCATAAAGTGCATTCAAGAATTGTCTCTAGGGACCAGCGCATGTGTATTAAGCACTTATAGTAGCTAGGCTACCAAATAAAAATAAAAAATAAATTTACATTTGGAGAGATAAATTTGTTTTTTCTTTTTTACCTTTTTTCTTTTGGACATTTTGCCAAACCCCAAGTGATGGAGTAGCTGTAAGAATTGCTGGCACATTATTTCTTGGAATGTTTAGGACTTATTTATTTAAATTCAAGCTCTTAGAAACATGAGATCACTTAGTTCCACTTAATCCTTAATTGTTTATCTTTTCTTCATGTTGGTTCTCAAGGATCAAAACCACTACTAAGTTATTGGGAACCACTGTTTGTTTGTTCTGATCCTTCTAATTCTCTTCTCCCTCCTTTTGAGAACCTTGTTGATTTTGTGTCTCTAGATTTTGTTGGGTCTCATCCATTTCTTCATCCTCATCATTTGAAGAAGGAGGATTTGGGAACTACCATCTTTTTTCTTTGAAAATATTTTCTTTGTCATTTTCTTTGCTTGTTTGCATGTGTTCTGCAAGTGCCCTATTTCATGGCAGATCCGACATCTAAAAGAAGTATTTCCAAAATCTAACCATTGTGTCCACTTGAAGCCTTGATGTGTCATGTGAATACGATAAGTAAGTCCTTTGTTTAAATCTATATCCACACATATGCATGAAAAAGTGAAGATACCTTTGTCCATTCTTTATCAATCCATATTTAGGAGCCTTCCCAAAGAGTTCCTAATGCCTTCTAGGACTTGATGGTGCCAAAAGGGAAGTAGAAGATTATGTAACCTTACCCAGAGCAACATTTTTGTAACCACCATTGTGTTGGCATCAAAACCATGAAACCATGAGGTTACAAAGAGACCCGCCTTTCTCCAAAACCATGGTCCTTCATTTATGACGTAATCAAAGTCTTTTTGATTATCAAACTGAACCAAGAAAAAAAACTTTTGCACACTTTGTATTCAGGAATGTCATGATGTTGTTCATATTGTGATACTTTTCTGAAACACTTTTAATTTGGAATATAGGTTATGAGTTGGGATAAGACAACAACAACCTTTTAGATCTTTATTTTAATGATAAAATAGAAAGAAATGAAAACTGGAGAGGATTTAGATTTGAGAGTTGGAGATAAAAATTCTTGGAATCACTTGAAAATTTCAACCTATTTTGATATATATTTTTTCCAAAAGTCACCAAAACATTATTTATGGGGGTGAAATTCAGACCTAGGAAAACAAAATTATCTAGATGTTGAGATTATCTTATGGTCAAATCCAAGGTTGATCAAAGAACTTTGATTTGTTAATAGATTTTAAAGTTTTAAACAATGGTTGTATGGACAAAGAGTTACGAATGGTCATAGAGTCGTTGAAATATTGAGATTTTGATATAGAATTTGAGATCTATCTTCTGGTCAAATCCAAATTTGATCAAAGCACTTTGTTAATGGATTTGAAAGTTGTAAATAATGGTTTAATGGACAAAGAGTTATGAATGGTCATAGAGTGATTGAAATATCGAAATTTTCTACTGATTACAATTTCCATATTGAACACCGACTTTGAAAGGATTCTCAATGTGGTGCACTAGAAAAACTAAGGAAAAGAAAAAAAAAAGTATATCTCTTAGAGTCACTTGTCGCATAATCTTACAAAATAATACAAAGATTCATAAGCTTAATTATATATATATATATATATATATATATATATATATATATATATATATATATATATATATGATTTAATGTATAAATATGAATTAATTTAAATTATATGAAGAGGGTTTACATATTTAGTATTCATAATATCAAGAATTAAAAAGATATTGGAAATTTGTAGGTGATGTTCACCATTAAATATTCTTGCGTTGTGGTGTAACGTTGTGGTTCTTACACTACAATCTAGTTTAAAGTTAGGTAATTAAATATGGTATTTTGGTATGGAGCAATTAATTTAAATGAAAGTAGTATTTTAATGTTGTCTCATTTAATAATTTTAGTATATATGGTTAACACCTAGAATTAGGTCAACCACATTTTCAAGTTGAGGTAATTTAATTAACGTTTTTTAAAGTTAAAATATTATATTGTTATTAATTTAGAATTATAACTTAGTAATAGATAGAGGTAGGTAATCAAAAGCAAAGGAAATCTAAAAAATAAAATAAAAATTGGGAGATTAA
Source organism: Pinus albicaulis (assembly GCA_034641835.2). Taxonomy (NCBI): domain Eukaryota; kingdom Viridiplantae; phylum Streptophyta; class Pinopsida; order Pinales; family Pinaceae; genus Pinus; species Pinus albicaulis. Next base: position 488,088,794 of record CM076574.1, read on the forward strand.
ATCTCATTATCACCAAGTATGTTATTAAATTTAGTAGTTAATATAGAAGAATAATATAATATGTTTTAGGTACTTTTGATTAAGTCAAAAACTAGAGAAGGGTTGTATAGGTTGGAAAACTTTTACCTGTGTGTAGTTATTGATAATGGAAATAATTATATTATAAAGAGAATCTATAACAATTATATAATTTTATATATTAGGTGTTATATGAAATTGATGTGGTTGGAAAAGTAATCATGGCTAGAAAAGGAGTGGGACTTTTAGAGAGCACTGCACATCACTCCAACAACAATAGACTACATCCACTCCACTCAATGATGGGAAGCACAATGTAGCACAAGAACATATACTTGTCGGAGAAATTTTGAACTTGATGAGATAATTCCAATATATGTAAAAAGCATTAAGAATTTGTCTGGAATGAGAATAGGGAGGACCCACTACATAGAATGAAGGGACCCAAAACATAACAAGAAATCTTGTGCATCAGGATCTGGAAAAGTTAAAGTTTCTAGAATTTTAAGGGTCCACAGATGGACCATCGGAGGAAATTTTAGCCTAAAAGTGCCCATGAATTTTTCATGTAATTTCTATGTCATAATATGTAAACCAATAAAAAACCTTTAAATTTAAAAAGAGCTACATGTAAATATTTTGGAGAGAAAAGAATAAAAACTTCTTCTTTTTTTTGGTTTATCTCTTTATAGGTTTACTCAAATTTCAAGTGTAGACACTCATTGGATGTGGAATTAAATTCTGCATCCAATGAGTACCCATTATGCATACTTTTGAGAAGACCCACATTGATAAAAATTGAAGGTACATTAAAAAACGTATTGAACACACTTTATTAATGTATCTTATATTTTTATCAATGTGGGTGTTCTCAAAAGTATGCATAATGGTTACTCATTGGATGTAGAATTTAACCCACATCTAACGAATGTCTACACTTGAAATTTGAGTCAACCTATAAGGAGATAAACCAAAAATACAATTAAAAATATAGTTTTCTTCTTTTTCCTCAAATAATCATAACTCTTGTTTTATTATTTTTACTATTATTTTATTATTTTTCCTTAGAAGGCCACTTTTAGGCTAAAATTTCCCCTAATGAAACTACAAAGGCATGGATAGAAAACATGGCCATGTGCTTCACCTTGGGGGACTACACCTCAAACCTAAAGGCCAAGATGGGTGCATTTCAGTTAAAAGGAAGTGCATTGCTTTGGTTGAAAACATTATTACCTCAACTGGGGAGGGATATCTCAGAGGTAACTTGGAAGCTATTTGAAGAAAAATTTAGAGAACAATATCTCTCAAATGAGGTCGTCAAAAGACAAACTTGAATGAATTTAATGCATTAAAGCAGGGCAACCAATCAATGCCTAAGTATGAAACTTGTTTCATGGAACTAATTCGTTGTGCTCCTTACTTAAACACAAAGAATCTCAGAGTAAAAAAAATTGTATATGGATTTTATTTTAATATTCGAGCTAAGGTTAGAATATTGATGCCTCATATATTGCATGAGGTAGTTCAGTGGATGATCATCATTGAAGAAGAGATCTTGAATATTGGAATGAGTAAGCCATCAAAACCTAAAGGGTTAGGAGTGTCTAGTGGAAACAATATGGATTGCAAGAATTTTAAGAGGGGATCAGTTCAAAGTAATTAACTTACCAAAAGGAAATTGAATGCCACCATATTTGTATTCAACTTAGTAGTAATGTAGTGCATCTCAATAGGCACAAATTATTGGCATGAAGACTCGTCAACCATCACAATATCGCTATACACAACAACGCAATGATGCTCCACAACAAAATATAGTGCAACAATTTGATTCTTATCAGTAGAGTTCCAAACCATCACCCAATTCAACCAATAGTAGGATCCAAGCTCCTAAGAGGAGGTGTTGGAATATCTGAGGTCCACGCTTCAAGAGGGTTTACTCTCAGAAGACATGTATCTCCACCAAAGCTCAACCATAAGCCACAACAGGGGATCTACAAAAGGCTCATCACATCTATGCAACAGTGAGTAATCACCAGGAAAATCAATTGTCTAGTGTTTGATAGATCCATGAGCTACTTAATCTTTTATTTCTCCAATTTCATTGTTAAAAATTAAACATGTAACAATTTCACAACATTATTTTAAGCATGTAGAGATGATGTGCAAGATGAATTGGAGTGTAGGTAAGTTGGTAAGGGATTGTGAGGTGGATTTAGGTGTATGTAAGATAAAGTTATCATTGTACTATATAGTCCTAGGATCCTATGATGTTGTCATGGGAATAAATTGGTTGGAACAACATAAGGAAATTCTAGATTGCAAGGACAAGATACAAAATTTCACAGATGACGAATTTTTTGAGTCTCAAAATTTCCTTCTATATTCATGTCATAACCATTCAGCTCTCATTTCATAATTATCTGCCCTAAAACCCTACCTCAATTAACCATTTTCATAAATATATGGGATAGGATCCTTGTTTTCCAAATTTATTTATTTTATGTATTTAAAGTGAATTTATGACTAAAAACTAGAAAATTAACATGGTTTCATATATCTATATATGTGTTATGAGTTTTCTGACATGTGTAGGCCTATTTTGGAGATTCTAGAAGGGTCTTACTTGGCCTCCCAATATCAAATTATAATTTCAACTCAAGAGGTGGACCATATTCCAAGGAGAAAGATCATGGAGATCTTGATGTGTCATAGGATTTGTATCTAGAATTTAGGGATAAGTTGAGACAAGTATGGATCTTGTAGATATTTAAGGGATCTACATTTATTGAGTAGATATCCCTATTTTTTGTATAAATAGGGGAATATTTCTCCTATCATGTCATGTGTAAAATTGGAGTCATGCTCAAGATTTGAATAAAGAATTAGATTGTGGCACCTTACTCATGAGTGTTCATTCACTTTGACTTGGTTTTGATTACATATTGAACATCTAGATTTACCATGTCTCATACTTTTGGATCGGCCATCTACAATGTGTGAGATTTATTTTCTTTTATAGATTAAAATTTATTTTCTTTCTTAGTATTAATATTTATTTGGTTTCTTGGTATTAGCTTTAGAATGATTATGTAATCTTTTCTTTCCTAGAACATCTCAAGAAAGTAGATTCTTCTATTTTCCAATTGGATTATGTTTGAGGCAATAGAGCTCGCAGTTTCTTAGTTTATTTACATGTTTTTACACTGATTTCCTAGATTAAGATCCTCAGTTAAATGTATAATTGAATGCTCCTAAATATCATGTCAAGAGGGTGACTCTGTCATACTTACAAATTGCATGCTTGAGTATTTAACCTATGCAATAATTGAGTTTTCCTTTACATGCCTTTAAACTTCTTTCCTAGATTAAGATCCTCAATTAAATGTATAATTGAATGCTCCTAAAGATCATGTCAAGAGAGTGACTCTGTCACACTTCCAAATTGCATGCTCGAGTATTTAACCTATGCAATAATTGAGTTTTCTTTTACATGCATTTAAACTTCTTTCCTAGATTAAGATCCTCAGTTAAATGTATAATTGAATGCTCCTAAAGATCATGCCAAGAGGGTAAATCTGTCATACTTCCAAATTGCATGCTCAATTATTTAACCTGTGCAATAATTGAGTTTTCCTTTACATGCCTTTAAAATGTTTTCCTAGATTAAGATCCTCAATTAAATGTATAATTGGATGCTTGTAAATCATACCAAGAAGAATGAAGAATTGGAATGGAACGATGGCTGCTAGGATTTTCTCGGTGCCGAGCTCCCCTACCGCCGCCTCGATATTGTTCGTCCCAGCAGTGCATGGCGGTTTGCGGCAAGCTCACAATACCCACAACCTCTTTGCACTACAGGACATTAGCGTCGTTGCTTCCTGCAACCATTCCCCTCCTCGGCCCGCTGCAGCTGAGTTTTTGAATGCCTGCCTCCACCTTTCAAAAATCGTTCACGACCCTGCAGCTTGTTTCAAGACATCTCGTCAGCTCGTTTAACCACGAACAATCTCCCTCACAAGGTCAAGATGTGCGCTAGGTGGGCTCAATATTTTCTATCCTGGCTCAGTCACCAGAAACTTCAGCCTTTCGATAAATAACCTCAACGAACACAAGTTGTATCCCCTGCAACGGAGTGAGTCATCGAGTCCCAACTTTCTTTCACACTCTGGGCGCCAAGGACCCCCCAATCATCTGTCCCCTTCTTTTTAGATCCATATTTCACTTTTAAATGGAAAAACCCTGCTATTATGGGTACACTCCACAGATCTGGTTTCACACGTCTCGAACGCCATCAAACTCTAGTTGGGGACTCCCTCCTCCTCTCTGCAGATTCTATATGTAGGTAAACAACTTCAGGACCCTTATCCTCTCTCCTTTTACAACCTTTAAAAAGATGCACAGGTGAATCTTTCCCTCCATTTATGAGGAGGGGATAAAGGGCTGCCCTTGGCAAGTTAGGGCTTCTCCTACAGGGACATCATCCACTCTCAGGCCCCTAAACAGGCTGCTCCACCCGCGGAGGCTTCCAAGCCTTTTCTGGTAGATAAAATGGAAGAAGTGCCCTCTGTTGAGATCTCCCACCCAGCTCTTGATGACCACTAGAAAATATTTGTAGAGAAAGCCTTCATTTGTCGTTTCAATGGACTCTGGCCTAGCTCATCTTATCTATACCAGTGGATTCACTCCACCTAGACCATCAACTGCAAGGTTTTTTTTTTGTTCGAAAGGCTTCTTCATCATCATTTTCCCTCACAGTGAGGAATATCAGAAGGCCCTTACTGGAGGCCGATGGTTTTGGGGAAAATCGGGGCTATTACTTACCCCCTGGTTTCCAGAATTTGATCCCTCCATGGCAGTCATCACCAAAATTCAATCTGGGTGAGACATCCAAACTTACCAGCTCATCTTTGGCACCATTCTATCTTACGAAGCATTGGAAATACTCTGGGACGTTTTCTGGAAATTGATCCCTCAAGATGGGAGAGGGGAATCATAACCTACTCTAGAATTTGTGTTGAAATTGAAATCATCAAAGGACTTCCTGACCAAATCATTCTCAAAATCAGAGATTTCCTCTGGTCCCAGACCTTAGACTATGAGAATACAACATTCCGATGCAGGCATTGCCATCAAACGGGGCATCTTCAGAACTCATGCGCTTCTTTCCTCGCCCAAAAGAAAAGAAGCACACAGAAATCTAAAGATAAAAGTTGGAAACCCTGCGATCTGCCCCCCAGGAATGTCCTTGAGTCTCCCAGCTCAGATGATGATGAGATGGAATCAGATGAGGAAGATGCCACACAGCAGCCAGCGTAATCCTCGGTAATCCCTGAAAGACCCTCCGCCTCCTTGAATCTCCAGAAGTGCTCCCACGAGCCCTCCTCCTCCGACTCAGACAAATAATCTCTTCATTTGATCAGCAAAAATCTTCAAATGATTTCTTCCTAGTGGTCCCTTGAAGGCTATATCAAAGTCACCAAAAATAAAGGCAAGAAAATTCATTTGGTGGATTTTACCCACTCTGGGTAGCGTCAGTTGTCTGTCTCACTGATCTTCCCTTGTCTCTCTTGTCATTCATCTTTGTTGTTCTCTTGATTGTTTCTTGGAACCGAGGTGAATCGTTGACTTCCTCATGATCTCCTGGTCTCTTGCATCTCTAAAATGTAACTTCTTTTGTACTATATGCTTTTAATAGAGTTGGTCCCGCCTAAATTACAAAAAAAAAATCATACCAAGAAGGTGACTCTGTTATACTTCAACATTGGATGCTTGAGTGTTTAACCTATACAGTAATTGAGTTTTTCCTTACATGCTTTGAAGTGCATTCTTAGATTAAAATTTCAATTCTTGCAAGTGTGATTGCGTGCGCTATATTTTCTTTTGAATTTGTTTTATTTATTTTCGTTACTTGATTTCATAGGTTAGTTGAATTTCATTTTTCATTATTTGATTTCATAGATTAGATAAATTGGTTTTCCTTATTTTGTAGTTAGATTGATCTAAACTGAAAGACAATTTCTAGCACATACAATGCGTGCATGCTTCACAAGTTTATGAAACCCTCGGGTTGATAATTAAATGACAGAAAATTATTTTTCCCCAATATTTTGGCGTCGTTGCCGGGGCAGTGTGCATAGGAACTAGCTTTCAGTCTAGTGTGTATTTTATGTTATTTTTTCCAACCATTTATGGACAAAGGGTCTAGAATGCAACCCAAAGACTACATTGAATAATGGTATCAAAAAGTGATTATGCCACACCATTAATCTATTCTTCAAGAGATCCTTGCGGAAAATCGAAAGATCAAGACAATTTTTCATATCCTTACAAGCAATCTTGTATATTTCGTAAATTTGGATATAAATATTTCAAATATTCTAATCCGTAATTGGCTTCATCGGAAGATTTGGATATGAATATTTCAAAGATTCTAATCCATAATTGGCTTCATTGGAAGCATTCATATACTTAAAAATAAAAATTAAAAAGTATTTTTTTTAGATAGATAGGAAAAATAAAAATAAAACCAAGCTTGGCTAGGGTTTTAGAATTTTTAATTTTGTTTTAAAAAAAAAATAAAATAAGTTTTTATAATTTTTAGGATAAATTTGATGTTTTTTGGTGTAGTAAGAACCACCCATTTACTAACCCTTGGCAGGAAATATTTTCAATAAAACAAATGATTGAGAACAAGGAGCACAAACGAAGATCACGAGCGATAATTTAAGGTAAGAGATCAAATCCTTTTTATTTTATTTTTGCAAAATTTACAGAGGAATCGACTGATAAAATATTGAGTAGTCTAACAAAATAAAAATCTAAAGTATACTCTCAAACTGCACTCTGTGTGATCTGGAGGGTCAAAAAAAGAATTATATAAAATAAAACAAACTCACACAGCATTAAAATGGAAATGTGTAATTACTAAAAAGTGTCAATTGTGAAACACATTTTCTGATCAACTAAGGGAGAATATGGAAAAACTAAAACATGGGGTTTTCTCAGAATGGGGTGAATTAAGTAACCTAAAAATGGTTTCCTCAATTTCGCAACTGTTTGGGAGAAATTCGTGGTTCTTTAGAGCCTTAATTTTTAGACTGCGTGAGAAAAACCAATTCTCAAAGCACAGAGAGTTGTGACAATTAATATTTGATTTTTTTTATATACAGGAGGTAGATCCACCACGGTCCAGCGATGAAGTCTCATGTAAGCCTTCAAGGTAGCATCTCCAAGCCCTGTGTGCCTTAAAAAAAAAAGAAAGAAAAAAAAGAAAGTTCTGAATTCTCTTCATGCTTTCAACGTGCAACAAAAATAATAAAGAAATCATGAACAATTTTAGAACTTTTATAGTATAAAAATTGGTTATGAGATCCACTATTTGGGCAATAAGGATGAATTCAAAAGATATGAGAAATTATTTGGCAAATATTTTGGAATCTCAGTTTCCTAAAAATCTTGAATTTAGAGGGAAAAAATGATGAGTTCAAAAGATATGAAAAATGATTTGCCAAATATTTTTGAATCTCATTTTCCTAAAAATATTGGATTTAATTTGACCACTTGTCAATTTTTTTTTTTAATAATTAAAATTAACAAAATTCCATTAAATTCATAAATATTGTTTGTGATCTATTGGTAAGTCATTAAAAGTGCATAGTAGAGGTCATGAGTTCAAATCTTGTGGAGATTGGAATTTGTTAATTCACCTAAAATTTTGACACAAAGCATAAAATAATAATAATAATAATAAAGAAAATTTGAAATTCATGATTGAAGTAAATAGAAAAAGTTATTTTGATGGTTTATTTAAAAACGCGAGATCTACACAATGAGAAAGCTATCATCAAAGTTTTAAATAGTAAAGAATGAATAAATTGTTGAAAAGACACAAAAGGTAACTTGAGGCACTAGTTTCAACACAGGTATAAATTCTTTTGTTTTTTTTCTTTGTGAACTTGTTTTATTAGTATCAGTTCTCAGTTTTTTTTTTTATATAAATTTCATAACCAGAGAGATTGATCACCTCTCTCTTTTGATAATCTTACATTCCATTACAGAAGAAGTACTAGTTTTTTTGCAGGTTCTAGGAGGAAGGACAAATGACTACAAGCGAACAATGTCTCTCTCAGAGACCACATTTCTTTTACAAGAAGATGATCAGCAACAAAACATCAATGCATGAGCACATGCTAATGCAGATCAGATCCAACAATTATTTCATATGCCATCATCTCCATTACATCTATGTACTTCAAACAAAACAAAAAAATTCACCTCATTTCCCTTTACATTCGCTATTGCATTTATACTTAGTCATATCCTCGTCTCATTTTTTTTTCACAGTCATTATATTTTCCTGCCCTGCTTTCACTAACATGTAACATAACAATAAAACCATTCAGATCCTCTATAAAGCTGATTTATTCCATTTCCATTTTCATTTTGTCAAATAAACCTTGATCCACTACAAAAAATTTCATCCATAGTCCTTCAAAAATTATTCTTTCATGTTCACGCTAGATGATGGCAGATTCCTTATGGCCTCCCTTCTAACAAGTCTTGGCTTATCCACATCAACACATTATCTAGATCCAAGACTAGAGTATTTATTAGTACCTTGAGGATTGTATGCATTAATGACAAGTTATATCATTGACAATCATGGGAATACATCAATGTCCCTTGATCTTCAGATCTTGCAAGTGGCTCGACATCAACTCATCTATTTTCACTTCGCAAGATGTACTTAGGTACCTTGGTACTCATTGAAATTAATGGTGATTTTGTCTCACATTGGTTAACGACATTTATCAATGGTAGGTAATCCAATGACTTCTCTTCATGCTCAACATCAACACATTTATTTGCATGACTAGAATTGTACCATTGGATTTTGTAACGATTGAAGACTACATCATTTCAGCAGTTTGCAGCATGAATCAATTTGTATCAGCAGTAATAAAGATCCCAATCTTGTCATCAGCACAAAGAGAACAAAGAACCAAATCAAATTCCTTCGTTTTTACATACTTCATGATCCACCAGCATCAACAACCACACTCTTCAGTATACACAACTCATCCACATTTAAGGTAAGTGAAGGTATATGGTTTTCTAATTTTTAGTCATGTAATTCCTTAGAATGCTAAAATTGTAACTTTGGAAAAATTCCTCACTCCATGCATATCTTTATTTGGGGGAAGAGAAATCATGTCATACACTATCACACATTTTCATTTTATTCCAACCTGCATATACTTCCCAACCAACTATTGTTGCAGTATGATTCCAAAAGATTATATGCTTTGTAAATTATCAATTCATTGATGAGTTATTATAGTATTTGATTCTAAATGTTTTCATGAACTTTGATGGAACAAAGAAAATAAAGCATTGTTACACAAGAGCCATTGCTCAAAAATTGGTTGTCACACAAGAACCAACCATTAAAAAAAAATGTTGCAATCAAATGTATTATACTTTTCCAAAATAAAATATCATGAAGCAAAGTTTGAAAAGAATCTATACAATTCAAAACTCATAAAAGATAAACACGTGGAAAAATAAATCAATGCAATAGTTGCATGAGGACATGCAACAACTTCAGTTGGGGGGTATGTTGATTCTCAAAATTGTCTTCCATATTCATACATATTTCCATTATGTCATAACCATTCAACTCTCATTTCATAACTATCTGGACTAAAACCCTACATCAAGTAACCATTTTCATAAATATATGGGTTAGAATCCTTGTTTTCCAAAGTTATTTATTTTATGTATTTAAAGTGAATTTATGATTAACAAATAGAAAATTAACATGGTTTCATATATCTATATATGTGTTATGAGTTTTGTGACATGTGTAGGCCTATTTTAGAGATTCTAGAAGGGTCTTACTTGGCCTACCAATAAGACCTACCAAGATCAAATTAGAATTTCAACTCAAGAGATGGACCATATTCCAAGGATAAATATCATGGAGATCCGTATGTGTCATAGGATTTGTATCTAGAATTTAGGGATAAGTTGAGACAAGTATGGATCTAGTAGATATTTAAGAGATCTACATTTATTGAGTAGATATACCTAATTTTTGTACAAATAGGGGAATATTTCTCCTATCATGTCATGTGTAAAATTGGATTTATGCTCAAGATTTGAATAAAGAATTAGATTGTGGCACCTTACTCATGAGTGTTCCTTCACTTTGACTTGGTTTTGCTTACATATGGAGCATCTCAATTTACCATGTCTCGTACTTTTATATCGGCCATCTACAATGTGTGAGATTTATTTGCTTTTATAGATTAAAATTTATTTTCTTTCTTAGTATTAAGATTTATTTGATTTCTTAGTATTAGTTTTAGAATGATTTTTCAATCTTTGCTTTCCTAGAACATCTCAAGAAAGTACATTCTTCTATTTTCCAATTGGATTATGTTTGAGGCAATAGAGCTCACAGATGTTTAGTTTCTTTACATGTTTTTACACTGCTTTCCTATATTAAGATCCTCAATTAAATGTATAATTGAATGCTCCTAAAGATCATGTCAAGAGGGTGACTCTGTCATACTTCCAAATTGCATGCTCGAGTATTTAACCTATACAATAATTGAGTTTTCCTTTACATCCCTTTAAAATTATTTCCTAGATTAACATCCCCAGTTAAATGTATAATTGAATGCTCCTAAATATCATGTCAAGAGGGTGACCCTCTCATACTTCCAAATTGCATGCTCGAGTATTTGACCTATGCAATAATTGAGTTTTCCTTTACATGTCTTTAAAATTCTTTCCTAGATTAAGATCCTCAGTTAAATGTATAATTGAATGCTCCTAAAGATCATGCCAAGAGGGTGACTCTGTCATACTTCCAAATTGCATGCTCAAGTATTTAACCTATGCAATAATTGAGTTTTCCTTTACATGCCTTTAAACTGCTTTTCTAGATTAAGATCCTCATTTAAATGTATAATTGGATGCTTGTAAATAATACCAAGAAGGTGAATCTGTTATAATTCCAAATTGGATGCTTGAGTGTTTAACCTATACATTAATTTAGTTTTTCCTTACATGCTTTGAAATGCTCTCTTAGATTAAAATTTCAATTCCTGCAAGTGTGATTGCACACACTATATTTTCTTTTGTATTTGTTTTCTTTCCTTTCGTTACTTGATTTCATAGGTTAGTTGAATTTCATTTTTCATTATTTGATTTCATAGATTAGATAAATTAGTTTTCATTATTTTGTAGTTAGATTGATCTAAAATGAAAGACAATTTATAGAACATACAGTGCACACATGCTTCACAAGTTTATGAAACCCTCGGGTTGACAATTAAATGACAGGCAATTATTTTGCCTCAACATTATTTTAAGCATGTAGAAATGGTGTGCAAGATGAATTGGAGTGTAGGTAAGTTGGTAAGAGATTTTGAGGTGGATTTAGGTGTATGTAAGATAAAGGTGTCATTGTATTATATAGTCCTAGGATCCTATGATGTTGTCATGGTAATGAATTGGTTGGAACAAAATCAAGAAATTCTAGATTGGAAGGACAAGATACAAAATTTCACAGATGATGAAGTTCAAAGAAAACCTTGATGGGAAGGAATCGAGGGGTGTCCCTAAGGTTCATCTCATCGATGTAGCTGATGAAATGTAGAAAAAGGGTATGCCAAATTCTCATAGTTACAACATTAAATTATAAGGGCGACTCTAAAAATCTATATAAACATCCAATTTTTGTTGAATTTAAGGATGTATTTCCAAAAGAATTGTCTGGGATCGAGTTTAAAAAATTATTGGATTTGGGGTTTATATGACCCAACATATCTTTTTGGGGAGCCCCTATATTTTTTGTTAAGAATAAGGATGGGTCCTGATGATTGTGCATTGACTATCTTCAACTGAATAAAGTGACGATAAAAAATAATATCCTCTATAGAGAATATATGATTTATTCGACCAAATGAGGGGGGAAATTATGTTTTCGAAGATATATCTAAGATAAAGATGTCATAATTTAAGAATCAAGGAATAAGATATCCCAAAAATAGCCTTTAAGGCTAGATTTGGGCATTTTGAGTTTGTATTTTACCTTTTGGGTTGACAAATGAAGCAAGTGTTTTTATGATCCTAATAAACAAGATATTTCAGGAAAATCTAGATAAGTTTGCACAAATATTTATTTAAAACATCTTGATCTACTAAAAAACCCTAGAGGAGCATAATAAACACTTAAGACTAGTTTTACAATGTCCAAGAGGGAACTAGCTATATGGGAAGTTGTTGTAGTGTTCCTTTTATCAATCCAAGATCCATTATCACAGATACATTGTCTCTAAGGAAGGTATTTCAGTGGATCCCACAAATATAGAGGCCATAATAGAGCGTACGACATCAATCAATATTCATGAAATATGCAGTTTTATGGGAATGGTTGGGAATTATCGTATATTTGTCAAGGGGATTTCAAAGATAATAATTTGTTTCGGACTGAAAAATGTGGAGAAGTTTTCAAGAAGTTAAAAGAGTTGTTAACAACTGAATCGATCTTGAAGGTACAAGAGATAGAGTAGGAATCATTGGTTTTCATTGATGCCTCCAAGGAAGGAATTGGGTGTGTGTTAATGTAATATGGAAAGGCAATAGGGTATATGTCAAGATAAATTATACCCCATGAGAAGAAATATGTGACACGTGATCTAGAGATGGAAAATATCATACACACTAAATATTTGGAAACACTACTTGCTAGGAAGAAATTTTGAACTGAAGGCTAATTATTGTGGACTAGAACACATATTCACAAGACCATTTAAATTCCATACAAAGAAGTTTGTCAAAGTTAATAATTGAATATGATTTTGATATTTCGTACATAAAGGGACAATAAACAGGGTAGCAAATGTTTTAAGTAGGAGACCTTGAGTATTTTTGTGATTCCCTAATGAAACTTTTGCGGGAGAAGTTTACTTAAATTGTAGTTTAAGGATACTTGGTACAAGGAGGTTATCTAGATTATAATAGAGAATGAAATGATGATCCCAAAATAAGAGGGATATTTTCTAGATAGTGATGAAAGGATATGCATACTATTGAATGAATAAATGTGCCAACGGGTCTTGATTGAAGTGCGTCAAGTAGTATACATGGCACACACTAGTGTCAAGAAGATGAGTGGGGACCTGAAATGGCTATTCTTCTGTAAGGGGATGAAGAAGTACATTGTAAATGTTGTAGAAATATTTTTGAGTGTGAGTGAATAAAAGCTAATAGTAGACATCCAATAGGATTATTGCAATCCCATGAGATACTAGAATGTAAGTGGGAGGTTATATCAATGGATTTCATCATGGTACTACAAATGACAACAAGGATACATGATGTTATATTTGTGGTGGTGGACATGCAGACCAAAAGCACCCATTTCATACCAAATAAAACTACATATAAGGCAACTGAGATAGCTATATTTTTCATTAATGAGATAATGAAATTACATGGAGTTCCAAGGAAGATCATATCATATAGGGGAGCAATGTTTACCAGAAGGTTTTGGACTAGTTTTCAAGAAGCCTTGGAAAACCAGTTAAACCTTAGCATTGCTTATCACCCTGAGAGAGATGGTAAAATAGAGACGACTAATCAAATCATTGAGGAAATGATATGGATGTATGTGACGGACCAAGAAAAAGTATGTGAAGAGTTTTTTCCATTGGTATAATTTTCTTACAGAGTTCCATCAAGATGACACCATTCGAGTTCCTATATCACAGGTCTTACATCATGCCTCTCAATTGGTATCGACTAGAGGACTAGGTATTAATAGGACCAGAAGTATTACAACATATGGAAGAGTAAATGAACATGATAAAGGGAGTACTAAAGGAAGCACAATATCATAAAAAAGGTTATCTTGATTCCTATTGGACTAATTCAACTTATGAAGTGGGAGATAGGATTTTTTTAGAGTAAAACCGCAAAAGAGCTCCATAAGGTTTGGGAATGGACTGAAGTTGTTTCCATGATTTGTGGAACCATATGAATTCATAGAGAAGAAAGGGTCTGTGGCATATAGGATTTTTTTACCTACATCATTAGCACATATGCATAATGTGTTCCATGTATTTTTATCATTATATTTTATATTCTTTGCATGTTTTTTACTTTAGTAATTTACACGTCTTGGATGAGGGCATGTTGATGGTCAAGCCAATTCGCATACTAGACCAACTGTTGGCTTGAGGGGTCCTGACCCAGGTTCGGTGTGCAAGTTTTTCCAACAAACCCCTATACTACTGGCCCTTTCGGCAGTGACCTACTTTCGCAGGTCACAGCCTCACCCGAAGTAGTATGGGTGGGTGTTGGAACTAGGTTTCTGCACCCTAAGAAAGGAAGGGTAAGGCAAGCAGGGTTGCGTTCTGTTCAGATTACCACGTTTCTTTGCAGGGTTAATTATGTATCTATTTGGATCCATGTGCACTAGACCTACAATTATATTCTTTTCATAACATCAACACAACATTATATAAACATAGCATAATAGTTCTAGATCCAATCATTCAGTACACAGACTTTCACAGCAGAAAGACAGAAAATATATAACACAGTAATTATCAGCAGTTCATACAACAGTACTCACGGATTCAGATATCTAATAATCCTTCGCATTCATTCATTCATCAACCTTTCCTTACAATTCCCTTACCAACCTGTGCACACAGCAGCAGGGTCCACAAATAGCTGGACTAGGATCTCCGTGCACACAGCCAACAGGAGTCCGTTCCCCAAAACCCAAACAGATAGCTTAAAAAATAGATCGCATTAATATCTCCTTCATTCCTATCCCTTACAATCCAAAATGCATCTCTATTTATAACAATCTAGCCTCAACGTTCCTATGATCTGCAACCCATGGTTTTTAGACCCCTAGTTTTACCCTTTGACCCATTACAATGCGTTCGAGGCTTTGACCCACCCCAAAACCCCTGCGATATATTAAATATAATAAAAAATAATCAAAATGGACCAGTTTCGCAGCTTTTTAGGAGACCCCATTCCAACAGTCCCCCAACACAATCTTGTGACTCGTCCAGAGTCACTGCACTGGTGCGACCACATAGTCCGCGGCCTAGTATGGTTTGAGTCGACTACCATTGACAAAGGTAGGAATGAGGTCACTGCGCAGGGTATCTAACTGAACTGCGTCGCCATTCATAAGCTCCTTAACTATGTAGGGACCAAGCCAGTTCTGTCGGAATTTCCCTAGGTGTTTCGCAAATTGGCTATCGTATAAAAGGATGAGATCACCTTCGACGAAGGTCTTCTGGCGAATGTGTCGATCATGCCATGCTTTATCCTGAGCCTTTTGAACCTGCTAGTGAAACTGAGCAATAAACCGATCTTCCTCCAAATCCAACAGTTGCACTAGGCGTTCTTCTATGATGTCGGAGTCGGCTATATTCGTGAAAGTTGCGATGCGTAGGCTAGGAACACCGTATTCTATTGGCATGATGGCCTCCTTACCATAGACCATTTAGAAGGGTGTCCTGTCGGTCATCTTTTTGCAGGTTGTTCGGTATGCCCACAGAACCGAGGGGATGTGAACATCCCAGTCACTACGATCAGCATTACAAACCTTCGTTAATGCCTGCTCCAAAATTTTGTTAAAAGCTTCGACCACCCCATTAGCCTGGGGATGATATGGTGTACTCTTGGCATGGTGGATCCAGAATTCCTCATTCAAAGCTTGAATCGTTTGGTTAACAAAATGTGTACCTCTATCACTCATCAGGATCTTCGGGCAGCCAAACATGGTCAGAATCTGCTCAAAGATGAAGTGCGCAGCAGTATTAGCAGTACAATATTTACAACTTGTGCCTCATCCCATCGTGTGACGTAGTCAATGGCAGTGATAATGTGGCACGCACCTGTTTTCTTGTCTGGTGGATTGATGGGTCCGATAAAGTCAATGGCCCATTTATCAAAAGCCCGTAGGGCCATCTGAGGCTGTAATGGCATGTCATCTCGTCGTGAGGGTCTGCCAGTTCGCTGGCATGTATCTCACAACCTACAATAGGCGTAAGAATCCTGATGCAGGGTAGGCCACCATAAGCCAACCCTTAAAATCTTTTGTGTCGTAGCTCTGCCCGCATAGTGGCCACCTGCGACTCCATCATGTGCTTCTCTGAGGACAATGGGTCGTTCATGTTCCAATACATATCTTCGGAGTATTTCATTGGCGCTCAGCCTGTATAGCTGTCCTGTGATGATAGTGAAGTCTGCAACCCGGGTAACCAACTCCTTCTTCTGTTGTATTGAATACGCAACAAGGGCCATACCCATAGTAAGGAATTCAATGATATCAGAAAAGTGAGCATCAACCATCTTAATGGTAAACAGTTGCGCATCGGGTAAGCCTTCATCCAGGTTAGTGGGTTCTTCCCCTATATCGATACAAGACAGGTGATCTGGGCCTACATTCAACCACCCGGGCTTAATGATGATCTCAAAATCATATTCCTGAAATAGAAATAGCCAGCGGAAAATCTTCCCCCCCAACACAGGCTTGTTGAACAGGTATTTCAAGGCTGAAAGGTATGTGAACATCTTAAAGTGTCCACTCAGTAGATAGTGCCGATATTTTTGTAGTGCATACACCATAGCCAGTCCTTCACATTCAGTGGTAGAGTAATTTCTTTCGGCGCTTAGGAGTTTGCGACTGGAAAAGGAAACTAGGTGATCAATATCTCCTTTGCCAGGCTGCCTGAGGACTGCGCCAAGGGCAATGCCTGACGCATCGACATGTACATGAAATGCTTTTGACCAGTCAGGGAATATCAGGATGGGTGCATAAATCATCTTCTCTTTTAGTAGTTCAAAGCTCTTCTGACATTCATCATTCCAGAAAAAAGAGACATCTTTTTTTAGTAGCTGTTCCATGGGTGCTGTGATCAGAGCGTATCCTTGAATGAATTTTCTGTAATATCCTGTGTGACCGAGAATGGAGTGCAGTTTTTTCTCCGTGGTGAAGGCTGCCAGGTTGATAATTACGGCTATCTTTTCAGGATCAACCATCAGTCCTTGCCGACAGGCTATGTGCCCAAGCAAGATTCCGAAAGGTACACAGAAGATACACTTTTTGATATTCAAGGAGATCGAGTGCTTCTGGCACGCATCCAACATTAATCGCAGGTTCAAGACATGTTCTTTTACTAAGCCAAAAACCATCTAGTCATCGAAGTAAACCTCCAGGAACTTATGAATAAATTCTTTGAACACAGCCACCATGACCCTTGAAAAGATAGCAGGCGTGTTCTTAATACCAAAGGGCGTGATTGTATACTGGAAGGAACCCCATTCGGTGGAAAAGGTGGTCTTACTGAGATCCTCAGGTGCAATTCTGATCTGGTGGTATCCCGAGAATCCATCAGTGAAGGAATAGACCTCCTAGCCACCCATGCTATCAAGGATTTCATCGGAGAAGGGAGTAGGGAAAGGGTCATGAACGCAGGTGTCATTCAGCTTTCGTAGGTCCACATAGATGTGTATTTCTCCCTTTATTTTTTTTCTCCTGAATGACCATTGGGCTTACCTAATCTGACTTTTCAACTGGTTCAATGATGCCCGCAGTCAGCATTTTGTCCAACTCTTCTTTGACCTTTTTCTTATACTTAGGATTCAACCGATAGGGCCGCTGCTTGACGAGCCGCGCTTCAGGCTTCAGAGTGATGTGCATAATGCCGAGGTCCCCAGTGATTCCTTTGATCTCATAAAACTTTGTAGGGAATAAGTCCTGGTACTCCGTAAGTAGTTCGAAAATTTTTCCCACGGTGCCTTCATCCCAATAATCCCCAATTTTAGCCAGCTTAGGGTGTTCTTCTGTCCCAATATTAACTTCGCGTAGCCAGAGAGGTTGTGTTACATCAACATCCTGGAGTGATGGTCCGATAATGGTATGTTCCCCTTCTGATTCTGGAACAGAGATATTCCACGGGTTATCCTCTTCTTCGTTAATCGCCAAGCTTCGACAGTTGACTATGTCTTGCATCTGGGCCTCCCATGTCAGAACGGCTGGAGGGGTGTGTGGGTGAGGCTTCTTAAATATGAATGCATCAATGTCCTATAGGGCTTCGTCAAGCATCTCTGTTCCCCAATAAGTCCAAACATTCCAATAAAGTCCTCTGTTAATATTTCCCAGTGGGGGGTCCACTGATGTAATTCTGTGTCTAATTACCAAGTAGCAGGAATAGGGCCCAAGGCATGTATAAATAGATGGATCCATTCTTCTGGGGTTCGATCGGCCAATTTGGTAGTCCAAGTATGTAGATGCGCACGGGGGTCCCCGGATCCTAAGAATATCTTGGTGTGCACATCAGCGAGAGGTGTGAACTGCAGCACCATCCTATCTCGACACATCTCCCAGTCCAGAAATGATTTCTTGTGGGTATCCGACCAGCGTGCAGGTGTGCCACGTAGTGCCATATTGAGTGCCCAGAGCTGCTGATCTTTTAGCACCCTAGCCTCTAATTTTATTAAGAAGTCCTAGATAGTACTAGACTCATCAAAGTGGGGAAGGTCCCTTACCTCCGAAGCAATGAATTATAGGGACCTTGCAACCCGAGGGCATCGTAGTGTTGAGACATTGTGTAGCCGGGTTCACCAACTCTCAAGTTATTCATCTGGGTCAAAACAATACTCTCTGTTTTTCTCCCAATCGAATACTCTGCCTATTGTAGGGTCACCCTGGTCTTCGTCCTGTGCTATCATCCTGTAGATATGATCAAGTTCCTCCTCTTTTTATGCTGTTTCTATATACCGCATACCCTCAGCAGGATCCAGTGGTACTATGACATGGGTACCGTTCTTCTCAAACACCATGCTACGTTTTTTTAGATTAATGACACCCCCTACGTCGATAGCCCAGTCTAGTCCTAGGAGTGCAGGATAGGGATCTGTATCCTCCACAATTTCTATGACCTCAAAGTCAGCTAGGACCCTTACTCCTACGATATCGACCACAACTTTTGGCAACCTTCCCAGAGGGACGATCTTCTGTTGATTTTCCATTTGTGGCAGGGTAGTGGACCAGTCTAATTTAGGTTCTCCCATTTGTTGCGATGTCTGTTTTGGTAAGACATTTGCTTCAGATCCAAGATCAAGAATAACCTGATCCATCTCATAATCACCAATCTGCATCGTCAGTCGCATTTCCCTTCCGGTGAGCCTTTTGTAGTTATGTAATTTGTGTACTTCCTTAACCTCAGCCGTTTGGCTGGGCTAAACTGCGCAGTTCTGTAGCAATACTTGAAGATTTTCTCCAGCCTGTGGGTTGCGTAGTAGCTTCAAGCATGCCCTTAACAAGGTTTCAACTTCCTCTTCTGTCTGGAGGTGTGTTTGCGGCTGCGCAGGGGCTTCCAGCGACTCCCGTCTCCTAGGATTTGGTTCCTTCTAGGCAGCCAGCTCCTCCCTCGCTCCTTGGGTGACCATGTTGCGCGTTATGATTTTTACACTGGGATCTTCACTCCTTAGCTCTGTTTTGACTCTCTGTACATTTTGGGTGGGTGTAGACTGTTTTTCCTTCATTTTTGTTAACAATATCGGACAACCTTCAATCTCATGGTCCAATTGTCTGCAATATTTACAAGACTTCCTCATGGGATTTTGGCAGTCCTTGGCGAAGTGCCCTACCTCTCCACAGTTGTAGTAGATTAGCTATCCCCGTCCTCGTCCTGCGCTCCCTCTCCATCCCCCCTGCCCCCTACAGGAGAGCTAGCAAAGGTTGCAGGAGATCTCGGAGAGGCAGGATCGAACTGTACTCTATAAAGGGTTCCCCGATCTACCAGTAATTCATATGTGCAAAAATTCTTCTTGTCATGCCCTATAGATCGGTAGAACCTACACCATTGTTGCCTCAATTCACCTTTATGTATCCAAGGACACTGGGTTGTATCATGTAGTCCTGCTACTCGGCAGTCTTTGCACCAAAGGTCTGTGCCGACTCCTTTTCCCCGTTCCATCCGTAAGCTCTGTATTTCTAGGTGCATGGCCTTGAGCTACTCCTAAATTTTCTGCACTCCTTCCATTGTGTCGTCCTTAGGCGCAACTTCAAGTTTCATGGCAGTTTCCAAGGCTTTTTCCTGCGATTCGAAGGTCTGGTGGCCCATGGGTATGTGTGAGGTAGCAGCATAGCGATGAACCATTCTGTGTGCTATTTGTCGTCGTAACTGAACTCAATTTCCCTGATCGCTTTCTTTAACCATTGATTGGCCTCCCATACCGACTCATACATCCCTTGCTTGAAGTCTTTTACTTCTGCTACCAGCTGGGAATATGATTTTGGCTTCTGGAATTATTTTTTTATGGCATCCTTGATATTTTGAAGCGTTGCGCTCCTATTCTGAGATATCTACTACATATACTAGTCCAACACCCTTTCTTCGAAAGCTAAGAATAGCTTCTCTCTCTTCACAGTATCGCTTACCACCCCTTGCGCCATCCACACCGAATTGGTCACGAACCAAAATCAGTCCATGTCCTCATCGACTGCTCCTTTAAAAGTAGATAACTTTAGGTGTGCTGCCATGGGCTCCTTTGGTTTATCTTCTTGGGGCCCTAACATCGGGGCAACTGATAGACCCTGTGTAGGTCTCGGCGGACTATGAGCAGAGCGATCCTCTCCTCGACAGTCTCGATAGTTCTTACTGCTCCGCGTTGCACTTCCACCCATAATATCACTCATTCCATCCTGCATTAGATCTCTAATGCCATTACCCGATCCCATTTCTCAGGCTCCTTCAGGTCCCGGCAACAGAACCATTTGTTGGCTTGAGGGGTCCTGACCCAATTTCGGTGTGCAAGGTTTTCCAACAAACCCCTATACTACTGGCCCTTTCGGCAGTGACCTGCTTTCGCAGGTCACAGTCTCACCCGAAGTAGTATGGGTAGGTGCTGGAACCAGGTTTCCACACCCTGAGAAAGGAAGGGTAAGGAAAGCAGGGATGTGTTCTATTCAAATTACCGCGTTTCTTCGCAGGGTTAATTATGTATCTATTTGCATCCACGTGCACTAGATCTACAATTATATGCTTTTCATAACATCAACACAACATTATATAAATAGAGCAGAATAGATCTAGATCCAATCATTCAGTACACAGAATTTTGCAGCAGAAAGACAGAAAATATATAACACAGTAATTATCAGCAGTTCATACAATTGTACTCACGGATTCAGATCTCTAATAATCCTTTGCATTCATTCATTCATCAACCTTTCCTTACAATTCCCTTCCCAACCTGCGCACACAGTAGCAGGGTCCGCACACAGCTGGACTAAGATCTTCGCGCACACAACCAGCAGGAGTCTATTCCCCAAAACCCAAACAGATAGCTTAAACAATAGATCGCATCAATAGCTCCTTCATTCCTATCCCTTACAATCCAAAATGCATCTCTATTTATAACAATCTAGCCTCAACGTTCCTATGGTCTGCAACCCATGGTTTTCGGACCCCTAGTTTTACCCTTTGACCCATTACAATGCGTTCGGGGCTTTGACCCACCCCAAAACCCCTGCGCTATATTAAATATAATAAAAAATAATCAAAATGGACCAGTTTCGCAGCTTGTTAGGAGACCCCGTTCCAACACCAACGAACACTACAACTTAAGTGGTGATTTGTGAACCAAGTGAAGGTCCAGTGGGACAGTTACAATCCCAATTCTTCTACTTAAGAGGATGTCGAAGAAATGCACCATCATTTTCCTTTCCTATTTTGAGGGCTTCAAAATAAATTATATAGTTAAGAGGGTGTGTATGTAGTGCCCCACTCTAGATGACTAAATTTGATATTATTTTAACCTTGCTATAGCCTTATGTCACATACATTATTATTTGAGGACCTTAGGTTGAGGACCTAATTATTTTAATATTATAATAATCAAAATATTTCTAAGTGTGATCCTAGAAAATATTAGAATAAATAAAATGGTTATTTTTCATGAGGTGACAAGTGTCATTATTGAAAACTTCTATAAAAGAAGAAGCAATTTATGAGAAAGGGACACTCTCTTTACCCTATTTTTGGATGACTATCCTAATTCCATTGCGTAATTAGCGTGGCTATTAAGATTTGTGCTGATTTTGGTGGAAGTGGAGGCTTTGTGAGTTAGAAACACTTGAGCTTGGTTGATATCCATGGAAAATTTTAGGGGATAATATTTGCAAGTGGGCTAATTTTCCATAGTTTTTCCAAAAAAAAGGATTTGCCAATCTACCTTTTTTCTAAAAATGATTCGCCCAAATTTTAAAATATAAAATTATTTTACCTTAAAAATCGCCAACATTATATAGATACTATATATAAAATCATTATAAATTTGAATAATTTTACAAATATATCAATAAATATTTTATAATTTTCATTATAGGGACTAGTGAGATTCGCCAATGTTTTAAACTTCAAGATAGTTTTCCATCCTCAAAATCTTCCCTATTGATATCCTCCACTTGCTAGTGTTTTGTATTATGTACAACCTCCTCGCAACTTGGGGGGTCTGCGGGGAAGAAAAATACCCAAGGAAAGGGTGGGAGGTCAGTTGGTGAGTCAACGACAATCAATTGGGACACATGATTTCCACACATGCATGATAAAATGAAGAGAGTGTGATGAATCAAAGGATCCAAGTTTCAAGTTCAATCCCCTTGGTGCACAATATAGATGGTCTTTTAGAATTATTTTTATATTTATTATTATTGGTTGTATTAGTTACTTGATTGTAGACGTTTGAATAAATGCTTCAGGTCAATGCATGAATATGGGTTACACTTTTGGGCCAAATGTGGCGATGAAATTTCAAATTTTCACTCTTTTATTGAATTCAAGCCCTCAAAATTCATATAAGCGTGAATTTTGATTACGAGTAAAAATAAAAATCATGGAGAATTACGTTGTTATCCTAATGATATTTTTTGGAAAAAAAAATAGTGTCATATAATATGTCAATTAATGCTTGTCCTTCCAAATTTTCAAACATCTTAAGAGGTATGTGTGTGTCAACGTAGCATAACTTTATAACATGTGTAATATATATATATATATGAGCATGATTTACACGGAGAGAGCTATCTTTTTCATATTAAAAATTTATTTTTTATTTTTTTCCAAAGTTGGTGAAGTAATATTTCAATTACATTTTGCAGACTCATGTGTTTGTGTAAATTTTTCAACTATTTAAATAAATTGAAAAACCAAGAGCACACTTTTGAAGAGGAATCTTACACAAAGATAGTGGTATTCTTTGAATTTTTTTTGTTGTGCATATTTTATGATATTGATTTTTTATTCAACCTCTTTAAAATTGTTCAAAAAAAATTCAAACATTATGTTTAAAAGAAATTAGATGAAAAATATCATATGAATTTGAAAATTTCAAACTTATATGCCATTGGATAGAATATTCCTTCATGAATCCAACACAATCAACTATGTCACCTAAGGATAAAGTTTTCCCTAAGTCCGCTAGGATACAAAATAGTGTTGTGGGAAATTTTATAGAACGAGTGTTGAAATTGTGGATTTTAGGACTTCAGCGACTCGATTGAGCGCTTAAAGCGCTCAATTGAACATATAAATTTCAAATTCAAATAGCTCGATTGAGGATTTCGTAAACTCTCGATTGAGCCATTTACGTGGTTAATAGGTTCTCGATTGAACCTTTATATAAAACAATTGAATCACATAGTTTATATTTTGGAATCAATAAATATCTAAAATTTAAGTTTTTACCACATTTTAAAATTTCAAATTTTATTATAATTTTTGTTATCATGTCATGTAGAAACCTTATTAAATTTAATATTAATATTTAAAAAATATTATTATTGTTATTATTAAATTAAATTATGAAATATGATATTAATATAAAAATTTAACATTAATATATTTTAATGTTAATATTAAATTTATTATTTTGGATTAATATAATATTATTAACTTTAATATAATATAAAATTTGTTATATTATTTTTTTTTGCAAGTAAGAGAAGATCTATTATATTAAAATTTTGTAACTAAAATCGTAATGGAGTATCCCAAGCTCTCGGCTCTTACACAAGTTACAAAGATTTCGATTTTTGTTCTTACGAAATTTACAAAAATTTCCCTTCCATCTCGGTTGTGTGGTATGATAGCTAGCTTTTTCCTCAACATCAATTTTCAAAAAAATATTGTCAAAATTTATATGGGAAAACCTTAGAGAGTATGTCTTGAAGAGGACTGATAACTAAAACATGGAGAGTACCTAAAACATAGAGAATACCCAAAACACCGAGAGTGCCCAAAACATGCAGTAAGTCATCAAACTTAATTTTCCAAAGGGTCCTCCTCCAGCCTAATTGGCTGCTCATGAGTACTGCCAGCAGGGGCGTCCTTAGTGTCTCGGTGGTTGGTGGAAGCACCTCCCATCTCTCGCTTTATGTTCAAAGAACCTCCTTCGCTTACCTACATGGTGGCGATGTAACACTTAAACAACGTGTAGTGAGGCGATTCCTTGGTTACGAATTGGCGGTGATGCACAAATTCCACATAATTGGTGAATTTATCATTTAGCATATCAATCTTGGCCTCCAGGTTCTTGGTGTTTTCATTCTGTTCCTGCAAAGCTAAACCGAGCATCATTTTGAGATGCCATGAGAGCTCTATATTCTAGCTATATAGGTTCTCCCTATCCCTATTGAGGCCAGGATCCAAGATCCATTCAAATTGAGCGTCAACCTCCTTTGTGGCCACCTACCATATGATGTTGCAAGCCTAGAGCTCCAAAATTTGGATATGCTTTTGGGTTTATGAGTCAACCGAGACATTGAATTTAAGCGCGACTCGCCTAGCTGGGGCCTCTAAACGAGTCTGAGGCTACATGTAGGGATCATTCCATATTTCATTATTATGATCTCTCTCACGACAGGGGAGGAGATCCGAGCTACAGTGTAGAGACATAATGAGGGGGGGGGGGATTGGGGAGAGCTTCAAAGTTGAGGAAGGGGTAGAGAGGGTAATAGATACATGAGGGAGAGGAGAATTATGAGGAAAATAGAGCAGATCGAGGTAATCATAGTAATTTCGGAAGACCAATAGAGAATGGAGAGAGGAAAAAATGAATGTGCCATTGAAAATGGCCAGAGCGATGTACAGAAAAGTTATGAGAGAGCGCAAAATGTTATTGGTCAATGGGTTAGGGAGATGATGATCTGATAACATCAATACTATTGGGGATTTCATTCCCTCATGCGGATGATTTGAATTTATGCTCATAATATAATTCATGATGTCAAAATGGGGGAATCATATTGATAATGTATGAATTTTGAGGATCTCCCTTAAGGTTTTCCTGTACTCTATTGTCCTTTCAATTAATGACCTCACACTTCTGGCGAAGAGGAACTTACTCCAGGTCCCTCCATGCAAGGGAGCGAAGTCTGGTGCTTCCAACTGTGTCTTAATTTTCCAACCTATCTGCCAAGATATTAGCCTTTTATCATATGACTTGGAAGTGGAGCCCACTAAGCTCACTGACATGTTGGTTGATGTGATGGAGCGTTTTGATCAATCTCCAATTTTCTGTGACTTTGGTGATTGACGTACCTTGATGAAGATTTCGACTTTCCAAGGTAGCAAATTTCAAATCACCTTCAATGATGAGAGGCCAGAATCCCTAGTCCTTTGCAATAGCAAGACCAAGCTCCAATGTTGCAACTTAGATATGCTAAGGTGGAAATCCCAAGGCTACCGACGTAGATCCATATTATTTCCCTAACCGAATTTTTCAACGCCCCCCCAAAACCAACAGTGCTTGGGTTACCTTTGGTAAACCCATCATAATTCATATCTACCATGTATTTTTTAGGTGGATACCATTAACAAAGTGAGTATGGGTCCATATTCACCAAATTTTTATTGTTAAGAGGAGAATGAAAGTCAAGGAGGAGAAAAATGTGTTGATCAGTAGGCTGAGGGGGGCCAATAAAGCAAGGATTTTTTTAATTGGCCACAACTTCACAAACTACTTGCTTGATAGAGGTAAGGAGACATTCCTATGGATTTTTTTTCATTCTTGAAACTTTTGGAATTTTTCTCTTTCCAAAAATTCCAGAAAATCGTACCTAATATAATATTACAAGCCCTGTCAACCATCGGGTGGGGGGAATTGTAGGTCGCCAACTGTCCAAAGTGTTAAGAATAGATGCCCTATCCCTATAAGAGGTTCTGAAAAACCTCTACATCACATTCCCATAATTTTTTTATGTAGCCACAGGTGTTCAATAAATGGTTAATTTTTTCCTCGTTTGACTCAGAAAAAGTGCATCTTGAGGAACCCGTAAACCCTCTTTTC
Organism: Pinus albicaulis; assembly: GCA_034641835.2. NCBI lineage: Eukaryota > Viridiplantae > Streptophyta > Pinopsida > Pinales > Pinaceae > Pinus > Pinus albicaulis. The sequence goes on from CM076574.1 coordinate 488,115,215, forward strand.
CACAAATTATCTCAGGTGAGAATATTCCCCTGCATGGTCAGCCAAATAAACAGAGTGATTTTTTTTCCATAAATGTCTTTCCCATAAGGTTTTCCTTTTTTGCTGAGGCTGAAGTTGGTCATGATTTACTATATAGCCATAGGATTCTTTGAGATTGAAGATGTCGACTGAGTTATTACCCCATATAAGCTTATCCTCTCCCTTTTATAGTTGAATATGTGTTTCTTGAATGACAGGGTAAAAGGTGTTCTAGTCTAAATAATTAGGCATAGGTTCCTATCCCTTGGCATACATCCAATCTTTGCACATGTCGTTCTCAATACTGGGCTTCCAATATTGAGCAAACTAAAATTTTCCTCTCTCTTACATGTATGTGCAGAGCGAGGTGAACTGATCCTTGTCCAAGACTGGTAATTGTTACCAAGAATATTCCCAAAATATGGCTTTTTCCCCATTGCAGATCTCCCAGAAAGTGCGCTTTTGGATTATTTTCTTATTCATGCATGCTTGGTTCCATATTGTCGAACCCTTGATAGTTCATGTGAGCCTGATAAGATCTCCATTTGATTAGTTATGCACATTTTTGTCCCTCCAAATAAGACCCCAAGGTGTGAATGGGTTGTCTATCCATCTCCAATAGGTTTTGGCCCCTAGGCCACTAGTACATTTGGGCGAAATTCTGACACTTGGTTCCGACACTTTTGACCAAATGTCAGAAATTTCCCCAAATTTTTTCAATCCTGCCTGAAACCGTCGCTATACCAAGGTTTAGATAAAAGTGTTGCAATACCAACACTTAGACAAAGTGTCAAAATTGCGACGTTTGGAGGAAGACGTTGCAATTGTGACACTATGCCCCAAAGCGTCACTATTGCGACAGCTGCTTCCAAACGTCGCAATTGCGACGTTTGGAGGCATCCGTCGCAATAGCGACTCTTTGGCCACCGTTGGTATAACGACACTTATATGCAACAAATGACACTTATATGCCTTTGCAAAAATGGTCGGCTTACAGAGCAGCGCGAGGAGTATTTCATGGAGGCACCTTTGCGATTGCGCATAATTTGGAGAGAAAATAGTAATAATGAGAGAGGCTCCTTTAATTGCGTCTTTGATTTGTGAAGGTATGGATTGTCCAGCCTGCAATTCTATGCTGTCGAGAAAGACTTGCAATCCTCTGGAAACAAGACTGTTGTGAAGATGCCTGGAGAAGAAACGGACATCGGGTTCACAACTGTTGATAAACACATCGTAGTCCGACGAAGAAGTCACCAAGGAGGGTATTCTCAGTGAATGAGGGATGTTGAAATATTAATTTCAACTACCCTGTCCTCTGGCCGCTTTCTAAATCTGTTTGAATGGCTCTGTCAAACATCCGCTTTCTAAAAATGATGAACAGTCAATTTTGGTTTTGAAATCACAGTCCCTGCACACTTAAAAACATAGCGTTGTATTGTTTTGGAAACAGAGAAATTTAATAGTAAACGCGGGAGATTTTAATTCAGAAGAACGTGGTCCCACAGACCACAAACCAAATCAGCGATCCACATGGAAGCAGGCGATTTGATCGCGTTATTTTTTGGCCCGTCTGCATTGTGGAATTATGGACCCGAAACATTATAGGGTGGAATTAATTTGATTTTCGCGTCACAGTTTTCCTCCGTACGCAAAGCCAAAAAACAGACCCGAATTTTTATATGGTGTATTCTATGAAGTTTTTGCGTCACAAATTAGGGTGACATCAGCAAGCTATTTTGGAACGCGAATTTGTGATTGAAATCGAGTTTATTTTTTTTGAAGTCCGGACGTATGATATAGTTTTATTAATATTTTGTTATAAGTTTTGTTTCATCGCCTGATAGTTATTTAAACCATTGGCTCATATATAACATATGCGCAAATATTTCACTTTGGGCATTTGTAATGTGGGCCCCGAATACTTTAAATAGGTTTGGTTTAACAGTTTTTTGTTTTGTTATTATATGTAATAGCATGTGTTTTAAAATAGCCCGAAGGCTAATGTAAAAGGAAAAGCACTCCCGCACAAGCAGTATACCTTGGGTGCATGGTTTTATAACCATTTGTGTAAAAGGGAAATGAAATTGATTATGGTTGAGACCATAGGTTGAGCCTTTGACAAGAAGCTCCCAATAATACTCAACACTATTCCAATAAAATAAATAAATAAATAAATAGAAATAAAATAAAATAAAGATAAAATTAAAAATACAAATAAAATAAAAATTTTAATTAAAACATAAAAATTAATAAAATAAAAATAATATTAAATAATATTAAATTAATAATTATTATTTTTATTAAAAATAAAATCCAATATTCCATATCGTCACAAACGAACAAAATATTCAGCTCCCTCAGTTATTACACATTTTACCCCTCATATAGCACAAAATGATTCACATCTCTTCCTTCCGACGTTCCCTTGCACCCCCGGTGCAATTGTTTGTTTATAAGATTATATGATACATGTGAGATAAAGGTTTATTATTTATCATATATAAATAAATTTTATCAATATTGAACATTTACACTTTTATGAGGTGATGTTATAAGTAAATTCATAAATATCTCTTGTTAATCCTCATTTTACTCCATGAATATGTTTGGAAATGAAATTTCAATAGATTAATTTTCTCCTAACCTATGTATCATCAATATTGTACATTTACATTCTTAATTATGAGGTGATGTTGTAGGTAAATCCATGAATATCTCCTTTTAATCTTCATTTTACTCCATGAATATGTTTGGAAATGAAATTTCAATAGATTAATTTTCTTGCTATTATATGTTTTATGAATATATGGTAAGGAATTCTCTCTTGTTCTTCTTAGAAATAATTATATATAATTTTTTTTTTCAAAATAGATTAAAAAAATTATATGAGAAAAAATATTAATTCATCAATATGTGTGTGTGTGTGTTGTGAGGAATAATTTCATAGTTCAACTTAATGGTTCATTATATAATCATGTGATCATCACTAATGATATATCTTAAAAAGCAACTGAAAAGCCATGTGTACAAAATCGATGTATACTTTAGAGAGTGGTTCTCATATCACTATGTAAATTGTTGTATGCTACTTCAACAAAATTATAAGATAAACTGTAATACACATCATATATGCACCATAAAAATTGGTGCAGGATAAAACCCACCTACCACACCTTTGTACTCGATCCAATTTTCTCTGTCAACTCTTCTAGCTGTGGGATTTCCTCCAAGGATCATAATACCCCCAAGGCCTATGCCATGCCTTCTCGCATGCGGAAATTCTTCACTTGATGATTCTAAACCATACTATGAGTCCCCACGTTCTATGGTCTAATCCCCATCATACCTATCAACATTCAACCGCTCTTTACACACCCCGAATATAATTACTAGTCTACTCTCATTAATATATACCCCAATAAATACAAGCCACTTAGGAATTAAACCCAAAAACCTTGGGCTCACTCATTTTCCATATTCGAATGTATCAACTGCTCGACCCTCTCGTATTTCAACCGTGATGTTTAATGTATTTCGACCTTGTCAATTCGAACTCCGTCACTTGGTTTCAACCAAACACATAGCCATTCACATAATTATACAGTCCTCCTTATTATAATCTTTGTCAATCGTCAAATATCGTAACAAATCTCGACTTTGGTCTATAACTCAATGGTCATACATAAACCATTCTTGGCTCCAGAGTAATTTACCTCTCAATCCGACGGTCGATGGAGCATCGCGCCGGTTTGGAGGATCCAACGGACACAACGAAATCTCGTGTAACGAACATGCCCAAGGGTTAATCTGCGATGAGAACGGTTTTATAATTCTGCCCTCGGCCACGTGTCTCACGGAGACATATGTCGCGTCCTTTTCACCAATTCTGCTTACCACCTCCAAACTTGTGCGATATCGCTGATTTTCCAAACGGTGGTTTTACTATGCACTTCGGTCACGGTTCCGCCTCTTATATTCCAGGTTCCGTCGAGCTTTCTTTTATTATACTCTGCCTCCGATCCTTTGACTCGCATCTTCCTGTACTAGTTTTTTTTCTTTAATTAAGGACTCGCACTCCATGAGGTTCCTTCACATGCCAGTTCTATGTACGTGGTAGCACCGATCGAACCTTGAATCGAAGGCTCGAGCACAATTCTCTATTACACTATGGGGAGATCCATAATTTGGACCTGTGGACCCTCTCTACCATGGCATTTCCCACTATATTACATGAGTCTCAACCACAACATTTCCATACCACTGTCCAATGCCACATCGTCCACTATCATGGCACTTAACACGATTTATCACACAACTTTATTCATCTGGAAATTCTTACACCGAGTTAAACTAATATCCAATGGGTTCGGGAAAGGCTAGAACCTCTCGCACAGAGGCTAGCAATTCAGGAAAGGACTCGGTTCCTCTTTCAACATACAGGACCCCATTAAACCACAATTATCAAGTATGTATTCCAGACTACTATACAGTTGATTATGAGGACACAGAAACCATTCACGCCATAATTGACTCGACAAATGCACAATACCATTGAAATAATTCTATATTTATGCAGTGAAGTACTTACAACTTTGGCTCGACCAGATCTTCGAATTACTTGGCCCTTCTCCTCTACTCTGTCTCTACGATAGTCCTACACAGCCTATGCGGTTCTCTATACAGGTCTGCCTTATTATGCCTATAAGGCTTACTTTTATACAAACCCTGAATCGACTCAACTCCTCTAACGCTCAAAACTCTTCATATCTCTAACTCTGAGACTAACCCTCTGACAGACAAAGACAGACTCCTAAAATTAGCTTAACTTATGAAACTGACTATCTCTTCAGGTGCCCATTAATCATTTGGGAAGTTACATTTTCTTATCTAATTAAGTAAAAATAACTCAACTATGAATAAATACATGGGGAAATAAAACATGAGACCCCCCTTTACATTTATTTATGGACAAAGGTTGTTTTGAGCCTAATTCCCTTGCATTAACAATTTCCATACAACTAATTTGTTTTAGGATACATGTGGCATTCTAGGGGTAAATTCTATATGATGTGTATATCAATATATTAGGTGTTGGTAAGTTGTGAGTATCTAAGAAATGATAAGGAATATCCATACATCATGATCTTGTAATGTGATTATAAATTGTGTCTATAATTTCCATAAAATGTATAAATGATTTGTTTAAAAAAAATCAACACAATCAACCCTAAACAATGCTCATGATGTGGAATTTCATTGGCGAAACAAAAATGATGGTCACATGTCCTATTTCTATGGTAATGGTGATCATATATATGTTGTAGCGACACTTTATGAGTAATTAAATAAATCTCAGAGTGTGACTCATTGTGCCATATGTTTTTAAAGCATGATTTCGTTTCCTAGTTTTTACTAATTTGTTAACATATTTTATTCATTTGGAAAGCTAATTAATGATGATTTAAGTAATTAGGACCTAACGAGAGATCATCTTCACATCTTCACTGAAATATATTTGGTAATTGTAGTCACTATATGAACCACATATGCATGCTACTTAAGAAAAATTGAAATATAAACTATAATACACATCTTATATCTGCCATAACAATTGTCATACAACTTATTTACTTCTAGATACATATGAAATACTTCAGGTAAATGCCATATTATGTGTATACCAATATAGTAGGTGTTGGTAAATTATGAGGATCTAAGAAATGATAGGGTATCCACACATTAGTAGTGCCCTGGTGAATTTTTTGCATAATTTTCTATTTGTTGTAATTTTGTTGCCTGGATTTGTTATAGATTTCAAATAATATATACAATTATCTACCAATTGTTCTTTATAAAGAAGAAGTACAGTAAGTAGTCACCTAAAAGTGAGCCATGCGAAAATATTGGTAACATGAGTAACCTGGTAAGCTGTAAATGAAAAGTGAATAACCTCCACTCACCAAAAGTGAATAACCTCCACTCACCAACAAGTGGCAGGTAGGGTTGGAATTTGGATTTCTCTTTACCCATCACACAAATTTTTTTGACGTTTTGGTCATTATTTTTCTAGTCAATAAACGTTACGTTTAAAATTTTTCACTTCATTAATGACGTTCTCGTAATAAATTGAACGCTCTTCCATTTTCTTTGGATTTTGGAGTGTGATATATCTGTGTCATGGACTTTTAATACCTAAAGTTTCAAGAGAAATAACTGATTCTTGTCAAACTAATATTTCCTCAATATATGCTATGATCTACTAAAAATTACTTCAAAAAGAAAGTAACCTTCCAATATAAAGAAAAAAAACATGAACGAGCTTTCCCTAAATTGCAATAAATTTATGTTTATTATTAATATTGCATAATCTGTCTTAGAAAATTTGCATAATCGAACTAAGAACAGATCCTAAGTGCATTTTTTATTGTTGTTGTGATTAAAATAATGAGCCAAAGAACGCTAAGGCACTTAGAGAAATCAATCTATGTATTATTTCTCGCAAAATCATGTTGAGTAGTGGAGACTAAGCACTAGATTTTTTTTTGTCCTCAATCTCTCTATTAATTATGTCTATGTAGTTATAAGAATAACAAGCCAAAGAAATCTCAGGCTTCCAGAGAAATTAGTCTCTGTGTGCAGAAATTAATGATTACTGTTGACTAAATGTTATACCATTTGAAATTGTTGAGCGAAATTAATCAGGCCATGATGTAACATTTGTCAGTATCTATTTTCTCATGTATGAAAGTTGATGTACCATTGAAAGTTTAATAATTCTATTGAAATTTTAATAACTATAATAACTATATATATGTATATATATATATATTTTTAAATTTAATGATTAATAATAATTAAATTAAAATTCTTAAAAGACAAAATAAAAGCCTAATAATCATGAACTATTATGATAATTTAAAAATATAGAACTCAGGCTGAACATAGTTACAAAGATACCAAGAAAAGAAGAGTGCATATGCATGATAACCTCTTTCTTGACAACCTATGAATGCCATTCTCAATGAAGACTCAAGACTCAACCGTATTGGATTGTGTATCAAAACAGTAGGAATGAATCAAAGTTCAATGAATGAATAACTTGATCGAGAAAATTTATAGGGAAAGGTAACTTGACTATCAATCTACTAAACCTCACTTCCATGATTAAAAAAACACCCCCACCTTCTCAGTGGTCCCATCATGGTCCACCTATTGAAAAACAACCAACAAATATTATTTTTTATATATTTTTGCATGGCCATTGGAAAATGATTTACTATGGTTTTTCTACTAAATTCCAATGGATGATTATTCAAAAATATTGAGAATTAGTTTAGTCTCAAGGCATAGCCAAGAGTCTTACTGGATAATAATAGATTACCTCTCCATTGGATGATTGTGCATTTTTCATCTAGTTTTTCACGTGAGTTTCAGTTGATGTTAGATATTTGCCTTCTATTTCTTTAGTGAAGCTAAGAGTTAACTTTGATCTTACATTAATAACTATACTTGCATGAATATCCATGCTTTTATACTTCCCCAATGTGGTCAATGTTGATGTATGGCCTTGGCCCATTGATCTTACAATTAAATCACTATTCATATTCAATTTTCTCCAGTTCAGCCCAATAAAATAAGGAAAAAAGAAAATGAAGTCTTGATTTTTTTTTCCAGTGCTCCTACATAATACAAATACTCTTTAAAACCAATTAATATATAAATTGTCATCATTCATGCTAAAATCAGTTTGAATTTTTTTAATGAATCTACTTACAATTAATAGATTACATTGCTCACAGAATAAGAGATAATTTAGAACTATGATTTCACAATAATAAATTACCCTAGCAGTTCAAACTTCGAACATACCTTATGAAATTAAAATATGGCAGGTTAATGAGCCAATCTTGAGCTCAGCCTAAGTCTGAATGCCTTGAGAGTGCGAGTGTAAGGAACTAGACGCCTAAAGATTTTATTTTGTGCTTGTGTAATTCACTGTTTGACCATCAAGCCAAGCCACCAGCTATATTAACACTACTTCATGTTGGGGCGGATTGGCATTCTAATTTTTTAGTGCTATAGCCGTACTTTTTCACTGCTTCACTAATCACAACCTTGGAAGTTTGCAGGGCAATGGGCTTTATTCTTTCTTTGGTGTTTTATGTAAAAGAAAGGATTTGTGAACTTTCTGTAATAGGAAGGGGAAAACTAAATTGATTCTAATTTTAAAATATCAATAATGATAAGTGGTAATTCCATTATTAAATTTTTAATTTTGAGTGAGCCAAAAAAGTAACTTTCCTTACTTTTTGAGTACAACCTTGCAATTGCGAAGAGGACTAGTGTTGCAAAATTATTGGTAAGTGGAAATTAAAGGGCGTAAGAACGTTTTTGAAAAAATTTCAAACGTCAAAATTAAGTCTTCTATCCTTCCTAGCACATCACGGAAAACGGGAATCCACAAATTCTAGTCATAAAATACGTGCAAAATGCCTTATGACGGGCAAAATGGAGGACTGGTCCTATGCTGCTACATCAGTTAGGGTTTCATGTGGCAGAAGGGAACCTTGTATAGTTTTTCAAGGATAGGAAAGGAGAATATTGTTAGTTAATCATCACATGAAACTTCATCACCATTTGAAAATTGTGTCCTAATTTGAAACAATAAGACTACCCAACTATTTCATTATTTAATTTAGATTGTGTAATACAAAAAAATATCCTAGATAACTTAAATAATGTAAGAAATTTTGCAAAAATTTAGTGGGGAGAACCTTCAATTACATTTATTTTGAAGATCCACTTGCATTTTAAGCCATTTTAGTTAGTCTTTCATGGCTATTCTAGTAAAAATTTCAACCTCTTGTAGAAATTTGTTTGTCACTTGTATTAGAAATGCAAAAATCAAATGTGCGCTACATAAAAATGATTTTATTAAAAACTACATTAACGTTTGATATCACGCGCGCATTCGCCCTCAGCTCTTGCAGAACAGCATTCGCCCTCAGCATTCGCCCTCAGCTCTTGCAGAATAGCATTCGCCCTCAGCTCTTGCAAAATGGTAATTTCTTACTGTAGGCCCTTCCTCCTATAGTAGGGTTGACTCTATTTGGGTTTTTTTGGTCAATTCCATTGGATTGTGTTAGGCTATAGGGTTCTCTCTAGATGTCTTCCAATGTTCTTTCGGATGAGTTTCAAAGAGGATGTGTAAGATGTGTTTGTGCTTGCATGAATTTGACTCCACCGGTTTCATGAAGTTTAAGCTATGGATTTTAGTTCGACAAACTCATCCATCTCAACACCCAGTAACGAATTTCCCTTGGTCTAATCTATATTGAAGGTGAAGTGCAAAGTGGTAGAGAATGGGAGATCGAAAGTCATCAACTTTATCACAAGGGTAGTACTCCAGATCGAAAGTGATGAGCTATAGTTCTCCAGATTTGGTCCCTACAATGACATACCAAAGGTCACAACATCCATACAACCATATCAAGGTCAATGTTGAGATCATTCTCATATAGATATAGGTCACTGATATATAGGGTTAATATCATCATCACTATCCATGGAAATCGAATGGTTACAAAATATGTGATTGTGGTTGGCTCATTTATAATTATTACCCATTTACAGTAGAGCACAGAAACACTAAATATGGCCCGAGCAGAGCCTTTACAACAGGAAATGGAATTGCAGCTGCTTCATCAATAACCAATAGCTCCACTTGAGAAAAAATTTCATAATCTTGGGGCTGGATATACTGCAGAGCAAACAATTGTAGTTATCATTCATGCTCCAATATATTAATATACTTTTTACATTGAACTGAAGAAAGGGAAACAAGCAAATGCTAGCCATCATACAATGCTTTGACATGAGTTTTGAGTGACATACTTGAAAAAAGAACTCATCCACTGATATTTATAATCATTTGAGTTATTCAAGTTAAACACAATGTCAAGAATCAAGATTCAATACCCTCTATTATCTTCATCACCCAATACAAGATTTAAATTTTTCCCAAAGAAACGCTTATTAAATTGGCAGCCATTATGTCTCCCTGCTTTAAAAACCCTACATTTAAATGAAAACAAGCATTTCATTTCAACTACAAAAATATATTAGTGTTCAAGTGTACATGTGTCCATCACTTGTGTAGGGTATTCCTTTTCCACTTTCACATTATCCAAGAATGTGTGCAGTATAGTTCATATTTTTTGTGATTTAGATTATCTTGAAAAAGGAAAGGTAAATTATTTTCCATGGAAAAAGAAGGTTTTCCCTTTTTACTACTGGAAATGGTACAACAAAGTTCCATTTCTACCCGAAACTCCTATGAAACAGGAACCAAATAAAGGCCATGTCCTCAATGGACATCATTTGGTTTTGAAAATGGCCATTGCACCGTGTTGTTTCTTATATTACATCACAATAGTTTCTTAGGTCATTTCTTGTTTCTTGAGATGAAAAACAACCAAAGAAATTGTGAAGATCCTTTCAAGAAATAAATGACCATTTCTCAATCATATCTCAACTGTTTTTTATTTTATTCAGTGGTTGCTTACTTTGAGATAAATTTGACACTTTTATAAGGAATATAACATAAAAACACAAAATGGGAAGGAATTGATGAGGTAGATAACCTTTAGTTGTTGTCAATTAAGAATTGATAATACACGATGCATGTTTTTTACTACAAACTAGATTCCTTCCTGGAGTTAGGACACAAAGTATTGAATCAAAGTTGTAGTTTCTAACTTCTTGTATTGGTTCATCAATCTTGAAATTCAGACATTGCATGTCTTCATTGCTTCATGTTTGAATAATTTGCATTATATCGTACAATAGGAAATTAGGAATTATGATTATTATTACTTTATGAATTTGTTAAGTTACTTTTATTTTGCATGGTTTAGTGTGAAATTATTCTTGTGTGCCCCTAGGCCCAGGTGAAGGAATGCCAAGGAATGAGAACCCTAGTTTTTAAATGGTATTGTTTCTTATACCCAAAAACCCCTCAACATCACTTCTTATTAGTTCTTAACAATAGTGTTGTAAAAAATTTGAGAATTGATATAGCAAAATCTCGCACTTCTCAAGATAGAGTCCTAAAGCTAAAGTGTGATACCATGTGTAATTCAATAGCCCCATTGTCACCTCACCAACCTCTTTTCACTTCGGGCTAGCTCTCCTCCAACTCAAGGGGGGTTCTCCCTAGTAGATGTTAGGGATCTAATGGCCCAACCAAACCAAGTCAAGAGCCCCTAACTCTCTATGTTTACTACTATCAATCAAAATATTGAACAATAGGGTCAGACATGCATCCTGAAGATAAAATTGCTAGGGTATTTTTGGGTAATTTCAAAGGGAAAGTCCCCAAACACATATAATCAAGGAATTATAATGTGATTTCAAACATTAAATATCAACAAAATCATTTAAATGATATTGAAAGGAAAAAGGTGATGGAAGATAGAAAGTGCCTTACTTAAATGCTCTAAGGATTTTTCAATAGTTGCTCCAAAAGCTTCACTTCAAGGCCCTTCAAGATCGTCTCCAACAATGCTATACCATCAGCTTCAACAATGTTGCTCCAAAAATTTCCTCAAGGTCTTCACAACAAGTTTACTATAATTTGCTCCAACAATATATTCAATAAGGTCTTCATTGTCAACTCGTCTCTTGTTTGGGTGCCTTAATGTGCAATGACATGTTTCTAGGACCGAATTCAATGCAACGCATATTTGAAACTCTAACTCTGTCTTCCAGTGTCTTATTAGAAATTATTTCAGTTGTCATTTTGTGTTTTCAAGTTAGATATTGTTTTCAAGTTTTTACATTTATAATTTTATTGCAATGTGGCAGACTGATCAGGGCAGTACAGGAACAACCCCGAGACAGGATGATTGCGGAAAGAGGCCAGCAGAAGAACATGTAAAGTGTCAGCATTGCTCTATCTTCAGGCATTTTAGTTATTTACATAATTGAAATAATATTAATTTTTTTCAAATATGCAGACACCTAGCCATGGTACGCCTGATGATTCCCTCTATGAGGAAGAGCTTTCTTCATCCCTATCTCTAGTGCTCTTGTTGTGAAAAAAGTCACAAAATGCAAGGTCGGAATTTGATACTTTGATAGACGCGCCTCAAACACCTGAAACAGAAGATAGAATAAAACAACTTATGACCCAGCTAGAAACATATCAGGTAATAATAAAAAGTCAAAAGGATATTTTTTTTGTTCTGCATGAGATGAATTTTGATAGTTTGATTTTTAATTTTTACATTGACTAAACTAACAAAAAGTTCTTTTGTATGTAGCATTTTCTGACACTTGTTGAACCCGGTGTTGGTGGTAGTGGGACACAAGGGCAATAGATTGCCCAGCAACCCTCTTGTACACCTTCTACTCCTTTAGGTGCCAGCTAAGAAACACACCCTGCCCAAGCAGACACCCAGCCAACCGCTGAATGTGTTGGCAATGATGAGGCTGATATGGCCAACTACATTATTGCATTTCCTGGAGCTACACGTTTCAGCTCCACAGGGACCATTAATGGCATGTTGTTGGTGAACAATGAAGGTGTCCCTATAAAGCATGTACAACTCCCAGGTAAATTTTAATATTTTAACTATTTCATGTACTCTATCTAAAACATATTTATCATGATTTTTATTTTTAAATTAATGATAATATCTTCTTCTTTTTTCTATGTAGGAAACAATGAGTTCTACAGTTTTTTGGAGAGCCATGCATTGATAATTTTTGGCCCAAACATATGCACAAGGTGGAATTCCCAGAATTCCAACCTGAAAAAAGAACTTCTAGATTATCTAGAAGCCCTTTTTTGGGTCGGCACATTTGACAGAATAGCGGTGGCTCGGGTAGCCGGAAAATATTTGAAATATACCAGGGACACCTATAGGACACAATTTCAATTTAACCCTAGATACGAGCATCCTCTCACAGTTCCAGAGAGTGAGTGGAGAGCACTTATCCATGACGAAAAAGGGAAAAGGGCAAAGAAAGAAGGAAAAATGCCAACTGGACCCGCAAGGTAAATTACAACTTTAATTCAATAGCTTTAATTTTCTCTATGTCTAAAATAAAAGTGTGCTACGTCATATCTGACTTCAATCTTTTGTTGATAGGTTTCCTGACACCTCGAAGGCAACCAAAGCTAGGATTGAAAAAAATGGCCATCACAAGCTAGGCCAGGGCGGCTACTTGAAATTAGCCGCAATAATTGTAATTAAGTAGCTAAACATCTTATAATTAATTGTATTGTCTTCCAACGCTTTTGTAATCCTATCAAATATGATTAAAAATACACAATCATATGTAATTTAGGGTGATGACTTCGGAACAGAAACTACAGAGGAAGATAAAAATATCGCTTTCCATTTCGGCTATCAAGTCATAGTTGAACGTCGCAGAAGCTTGGGGCAGGTCCCAAGATCCAGAATGCCTGATAAGGTAAAACATTAACCTTTCAATATGTTTGTTTTCATCCATAAATTTAATGTATAATAAATTTGTTTAAATCAGGAGAACAACACTACTGACGAGGCAAATAACCCAATTTTAGAGTCAGATGTAGATGTTCCTCACATGCAACCTGATCATTGTAGTGGGGACCAGGCTGACAATGCTACTATCAGTGAGGGTCGTGACGGTAATTAATTTCCACTTATAATTTTTTCTAATTATACCTTGATGGTTGTCCTTATAATGTTTTTTTTTTTAATGACAAAGAATGTTTCCCTTGAGGATATTACCACCAGAGAGGAAGACAGGGCAACAGTCCCAACGGCGACAACTGGTGCACCTGGTAAATAATCTCATTGAAAAAAATTTTATTAATATTATCGAACTAGTTCAATGATATTTAAAAACTGACAATTAAAATTTAATATTATCTGTTTTTATAGGCGATGCCCCGTCACTAGATGAGACCAGACATCAGGACTACGCAACTAGGTCAACAGCGCGGGTCGAAAGGCACGAAACAGGAGTAGAGCACGATGATATTAATGATGTAATTAGGAGCTTTAGAAACAGGAAGAAGAAAAAGAAAATTTGATAATGTAAAATATTGTATTATTATAAGACAAACGTTACCATACTTGGAATTTTTTTTGCGTTATATTAAAAACTCATTTATCATACTATTTTTATGTCAAGCATTAATTTCAATGTTTCCTTGCGTACTTTTTGTTGAATTGTTTTTTTATTAGTTATTGAATATTTTTTTTTATGCTCATGAAAGTAAAAAATGAAATATAGATTGGGTATTGGGGAATTGAGAGTGATGTGAGGGGGGAGGGGGGTGGGGACATAAGAGCTTCCACCTTCACGTGGTTGGCCTTGTTTAGTAGAGAATAATTTATTGGAGCGATTTAATCTTGGAGCAAACCTCCCTTGATCCAGCGTAGCAACAAAAAAGTCACTGTTGACTTAGTTGCTACTCTTTCAGATCGTGGGAGGCTTGTTTCAAGTTCATGCGACTCCAATAAATTGTTCTTGAAACGAAGAGGAGCTTATTCAGGTATGTTTTGACATTTTCAACATATGTTCTAACATTATCATAAGAGTGCATCTTAGAGTAAAAAATACTACATCAATTACTTGTATTTATTGTATAGATAATGATGGATTTTGATTGACTTGGCAGTGCAGGTACAAATCATCTTGCATCATGAGCAATACAACTTGTCAACCAGGGTCATGTCCAGGATATTTTTGCTTGTGCGCTTGACCAGGTTCACAATGTCACATTTTGTAAGTTCCTTTACAGTTCCTTTACAGTTCATAATTCAATATTAAGCTTGTTCATGATTATTATCTAGGTTTTTTGTATGTGTTTTTTCATCTATTTGATTGTAAGCAACTCTGCATGTTTCCTATTGTTAACTATGATTTCTCCCATTACCACTCCCAGGATGAATCCGACTTTATTGTTACATAGGTTACTTTATTGTTACTATGATTTCTCCATTTACAATTTCATAGGTTACATCATGTAAAGTTGTCAATCTCAGGTTGGTGATGAGCTTTAGTTCTCCAGATTTGGGAATTTTCTGATATTTTCTCCCTCATGTCATTCCTGCATCACCTCGTTGTTTGAGCATGCCAATTGTCTACCACTTGTACCAATTGGCACATGTCAATATCTGAGTGGTGCCACATTTCACCTATTTTCGGCCCACTTGACCACCTGAAAAACTCAAATACACACACCATGTGTATTTATCATGGAGTGCCACATGTCCTAGATATTTAGGCCGATAGGACTTCTGTTATGAAAGAGATCAATTTTTTTTTCGTCAACACTTCTTATCTAGGCACGACACCTGTTACTTGTTTAATCTGATGGTCACAGTCTCTCGGGTTACCTTCTAGGTTTGACATACCACTGGTTTCTGGTATATTTCCATGGAATCGGTCTGAAAATACCAACAATAATCCACACACCTGCAACCGTCGACAGACCTGCAGTTTTAGTAGCTGCATTTCCGCAACTTCCAATACACCTGCCATTTTAGTTGCTGCAGTTTGGCAACTACCAATACACCTGTCATTTCATTCTCCTAGACTTTGTGTATGCATATTTTTCATATAATTTTATCACGAAGTTGGTTGCAGTGCTTTGACATTCATTTGAATATTTTTGCAGGTTAGAAGACATTTCAGGCCAGAGCTATTGAATAGACCTGATGAGATAGTTGTATTTGATCCTCTTTCTCGTGATGAGCTCAGAAAATTTGCTAGACTACATATGAAAGATGTAACGATTCGTCTTGCAGAGAGATGTGTTGCTCTAGGGGTTACAGATGTTGCTCTGGATCTTGTTCTTCATGAAGTCTATGATCCTGTAAGTAATCACTTTTTTTTTCTTTCTTTCTTATTCAGAGTCTATCTTGCTAGGGGATGTGCCCGTTATGGTTTGTTATGAGACCGTTGTCAATTTCATCATCGTCCCTCATAATATGTTTGATTATGTTTATAAATAATAAACAATTATTACACCAAACAATAAACAATTAACTATACTATGAGTAATATGATATCTTGAAATAATTCTCATTATAATTTCATAACCTCTGCTCTCACTTGGTGGTGTCTATATCAGTAAGTGTGTCTTGTTTAAAATTATAGTTACAGCAGACAATGAAAAATCAGCTGCACTGTGAGTGATATCTTGTAATAGTTCTTATTATAATTTCCTAACCTCTACTCTCACTAGGTGTCTATATCACTAGGTGTATCTATTTTAAAATTATAGTTTCAATGGTAGATAAATTTTTATCTTAAAATTATAGCTTTGATGGTGATACCTTGTGATTGATAATGCAGTTTGAAACAACTTTGGCTTTGACTAATATAGTCTCAGGAACCTCTGAGAATACAAAGGTTGTGATTGATTACGGGGCACTGCCTATATATGTGGAACTTCTTACCTCTGGGAATGATAATGTTCGAGAATAGGTAGCACGTTTATTTTAGAGGCATAAAATTATTCTTCCCAACTATCTTTATATGTTTGTAATTTTAGAATTTGATTTAAAAAACTAGTACCCAACTTTTAGTTCAACTGGTGTTCGTGTAAGGTTGTTTGGGCTTTGGGAAATATTCCTGGAGAATCTGGAACATTTAGGGATCTTGCCCTCAGTCATGGAGCTCTAAGGCAGGTGCTTGCCCAGTTGAATGATACTGCCATAATTTCAATGATAAGAAATGCTACATGGGCTCTGTAAAAAAAATTTCATGGTAAACCTCAACCACTATTCGAACAGGTAAGCAGAATACATTTTCTACCTCTTATTCTTAGTTCGTAGATACTGTGGATTTTTTTTTATAGATCTTGGTTGTTGGTAGATTTGGACGTAATATGGACCTAGGCGCTTGTTCATTGCAATGACTCTGTCATTAGGTTTTAGAAAATGCTCAGAAATTTGGGTTTCACAAGGGGATTACCCTTGCTTGCAATTATTGATTATCAATCACATTCAAAAAAAGTCTTTCATAGCATTGTTGAGCTCTTTGTAGGTGAATTTCCGAGGAAATTTCACAATATCTGAACTAAATTTGTCTATCCTTTTCAATACTCTGCGCTTGTAACAGAACCAGACAAACAATCTAGTGGCCAATGCAACAACAACAACACCTCCTGTTGCAATTCCTGCAATTCACCCACTCTACAAGCATGAATGACTATGGCATCCTCTTTTGTGAATAGGTACTGGTTTCCTTTAGGATCGTGGAATTCAACATCCAAAATAGTATGAAATTCCACTGCAATAGTATTCCTCGGCAAGGGCAACAATTCATTGAGACCTATTGGACTCATCACTCGCAAATAACCTCCAGGGCTACCCAGAGTGTGATGATCTAGAGCAATAACAAATGCTGATCCATCCCCAATTGAAGCAAGAACAGGACCCACATTGGTTACAAAAAATGAGAAACACGTTTTGAAAGAAGAAGAAACTTTTGTATTAGGGTCCAGAAATCTAACTGGTCTATTTTACAATGCCCTACCTGCACTTCAAATTGGTACTCCCAACTCCATGCTAAGGCTCACTATGCCATTCTTCAGATGAGCATCTTAACCTGAAGTTTGATTCCAAAAAACCCAATTCCTTTGTTCTATGCCCAAGACCTCTGTTACAACAAGTAGAGTTCTAAGTGAAATACATCACAATAGGAAGCAAAAGAAACATCGCAAAATTGCTCGCTTTATACTGATAATTTTCTGTGCGATAATTCAACTATGGACAGTAAAAAAAATAGTATCAAACACAACCAATCCACAATGGAATTTGAACATGAGGATTTATAACCAGAGAAAACCCTCTCTAGGTTAAAATAATTCCAGAATGGCTTTAAGATTCTACTAATGAGCGCTTACAACACCATAGAAATTGCTGTCACATTGAAATCTGCTGGAAGCAAAGCCCTTGTACAGTTTCTACATTTCCACAGTGGAAGCAAGAATCTTGTTATCTCTCATGATCTAGTTATGTGGTCAGATCCTTTGGTATGGCTGTCTTGTTCTGCTAAATGTGAATCTGTCTTAGCCTTGGCTCTGGTTCTCATTTAGGATCGTGGCTATCTGATCTTGCTGTGGCTTTGACAGTACAAACTTGTTCAATAGGAAAATGTTGACTTTACTATATATAGGAGCTTCAATGGGTGCTCCCAAACTGCTCTACTACAGTAGTTGCACTCTCAATGGACTTCTACAACAATTGGCACCATCAATCTGCTTTGTTACAATGATGGCTCAAGTCAACAAACTGTGCTACAACCATTGGCACCATGAATCTTCTCTTTGCTTTGTCAAATGGTTGGCACCATCAAATGACTTTGCGCTCCTCGGGGTGATGACAGTGGCAAACACTTTTTTGGGCAGCTTTGTTTTGTCTCTGATTCAAGGCAGAACTATGTTGGCCTTGTTTTTTTAGTCCTTGGAACTTAGTTCTCTCATATTTTCCATCCTATCCCCAGTTTGCTACCGAGAAAGACATAACTTCACAATATCAAAATTGACTATTTTTGGGCATTTATCTTTAGTAATGGTACAGCTTTAATTTGGTGCATTCGTACAGTATCTGAAGAGCACTCTCAAGCTGTTATTCAGTATTTTAACATAACTACTACATTTAACTGCCATGCTCTAATATTTATATCAACCATAAGCATTATTAAGGTAGTTCCACGTTTGTGAAGCAGAAGGAATGCTTCTGACAACTTCTTATCATAGTGGTACAATTTTGTTCGCAGTTTATCTTTTATAAACCTCCAATTTTCCAAACGTAGTAGAGACTACAGTTTGCATCTCAAATTTTGGACAAATCTGTTTAGTATTCTATAGAAAATGCATTAAGAATACAATTTTGTGTCTACTAAGCACAAATAATTGTTGTACTGAGTCATCTAAACATCTTGACATCCTCATTTTATATTCCTTCTCTATTTTCGCAAAGTTTCCTCTGCTACGGAAAATGTAATTATATTAATTTTTTTCCATCGATATACGGATTGGATATAATTAGATGTAAACCCTTGCTACAGTGTTTATTTGAATGGGTTAGAATGTGCATTGTTATTTGTTTCTTTTGAAATACATGCATTACCACTACGTGAGATCTTTGCATTAATTTTCAAATGTTGAGATCTTTGCATTGATGTTGCCTCTGCTTGGTGGTGTCTCTGAGATTGAGCTGATCAAAAGGCAATGGATATGCATCAGTGGTCGATTGCTCTTTTCTAGTACTATAATCCAAATCCTCTAGCATGCAAACAGGTGTCGCGGCAATTATATCTGGGATTGATCATTTTTTTCTCACCTTCATTTTAGGCTTGGAAAACTTTGTTCCAGATTTTTTAACATTTGACTCACCTGATAGATAGTGATCTATGTGAGCATTTAAGGCTATATTGGATGTAGATGAGAAATATCTACAAAAAGGACAAACCTTTGGTATCATGGCCTCTGGAAGAGATCCCGGATTCCCAAATTCTTCGTTCTTCCCAGGATCTGCCTTGCTCTTCTCCAAAGTTTGGATCTGCCTTGTAGGCTCCTGCCTCTTCTACACTGCTTGAATTGGAGCACCTCCATTATGATATCAAATCATCCACTACTATGAAATGACACAGGTCGTAGATGATTTGATAGACTTGCCTTTTGGGCACTTCACCGCGAACCAAGTTTTACAATGTCACAACTCACTTGATATTTATCCCTAGCAAAAGTGTCACATGTGAAGATCAGACTTTTGATGAAGCGAATAACTTGGTAAAGATATTTTTCGATTACTTATGTATTCGTCCCAACAATATAGATTTTGATGCACTATCATTTTTAACCATGTTCTGAAAAACATACAAAAAACTATGTTTTTAGTGAAATTTGAGTTCACAAGAATCGATGCTAGTCAAAATCTAGACCTTGCTCCTAGCTTACTGGTAAAAGGCGGTACTCATATTTCATGTAAGTAATGGAATTCCTTTTTTGTTTTTTTATCTCGTCTTATTCGAACTTCCAAGTCTAGCATCAATGATTGTCTTATGCTTCAGAAAAAAGGTATTATGCTTTAGAGAAGTGTATCTACTTATTATTATACTTCTTAACTTTCAAGTCTAGCATCAATGATTATTTTATGCTTCACACATAATCTAGCTTTCATTATACTCCTTGAAACATTTTTTATTAGTTGAATGAGACAAACTTAAAAGGAGTAAGCTAATATATCAGCAAAAGGATTTCTTTCACAAATCTAAGATTCTTATAGGAATTCAATGGAAATTTCAGGAATCACTTGAGTAATCTTTAGTGTCTACAAATTTTGACATCCAGAGAGAAGTTTGTTACAAAATTAGGCAGCTCCTACTTGAAAACATGTTGATGTTGATGCGTAGCAATCTCCTTCATTTATAGCCATGTGTTGGAATATTTGAAAATTCTAGAATAACAATGGAGAGAGTAATACTCTCCTCTTCTAACACAGAGAAAATATTGAAATTTCTTCATTGGAAACAGATTTCAACACTTTGAAAAATTTCTATTCCTTAAAAAAAAAACTATTACAAATTCTTCCTCACTGAGAGGGATTACAAAATGTGATTGCTGCAAAATGCAGTGCACCCAAAATTATTCTCTCTCTCTAAAACTACGCACTGATGTGCTCTTCAAAACACTTACACTGCTATTGTGTGTAATAATAAACTTTACAACTATATTCCAAAATAGGCTCACAGCCATTTTCTTTTATATGCAATGCATATATTAAAAACATAACAAAACTATGCAAATAACAAATCTATTAAAATGCTCCTGGGGTCCACAATTTATAAATGTTTTAATATATATATGAAATATATATATAAAACATATATACGTAGGATTTAAAACAAAATATTACCAAAACCAGTGTGGAACCTTAACAAACAATAAAACTATTTCGCCACGCATTATATAAAACATATAACAAAACCTTTGTCAAAACTTCAAACGAACCCTTTAGCCGTGGAGCCCGCCGGACTTCAAACGACGATAAACCATAATTCAAACCAAAATTTCATTCCAAAATAGCCTACTGACGTCGGCCAATTTTGTGACGTGAAAACCAAATGAATTCCACCCTAATATTTTTCGGGCCCGAATTTGGGCTGGCGTACAAAGAGAGAGTTGTGACGCAAATTTCTTATCAAATTCGCCCTAATATTTTTTGGGTTTGGATTTCCACTACGCGAGCGGCCCAAAAAAATATCTCCTCCAATCAATTTCTGCCACATGTCCTCCTCTGGCTTGCCGTGGTGCAGGACCACCAAACTTTAAACAAAACCCGCGCTTCAATCAAAAGTTGCCCTATTTCTATTTTAAACCTGTTTTTTAAATACAGAGCCATGTACTATGTTTTTTGTTTTAACCCTATGTTTTCAATGTGAAGGACTGGTTGTTGTTTTTAAACCTTGACTCTGATTGTTCGAACATTTTGGCAAGCGGCCTGGTGAAAGAACTTCTTCAAAAAAATATAGAAGGCGGCTCTGAGTATAGAGGTAGGTGAAAGTAATATTTCAACAGTTGAGTCTTAACATATATTAGTAGGGAGTATTATAGTAGTTCACACCTGTAATACTCACAAAGGGAACTCAGACAAACCATCATCTCTCCAAAACAGTGACTAAGATTTTCACAGTTGGTTTCTTCAGATTTATTGATGCCACAATACCATGTCTCTTTCAGATTACTTCAAATTCACCAAATTCTTTCAAGCGATTTTCATTATGAATTATTCAAAATAGGTTTTAGCATACGAAAAAGGATTTATATGCACTAGATTTGCATAGTTTAACTACCACTTCGCACATTTCCAGGAGTTTATATGCCAAGAACTACTGCACTTTTAATCAGGCTGTTGGAAAATTTTGTTTCATATTTTGACATTATTAATGCCAACCCTGACTTGCGACTCTTCGAAATGAAGATTCAAATAGTTGAGTAATGTGGTTATTAAGTGACAAGAGTCATATTATACATGTATTAAGGTAGGCTTGATCCAGATGAACTCCACCTGCAGATTACAGATGTCTATCAACACTTGTATCCTTCAATAGTGTAGTTTGCAATACCATCTCATTCAGTATTTTGGTGTTCAAGAGTCAAGATCACTAAAAATGCATGAATCTTTCTCGGACTGCTTATATTGTCAAATCATCAACTCTAAACCTTTGAACACCATGCAAAAAAATTTGAGCACTTGGTCACTGGATTAAAATTTCTCGCATGGCTACATTGTTTATAAGCTTCTCTTACCCCAAACATCTCCCACAATCCCCCATAAACAGAAAACAATGGAAATGGTTTGCATCCCTCTTATTTGACAATTTATAAGCTAACTTTATGGAACTATTCTAGTTACCATAAACATATCTTGGTTGATGGGGTAAAAACCCACAGTCCCGGTTCTTCTCTCATTTTCAAACCTTAAGCTGTGTATATATGCCTTCAAAATTCATTCCCAAATTCAATTCTAGGCAAATTTACAATACTGATGCAGAAGCACTTTTCAATAGTTAACTGGTTACAAACCCAACAAACCCAGAAATTCAATCTAAACGCTACAAAGAGAACTACATAGAGCTGCATAGGGAAGAGCAAGCCATTGTATCGAAGATCTGGCCGAGGACCAGGAGACTGTAAGAAAATTTCATTTATATAAGGAATCTGTTAGTATTATATGTGCATTGATTGAGTAAGTTTTCTATGTGAATATATGTACGCATCCTGGTGAAAGATAATTGAAATCCCATGGTAATTAAGAAACCATGTGATGAGGTTATGTGCATATAGACTGGTTTAGTTCTCGGTGAATTCCATAGATAATTGTGTCAAAAAGTTAGGGAATTTCTCTATAATTAGTTGTGTGAACAGAGGGTGAATTAGGTTAATGACATTCCCATGTGCCTATGGTAGAGCAAGGAGATGTTGTGCTCGAACCTTCGTCAGCTAGGTAAAACCTCGTAATGAGTGTTGTGAATGTGTAGGCGATTGAATGAACCAAGGACCAGTGTATCGATCTGCAGATTCGATACTAACCTTGTCGGAACCATAAGACATAAACCGTGGCATATGTAATGCGTCGTGTCTCCTCGAAATTATCGTGCCCAAGTTTGTTTGGTATGGCCGCACGAAGGATGAACAACGTGGCAGAGTTCAATGGCAGTAAGGCATTGGTAAGCGGATGGAACCTAGAGTAAGAGTAGTCGGAACCTTGAGGACCGCACAGTAAATATGGGTTTCCGGTATATCGCACCGCCTTTGTACGGTAAACGGTATTCCCCATTTGGACGCGATAAATGTCATAGGCCGACACGTTGCCTTGAGTGGTTTTGAAAACCCACTCTCATTGCGAGTTAATGATCGTGCAACTAACTCGCGCGATATCTAGTTGGATCATTGGATCGTCAAGGCCAGAGCGATGTATTATCCACCGTTGGATGTGGAAAGGCCGCTAGCGCTGGGCCCCACACGTATATACATCAACTATTTTTGTCCTAACTAAGGTTAAACGGAGGTATGTGCGGTTGTTTGCATTGACAAAAGTTTATTCATTTTTATGTGTCCAAGCCTCATATGAAGTCCTAGTTATAAAGTGAATTCCATCACTAAAGGTTAGTGGGGTCTGATCTTATTATATGATTGTTTATAGTTGAAGCGTTGTGGGGTGGTTTATTATATTAATATTTCAAGGTCGAATTATGTTCATAACAATTGGAATGCCCACAATTCATAACAAATATTGGAGATTTACTGTCTTTTTTTAAAGTTTCATTTATTTTTTTTAAATTCAACCTGCAGTTGGTATACCGACGCTTTGTAAGCATCTCTCTTCCGACACCTTATAAGCATCGGTCTTCCGATGTTTTGAATGATTTCCATTTTCATCGGTCTTGTGACGTCTGTCAATATTGCGACACTTCTTTCTGGCGTCGGTATTACGACGATTTTGGAAAGCATCAGTATTGCGACGCTTTTGGAAAGCGTTGGTCTTGCGACACTTTTTCAATGCGTCATTCTTGCGACACGTTTGTACGGCATCGGAATTGCGATAGTTTAGAAACGTCGGAAGAGCGAAATCGAAAGAGCGACATTCAAAACGTCGGACCACATTTCATCGAAATTGTGACAGTTTACAAACGTTGGATGAGAGACAGTATAAAAACGTCGGAAGAGCAATGTTCAAAATGTCAGACCAAATTTCATCGGAATTGCAATAGTTTACAAATGTCGGAAGAGCGACGGTTTGGGAAACGTCGGAAGAGCGACGCTTGTTTGGAAGCGATGGAAATAGTGTCAGTATTGCGAAACTTTGTCAAGGCATCGGAATTGCGACGTGATAGAGAACCACGTTTTGTCTGTCCTCGAACTGTCACTCTTGCGACAACTATGTGTCGGAATAGCGACGAAGTGGCCATTGGAAATTGGGCCAAATTTTTTAGTGCTTGTGTCTCTATGAACTGCAGGGGTCGATGGTCTGTGTGGATATTTTTCTTCCCCAAAATGTAATGCTTCTGTTGTCCAAAAGCCTCCACAATGGAATACATTTCTTTTTCATAAGTGGGATACTTGCATACTGTGTCGAATCATGTCTCACTGTGATATGCCACTAGATGCCCCTATTGAGTAAGAAAAACCCTAATAGCATAGTTAGAGGCATCTATCTCAATTTGAAATGGTTGTTGCAAGTCTGGTAATGTGAGAATTGGGGCAGAACAGTGGTGAAGTTTCAATTCTACTAACGCCTTCTATTGAGATTCCAACCAAAATAATTTTTCTTTCACTCCTCCCTTGGTGACATGACTGAAGGGCCAAGTGATATGAGAGAATCCCAACACGAAACTGTAGTAGAAATTAGCAAGATCCATAAAGCTGCGAAGCTTTGTTAGAGAGGTTGTGGTTGGCCAATCCTGAATGAATTGGATCTTGGTTGGAGCCACATGCACACCCCTATCATCAATAATGTATCCCAGATATTGAACCTAGGTCATGCCAAAAGTGCACTTCTCCAAGTTGGCACACAACTTGTGTTGCCACAGTGTTTGGAGGGCTTGTGAGATGTGGTGGAGGTGTTCTTCCCAAGTCTGGCTAAATATGAGAATGTTATCCAAGTACACCATTACAAATGAGTTGGTGAATGGCCACAAGTTGTCATCCATCAACCTCATGAAGGTTGCGGAAGAATTTTTCAACCTGAAAGGCAGGACCATCCATTCAAAAAAGCCTTCATTGACTTTCAAGGTAGTCTTCCACACATCGGAGGGTTTGATTGGTACTTGGTGATACCATGACTTCAAGTTGACCTTGATGAAATATTTCACCCCTTTGAGTTGGTCCAAAAGGTCATCAATCCGTGGGATCAGGTACCTATTCCAGAAAGTGATCTTGTTCAGTGCCCGGTAGTCAATATAGAGTCTCCAAGTCCAATCCTTCTTCTATACCAACACGATCGGGCTCCCATAGGGAAATGAAATCAGCCAGATGTGAAATTTATATAGTAGCTCTTGAATTTTCCTCTTCATTTCATCATTCTCCAGAATACAGTGTTGATAGATCAGTCCATTGGGTAGCGGTGCACCTAGGGTTAGATCAATGGGGTGCTTGACCTAAGAGTGAAAAGGCACCCCTGTGGGTGAGGTGAAGATGTCCCCGTACTCCTCCACAACCTTTTCCATTTGTTGTTGTGGTGAAGAGGAGCCTTGTCTAGAGGTCGTGGCCAGATTCTTCTTCTTGCCTTGCGGGCACATCATCAGGAAAACAAATTTCCTAGTTTCGGAAATGAGCTTACTGCATTGTTTTGTAGTAACCAAAGTGACAGTGGCAGGTGGTGGTACCTATGATATCTTGTACATCTTATTTCCAAAAGTAAAAATAACAGTGTGGGGATAGAACTCATACACACCATGTAACTTCCACAAATATGGTTGGCCTAATAATACATCATAAACATCAAGAGGAGAAATGTCACATAATACCTCATCCATTGTAATATTCCTACATTAGCATGCAGCTAATGGGAATATTGAATTTTTATTTTTTGCACTTACTATATGAATAAATAGGGAAGCAGACCCATACTTCATTTAAATCAGCATAAAAACCCTCTTGGTATGAAAGGGGATCATTCTAGAAGCTAGATTTCACACCTTCATGTGTGAAAAGAGTCTTTTTGCATCTCAACAAAGTCAGGTTTGACTAAGTCAACAAATTTTGTATTTGAGGTGTGAATCTTAAATAAAACCAATGCTCAATGTTAACAAGGCTAAATCTGAGCTATCTACATAAGCACACTTAAGTGTGAAAGAGGTTGGAACAGCTGAACAAGTCAACTAGGACCAAATCATCAGTGTTGTCTAGATGCAATGAACCTCCTAGATGCACAATGCAGTTCTAGTTTGAGGCAACACATGTGAACAAAGCTAAATCATTGAGATGGTTTAGGGTTTAGCAGTATTTATAAATTATAAAAGGAAGAGGAGAACATCAAGAGAAGGTTGTTCATTATTATGATTTTATGAAGATATTTTCTGTTTAGAAATTTCATATTATCTTGTTGTTTGGCTTAGAATAGTGTTATTTAGCACTAGGGTTTTCCTAATCGGGAATCCCACCTCTTCCATTGAGTAGATTTTGGAAGAGTCTTGCTGATCTTGTCCACTATTAGGCATTTGGCCAAGCTACATCTTCCAACTAAAACACAGATCCTGTTGAGGGTTTGGTTGTCCTTGTAAGATGCAGCAAGTGGAGGCTAGATCTATTCAGGTCTAGGCCATTTTGGTGCCTCTTTTCAGTGGGAGAGCCTTCTATCCTCCTGATAAGAGATTATTAGATCATTGGAGCTGCGTAATCAGATCTGGGCATCAGGCCAAACCATTGCTAGAGCCAACAGCGCAGTTTCTCTCCCATAACTACGTTATTTGCAAGAGCAAAATTACAGGGAGTTTTGGCATTCTTTTGGAGGAGAGGTCTCTAGTGTTTGGAGTTCTTCCATTCACTGTGCTGATCCATGGATTAGATTCCTAATCCATGTCATGATTCTGATCTGATCTGACTTCTATTGTATTTACTGCAACATTTCTGAATATTACTGTAGATCTGCAACTTTAGATCTCAGATCTACTCTTTGTATCTCATGTTTTGCTCAAAACCCCCAGGGGAATGTATAGAGGAACTCTTCTAGTGTACAGATCTGATATGGATCTAATATTTTGTACAGATATCTTTTCTAGATCTGATATGTAATGTATAGCTTCTTCAACACTTAATATAATGTTGTCAAGCCTTCTTACAACTAATACATTTTTGCAACACCTCATTCTTGAGGGTTTCTTCATCAAAGTTCTCCATTTTTCTCTTGCACATCGTATAGGCCCTATTATAAACCTGATTTGCTGATGTATAAGTGATTAATGAACCATTATATTGATCTCCTACAAATATTGGGTTGAACTACATTATTTTCCAGCAGTGTTGATTTGTATTGTTGTAGTCCCTTCCTTGGGCATTTTCTAGCTGCACTAGGTGTGGGGAGACCTGTTTAACCCTCCTAGAAGGATTTGTTTTTTAATCCATTTTGGATTCAGGTCTTAGATTGTTAGATATAAGGGATAGAAGTGTTGGTTTCCAATGTTGTAGCATACATTCCTGAAAAATGTGTTTTTCAGGCATGCCTTGCTAGCAGTCCCAATTTGGGGATATTACATCCCTAAAGGACTTGATGTTGTAGGGAAGGTGGCACTTCTGGCTGACATGAAGATCTTATCCTTGGTGAAGCCACTTGATGGTGTATGGTTGTGGGTGTGTTCTAGTCGAAAAGCCCAACCGCTTCACGGTGTCTGCTGAAATGAGGTTCTTTTTGCTCCCATTCTCGATAATGAACTGTAGTCGAGAACCCTTTACCCACATTTGGGAGTGGAAGAGATGCTCCTCCTCCTTTGGATCTTCCAGTTCCTCCTTCTATATCTTCGCAGTGGCAACAATGGTGCTAGGCTCTGCATCAATAATTTTTTTCCCTTTGTCATTCCCCTTGTCAGGTTCTGATTCAAAGTCAGAGCATGCATTTGATTCAGAAGCCTTGATTTTAGCCACCAGTGACTGCTTGGCCCGAAACTCACTTGTGTTGTGAGTGGAGCTCTTATGGAACTCACACCACTTTCCCATTTTATTCTTTGGCTTCGTGGTGTTTTTCTCTACTTGTGGCTTTAGCAGGTTGTCCTGGGCCGCCATGCCTGGGCCTTTTCCTTTTTTCTATGGTTTGGTGGCACCTTTCCCTTTATTTTGATTTGTATATCCCAAGTCTCGCTTCTTCTATTTGATTTTTTTCTCAATCTTGGCAGCATATCGGTATGTCGTATCAAGCAAGGAGATGTCAGTGAAATCCATTTCATCCTTAATGTATCTGTGTAGACAACTATGATACTTTAGCACCAAATTTTTCTCTGAATATTTGATACCCAACTTTGTGCACAGGGTATGGAATAGATTCATCAGCTCATGCACATCCTGACCCCTTTTTTGCCATAACGTGGTCCATTGTATGTACTTGTCCTCATAGCTCCCCATGGGATAGTATTGTTTCTTTATGGCATCTTCAAAATAATTCCAACTGGATATAGCTGAGAACAAAGAGGCTTCAGTCTCATCCTTTTTCTCACAGTAGGTTTCCCACCAATCCTTGACATGGGGGGTAGCTTTGAGGAGTGAAACAATGATCTTCTCCTAGTCGGAAAAGTCATGAACTGAGAAATATCCTTCTAATAGATTCAACCATCTATCTATGACATTTGCATCTATTTGGCCCTCAAATATGGGAATTTAAAAGTTTACTTGTACCTTAAAGGGAGTCGCGGCTCTAGAGTGGCTGCTAGATGCAGATCCGCTGCCGTTGGGCAGTCGTTGAAAGATCTAGGAAAAGTTATCCATCATCACGTTCCTTTGTTTTTTGAGGGCCTTGTCAAGAAATATTTTTAGAGTATCTCCTTCTCCCTCGTATTTCTTTTCATTCCCCATGGGCATCCATCGGGATTTTCAAGGTTGATTTTTCAAAGGTTCAACCTGATCGAGCCCTAACTCCTTATACCCCGACCTCATTAGGGACACGCAAAGAAGGATCGAGAAAAAGAAAACTGCTCTGATACCACTAATCCAGATTTATGCAGGAATTCCACATAATACAAATATAAACATAGATACAAATATGGAGCATAAATAACACTTCATTTCATTAATATCAAAGAACTGAAATTTTCTTACAGACAGAATGGAAATAAACTAGCTATGGCGATGGTAGCTTATCTCTAAGAACATATGTGGCGGCCACATGCCTATGAATTGTGTTACAATGAGACTTTAGGGCATATTTATTATTTAGAAACAATGGAAAACCCTAAACATCCAAAACCATAACCCTAGGAGATGAAGCGCCAAAACTATGGGCCCCGTTTGGGTAAATTGTTGTTCCAATTTCCCGAGGACGTAACTTTGGCATACAATCTCTATTTGACGTGCACCATACCTCGTTAGAAATATCTATCCAGGGACTACAACTTTTGATGTGAGAAATTTTTTTCCGTGGACCCATATTCCAATCGGTTTTTCCAAAAAACATTGTTTAGGTCCTCAAAACAACTCCATATGTTGAGGACCCAAAAAAATGCTAAAAATAGTAAGTTGTGCCAAAATGGAAAAACTAAAAGAGACAATGGTGGGGCCCCAATTGGAATAGGTGGGTGGCCACCAGTATCCACCTATATCATTGAACCCTTGCAAGACCAGCCTCGCCTTCCTCGACAACCTACCATAGCCAAAGAATAAAAAGATGAGAGAGTAGGAGATCCTTTCAAAAAATTTCTTAAATAATCCCTCATGTCAAAGGAACAAGATGATGGATAAATTTTCCCAAGTCATTCAATGGGTATCAGTAGATGAAAAATCTTGATCTGGCATCCACCTTGGAGGTGCCACCTCCTTCAAGGTACAAGTTAATTTTGATATTCATGTATTTGAAGATCAAATAGATGTGGATGCCATGGATAAATGTTTAAATCTACTGGAAAGATATTTTTGGAACATAATTTCTCCAATAGGGAAAATATTACATTTTCACTCCTCAAGGACACCACCCACGTCAAGTACTGGTGGGAAACGTACTGTGAGTAGAGGGATGAGAAGGATCCCTCACTATTTTCAGCTGCACCAACTTCGAATACTTCCTGAGCTGTTATGAAGGAACAATATTACCCTATCAAGAGATATGAATATAATTATATAAAGTAAACAACACTACAATAGGGAAGGGACAAAGATGTTCCAGAGTTAACAAATATTTTTCCTACCCCTCGTACGAAGTTGAGTATTAATGATTCCTAGTGGCATCAGGTACACAATTATTGTGGTTTCCTGTAAAAATACATTCAAGATGAAATGAATTTACTAGACATATCCTCGCTTGGCACCGCATATTGATATGTTGTAAAGATTGAGAAAAAAATTAAATGGAATAAGTGAGACTTTAGATCTGTGAATCCAAAGAAAGAGAAAGGCACCCCCAGACTGTAGAACAAAGGATAAAGGAAAGGTGTGCTGACAACGTAAAACCCGTAAAATCCACAAGCAAAGAAAAAAACCAGGAAGACAAAGAAAGACATAAGAAAGTGGCATGGGTTCCAAAAGAGCCCTACTCATAAAAAAAATGAGTGTTGTTCTAAGTAGTCACTGGTGGTTGAGATGAAGGCTTCGTAGTCAAATGAATGTTCTAACTCTAATTCAAAACTCAATAAGGGGAATGACAAAAGGAAGAATATTATCGATGCCAATCGTAGCGCCACTGGTGCCACCACCAAGGTCCAAAAGGTTGAGCGTAAATATATGGAGGAAGGGAAGCATCTATTCCAATCATAGGTGTAGGTGAAGGGGTCTCTACTAGATTCCATTATAAATAGTGGAAGCCAAAATAATCTCATATTAACATAGGTCATTAAGTGTTTGGTTGTAGAAACCACACCACATGTGAAACAATACACAATTGGGTGACTCCACTAAGGATGAGTTCTCACATCAGGAATCAATGTCACCTTCCCTACAAGATGAAGCCATTCATAGATGAGGTATTGTTTTATGTTTCTCCTTTTGAAGTGTGTGATGTGTTATTTTCCCAACCATACTTGTTGAAGTGACATGTTTCATATGAGTCTAGGCAGTTCACTGTTATTATTATGTTGGGCAGTATGCTATACAAGATACAGGAGGTAGACTCACCTACCACCATCTCTTTGATATCTACTAAGAAATGAAGTAATATCATCTCCCATACTTGGATTTTTTTTTCTTTCTAATTTTCTTTCAAAGTAAGGGGTATATTTTGGTCACATCCATAGGCCTCAAGAAGTGTTCCACCATGCACCATAAGTAGGTGGATAAGGTCATGGAAGAGTAAAGAGACACATTATCCTCACCCATAGGGGTAAATTTCAACTGTGAAGTTAAGAATTCGATTGATATGACTCCGAGACTACCTCTAATGAATGGGTTGATATACCACCACTCTATTCTAGAAACTGAATAAATCAAGAAACAAATCTAGGAGTTTCTTTAAAAAGGGATCATATGACCAAGTTTCTAACCTTCTAGGAGACTGATTGTACTTGTATAGAAGAAGGATGGGACCAAGAGACTTTGCAATTACTATCAGGCACTAAATAAAATCATTTTCAGGAACAAGTATTCAATCCTGCATATTTATGACATTATTTTCCAGGGCAAGGGGATTAAGTACTTTATAAATATTGATGTAAAGTTTGGCTATCACCAGGTTCCAATAGAACCCATAGATGTATGGAAAACGACCTTAAAATCCAAGTAGGGTCTTGCCTAATGGTTGTTGATACCTTTCGAGTTAAAAATTAACCTCAACTATTATGAGGTTGATGGATGACATCTTGTGGTTTTTTACCAACTTTTTAGTGTTTTATATCTGAATAAAATCCTCATCTTGAATAAGAATTGCGAAGAGCACTTGCAACAAATTTGACAAGTCCTTCAAACCCTATGACAAAAAAAACTATGTGATAACCTGGAGAAATGCACCTTTGACATGAGCCACATCCAGTATGTAGGTTGCAAGATTTGTGAGTAGGGTCTGCATGTGGATCCAGATAAGATCCATGTCATTTGGGATTGGCCAAACCTAACCACTACAATAAATCTTCATAGGTTTTTAGGCGTTGGAAATTTTTATTATAGGTTCATGTTGGGATTATGTCATATCACTTGGCCTTTAAGTGAAGTTACCAAGGGAAAAGTGAAAGAAATGCTTTGCTGGCCTGAGTCTTCACATAAAACATTCGTTGAGATAAAGCACCACCTTTGCTTTGTGCCATTCCTCAGAGTGTCACACCTGCAAAAACCATTTGTAATTGAGACAGATGACAATGAATATACTATTGGTGTAGTTCTCACCTAGCAAGGGAATTTGGTGGCCTATTACTATGAGATAATTTCTGATACAATTCAGAAATACCACAGCTACGATAAATAATTGTATTCAATTATGTAGGTTTTGTGGCAACGTAAAAATTAGATTATGGTAAAGGAGATTGTCATCCATATAAATAACTAACCTCTTCATTTCATATGGAAATAAGGGAAGTTTTAGAATGAACACCTTCAGAAGTGGTCCAAAATGTGCAAAAATTCCAATTGAACATTAAATACAAGAACAGCAACGCCAATCATGTTGCAGGTTTCCTTAGTCGACCCCCAGTTGTAGCACTGATCATTGTTCTTAACTCTTGTGCCCACGGGATCTATGAAATGATACAATTATATAAAAATGATCCAATGTCCTCCACCAGATACCATATCCTAATGTATATCAAGCAACTTCTAGACTTCCACCTCTCGGGTGCATTATTATGCTACCTTGGTCACCTTTGTTTTCCTTCAAGAAAGCATCCCAAGTTTATTTTGGAGGTGCACTATAGTCATTACGTAGGACAATTTCGTGTGGATAAAACTATTGATATACAAAAAAAGTATTTTTATCAGCCAAAACTCCAACGAGATGTTGGAAAGTATATCAGATCCCGCACTCCTTGTGCGATCGCCAAACTAACCATTAAGAAGAAATTCATGTATACTCCTTTACCTACTCCAAGCCAATTTTTGGAATCCATCTCCATGAACTATATGTCTCGTCTCCCTTGTACTAAGCATGGTAATTCCTGTCTATTTCTGGTCATGGAAAACTTTTTAAGATGCTTATATTGCTGGCATGTAAGAAGAGTATGATAATAGAGGAAACTAGAAAAATATTCCTTGAATGAGTGTGGGTCCATTTTTGGATCCCATAGACCATTATATCAGATCGGGATATCATATTCCTGAGCATATTTTGATCGATCCTCTAGTCATTATTGGACACCAAGATCACCAAGTCAGCTACATTCTATCCCAGATTTGTGGCTAGATAGAGGTCATTAATAAGATGGTGATGCATATACTACACATGTACAACTCCAAGCATCCAAAAACATGAGATGAGAGCCTTCCCTAGGTGCATCAAAACTACAAAAATTCTCTCCATATCTCGATGGGGCACAACCCCTTTTTATGTGGGTCTAGGATTTCAACCATTCTATCCCATTGATGTTGTCATGCCTCATGTGACTACATAGGAAGAATACACACATGTATAGTCTAATGTTGATAAATAAACCAAATTTATTGAATGCATCGAACACATCAACTAGCGAGTTCAAGGCATTTTGGATAAATATAAAGTTAAGTACAAATAATGACAAGATCAACCTCAGGTTCCACACAAGTTTTAGATGGTTGAAAGAGTTTGGTGGCATTTTAAGAAAAAGAAATCCTTCCTCGAGCCCATCAAAACCTTTGACCACACTGATACAAGCCTTGCACCATCACCAAGGCTATGGGAGACAATACTTTTTAGCTTATAACCCCCCCATTCCTTTGTATGTACCTAGTAATCAATGTGGACCACTTTTGGCCATCCTTTCCACCATTGATGGACACATCAGACATTGTAAAACAAATAACCCCAATAGATCTCAACCTAGACTTAATGGAATAAGCCACAACTAATCGAATCATTTCCACACATATCAATAACACTTGACAACAAAGGATCACAATATATAGGATTGTTAAAGTTGGCCAACCCCTGCACAAGTGTAAGTGGCTCTTGAAGGACCAAGTTCAGCATAAGTTTCCCCATCTTATGGATGCACTCAATTCAATGGGGACCATTTGTTCCTCGGCAGGTGGACTGTTCCAGGTGGATATTGATCACCACCTACCTATTCTGCTTGGAACCCAACACTATTTCTTTTAGTTTCCTTAATTGTAGCACAATTTATTATTTTTGACATATTTTCAGGTCATAAACTTCTGTAGTCATTTTGAGGCCTGAAACAATTTTTTTTTCTTTTGGAAAACTATCACACCCATATTCCTTCATAACAGTTTGTAGTCAAAATTTATTGGCCTCATATATATATATATATATATATATATATATATATATATATATATATATATATATGTCTATGTGTGTGTCTAACGAGGTATCGTACATGTCAATCGAATATTGTATGCCAATGTTACGACCCCAAGAAGTTGATGCACGAACTAATCACAACATCGCTCACAAAATTTTGGTGCTTCATCTCCTAAGGTTAGGTTTTTGGATGTTTATGGTTTTACATTGTTTCTCAATAATTAAAATTCCTCCAAGTCTCATTATAACATATTTTAGAAGGAATGTAGAAATCACATCTCATCTCATAGATAATATATCATCAACCAAGCTTGCTTAATATCATTGTCTATCTAAACATTTTTCAGTATTTTTTATTAATGAACTAAAGTTCAATTTTCTCTGTAGATATTTTTTTCTGTTTAAACATGTATTTAATTTCATTCTTGCATAGATATGGATTAGTGGTACCATAATGGTCTACTATTTCTCTATTTTCTTTTGCATTTCCAGAACACGGTCGGGGTATAAAGAGCTAGGACTTGAGCTGGTTGAACCCTTGTAAGACTGGCTTCACTGACCCCAACAACCTCCCATATTAGAAGAAAATAAAGGTGAGGGAGAAAGAGATGTTTTCAATTTTTTTTTAAGAAGCCCTTGAGTGACAAAGAAATGTGATGATGGATAAATTTTACCAAATCCTTCAAGTGGTATCAACGAGTGAATTTTATTCACTTGACAACCACTTCGTAAGAACAACCCCCTTCAGGGTACAAGTTAAATTTTAAATTCCTGTATCTGATGGATAGATAGATGTAGATTTTGTAAATAAATTTTTAAATCTATTGGAAGGATGTTTTTAAATACATAATTTTTCGAATAGGGAAAAGATTACTTTTTCACTCCTCAAGGCTGCCCCCCATCTCAAGCACTGCTAGGAGACCTTCTGTGAGAAAAGTGACGAGAATGAATTGTCACTATTTTCAACCACACCCACTTGGAATTATTTCTAAGACATCGTTAAGGAAAAATATCACCCTGCCCTGAGATATGAAGATAAGTACATAAAATTTTCCATACTACGATAGGGAAGGGATTAAGACATGTGAGAGTTCACACATATTTTTCATACGCTTTTCATGAATTAGGTTATCAAGGATTGTGAGTGGCATTTGGTACTCAAATACCATATATATATTCAAAAATACATCTAGTTCAATTTGTAGTTCCTAGACATTTGCTCTCTTGGTGACATATACCAATATGCTTCAAAGATTTAGCTAAAATTTAAATATATGAAGCAATACTTTGGATCTTCAAATCTGAAGCAAGGGAAAGGAACCTTGAAGCCATACCAAAAAAAGATAGAGCCATGGTGCAGTGACTAAGTGAAATCCTTCAAAGTGCGAAGTAAAGAAAAACACCATGAATACTAATAAGGACATAGGAAAGTGGTGTGAGTTCCACAAGAGCCCCATTCATAACAGAAATGAGTGTTGCCATGCAGTCACTAGTGGTCGAGCTGAAGGCTTCAGAGTGAGATGCATGTTTTTACCCTTAGTCATAACTCAATAAGGGGAATGTAAAAGGGAATAAAATTAACAATCTAGAGCCCAACATCACCATTTACACACCCATGGTCCATAAGATTGAGCATGAATATTTAGAGGAATGGGATAGTCGCTTCCACTCACAAATGTGGGTGAAAGGTTATCTTCCGCAATTCATTTTCGACATCAAGAGCCAAAATAAAATCATATTAGAAGATTTAATTAAGTTGTTTTTCCTACAAATCACACGAGACCCACATAAATACATAATTGGATGGTGCCACTAAGGATTAGATCTCCTCGTTAGCCAGCAATGTCACCTTCAATACAACATCAAGCCCTTCACTGCTGAGGTACTATTTTATATTACTCCTCTTAAAGTATGTGATTCGTTATTATGCCAACCATATTTTTGGAAGGGACATGCTATGTATGACTCTAGGCCTCACGTTATTATTATTATTTTGAGAAGTAATTTATAGAAGATACTAGAGATAGCCTTGCCTACCACCATCTTTTTTATCTCTGCTAAGTAATGCAATAAATTCATCTCCCAGATTAGTAAAGTTAGTTTATATTTTATTTTATCTCAAGGTAAGGGGAATATCATGGCCACATCCATAAAACCTGAGAAGAGTTCCACCCTATAGCATATGTAGGTGGATAATGTTGTGTAAGAGTACAGAGACATATTCTCCTAACCCACAGGGGTACCTTTGAACTACCAGTTCAAGTATTTGATCGATCTGACTCTTGGAGTTACTCTAGCCAATGGGTTGATTGCCACTACTATATTCTTTGAAATTAAGAAATAATTCAATAGATCTAGTATTTTCTCAAAAAAGGTCACATTTGACCAAGTTCCACACCTTGTGTGAGCCAAATTGTTCTTGTAGAGAAGAAGGAAGGGACCTAGAGACTTTGCATTGAATATTAGGCACTAAATTAAATCACTGTCAGGATCAAGTATCAAATCCCACTGATTGATGACATTCTTGACCAACTCAAGGAGGCCAAGTATTTTAGCAAGATCCATTTAAAGTTTGGGTATCACGAGGTTCCAATAGAAGTAAAAAATTGTGGAAGACTGCCTGCAAACACAAGGAGGGCCATTTTCAATGGTTGGTGATGCCTTTTGGGTTAAAAAATACCACTTTGATTTTTATGAGGTTGATGGATGACATCTTGTGGCCCTTTACCAACTCATTCATTGTTGAATATTTGAACAATGTCCTCATCTTCAGATAAAATTGGGAATAGCACTTGCAACACATTTGATGGGTTGCTCAAAACCTGTGTCAGCCCAAAATATGTCCCAAATTGGATAAATGCACCTTTGGCAAGAGCCCGGTCTAGTATCTAGGCTATGTCATTGATGAGGAAGTTTTGGATGTTGATCTGGCTCAAATCGAAGTCATTTAGGATTGGACAACCCTGACTAGTCTAACAGAGCTTCATATATTTTTTGGCATTGCTAATTTTTATCAGACATTCGTGTTGGGATTCTCTCCTATCATTTATCCTTTGAGTCAAGCTAACAACTGTAGAGAAAGAAAATTTATTCTGGTCTCAGTCCTAAAAAAAGGTGTTCATTGAGCTGAAGCACCACCTTTTCTATACATGAGTGCTCACATTTTCATACCTACATCAAGCATCTGAGATTGATATAGATGCCTCTAATTATGCTGTTGGTGTAGTTCTCACCCATCGAGGGCATCTGGTGGCTTATCACAATGAGAAAAATTCTAATACAATTTGGAAACACTGCACCTACAATAAAAATATGTATTCCACCATGCAGACTTGTTTGTAATGGAAAAATTACATATTTTGGGAAAAGAGACAGTCATCCACATAGATCACTAACCTATTTTGTTCATACAGACACAAGGGAAGTTACAATATGATATCCATCAAAAGTATTCCACATATCTGCAACAATTCCATTTGAACATTAAATACAATAAGGACAACACCAATCATGTTGAATATTTCTTAAGTTTCCCCCAATGACAACACTAACCACTATTATCAACTCTTATGGCCATGAGACCTCTGAATTCAAACATATAAAAATTATCAATAGTTCACCACCACATACCAGATGCTAGTGGATGGAAAGAAAGCTCCAGAATTCCTTATCCAAGATGAATTATTATGCTACATGGTCCACCTTTGTGTTCCTTCAAGTGAATGTGCCAAGATTATTTTGGAGGTTCAATACATTCAACTCGTGAGAGACTTTGGTGTGGAGAAAACTATGGAAATACTATATAATTATTTTATTGCCAAAAACTCTGATAAGATGTTTGAAAATATATCGATCATGAACTTCCTGTGCCATTTCCAATCCAACCATAAGAAGCAAGGCATATACATTGCTCTTCCTACTCCCACCCAACCCTGTGAATCCCTCTCCATTGAATATTTGTCTAGACTCCTTTCTACCAAGCATGGTAATGACAATGTATTTGTGGTCATGGACATATTTATTAATATGGATATATTGGTGGCCTCCAAGAAGAGTATTACAAAAAAGGACACTACCAAACCCTTCTTTGAACGATCGTGGGTACATTTTGGGATCCCACAGACCATTATATAATAGCAGGATATGAGGTTCCTAAGCACATTTTAGTTGATCATTTGGTCATTATTTTACATGAAGCTCATGAATCAATTACATCCCATCCCCAAACTAATGGCCAGATAGAGGTCATTAACATGATGATCATATACATAATATGCATGTACAAATCTAAGTGTTACTGAAGAATTCAGACATAAGGCATCATTCCTTGATAAACCTATGTCCCTAGCAAGGTTACCAAATAGATAAAAGTATGGATAAATTGAGAAAACAAATAATCTAAAAATATACCACCAAGAAAGAAGACATTCATCCAGTTCCTAATATTATAGGGTTTTATTTTATACCTGG
The DNA here is from genome assembly GCA_034641835.2 of Pinus albicaulis. Classification (NCBI taxonomy): domain Eukaryota; kingdom Viridiplantae; phylum Streptophyta; class Pinopsida; order Pinales; family Pinaceae; genus Pinus; species Pinus albicaulis. The sequence continues at coordinate 488,154,292 of CM076574.1, forward strand.
ATTCCTCCGAGGTTGGTATTGGGCTTTGGGCCTAATGTATAATTCTCCCACACCAATAAGGAGATCTCTCTTTTTCTATTGATCCAAGGCCTACATAGAAGAAAAAATCAACAAAGACAACAAATAGTCTTCTACAGATGTTCGTTAGCTCAAAATATCAAGTAAAAAAATAATATAAAGTTTTGATAACATCCTCAAGCTGGGTATAACCATGCTTGTTCATAAAGAGATACTTAACATGGCTATGAAAACATACACTTCAGATCCATGACATGAAATGCTAAAACATCTCCTCAAATAAGACAAATTGGATCCATGTGAATCAACAAAAGAATCATAGCCACCAACAAATACAATGTGGATCTATGTCATAGTCTACATCAATAAGACTGTGGGAATATAGCTGATAAAATGTGCCACAGAATAGTCCTCAAAGTAAATAAATGATACATAAATCCATAAAATCCTAGGAAGGGTGCCATATAAAAGTGAGACGTCCCTAACCTAAGGTCTTCAACATAAACTTGATGGTATGAATATATAACATATGAATAAATGAGATGATGTCAAGGATGGTAGAAACCATTTGATTACTAGTAAATGAGGTAAACCAGTAACAGATGTGAGGGAATGCACTAATGAGGAAAATGGAATTGAAGGTACCTAGTACAATCAACTAATCATTAATAGATGAGTTGATGTCGAACACCAGTAAAACTAATAGATCAAGAGTGAATGATGTAAACCTAGTATCAATCGTGAGGAATCCTAACACTAAGGTATGCAAGCTCGAAGTTACTATTTTTTCAGAGATCAAGCTCCTGGAAAATGAGTTTAAGTCAAAGGGAGAAGATATGTGGAAGGAGGGCCTTGATGTATCCCCCATCCATCCACATGGAATAAAATTAGAGGATGTGATGTATGGATGAATTCATGACATGATGAAGTACAACATCCATAGGTATGGATGGCTCACAAATACCAACAGGTTAGATAAAATACATAGGCTGAGACTTCCCTTGAACACATAACAACATGACACAAGAGTGACTTGGAAGAATAACTAATGAGAACCTCCTGATATTGTGAAAAAATGTAGGAGGCATTGATACATTCTCCATATGACCAGAATATTAACTAGCTAGAGGAGTAGACAGACTCATATATATGGTAGGACTCAGAGACAAGCTAAAACCAAACTATGAGATAAGGATGGGTATAGGTTCCATGTTCAAGGGAATTGGGAATGAAACCTCCATTTTATGACTAACGAATATGAATTTTCCCTTCCGTTTTCTTTTTTTAGTCTCCTCCATGTTTTAATGAGCATGAAATAGAAGACAAGTATGCTCAATAGGTTCCTTTTTCATAAGTTCAGTCACCCAAGCCCGAAAAAAGAGATAAAACAATACAAGGGAGAACCCTCTAGCCATAGCAAATTAGAGTACTCCTTTTTTGTAACGAGTCTACTCAGTATGAAAAAGTGCTAACCTTATACTAAATAGACATCACTTCAAGTACTTTAACGAGCATGGAAGAGACAATTTCACCCAACAATATTTTCTAAATTAAGGAGTCTAAAAAAGAAATTAGAGGAAAAACTTTCTCGAGTAATGAATGGTATAAGGGGTAGAAATTGGTTTTGATCATGGTGGAACTGCTCAAAACATGAAATTAGCACGAGGTTGGCTAATAAGTCCACCCATCACAATGCATTACAGAAATTCTGAGGTAAAAAATGGACATCAAAACAAAAATGTACAATCAAATCAACTTTATAAGAAACAATAGAATTCAAGGTGATAATTTCAACCATGGGGGATGGTTCACCATTTTTGGAGTAAAAAGTAAAGATTAAAAAAGAAAAAAATAAAAAAATAAAAACTACTTTTTTTGTGGAAAATCCAAAATATTCAACTAATGTTGTAATATGCTAAAACAAAATACTGAATCAATTCTACAAATTGTGGAAACCAATTATGATCATGCAATCACATGAACAAGAAAGAGTAACAATTTCAATCGCACAACTCAAATATGTATTTGGGGAAAGCCTCAGCTAAAAACCCCCACTATTTTTATGTTGCATTAAGTAAAGAATATAAAACAGTAGAATTCTATTTCCCTTCGAGAGAAACCTCTGCACTATCTCTAAATGTATCACTTTGATCCCAACAAGAATGGTCTCATACTTAATCAATTTCTTGATCTTTGTTCCTGAGCCCTCCTTCCACATTCCTAGAGGAATAGAGCAAATAATTCCCAAGATTTATTAATTATGAAATTCCTAATAATTCATTGCACAATTCATTTAAGGCATTATGTTGACCTCATGCATGACCTGTAAATTTTCTAATTACACAACTAATAGTTCTCTTCCCTTTAACTCCAATATCAACTGGGACTTCCTTAGAAATAATATGCAACAACTATTTATGGTGAATTATAAATTATTTGATTCATCATTGCATGTGAATTAAATTAGATTAATTCACTAGACCTATCAGTAGCTCATAACTTAGTTAGAACTAGTTAAACTCATTTTAACTCAAATAATTTAGTTAACCAATTAGAACCGAACATAAATTGTAACTGGACCCTCTAAAACTTAGAGTGAACTCTAAATTCCTCCAATTTGACCCTCAACTTGAATTGACTTACCTAACTAAGTCAAATTACGTAACTAATTCTTCCTGACTTAGTTAACTTGTACAAGCTATCATGTGATGTGGAGTTACATTTTACTTCTAATTTAATTAATGTAAAATTAAATTAGAAGCCCTTCATGTTGCCAATTTCAACACTCCCTCTCAACAAGAAAGGGATTGTCTGTTACCTCGATCTTAATTCTATGGAACTCAAATTTGATTCTGGACAGTTTGTTCGTCAAGATGTCTACATCATGATCCTTTATGAGATGTACTCTAATGAAGTAATATTCCTCTACACACAGTATATGAGATGCTGATATTGGATATCAATATGCTTGGACCTGTCATGAAATACTGGATTAACTGAGAGCTTTATGCAACTATGGTTATCACAATAAATCACCATCAGATCCATCTATCAACCAAACAAATAAACAAGTATCCTCTTTATATAGATGGCCTCACATGATGCCTGGATGGCCGTCAGGTACTTTTCCTCTACTGAATTCAGTGCAATTGATCTATGTTTCCTATTGTACCAGGAAACTACTATTGATCCTATATTGAATATGCCCCCTTATGTGATATTCCTGTAGAATGGACTCCCTACCCAAATTTTCAACTATGAAGCCTTGAAGCTTCACTCCCTCTTTCTGTCTATACCATACCCAAAGTATTTAGTGCCCTTGAGGTATCTCAACACATGCTTGGTTGCCTTGCAAAAGATATTGGTAGACTTAACCATAGCTTGACAAAGCTAGTTAACAACATAAAATATGTTTTTTCATGTGTTCACTAAATACATGAGTGAACCCAGTGGCTGCATGTAGACAATAGCATATACTACTTCACCTGAAGTAGCATCCTCCTTCCTCTAGTTTCCCGCTACATGAGTATCCATGGGTTTGCTTCGATCCATGTCGAACTTCCTGAGAATGTTGTTGGCATAGTTAGCCTGAGATACAAATAGCTCCCCATTTTTTTACCAAATTTCCAATCCTAGGAAATAGTATAAGAGCCCCATGTCCTTCATCTCAAATTTTTTGCAAGATCCTATTTATAAGACTTGATGAGTTTCTCATCACCTCTTTGTATGAAATCATCGACATAAAGCACAACGAACAAAATTTTACCTTCTACCACAATATGGTAAAGGTTCACATCTGCTCACTCTTGATGAAACCTAACCCAGTGAAGTAGTTTTCCATCTAGGTGTACCAAGCACGAGGTGTTTTCTTGAACCGATATAGTGCTCTCTTGTGTCTGAACACGTGTTAATATATGTCAATGGTCTCAAAACCTTTCTACTTCTCAATGTATACCTCATCCTCAATCACCCCACTGAAGAAGTTTGTATTTACATCAATTTGATGTATCTTCCATCCCATCTATCTTGAGAGTGCAAGGATGGATCTCATTAATGAGTACCTTATGACTGGTGGAAAGGTCTCATCGTAATTAATCCCCTCCACTTGAGAGAACCCTTTGGCCACAAACCTAGGATTTTTCTTCTCCACACTCCCATCTGTTGCCTAATTCACCTTATAGATCCACCTAGATCCTACAACTCACTTCCCCTTCGGTCTTGGGACAACTTCCCATCCATTGTTTCTGATAGTGGAGTCATAATCCTCAACCATGTCATTAACCTAAATTGGTTGCTACACTACTTCCTCAAAAGAGGATGGTTATATCTCTACACATTTTCTCATAAGATCCATGTATCCATTGTATCGCTCTCTGTACCTTCTCCTCTTGCGTTGTGATGCAAGTGGTCCCACATTCTCTCTAGAGTTTAGCACCAAACTATAATCCTCTCTCATGTGCTTTCTTTCGTCTAAGGATGTATATGCATTAGTATGTGCTTCCACTCTCTGCACCTCTCCTTGTGGTTGCTCCACATCTTTAGATTATTCATTTGGAGCTAAGAGCTCCTCAACTGCATGCAATTGAAGCTCCCTCTTAAGGGAAATTCACATGGCCTTATCTTCATCAAATTTCACATCTCTTATGACCACAATCATACTAAGTGTTGGTAAGTACACCTAATAGTTGTGAGGTGTATCACTGTACCCCACAAATATACCCAACTCATTTGTTGGCTTTAGCTTCCTCCTAGCATCTTTGGTCACATGGAAATAATATGATGAACCAAAAAATTTAAAATGCAGCACATCTAGTATCTTACCTAAAAAATCTTCCTTTGGTGTACTCATCCCAAGTATCTGATGAGGAATTTTGTTCTGCAGAAATACTATTGTATTGCATGCTTCTGCTCATAGATGCAGTAGTAGGCCCTGATCATTCAACATAACTTGTGTTTCTCCCACAATAGTTTTTTACTCCTTTATGCGACCCCATTCTACTCTGGGTTATGAGATGCTATTAATTCCTTTTCAACTCCTTCTAAAGCACAAAAGTTCTTGAATTCATTAGAGAAATATTCTCAACCATTGTCACTCCTCCGAGCCTTCAACTTCTTCCCTTTATATTTATCGACAAGTGATTTGAACTCAAAAAAATTTGAGTAAGTTTGGTCTTTCTTCTGCATGAATAAAATCCAACACTTGTGTGAAAAATCATGTAAAAAAATCACATAATACATGTGTTTTGTTGTGGAAGTTATCCAAAATGGTCCAAAAACATTTTATTGAACTCTCTCAAGGATATCCTTTGCTCATATTTCCTTATTATGAAAGGTGTATTTGGTATACTTCCTCAATGTACATTCTTCGCATGTATCTCATTACTCAAGTAGAACATTTTGAATTCCTATATAAATTTGTTGCATGATCTTCAAAGCACCATGGTGTAGATGGCCCAAAATTATGTGTCATAACTCACTAATGTCTCGACCCACCACCCTCTCTGCTTTCCTACTCAAGGAAACACAGTTTTCTACATCTAATTTGTAGAGGTTCTTTGCTCGAACCCCAATCTGCTCCACGTGTCCCGTGGCTTTGTGATAAAGGAACAACTTCCCTTCGTTAAATATCACATCATAGCCATGATCTTCCAAAATAGAAAAAAAAAACAAATTCTTCTTTAAACTAGGAACATACATGACATATTTTAATGTTTTAGGAGTACCTGACTCCCTATGAAAGGTAACGCTATCTATTATGATAGTGATATACCTCCTGTCATCTTCCATATCTATGTGCATCTAGATATCCTTATCCTCCACGCTACTGAAAAATTATTTGTTGTCGGTCATATGGAACAAAGCTCCAATATCTATGTACCATACAGAACCTGTCACTGATGACACCATGCATATGATGAGGGTGAAATCCAACTTGAAATGTTAAGAGAGTGCTTCACCTACTACTCATCATGAGGGCTTATTACCAATCTTATTGTGTGGACACTTTGTAGCATAGTATCCAAGCTCATTACAGTGAAATTTTTTTACCTTTGAAAAGTCTCGCTTCTTACTTACTTAACCAAAATCTGATTCAAAATGGGAGGCCTTCTATTTTCCTTTCTTCACCTTTCTAACCAAGGCACAAATCTTCTCATTATTAGTCTTTGATGATGATCCCTCTCTAGTGTTCCATTGAGTCTCTTATTGTACCACGTCGGACCACAATCGGTCCCACTCTCATAGCTTCTCCCTCCAATTCACAGAGTCTTGGTAGATATCCTAGCTCTTGGGAAGGCGTATAAGTGCTAGGATCATGAAATCATTCTAGGAAACTATCACACCAACACTTCCAAGCTCATCTCAATATTGAGTGAAGTTCATCAAGTATTTTGGTTTCGTGTCGCCCTTCAACATCTTTATCTTTCTAAGTTTGTCCTTCAGTGCCAGCTTCTTGTTATCGCTACTATTCTAAAACATAAATGCTAAGGCCTTACACATAGAATATGGATTTTCCTTTCCATGTAGATTTGAGACAATATGATCTTGAACTACTTCTAACTCTTTCCTTCTCACCTTCACTACATTTTTCTTCCATGCATCAAAAAGTTGAGCATCTGTTGTTGTGGGTGATGAGCACCATCATTAGGTATATTTTGAGGGATTAATTGTCAGCTTTTCAACCTTATTAGTCACTCTTTCTCACATTTAATTAGGTTATGGTCATATTTTGCTTAGGGTGGATGGTGATTAGGGGTTTTCATACTTCGAATGCCTAATATGGTTTAAATGCAGGATAATCACTAAGATATGCATTTTTTGTTGAAGATTGTGCAATCAAAGCTCAAAATAGATATCAAGGAGTTATTATAGGGGGTTTGAGCACCTCCTTAACTCCTAAATATAGCCAAACAATACTCGAGATTCCCTCCAACAACTTGAAATCAAAGGTATCCAAGCAAGTGCAAGATTAAGTGACTCAAAGCTCCACTTCTCTCCAAGTCCAAGGGAAAAAATCACCTACTTTCTAGGCACTTGTTGGTAGCTACCATTTAGGATAAATAGGGTAGAGGAATAGCTCATTAGGATTCTATTTTTGGATATAGCTATAATACTCCTATCTCTTTTAATATACATTTGCGACTTCCATGTGCTATGTAATGAGACTGGTTATGCAATAAAATGAGTATTCATTTCCTCCTTCACTGATTTAGTTTCATAGAGTTGAGCTTGTAGGTTAGGTCTGAATCCATTGGCCTCAGTATCTCTTGTGTATTTTTGTTTATTTTCCATTCCATTATAGTTATTTTATTTCATGTGTTGCAGTTAGTTTGGTTACATTTCATCTTGTTGTGTCTAGTTTTCTTCCATTTAATGTTATTGTAGTTAGGATCTTGTAGTTCATATTACAATAGCATATAAGACTACAAAGTTGTGTGTTAGAGCCTCTCTCTGTCACCCCTTTCACTAGAGCTTGAGGAGGGTAGATCTTCACCACAGGCCCAAATTTTCTTTCATTTTATGATTTCTTGGAAAGAGTAGATATGTTTATTTGTTTATCATGAACATGTTGTGAATGTTGATTTAGTTTTTTGTTTCAAATGCATAGGTAGGTTTTCTTAAATTCAACTCATCTTTTCCACCATTTTCATCATAGATATTTGAATAATAAATGCATGAACAGGTAGTTTTCTTATAGGTTTGTGTAGAGAAGCATAATAGGACTCCACCAACATCCCTAGTTCCATTTTTCACCCTTCACCACCCCACTTTCAACAAAATCACCCCCAGGTCTGTTTTTTGACATCTTCACCACAACACTGAGATCCACCTTGGAGGTGAATGATGATCTTCGAAACAATTTCTGATCTTGGCCAAAGGGTTTCATACCTTCCATCCACGTACGACCACCTTCAGGCCACATTTCCTACCCATTTCCTGACCATTTATAGCCTCATAATACCCTCGACCTGTTTCATGTAGCGTTTCACGACATCCTGTAGCACTATAGGAAATCGTGTAGTAGATCCTCTAGCAGCGCCAGTCAACAACTTATTCAGCCCAAAAACTAGTTTTCAATTCACCTAAACCTGGGAAAACCTCCAAGACACCTTGAGCTCTGAAACCATGAGTCCAAGAACGGCTTAAGAAACCTCAATGCCTCCTCGTTTTCCTTGAAAACATAGTATTAATAAGCATAGTTAGCTATTGAATAGAGGCATTGTTAAGCATATAATTCAATCACGAAGTAGCTAGAATTTCATCAGTCGTTTGGCTGAGCATGTGTGCTTATATTAGTTTCCCTTTCTACAAGTCCAATTGAGAAATTTAATTTATGAGTGCCACTGAGAAGAGGATGGCATGAGTAGAATTAATCTTCTATGTATATAGCACGGTCACCTCCAAGTTTGTACGAAACTCAGGTAGATAAAGTAAGGTAGAGTAGCCTCTAGGAGTTGCAACATTCTTGGTGCAATACCAAGGCTGACCACCTTTTGGTGTCGTTCCCTGGGACGTATCTAAGTAGATGATTTGATTTTGTTTTAGCATTCTTTTCTACTTTTACTTTACATTCAGTTCCAAAATATTGAAAAATAAAAAAACAATTTGATGTTCATGCCTCATACTAGTAGGGATAACCAATGAATTGTTTTACAAAAAATCCCCACATCACCACATAGTCACCCTTCACGCTTCTTTAGTGACTGTGATGTTGAACACACCATAGGTGAGTTACTTGAAAATTTTGAAGGACCTATTGGAGAAGAAGAAGAACTTGCTTCACCTGAGGAACCTGCTTCACCTGTTCAAGCCACGACTAAGATCAGCACCCAAGGAGTCTTTTCCATTAGGGAAATAGATGGGGAAACTAGTATGAATAACATCAATCCCTTAGCCCTTCCACATTTCCATGGACTTACCTCTCAGGATCATGACACCTTCATGTTATAATTTTTGGTTGTCTGCAAGACCTATGACTATGCCTCAGATGACCAAAAGTTGAAATTGTTCACATCAACCCTAAAGGATGCAACCTTGCGTTGGTTCATGGGTTTTCCTGGGAACATCATCACTACTAGGGAATAGATGCAAGAGTCATTTAACAAAAAATACATGGAATCTTATAGATCCAAGAAAGAAGCTATTTTCATTTTTAGAGGAGTTCTATGCGTGCAATTAGATCCAAATTAGCCCTGAGGACCAGGACAAGACTACGTTCACATTTCCCTAGGGTGCCTTCACTTATAGAGTCCTTCCCTTTGGGTTATGCAATTCCCCAGCTACTTTCCAAACAAAAGTCTTGAGCATTTTTTCTGAACTATTCCATGACTCTGTCAAAATCTACATGGATGATTTCACATCTTATGGGGATGATTTATAGGAAGCTCTCTCCAATTTTGGAAAAGTGTTGAGAAGGTGCATTAAAATTCATCTCTCCGTGAGTCTGGAAAAGTGTGAATTCTTAAAAAGAGTAGGGGTGATTTTGGCCCACTTAATATCACAAGCACGAATACAAGTAGACCCAAAAAAATTCACCATCATAAAAAGGGTGTATGTTCCTCAAAAGAAGAGAGATGTCAGAAGTTTCTTATTTTTTTATTGCTACTATAGGAGGTTCGTTAAATATTTCAGCAAATTGGCTTCCCCATTATCTAGACTATTGGCAATATATTCTGAGTTTCTCCGGTCCATTCTATGTCAAGAATATTTTGAGTTCATTAAGGAAAAGCTAACTACTACCCCCATTCTCTAAGGTCTGAACTAGGCTCTTCCTTTCCACATTCACACAGATGCATCAGATAAATCTATGGGGGTAGACTTTGGGCAGTTAGAAGAAAAATTACCCTATGCCATCTATTTCATTAGCAATAGTTTCTCCAAAGTTGAGCTTAACTTCATTGTCATAGAAAAGGAGCTTTTAGCCATTGTCCGTTCCTTAAACAAACTAAGCATTATATTAATGGTTATCATACCTGTGTACATACTGACCATGCAGCGATCAAATAATTAATGATTAAACTTGATGTTAATGTTGGAATAATTATATGGTCATTATTATTACATAAGTTTGACTTAAAAGGTGTTGATAAACCAAGAAAGGAGAATGTTTTTGCAGATTTCTTATCCAAACTAACTATACCTACAGATGAGGAGGGGATGGTGGATGATCAACTTACGAATGAACACCTATATGATATCTGAACACTCACTCCTTGGTTTGTGGATATAGCTAACTACCTAGTTTCTGAAAATTTCCCTCCAAACCTTTCATCTAGGGATAAGAGCAAGATTACTAGGAGAAGCGCCCCTTTCACCTAGATTGGTGGAAATCTCTTCAAGAGGGGTCCTGACCAAATTCTCAGAAGATGTGTGTGGGAGGAAGAGATTTTTGAAATCCTCTAGGCATGTCATGATAGTCCTTTTGGAGGCCACTTTTCTGCAAAAAGGACAACATTAAACACTTTGCATGCAAGTTACTACCTATTCTAATTTGGTAGCTTATCACTGGAAATGATCCCCCTGATGAACGACTTCCACTCTAGAGTAAAAAAATTTGAGGAAATCCTCATAAGATACAAAGTCACCCCTTCACCCTGTATCTTCTTGGTGGCCTTCAACTTATTCTACAATACACATACCCAATTCTTGATCTTAGTCTTAGAAAAATTATGAAGCGCCTCCCACATCTCATGTGAACTATTCTTCCTGAATAGATGAGGTATTAGGAAATCCTTGACCCCATCTAGGATAATTTAATTCACCTTTGTATCCAATTCCTTGTATACTTATAGGTCCTTAGGGTCGGTTGGGTTCTTGATTACTTTCTCATTAAATTTTTCTATCCTATTCATCGTCAAAACCAAATAGACCCTTTCTTTCCATGGACTATAGTTGGAAAAGCCTTCCAATGCATCCTCGTATCAAAGACCAACTTAAAACTTCAATATGGTGTGTCCCTTCAACAACAATGTGACCTACTTCCTTTTAAGTTGCACCTTTTTTTTCACACTCTAATTCATCAAATCTTCAAAGTACCTCTAATACCATGTTATTTTTCCATGATACTAGAGTCTAGGATTGAATGTTAAATCATGGATGCTACCAATCCAACTATCACACCAAGAGTATTTTTCTACCAATCCAAGTATCACACCAAGAATATTTTGCTACCAATCCAATTATCATTGATTCTACTTAGAGTTTCGTTACTAATTATAAAATGGTTATAGTAGATTAGTAATTCAATCCATTTTACAATAACTTAATCTTACAAAATTAATGATATCCGCCTCAACTAAAAATACACCAACTTACAAGGAAAATTCCATAAGTAAAAATTAAATAGCAGTTAGTACAATATTCAAAATATTCACAGGGAATAAAAATAGAGTAAGGGAAAGCCTTGAAGGTGGGAATGGACACCCACATATTCACAGTTGTCCAAGTACATTTAATTCAAAAAGAGAACAATACTATGATAAATCATATATACTCACAAGACATAGAGTTAAAAAAAAAAATGCATCAAACTCTGAACCACAAGGAATGTCTCACTTACAACAAAAGAATTACGAAAAGAAATTGTGAGACCAATCGAAAGGTAATATATCAGAAAATTGTTTCTACAAAAATTATGGCTTAGTGGTTTCTTGACAGGGCATTGACATTTCAGCTCATAGCTATCATAATTAACTTTTATAGTGAGACTAGTTTATGATCTGATTGTTCGCTCTAGTATAAATATAAATTATCAGCAGCTGTTGAACATAAAATCCACTCTTGCCTTTCATGTTTCTGTATAATTTGGAAGTTGTACATGTGGTTTATTGTATTATTGTTGTGATTTATTTCTTTCATTTTAAGGATTGAAAAACACAAGACAAACCAAAAGAAAGCTACAACTTCTAAGTTAAAAACCCAAAAAGGAAATCTGAGAGTGGATCATTTCATCCTCTAGCTCATCCCCTCTATTTATAACAAAAATAATGTCAATTACATCAATTAAACAATGAATTTTGTAGTGTTTCCCTTTCGCATTCTAATCAGTGTTGGCCTTGTAAAGGATCTTAGGTGTTATGGATGTTAGATGTTTGATGAGGTAGGAAAGTGTAATGAATGGGGGTGTTGACCTTTAGAGACAAGACAATGGGTCGTCACAAGTAGTGGAAATAATCATCTTCATCATTCTCCCCCTTAATTATTTCACCAAAAACTGAAAATTTTATATTACATCAAACCGTTGTTACACCATACATACTCCTACATGTTCTCAGTGAGTTTCAAAAAATTATTTTCCCAACAGTTTTGTAAATATGTCTTCAAACTAGTCTTCTCATCTACGGAAATCCACACATATTTCATTATTTCTTACTAATTGTCAAATGAAGTGATACCTCATATCAATATGTTTACTCTTCTTATGGAAAAAAATATTTCTTGATAATGAAATAGTATATTTTTTATCACATAATATCTGAGTTGGTTCTTTTTGTTCATGGGACAACTCATTCAAAATTATTCTCATCCACATAGTTTGACATGTTGTTATTGCCGCTGCAACATACTCTTCTTTAGATGATTATAGAGTCAAAATCAATTTCTTCACTGATGGCCATGACTCTGCACCTAAACCCAAAATCAACACATCCCCATATGTGGTCTTCCTGTCATCAATATTCCCTGCAAAATCACTATTTATATATATAGTTACTTTAAAATATAAATGAGATGTATACAAGATACACTAATTTATTATTCCAACAACATATCTTAAAATCTTTTTTGCAACTAGCCAATGGCTACTCTTTAGATATTCCATGAATATGGAAATTAAACTTACAACACACATTATATGAGGCCTTTTCGCAGCCAAATACATAAGAATTCCAACCAATTTCTTAAACAAGGTTGGATCAATATGTGAACCATGATAATTCTTACTTATTTTTGTACCAATTTCAATTAGGGTTACAACTGGCTTACAGTTTTCCATCACGAACATTTTCAATATATATTTTTCATACTTAGATTGTAAAATGAAAGTACCATCTTTAGATTGTGTTACTTCAATACCAAGAAAATATTCCATTAGGTCTAAATGAGTCATATCAAATTCTATTTTCATGCTTGTCTTAAAATTATCTATTGAGATATATCTAGTGAAAATGAAATCATCAACATACAGACACACAATCATAATTTTACCTTCCTCATTTACTTTTGTATACAAAGTGTGCTCACTTGGACTTCTGATGAATCCATTATTACTCATATATTCATCAATTATACTATAGCATACTTATGGTGCTTGTTTCAATCCATATAATGGTTTCTTCAATTTGTAAATGTTATCTTCTTGACGATCGATTTAATTTCCACGAGGTTGTTCATCTAAACCTCTTCTTCCAAAAAACCATTTAAAATTCAGTTTTAATATCCATATGATATATGTTTCATTTATTTTGTGGAGCAGTAGCTAATACCATACTTACTATGTCGAGTCTATCTTGAGGTGCACAATTTTAATTATAATAAATACTAGGTTGTTGACTGAACCCCCAAGCTACAAGTCTTGCTTTATGCTTTTCAATTTCACCTTCAACATTCAATTTAGTTTTGTAGATCCATTTAATACCTATAGTATTTTACCTTCACAAAAATCTACAAGTTCCCAGCTATTATCTCTTTCTATAGAATCAATTTCTTCATCCGTGGCTTTTATCCAAACTTTTTCTTTCACAAGTTCATAAAAATTTACTGGATTATATGCAAGTAATGTGAAATTACAAACTTAATATATTTCATCATTCTTCTCATACAATTTCTTTAAACTTCTATTTTTCCAACCTTTAATTATATTCTTTAATGTAGCTATTGTAGGGTTATATTCATTACTCACCCTTGATGGTGTTGTTTGTTGTCCAAAATATCCTCATGGCTCACCATGTTCTTCATTTCTCATTGTTCTGAATTCTAATGTACTGAATCTTGGTGATTATCTTTCTCGAGTGCCTGTAGCAGGTGTAAATGGAATCAACTATCCACCTTGTACTTATTTGTCATATTCATTATCATCTCCATGAGATAATAAAACTCCCTCTACAACATATTTATCTATTCATCCATCCCAAGCTTCTTCTTCCTTAAATTCAACATCTCTACTGATAATATATTTCTTGGTGATGGGATTATAGATTCTATATGCTTTATATTCCTGATTTTATCCAATAAATATACATTTCTCAATTCTACCATCTAACTTCTTTATCTATTATGTAGGTACGTGAATAAGAAACACATCCAAAAATTCTTAAATGAGATATATGACAACTCCTACCATTCCAATATTCTTCAGGAACATTGTCCTTCACACTCTTAGTTAGACTTATATTAAGAATAAAAACAACACAAGATACGGCTTCTCCCCAATATTCGTCTGGTAGATTATTTTCCTTCAACACACTTGGAGACATATTTATAATATTTTGATTTTTCTTGTGGATTATGACTTGCAGTAAACTGCCACTTGTTTCCATGTGATTGAAAAAACACCATCAAATTAGTTAGAATATATGTACCACCTCTATATGATATCATAGTTTTAATATGTTTTCCACTTTTCTTTTCAACCATAGCTTTAAATTTCTTAAATACAGAAAATTATGCATATTTTTTTTTTTAAATATAAAACCATGTCTTTCAAATGTAGTCATGAATAAAAGTAAAAAAGTAAAAATTACCATGAAAAGGAGGTTTTTTCATCATTCCACACAAATGTGTTTAAAAAATCTCCAATGGAGCTTTCACCCCATATGAAACTCCATATACAATTTTTTGTCTATGATTCTTTGCAAGTATACAACTTTCCCAAGAGCTCGTGAGGTGTTGAATACTGGGTAAATTTTTCACCCTATCTTTCTTCTACAACAAATCTAGATCACCAAAATATAAATGAACATATCTTAAATGCCATAACCATGATTCATCAAAAATCTTAGTTTTATAAGAATTCAAGGAGGAAGACAATTCATTTCTCATTATAAGTGGAAGCATCCTATTGTTTGTCATTTCTAATATTGTTATCAGTTGTCTGCTCAAATATTAATAGATAAATATAATTATTAATTTTAAAGAAACTATATAATTTAACCATATAATAAATATTAGAAATATTAGAAATTATTTGAATTAAAATCAACACATTGAAAATCATTAATTTTTAAAAAATTATATAATTTAACTCTGTCAGCTCATCCTCTTCCGTGCCAACCCTCAACTATTTATTTGACATTCCTAAGATCAGTTTTTCACACTCTTCTATATCTTGATAATGAACCTTAGTAGGTTGTTCGAAGTGTCAATAAAATAATTTACATAATGCGATGGATCCAGAAACTAAATCACAATAAAATAAAAATCCCAGAAGTGTAAAATTTGACATAGTACACACATTATTCTTGAATAAAACTTTGTACCTTTCCTCTATCAGTTGTCCTATGCTCAACACACTTCACTTTCAACTAGATACATAATACACAACATCAATTATTCTTCTCTCATCATTTCTAGTATAAAAAAAAATCACTCCTTTACCTCTAAAACATACCTTATTATCGTTACCCAACTTGACTTCAGACTAAATATTGGTGTCTAGGTTGGAAAAAAATCTTTGTTTCTACTTATGTGATTTTTTTTGTTGCTATCTAGAAACCAAATATCATTCGAACATTCTTGAGTCATGTTACAAGTCATAAACACTACATTTTGATTATATTCAAACTCTTCTGAGATGTGTGAAAATTGTTTACTATCATATGTATGTCTCTTCAAACAATTGGTAGGAAAATGGCCATATATTTTGCAATAATAGTGCTAAAATTTAGATATATCATTCCTTTGATTTCCTCAATGCTAGGTTCTATTATTACTCCCCATTAAATTAGAAGGACGTTGCTTATATTTCTCTTCGTGATCATAATTATCTCATGGACATCATTGATCAGGTACTATGCCCCATCTTTCTCTATTACTCGATATTCCTATGCCTCGTCCTATATTTGTTGGAAAAACTAATTACAAGCACCTGCTAGGTGTCCAAACTGTCCATCCAAGTGTCCCGGTTTCATTTTACTTAGTCCATTTTTACTTCAATCTCACTGAAGTCATTTAATGGTGATATCTCCAATGTAACCTTATTTAAATCATTTGTAATATTGAGAAGAGAAATCCTCTACTCCACTTATTTTCATTTTTCAATTCCTGTAATGGTATCAGAACTAGTTTTCATAAGGCTCCTTAAGAGAGCAGAAACATGAGCGAAGTTGGAGCAGCAGAGAGAAGAGGTGAGCTTTCATAACGTTCTTTGAGAGAGCGGCATGAGTTTTAAGAATTTTGAAGATGCCTTGAGCCTAAAATCAACAAAGAGAAAGAAAATTGGAGAAGAAGGCCAAGAATTTTTTTCAATTGAAGTGCATCGAGAGTAACGCACCCCATCAAATCATAAAATGAATTATCAACCCAAAAAATAAGTTAAGAAGTAGCATTAAGAGTTACTAACAGAGCTGAGAAGATTTAAGAGGAGAGTTAGTTACAAAAAGTTACAATGATCTCCCTGACACATGGCCAAAAAACCTCAACAAGAGTGTTAGCCAAATTCCATTGCAACAACTTGATTCGATGCATGAAGTTTGATGTCCACCTCTCGCATGAAATGTTTTGGGACCACAAATTCTTTGAAAATTCAAAAGTTTTATCCTTTTTTTGGAGTAAGAAAAATATTCGTAAGGCATAAAGAAACCATGAATATTGTTTTTCAAAGTTTATTTTGAGAAGGAATTTTCTAAAAAATCCTTCACGATTTTTTTATCAGAAGTTAATCTTATTTTGCATGGTAAATCAACAAGTGAATGTATAATTGTTTTAAAATAGGGTTATGATACGTTATGATGTGCCTTTTAAGTGCATATGAGGAAAGAACATGTTTTCTTTATTGTTTGAAAATGCTTTATATATATGGATTTTAACTTCTTTGAAGAAGGGTTTATAAAATTTTTTCAAAAATCATTACGGTGTAGAGAAATCGGAAACCCATCTATTTGTGGAAGAAAAACTGAGAAGTCACCAAAAAATATGTCTGCAAATCATTTTTCTTGTTGAGCCGCAGTAAAAAAAAACTCAACAAATTGGAAAATCCAAGAGGCTAAAGAGACAACAGGAGATGTTTGATATATTTTTCAATCTAGAAGTGAAGAGGAAAAATGATGCCTTTGCATTAAAATGCATAAAAGAATCAGTGGATGACAACATTATTACTCTAATTTCATATGCCAAGACAATCAAGGAGTCTTGGGATACCCTTGAGAAGTTTTTTGGTGCAAGGGGGAGCATTGAAGTTCAAGATAAAGAACTACAACAAGATTAAAAGAGTCAGCCACAAGTGGACGATGTCTCTGAAGAAATAGAAAAATCAGCAGAGAGAGAGTACAAAGATCCTCCTCAGCCCCACTGTGCACAGCCACAAGTGGACGGAAATTTGGTGAATCCAGCCACACAACTTGTTGGTGACAACTTGATGAATCCAATAACATAACTCGTTGATGATTACTTGGTGATACCAGCAACAGATCTTGCTGATGATGATTTAGTGATTCTATCAATAGAGCTTGTTCATGAAGATTTGGTAAGTCCAACTACTGAGCTTGATGATGAGAGTAAAACTGTTGAGATTGCAACAAGATGATGAGCTTAGTGGAAAGAAGTCGCCTTCACTAAGTGGGCCCGCATGCTATTTTTGGTGCAGAGTCTATTTTTAGACATATGGATCATGTTCTATGAGTTGCAGGTCGCTATTTGTGGATGGTTGGTCAAGTCAGGAAAAATAGATGGACTTCTATTTTTAGACATATTAGGCAGAATCTATTTTTATATTGCCAGTCTAAAAATAGATATGTCGAATATTATTAGCTCTTAATAATATTTGGACTCTAAACATTATCTTATTCTCTTGGAGCACTTCAGTTAAGTGCACATATGTGGCATAGGAGCTGACAGAAGGAATTACGCTATTCATAAGGGTTAAGTGGAGCTATTTCATGGATACTTCAGTTAGAACTCATGTGACAGAGTTTGGTGGAGTTCGTTGAGGAGTTAATGGAGTTGTGTTCAGTTTAACTAATCTAAACATAGTTGAGCTATTTGTATATAGTTTAACTGATTGATACAATTAGTGAGAGTGGTGTGAATTAATTATTAATTAATTCACTAATTATAAACTCATTAATCAACTAAAAAATACATCATTTAACTTCAATGCATGGACAGTTTCAGTGGAGACCAGTGTAGAGATAGGTGAAAGAGCAGGTTAACTATCAGTTGTGACTATACTGTTGCATATTTGCAACAACCAGTGATTGGACAAGCCCATGAGGATTTCGCAGTACAAGCCAGGTGGTTCAAGTTATTTAATGAGCCATCCTATAGCATTGATTACGCAATAGAGGCTGGCTATCAGGTGGCAGAGATTGGAGCATGTGTTTTGCTAGATCTAGCTTGATTAGTGTGTAGCAATTCGAGATTGTACTAAGAGCTTGTGAGGAGCTTTGTACAATGATTGTTACATGATCTCTATGACATATAATATATATATAGTTGGGGGTTTTCATCTTTAATATTTCCCATGAAATATTGTGTTCATATGTGTGATTGTTTATGGTTTTAATGTGTGCAAGCAATTGATTTTGTTTCTGCAATTAATGATCAATGGTAGAAGAGATTATGTATTGTGCACGAAGTTAAAATAGTGTGTGATCAGGAGAATTTTGGTGGATAACATATCAGTTATTCAAATTTCTACATGGTATCAGAGCGATATTGGTCATTGGGGCAATTGCAAAACATTGAAGTGGTTGAGTTTTGAGCTGGTGGAATTCGAATTTGCAGTAGTGTTTTCTTGGTGTCGAAGTTGAGATGTCTTTCAACGGATTGTGATTGGAGTATGCCCTTGAGGGCAGCTCGAATTATATTGCATGGATGGACAGGATGGAGGCGGTGCTGGATGACAATGGGTTGAAGGAGTTCATAGATGCAGAAATTCCAAAACCTAAGTTTCTAGCGATGCTGTCGTACATGACACATGGCAAAAGAAGACAACAAAGTGTCGAAGGATTCTGTTGGAAGGTGTGAAGGATCAAATAGTGTCCAACCTTCATGGTAAGGCTTCTCCATTCTTGATGTGGAAAAATTTGACAGATTTATTTCGAAGCAAGAGCGACCAGAGGAAGTTGGCGCTCAAGGATAAACTCAGAAACATAAAAATGGAGAAAGGCAATAGTATGCCCAAGTACCTCACGAAGTTTATCCAGTGTGGGGATGAGCTGGGAAGTGTGGGGGTTAATTTCGATGACGAGGACTTGGTGAGGTTGGCTCTCCTTGGGCTTCCGAAGAGTTGGCATTCCTATGAGGACTCTGTCAATGATCGGGAGAAATTGCCAAGATGGGAGCGAATTTGGTCGGATCTTGTGCAAGAGGAGATAAGGCAAAGTACCAGGGAGGACTCTTCATCAAAGAACTCTGATGAAGAAAATTGTGCTTCGGCTACCAAAGCAAAGAAGGGGAAGAGCAAGAAAGCTTCTTAATCTGGTGTGAAAGGCAAGAAGTAGGACATGTCCAAGGTGAAGTGCTTTCACTATCACCAACACAGACAATACACCACTAATTGTCCACAGAAGAAGAAAAATAATCAGGCTACTGGATCTGCAGCTGGAGAGGCCTTAGCCTCACATTTTGAGCTAGATTTTTCACTAATCGCATGCTTGGTCTCAAGTGTGATGGGTTCAATGTGGTTTCTTGACAGTGGTGCATCTTTTCACATGACAGGAGATAGAGATTTGTTTACTAATCTGGATGAGAAAGATCTTGGAGTGCACATCGAGATGGGCGATGATGGTAGATACAGTGCGACCGGTATCGGTACCATTTCCTTTGAGAGGAAGTCTGGTAAACCCTTCGTATTGAAGGAAGTGATGCATGTTCCAGGATTCAAGAAGAATCTTATCTCTGTGGCAAGGTTAGAAGACAAGGGATATGATGTTGTCTTTAGTGAGGGAAAGGTTTTCTTGCGTAGTAAGGTAACTGGTGAGACCCGGAGGATAGGGGTTTGAGTTAAAAACCTTTATCAATTGCAAGTAGATGGCTACACAGCAATGACAGGCAAGGCAGAAGGAGTGTTTAGCCGGGATGATGGCGAGCTGTGGCACCGGAGATTGGGCCACCTTCACCATGGAGCTTTGAAGATACTGCAGCAGATTTCTACTGGGATTCCTAAGGGTACTCTTGCATAGTCAGATCAGTGCAAGGGATGTACCTTGGGAAAAATATTGAAAGCCACCTTTCACGAGAAGGATAGTCGCTCCACGAAGATCCTTGAGAGAATTCACACAGACGTGTGTGGACCTTTCTCAGTAGCTTCGAAAAAATCACAGGTACTATGTGATATTTGTTGATGATTTTTCTCGTAAGTGCTGGATATTCTTCATGCAAAATAAGAGCGAGACATACTCAAAGTTCTGTGAGTTCAAGGCACTAGTTGAGAAAGAATTGAGGAAGCAGGTGAAGGCTCTTAGGAGCGACAATGGTGGTGAATTCATCTCTGGTGAATTCAAGGACTTTTGCAGCGCAGAAGGAATTCAAAGAGAGCTCATAGCACCTCATAACCCACAGTAGAATGGGGTTGCTGAGCGGAAGAACATAATGATCATGGGTGCTTCACGAGCAATGTTGCATGATTAGGGCCTTCCCATACACTTGTGGGCTGAGGCATGCAATACTGCAGTATATGTGCAGAACCGTTGTCCTCACAGGATACTTAGCATGAGTACACCTGAGGAGGCGTTTTCTGGTAAGAAGCCTGATATTTCCCATTTGAGGATTTTTGGTTCACCTATTTACATTCATGTGACGAAGTATGCTAGGAA
The DNA here is from genome assembly GCA_034641835.2 of Pinus albicaulis. Lineage (NCBI taxonomy): Eukaryota > Viridiplantae > Streptophyta > Pinopsida > Pinales > Pinaceae > Pinus > Pinus albicaulis. The sequence goes on from CM076574.1 coordinate 488,175,279, forward strand.
GAAGCTAGAGCCGACCGCAGAGGTTGGGATATTTGTGGGGTACACTGATACACCCCACAACTATCGTGTGTATTTTCCAGACAGTGGCAAGACTGTTGTGCGACTGGATATCAAATTTCATGAGGAGAAAGTCATGAAGTGTTCGCTTAAGAGGGACCCACACTTGCATGCAGATGAGGAGCTATTAGTTCCTAAGGATGAGCCTCAGGATGTGGATCAGCCACAAGAGGAGGTTCATGGAGTGGAAGACACCACTCATGCAGCGCCAACCTTCAGAGGGTGGAAGCACACTATAGAAGTTGAGCGACTGGCTCAAGATGCAGAGAGGATTGTAGGAGCACCTACATCATAGCACAGACAGAGACAGTCACCTAACCGGTATACTGGATACATAGCTCTTATGAGAAAGTGTATCATGACAGAGCCATCCTCTTTCGAGGAAGCTGTGGAGGATCCCACATGGATAGATGCCATGGTGGAAGAGTATGATTCGATTGTCAGAAACAGTTCATGGGAGATTTTCCGAAGGCCGGAAGGGAAAACAGTGGTGGGTTCGAGATGGATATACAAAGTGAAGCAAGAAACTGACGGGAGTGTGGAAAAGTACAAGGAAAGATTTGTTTCCTGAGGCCTTTCACAGATTGAGGGGATCGATTATGAGGAAACCTTTGCACCTGTCATAAGGTATTCTTCCATATAGACAATTCTTGCTCTCTCAGCACAGATGGGGTGGCACATTTATCAGATGGATGTGAAGACTGCGTTCCTCAATGGAGTCATTGAGGAGGAGGTGTACATAGAGCAGCCCGAAGGTTTCAAGATATTCAGTAGCGAGTCGCATGTGTGCAGGCTCAAGAGAGCGTTGTATGGGTTGAAACAAGAACCTCGTGCTTGGTACACACAGATAGACAGTTATTTCACCAGATTTGGATTCTCCAAGAGTGAGGCGGATCCAAACTTATACCAGATTGTGGTGGAGGGTAGGTTGCTGATCATTGTACTTTATGTAGATGATTTGATTTTGACAGGTGATGAACTATTGATACATTCATGCAAGGCTGATCTTGCAAAGGATTTTGAGATGAAGGACTTGGGCCTCCTTCATTATTTCCTGGGATTGGAAGTTTGGCAGTGCAATGATGGACTATTTGTTTCTCAAGGAAATTATGCCCAGGAGATATTGACGAAGTTCAACATGCATGGCTGCAAGCCTGTAGATACTCCTCTTCCTGGTGGATGGAGGAAGGAGGATGCTACTTCGGCAGAGGTAGTGGATGCCACTGTTTATCGACAGTTGGTGGGGTCGCTTATGTATCTGGTCAATACATGACCCGACATATGCTATGCTCTTAACCAGCTTTCACAAGCTATGGTTAAGCCTACCAAGCTCTAATGGAAGGCAGGAAAGCATGCATTGAGATATCTCAGAGGCACATCGGGATATGGATCATGGTACAGACAGGAGGATGAGTTGAGGCGGCATGGTTTCACGGACCGGTACTATCATATCAGAGATTGTGTGTAGCTCTGGGTGCTTCTGTATAAAATTCTCATCCTCCCATGTAGAATCTTCAGTGGGTAAGTTCTTCCACTTGATGAGATACTCTGAAATTGATCGATTTCGTAGTTGTTGAGTTCTTGTTTCCGTGACCGCTTCAGGTTCCAATATGATTTTTCCTTCCTCATCAAGTTCTGGCAATATTGTTTGAACTGGAAGATTTTCACCTATAACCTTCTTTAAGCATGAAACATGGAAAACTGGATGCACTCGCAAAGAATCAGGAAGCTCCAATTTATATGCCATAGTACCAATATTTTGCAACACCTTGTAAGGACCATAGTACTTTGGCTATAATTTATTATCCTTCTTAGCTTGCTTGAGGGACATTTGTTTGTATGGTTGTAGCTGTAAAAATACCCAATCTCCTACATCAAAACTTCTCTCGCTGCGATGTTGATCTGCCTGTTGTTTCATTCGATTTTGTGCCAAATTCAGGTTATCCTTTAAGAGTTAGAGAACTTCTTGCTGATGCTCGATGTGATCTTCCACTGCTTGAACCTTCGAATTTTCCCTTAAAGATGATGTGATTGATGGTGGATGATATCCATAAAGTGCCATAAATGGGGTCATTTTTGCTGCACTATGGAAGGAAGTGTTATACCACCATTCAGCGAGAGGTAACCACTTGACCCATTGTGTTTGTTTATCAGATACAAAACAACGAAGATATCCTTCCAAACATTTATTTACTATCTCATTTTGACCATCAAATTGAGGATGATAAGATGAGCTATGAGCTAATTGAGTACCCAAACAAGAAAATAACTCCGTCCAAAAATTTCCCATAAAAATGGGATCTCTGTCGCTCACAATAACCATTGGGCTTCCATGTAGCTTTTGAATTCTGTCCACAAATGTAGTAGAAATTGTACTTGCTTTAAATGGATGAGATAATGCACAAAAGTGTGCATACTTGGTAAGTCTATCAACTACCACCATGATGATATTATTTCCTTCGGACTTAGGTAAACCTGTGATAAAATCCATTGAAATCTCCTCCCAACGTTGACTTGGAATGGATAAAGGTTGTAGAAGTCCCGGGGTCTTAATTGTCTCAACTTTATTCTGCTGGCAAACCAAACATTCCGACACAAAATTTTGAATATCAGATTTAAGGCCATCCCAAAAAATTCTTTCTTCACCCTGTGGTAAGTTTTTAAAAATCCTAAGTGTCCTCCTAAAGGAGAAGTGTGCAATTCCAGAAGAATATTTTGTTTTAGTTGGGAATTCTTACAAAGATATAAGCTATCTTTGTACCATAAGGAATCATTTTTCCAACTAAATGTATCAGATGTACTAGGATCTTGCTGCAACTTTTGAATGAGTGTCCATACATCTTTGTCCTTCTTCCATTAATCTCTTGCTTCGGTTATCCAATTTGGTTGGATAATAGAAATGGCACAAAGCAATGCTTCCACCTCTTCATTCTTTGTTGAGAGTGCATCTGCAACAACATTAAGCTTTCCTTTTCTGTAGATTATTTCAAATTCATAATCCAACATCTTTGCGACCCATTTTTGATGTTGTTCTGAAGATAGTATTTGTTCCAAAAAGTGTTTAAGACTATCATGATCAGTTTTAACCTTCAAGCGTCTTCCCATTAGGTAAGTTTTCCATTTCTTTAGTGCATGCAGTATTGCTAACATTTCCTTCTCATAAATAGGTTTCTGTAAATACTTTCCTTTGATTGGACGACTTTAAAAAGCAATGGGTCTTCCTTCCTGCATTAAAACTGCACCAATTCCATTTCCATAGGCATCACATTACACAATAAAGGTTTTTGTGAAGTCTGGCGTAGCTAAGACCGGTGCTAGGCACATTGCCTCTTTAAGATGTTCAAAGGCCTTAGTTGCTTCAGGAGTCCATGAAAATGCATCTTTCTTCAATAATGTTGTTAGAGGTGCTGCTATTCTCCCATAATTTTTAACAAACTTGCGATAATACCCTGTTAACCCGAGAAATCCTCGCAACTTCTTTATGGTTGTGGGGACTTTCCATTCCTTAATGGCTTTAATTTTGTTAGGGTCTACATTAACACCCTCGTGAGATACAATATGACCAAGATATTCCACTTCTTGTATTCCAAAGAAAAATTTGGATGTGTTTGCATATAATTGTTTCTCCCGCAATAGTTTGAGCACCCTGTCAACATGTTCAACATGATCCTTCCAAGACCTGCTATAGATTAGTATATCATCAAAAAATACTAGCACAAATTTTCTAAGGAAGGGTTTGAAAATGGAATTCATCAACCCTTGAAATGTAGAAGGTGCATTGGTAAGGCCAAAAAGGCATGACCAAAAATTCATAATGACCCTCATGAGTTCAAATGTTGTTTTTGGAATATCTTCAGTCTTCATTCTAATTTGATGATATCCTGAACGAAGATCCAACTTGGTAAAATAAATTGCTCCATGTAATTCATCCAATATTTCATCAATCACAGGAATGGGAAATTTGTCTTTAATGGTGAGCTTATTGAGCTCCCTATAATCCGGACACATTCGCCATGATCCATCCTTCTTGTGTACCAATACTACAGGAGCAGAGAAAGAACTTTGACTAGGTTGAATTATACCCGCCTCTAACATTTTTGAAATCATACGTTCAATTTCGCTCTTTTGGACATAAGGATATCTATAAGGCCTGATGTTTGGAGGAACACTTCCTGGAATCAAATGAATAGCATGATCATGATCACGAATAGGTGGGAGTGCTTTGGGAGTTTCAAACACCTTGGAATGATTGTCCAAGACTTGTTGGAGATCTGCAGAAATAGATGATTTTGATGTCGGAACTTCTAGTGAGCATAATTGTGCAATTACGCCTCGTTGTTCTTTCTTTAGAAGCTTTTTCATGCCATTATAGCTTATTATCCTTCCTGGCTTCCCTTCAATACCCCGTAATTCGACTTCCTTTCCTTCTGAAAAGAATTTCAAGAAAAGTTCTTGAAAATTAAAAGCTACCGTCCCCAAAGATTGTAACCATTGTACTCCTAGTACAACATCAGCACCTCCCATAGGAATGGAAAGAATTGGACTACTCAACACATATTCCCCCATGGTTAGCTTGATATTATGGCATTTTCCAGAGCAATTTATAGTTCCTCCATTTGCAACCATCACTTGACATTCTGGTGCTGGGTATAGGAAACAATTTAATTCCTTGGCTACCTTACAATGAATAAAATTATGGGTGCTACCCGAATCAATCAACACTATTACCTTTTTCTTCTTGATTTGTCCTTTTATCTTGAGAGTTTGAGGAGTGGTAATTCCTGCCAGTGCATTACACGATATGGTCGGATTCATTTCTTCCTCTTCTAGGGCTGGTTCCTGGTGTATATCCTCTTCTTGTTCATTTTATTCTTCCTCTTCCAATCTATGTAAAATAATTTCTTCTCAGCACACTTATGACCTTTAGTGTATTTGCTATCACAACTGTAGCAAAGCCCTTTTGCTCTTTTTTCTTCCAATTTTTGTGGTGTCAACCTTGTAGGTTGTGGAAATCTAGGCGTATCCACACTTCCTTCTTTATAGAATTGAGTGGTAGGCTTCCTTGTTGCCATAATTTTACATTCAAATTTTCTTGCCAACCTGAATGGCTTCTCCAATGAATCAGGTTCCAGAACGCGAATTTCATCTTGAATGTTATCCTTTAAAGTGCCTATGAAGAGATCAATCCTGTGTTCCTCTGGAATATCAGTTACCCTTATATTCAATTTTTGGAAGTCCTCAATGTGCTGCCCCACTAAACCCTTTTGTTTGAGATTTATCAATTGGCTAAAGAAGGTGTTGCTCTTTGTATCCTCATAATGTGCTATCATCTCCTTCGTAAAAATTGACCAAGTGAATTTTTTTTTACGGGAGCAAAGCCATCGATACCATACAAATGTATTTTGTTCTAAATGTAAAGTTGCAATGCGTACCTTTTTTGTTTTTTGCACGTTATGGAGATCAAAATATTGCTCCATCTGTAGTATCCATGTTACAGGATCCTTTCCATCAAACTTTCTCATATCCATTTTTGGAATATGGTGGTTCTTCCCACCAACATTAGAGTTTATGAAATCACGATTAACATTTATTTTGTTCTCATCATGAGGTTCTTCTACTATCTTTTCACCATTAGGAAACATTTATTGTATCAACTTTGTCAAACCTTCGATGTCTGTTTTGAGATCATTCTTCATGTTTTCCATGTTTTCTTTCATGTCCGCTTACATGCCATCCATCTTAGCTTCCATGCCATCCATCTTAGCTTCCACGCCATATATCTTAGCTTCCACGCCTTTCTTCAAACTATCCATCTTCACTTCCATTTCATTTTTTGTTGCTCTTTGCGAGAGTGAAATTTGTTGCACTTGCTCTTGTAATTTTGATAGATCATGTTGCAATTCTTCATCTTCATGAGTCATAGTAGAGCCTTCTGAAGGCTTAATGGGTGTTGAATTATTTTTATGGGGCATATTTTAGAACCCAATACTACTATATACTCTACAATATGCCCTTGGAATCAATTCAAATTGATTCTTCAAAGAACACTCGTGCAATTTGGAAAGAAAATAAATATACACACCTTTTTCTTGCTTTTGAGGAACTCGATATTGAAATTGGATTATATCTATGATTGCAGAACTTCAATATTTGAATTTCAGTTTCAACTTAGCCCTCTGAATTATCTTTGGAATGCCACAGGTATGACCTGATTTGGATTCTCCAAGACAAAGTTGTGTCCAATCTCCCACAATGACCTAATTCTGGACTGGTTCAGTAGAGCGAAATTGTACGACTTGCCACGTGTCACTGTTTCATCCTTTGTCTCTAAAATTGATAGCCATGAAACCAAAGTCTATGTAATTGCGACCAATTTTTACGGCACTCCAATCCGATGCCCAAAGAGAGAGTTATTGAACTTTTCCCATGATCACCTATTTGAGATGAAATTCAGGAGCTTGAAAAAGTAATACCTTCCACAAATTATATCTCCCAAACTATTGTGAACCAAGCTCTGAAATTTTTTGACGAATTTCCTTAGGATTTCAGCTTCGTACTATATTAATTTCAGATTCTGAACCTTCGTAGAAACAAATTTATAGCGAAAATTCCACGATGACCTATTTAGGAGCCTGAAAAAAGACCTAACTTCCATAGATGATATCTCTGAAAATATTGTGAAACAAGCTCTGAAATTTTTAGAAAATCTTCCTCGGGATTTCGGCTTCGTACCCTAAAAATTTTAGATTCTGAAACTTCGTAGAAGAAAAGTTATAGCGAAAATGCCACGATGACCTGTTTGGAGCAGCGAAACCCTAGAATCCAAACCTTTGATACCAAATGTTGCGTAACCAGCTCCAAAAAGAGAAGAAAAGAGATATCAACGCGTTAGAAATGAGCCACTTCGAGGGGCCACACCAATACATTACATAAATGAACAATTCTTGGATGATACAATTTACAAAACCTCCTTTCTATATATAGGAGTCCATGGGGCCATAATGTAATCCTAGTGGGCCACAATGTAATCCTAGCCGACCTAACAATAATAATTTAAGGGCACAATAATAACAAGATGGGGGTTACAAGGGTACAATAATAACAATAAGGGGGTTACACTAACAAAAATAAGGGACTATACTAGTAATATAGGACCTAATTAATATTATTATGTAACTTATTTTTAGATTGCCAGTCTAAAAATAGATATGTCAAATATTATTAGCTCTTAATAATATTTGGACTCTAAACATTATCTTATTCTCTGGGAGCACTTTAGTTTAGTGCACAGATGTGGCACAGGAGCTGACAGAAGGAATTACACTATTCCTAAGGGTTAAGTGGAGCTATTTCATGGATACTTCAGTTAGAACTCATGTGATAGAGTTTTGTGGAGTTGATTGAGGAGTTAATGGAGTTGTGTGCAGTTTAACTAATCTAAACATAATTGAGCTATTTGTATCTAGTTTAACTTATTGATACAATTAGTGAGAGTGGTGTGAATTAATTATTAATTAATTCACTAATTATAAACTCATTCATCAACTAAAGAATACATCAGTTAACTTCAGTGCATGGACAGTTTCAGTGGAGACCAGTGCAGAGATAGGTGAAAGAGCAGGTTAACTATCATTTGTGACTATACTATTGCATATTTGCTACAACTAGTGATTGGAGAAGCCCATGAGGATTGCATAGTACAAACCAGGTGGTTTAGGTTATTTAATGAGCCATCCTACAGCATTGATTACGCAATAGAGGTTGGCTATTAGGTGGCAAAGATTGGAGCATGTGTTTTGCTAGATCTAGCTTGATTAGTGTGTAGCAATTCGATATTGTACTGAGAGCTTGTGAGGAGCTTTGTACAATGATTGTTACATGATATATATGACATATAATATACAGATAGTTGGGGGTTTTCATCTTTAAGCTTTCCCATGAAATACTGTGTTCATATGTGTGATTGTTTATGGTTTTAAGGTGTGCATGCAATTGATTTTATTTCTGCAATTAATGATCAATGGTAGAAGAGATTCTGTATTTTGCATGAGGTTAAAATAGTGTGTGATTAGGAGAATCTCGGTGGATAACATATCAATTATTCAAATTTCTACAAAAAATACAATGGTAAATCTAATGATTATTATTGTTCATGTAAAATTTGATAATAAAAAAATTGGCTAATGATGATTGGTTGCAGATGATGTAACAAAAAACATGATATAGACATGATGTTATTCAGTGATAAAAACCCACTCGAGTCAGTGAAATAAAACTTGTTTATAGGAGCACTATTTAGTGAAGAAGAGACAAAGACATAGACAAAGATAAAGACAGAGACAGGGACAGAGATAGCGGTAGCTGCAAAGAAGGGAGGCCACCAAGTGAAAACAGAGACGAAGTAAGAGGCAGAGAAGCAAGTGCATCAGGAGGAAGCTCTCATTGCAAAGAAGAAGGATCAGAAGCAATGTTGTTCTTGAAATATTTTTAATTCTAACAATGATTTCTAGTGTGTAGGTACACCTGATGATTATGAAAAAGAATACAATTTTCTTGAAACATGGCTTGCAACACCATGTATAATTGAGGTCTACACAGAAGATATAAATAGAAAGGTTGAAGATGACATGCATCATCAACACATCAATGATATTTCTAGGTATTTTAGTTTTGAAGAGATAAAATATTATTCTCATCTTATGTTGCAAGAGATTGATGATGAAAAGCACATACAAAAGACAATATGTGGGATCAGCCCACATACAAGTCATTTATTGAAGAGGTCTAAGACATTCTTAGACAACCTGGAACAATAGAAGACCTACACCAAAAAATCAAGAAACAGAGGTTTTAATAATTCAACAAGAAAAAAATGCTAAAGCAATTTAGAGGCTATAGAATCTTGAAGAAGAGAAGAAGAAAACTAAATCTAGTTGAAGTCAATTTTTTAAATTGTAAGCCTCGCTAAGACATAGACCATCAGGTATACTAATTAAATTTTTTTGTGGTTGCAATTAAGCGGGAGTGTTGGAGATCTAATTCCGACCACTTGTGTTGTGAAACCAGCCCCAAAAAGAGAAAAAAAGAGATATCAACGCCTTAGAAATAAGCCACTTCAAGGGTCAACCTCCAATACATTACATGAATGAAAAATTCCTAGATGATTCAAATTACAAAACATCCTTTCTATATATAGGAGTCCATGCGGCCATAATGTAATCCTAGTGGGGTCACAATGTAATCCTATCTGACCTAACAATAATAATTTAAGGGCACAATAATAACAATATGGGGGTTACAAGGGTACAATAATAACAATAAGGGGGTTACACTAACAACAATAAGGGACTATACTAGTAATATAGGGACCTAGCATGTCCCTCTCATTCAAAAGTACAATCTCAACGCCGTGAGTTTTTGGGTGCTTCGTATGCACCCCATCCCTTGATGTAGAATCTTCAAAGCACAAGTTCTTCCACCCGTAGGACCAAATTTGATCAATTCCATAGCTATCGTAGTTCTTGTTTCCGTGACTGCTTCAGGTTCCAACATGATTTTTCCTTCCTCATCAAGTTCTGGCAATATTGTTTGAACTGGAAGATTTTCACCTATAACCTTCTTTAAGCATGAAACATGGAACACTGGATGCACTCGTGAAGAAGAAGGAAGCTCCAATTTGTATGCCATAGTACCAATCTTTTGCAACACCTTGTAAGGACCATAGTACTTTGGCGATAATTTATTATCCTTCTTAGCTTGCTTGAGGGACATTTGTTTGTATGGTTGTAGCCGTAAAAATACCCAATCTCCTACATCAAAACTTCTCTGGCTGCGATGTTGATCTGCCTGTTGTTTCATTCGATTTTGTGCCAAATTCAGGTTATCCTTTAAGAGTTGGAGAACTTCTTGCTGATGCTCGATGTGATCTTCCACTGCTTGAACCTTCGAATTTTCTCTTAAAGATGATGTGATGGATGGTGGATGATATCCATAAAGTGCTATAAATGGGGTCATTTTTGCTGCAGTATGGAAGGAAGTGTTATACCACCATTCAGCAAGAGGTGACCACTTGACCCATTGTGTTTGTTTATCAGATACAAAACAACGAAGATATCCTTCCAAACATTTATTTACTATCTCAGTTTGACCATCAGATTGAGGATGATAAGATGAGCTATGAGCTAATTGAGTACCCAAACAAGAAAATAACTCTATCCAAAAATTTCTAGTAAAAATGGGATCTCTGTCACTCACAATAACCCTTGGGTTTCCATGTAGCTTTTGAATTGTGTCCATAAATGTAGTAGCAACTGTACTTGCTTTAAATGGATGAGATAATGCATAAAAATGTGCATACTTGGTAAGTCTATCGACTACCACTATGATGACACTCTTTCCTTCGGACTTAGGTAAACCAGTGATAAAATCCATTGAAATCTTCTCCCAATGTTGACTTGGAATGGATAAAGGTTGTAGAAGACCCAGAGTATTAACTTTCTCAACTTTATTCTACTGGCAAACCAAACATTCCGCCACAAAATTTTGAATATCAGATTTAAGGCCATGACAAAAAAATTATTTCTTCACCCTGTGGTAAGTTTTTAAAAATCCTGAGTGTCCTCCTAAAGGAGAAGTGTGCAATTCCAAAAGAATCTTTTTTTTTAGTTGGGAATTTTTACAAAGATATAAGCAATATTTGTACCATAAGGAATCATTTTTCCAACTAAATGTATTAGATGTACTAGGATCTTACTGCAAGTTTTGAATGAGTGTCCACACTTCTTCATCCTTCTTCCATTCATCTCTTGCTTCGGTTATCCAATATGATTGGATAATAGAAATGGCACAAAGAAATGCTTCCACCTCTTCATTCTTTCTTAAGAGTGCATCTACAACAACATTTAGCTTCCCTTTTTTGTATATTATTTCAAAGTCATATCCCAACATCTTTGTGACCCATTTTTGCTGCTCTTCTGAAGATAGTCATTGTTCCAAAAAGTGTTTAAGACTATCATGATCATTTTTTACCTTGAAGTGTCTTCCCATTAGGTAAGTTCTCCATTTCTTTAGTGCATTCAGTATTGCTAACATTTCCTTCTCATAAATAGGTTTCTGTAAATACTTTCCTTTGATTGGATGACTTTCAAAATCAATGGGTCTTCCTTCTTCCATTAAAACAACACCAATTCCATTTCCTGAGGCATCACATTCCACAATAAAGGTTTTTGTGAAGTCTGGCATAGCTAAGACTGGTGCTAGGCACATTGCCTCATTAAGATGTTCAAATGCCTTAGCTGCTTTAGGAGTCCATGAAAATGCATCTTTCGTCAATAATGTTGTTAGAGGTCCTGCTATTATCCCATAATTCTTAACAAACTTTTGATAATACCCTGTTAACCCGAGAAATCCTTGCAACTGCTTTATGGTTGTGGGGACTTTCCATTCCTTAATGGCTTTAATTTTGTTAATGTCTACCTTAACACCCTTGTGAGATACAATATGACCCAGATATTCCACCTCTTGTACTCCAAAGAAACATTTGGATGTTTTTGCATATAGTTGTTTCTCCTGCAATAGTTTGAGCACCCTGTGAACATGTTGAACATGATCCTTCCAAGACCTACTGTAGATTAGTATATCATCAAAAAATACTAGTATAAATTTTCTAAGGAAGGGTTTGAAAATGGAATTCATCAACCCTTGAAATGTAGAACGTGCATTGGTAAGGCTAAATGGCATGACCAAAAATTTATAATGACCTTCATGAGTTTGAAATGTTGTTTTTGGAATATCTTCCGTCTTCCTTCTAATTTGATGATACCCTGAATGAAGATCGAATTTGGTAAAATAAATTTCTCCATGTAATTCATCCAATAATTCATCAATCACAGGAATGGGAAATTTATCTTTAATGGTGAGCTTATTGAGTTCCCTATAATTTGGACACATGCGCCATGATCCATCCTTCCTGTGTACCAATACTACAGGAGTAGAGAAAGAACTTTGTCTAGGTTGAATTATACCTGCCTCTAACATTTCTGCAATCATACGTTCAATTTTTCTCTTTTGGACATAAGGATATCTATAAGGCCTGATGTTTGGAGGAAAAATTCCTGGAATCAAATGAATAGCATGGTCATGATCACGGATAGGTGGGAGTCCTTTTGGAGTTTCAAAAACCTTGGAATGATTGTCCAAGACTTTTTGGAGATCTGTAGAAAAAGATGATTTTGATGTTGGAATTTCTAGTGAGCATAATTTTGCAATTATGCCTCGTTGTTCTTTCTTTAGAAGCTTTCTCATGACATTAGAGCTTACTATTTTTCCAGGCTTCCTTGCAATACCCTGTAATTCGAATTCCTTTCCTTCTGAAAAAAATTTCAAGAAAAGTTCTTGAAAATTAAAAGCTATCATCCCCAAAGATTGTAACAATTGTATTCCTAGTACAACATCAACACCTCCCATAGGAATGGAAAGCATTGGACTGTTCAATACATATTCCCCCATGGTTAGCTTGATATTATGGCATTTTCCAGAGCAATTTATAGTTCCTCCATTTGCAACCATCACTTGACATTCTGGTGCTGGGTATAGGAAACAATTCAATTCCTTGGCTACATTACAATGAATAAAATTATGGGTACTACCTGAATCAATCAACACTATTACCTTTTTCTTCTTGATATGTCCTTCTATCTTGAGAGTTTGAGGAGTGGTAATTCCTGCCAATGCATTACATGATATGGTCGAACTCATTTCTTCCTCTTCTAGGGTTGGTTCCTGGTGTATATCCTCTTCTTGTTCATTTTCTTCTTCCTCTTCACAATCTATGTAAAATAATTTCTTCTCAAGACACTTATGACCTTTAGTGTATTTTCTATCACAACTGTAGCAAATCCATTTTGCTCTTTTTTCTTCGAATTGTTGTGGTGTCAACCTTGTAGGTTGTGGAAATCTAGGAGTAGCAACACTTCCCTCTTTATAGAAGTGAGTGGTAGGCTTCCTTGTCGCCATAATTTTACATTCAATTTTTCTTGCCAACCTAAATGCCTTCTCCAATGAATCAAGTTCCAAAACGTGAGCTTCATGTTGGATTTTATCCTTTAAAGTACCTATGAAGAGATCAATCCTGTGTTCCTCTGGAATATCAGTTACCCTTATATTCAATTTTTGGAAGTCCTCAATGTGCTCCCCCACTAAACCATTTTGTTTGAGATTTATCAATTGGCTAAACAAGGTGTTGCTCTTTGTATCCTCATAATGTGCTATCATTTCCTCCATAAAAATTGACCAAGTGACAATTTTTTTACGGGAGCAAAGCCATCGATACCATACAAATGTATTTTGTTCTAAATGTAAAGTTGCAATGCGTACCTTTTGTGTGTTTTGCACATTGTGGAGATCAAAATATTGCTCCATCTGTAGTATCCATGTTACAGGATCCTTTCCATCAAACTTCCTCATATCCATTTTTGGAATATGGTGGTTCTTCCCACCAACATTAGATTTTATGAAATCATGATTAACATTTATTTTGTTCTCATCATGAGTTTCCTCTACTATCTTTTGACCATTATGAAAAATTTCTTGTACCAACTTTGTCAAACCTTCCATGTCTGTTTTTAGATCATTCTTCATGTTTTCCATTTTAGATTCCATGCCAGCTTCCATGCTATCTATCTTAGATTCCATGCCATTCTTCAAACCGTCCATCTTAGATTCCATGCCTTTATTCAAACCATCCATCTTAGTTTCCATGCCTTTATTCAAAACTTCCATTTCATTTTTTGTTGCTCTTTGCGAGAGCGAAATTTGTTGCACTTGCTCTTGTAATTTTCATATGTCATGTTTCCATTCTTCATCTTCATGAGTCATAGTAGAGCTTTCTAAAGGCTTAATGGGTGTTGAATTCTTTTTAGAGGCCATTTTAGAATCCAATACTGATATCTATTCTACAATATGCCCTTGGAATCAATTCAACTTGATTATTCAAACAAGACTTATGCAATTTGGAAAAAAAAAATACACACCTTTTACTTGCTTTTGAAGAGCTCGATATTGAAATTGAATTATCTATATAATTGTGGATCCTAAATATCTAAAATTCAGTCCTGTAGTAGCTTTATGAAGCTTCTTTCAAATGCCACAGTTCTGATCTGATTTGGATTCTTCAAGGCAAAGTTATGTCCAATCTCCCACAATGACCCAATTTTGGATTGGTTCAGTAGAGCGAACTTGTACGACTTGCCACGTGTCATTGTTTCCTCCTCTGGCTCTGAAAATGATAGACTGAAAACTACAGTCCATGCACTTGCGGCGACTTTTTACAAAATTCCAACCCGATGCTCAGAGAGAGAGATATGATGATTTTCCCATGATCACCTCTTTTAGATGAAATTCAGAAGCCTCAAAAAGCCCTAACTTCCACAGATCATGTCTCTGAAAATATTGTGAACCAATATCTAAAATTTTTTGACAATGTTCCTCAGGATTGTGGCTTCGTACTCTAAAAATTTCAGCTTCTGAACCTTCATAGAAAAAAATTTATTATGAAAATACCACGATGACCTGTTTAGGTTAAATTCAGGAGCCTGCAAAATGCCCTAACTTGCACAGATCATATCTCCAAAAATATTACAAACCAAGCTTTGAAATTTTTTGACGATGTTCCTCAGGATTTTGGCTTCTCACTCTAAACATTTTAGATTCTGAACCTTCATAGAAAAAAATTTATAGTGAAAATGCCACGCCGACCTGTTTGGAGCAGCGAAACCCTAGAATCTCAAAGCCCTGATACCAAATGTTGTGAAACCAACTCCAAAAAGAGAAGAAAAGAGATATCAACGCCTTAAAAATAAGCCATTTCGAGGGGGAAACCTCCAATACATTACATGAATGAACAATTCTTGGATGATTCAAATTACAAAACCTCCTTTCTATATATAGGAGTCCATGGGCCCATATTGTAATCCTAGTGGAGCCACAATGTAATCCTATCTGACCTAACAATAATAATTTAAAGGCACAATAATAACAATATGGGGGTTACAAGGATATAATAATAACAATAAGGGGGTTACACTAACAACAATAACGGACTATACTAGTAATATGGGGACCTAACAACTTGCTAGGTGTTGAAACCGTCCATCCAAGTGTCCCAGTTCAGTTTCACTTAATCCAATTTTAGTTTAGTCTCACTGAAGTCATTTAATGTTGATGTCTCCAATGTAACCTTATTTAACTCATTCGTAATATTGAGAAGAGAAATCATCTACTCCACTTCTTCTCAATTTTCAGTTCATGTCAATATTAAATTGCAATTTTTGTTTGAAGGCATTCTCCAACATGTTATCATCATATCTTGACATCTTGGATTCCTATGAAATCAACAAACTAGTCAACTCAAGAATTAGCATTTGACTTGTGTCCTTGAACTCTTCTATGGATACAACAACAACTTCAAATTTCTTTGGAAAACTTCAAAGGACTTTCTCGATCACTCTCTGATTTGAGAAGTCTTATCCATATTGTCTCAATTGATTAACAAAACTCATGACTTCAGTCATAAAAGCATCCAGTGTTTCACTGTATTTCATTTTTAGATTCTCAAAATATCTTCTCAAATTCTGCAACTTGACATTCTTTAATTTCAATACACCCTTATAACAAGATTCGAGAATGTCCCGAGCCTTCTTCAAAGATTATACACTAACTTTTAAAAATATCACATCATCTAAGCCTTATTGAATAAGACCAAGAGCTTTAATGTTTTTCTTTCTCTTCCCCCTTAACAAAGTTTGTTCAACATTTGAAAAACCCATCTCTTCTGCCTTATTAAGAGACTTTGGATACCCATGAGTAGCAAATCCCCAAAAATAAGAAAAACCCAGTATTGTTCTCATTAGAATAGACCAAGAATCATAGTTTTTCTTAGTTAATATTGGTATTTGAACACATTTATCACAAATAACTAAAATATTCAAATAAAGATTAAAAGAACTTTTCCACAACATTAGTCTCTCTTCCTTCAAAGTAAACTATACAAAAATGATGGGGAAACAAATGGCTTCAATACTTACCCGACACCAGAGCCCTCAACAATACATCCTCCACTTGAATTGGCATTCAGATACTACGGTTATTTTCAAAGCAGAAACAGCCCCAGCTAATAGACACACGGACAGACAATTGCTATTGCTATTCTTTTCAAGGAGAAAATCTGGTAAAGTAATGGCACGGACATGAAGGAACAGAGTGTCTATATCGATTCTGAGCATGAGCCTAACACATATCGAAGCCTGCCAGATTGAAACACCTCAACTCTCAATTTTACAGTGTACGTTGTATATGTCTATACCAAGATGGATACATTAATTAGACTATAATAAATAATAATATACAGATTATTGCAGATCCATGGTGATCATACCATAGCTAAGGCAAGAATCAGTGATCAATCCGATAACTCAACCTTCCTGCTGTGTGGAACTGCAAAATTAGTTCAGTATGCCTTTTAACTGAAGAAATAGTAACTGGAGTCGACCAAAATATCTGTGAAACCAAACTCCCAAACCTCCCCACTTACCTCCCACTTACCTTTTTAAGAGATAAGGCTATTATTTACTTAAATGATTTAAACAGAAAATAATTTTTAGTTACTTTATCCAATGTTACTTTCAGCGTGACTTAACCTACTGTGACCTTTACTTTCACGGAGCCTGTTCTTCCAACGACTTTCAGGAGACAGACAAACAAACCCCCGAAATTTCGATGACCAATGGAAGTACACCAATAAAACTACTGCACAGAGTTATTGCACATTACCAATTGACAATAACATGAAAACCTGCCTCGGATCCGCATATTTCGCACTCAGCTCTCAGCTCTACTACCATTGTTAAAATGTGGAAACTGAATGAGAAAATATGCATGATGTTAATATAAATACTAATATGTAATTTGACAAGTAGATTCAACTTCCAAAATTTCCTACACTTCCCTAACCCTCCACATTCAACACCATAACCCTAACAAATGTACAACACTGGTTTTACTGCATATTCGTGCATTTCGTTAGCTTTCATTAAAAAAAAAGGGAGAAACAAAGTAAGAGATTATTGATAACAATACATTCCAGTATCAGACAAATTAGAGTCCAAAGGAAAAGATCAAATCATGATGCTCTCCGTTGGAGAAAAAATGTCTACTAAAACGTTTGGAACTTAAGGCCTGTGTACTTGCCATTTAATACATACTTAAACAATAGAAGAGGTTGGCCTTTTCCTTTTTGTTCTCATGATAGAGCATAAAATTGTGAGATCACTCTCAAAATTTTCTTTGAAAAAGTTAATCTCTTACTTTTTCTTAGAGACCCCTTTATCTCTGATCAAAGGTCGGCTTCCATTATTCCGTTTGCATCGTGAATAACCAGTCTCGCTTCAATCGGACTTGAACTTTTCAAGTGAAATTTTACGTACAGTATGCAGGCACCAACAAGACCTTGCATGCAGACTCGGGCATGGAAGAAAAACAGCAATCGCTAGACATCCTCTCACTTAGAAAAGTAGACTGAATGTTGGATAAAATAGTTCGTTAGATTTTAGTTTTTGTGATCTATATGGTAAATAATAATGAATTTAGGATCAATTAAGTTTTTAGGATTTGGTCTAGTTTTTATTTGTTATATTATAGATGATTTTTTGTCAATCAGATTAATCCCAAAAATATTATTATTAAAATTATTTATATAAAATATATAATAAGGAAATAAACCCAAAAAATATATATATATATATTATAACCAATTTTATTTTAAAATATTATATTTTTGTAAAAAGTTATTTTCACGTATTTAAATGGTTTTATAACATGTGGATAACTGATAAGTAAGATTGCTCATGATTTGTGAAAAGTGTTCGTAGAACCATCGAGAGATATAAAAGGAAGTGTACGAACGATCTACGATGGAATCCAACTACGGAAGCACGGGTAGAGGTATCATTTGAAATTGTTTTCTTATAACAAACTTTATAGGTTTTGATGATGATATTTCTCTATTAGGAATTTGGCTTTGTGATCTATAAATGTGTATAGTAATTTCGATGAAAATCACATGTTGATTTTCACCAAAATTTTTTATACAAATGATATTTCTCATTTTCTTTTTATTTATATATATAAGTATATAAAAATATCACGTCTATATTAATTCATTTTCTCAGTAATTCTAATGGAAAACTGAAATGCATTTCTTTTAATGATTTACGTAAATATGCAGTTTTAGATCTTTTGAAGTTTAGTATGATTAAACGATGGAGACTGGTTTACTAATAACATTTTAGTGTCTAGAGCGTTGTCGAAATGAAATTGAAAAGTTAAAGCAAGAAATTGGCATTTTAACAGTTGCCAATAGGTTCGTATTCAACTATAATTACTGAAGTGTCTTGATTAACGACTTTTATTTCAAATATAAGAAAATTTCAAACTATTAAAATAATGCTAATTATAAAGCATTTTGATATAATAACAGGAATTTAATGGGAGATAATATCTCAAATTTAAGTCTGAAGGAACTTAATGAACTTGAAGTACGTCTGAAAAAGGGAATAAATTGTCTTCAATTACAGAAGGTGAGAGGAATATTTCATTTTTTTTTTAATTTAAATGTCTTTATAGTAATGAAACTCAATGCTTTCACTAATTCGGACTCGTCATATTTTAAATATATTAATTTTTTAATACACAGAATAGAATTGCTTTTCAAGAAAGTCAAGCCTTAAAGAAAATGGTACGGTACATCTTAAACCTAATATTCGTGTGCCTTCCGTGAATTATTTTAATAATTTTATCATCAGGAATTGATTTGGAAAATATTATTAATCTTAATTATGAAAATATTTTTTTGTGTTGATGTGAGGAAAGGTTTATGACATGCAGGAAGAAATGCTAATGGTTGAGAATCAATTCCGTCGTACCAAGGTATGCTGATTGATACTTCCAAGAATTAGTTTAGTATATATACTTTATGCTAATTGTTCTGTGCTAAACTTTCTTGCTTAATGTTTAGATACGAAGATACCAAAATCCAATAAGTGAAATACATTCCATGCACATCCTGGATTTGATACGAAAAATTTCCTTCAGGGATTTGGGAAAGGGGATCCCAAAACAAAATTCAAACATATGTGAACTTCGAGGAAAACAACATTGTCCGCTCTTCTTGATCGTTTCACATTTCTTTTCATTAATCTTTCTCTAAATGACATATTAGGATACAATTTCAGGAGAGATAGTTATTCCGTATGGTGAAAAGTACAGTGAAAAGTATGTAAAGAAATTGAATTTTGCAAATTAAATAATTTAACAATATAAAAACATCTATACTATTATAATATTGAATTTAGGGAGAACAATATTGTCTGTTTTTTCATCATAATTTTGCATTTTTTTTATTAATCTTTTTCTAAATGACATATTATTATTTAATTTCAAGAGAAATTCTCATTCACTTAAATAAATAATATTGATTATTAATATATTATAATATTGATTATTAATTATACTAAACTACTTCGTATTAATTATTTTTTCCCATATAAATTTTTTCACTTATTATGTTTTTTTTTCCAGTGTCAAAATATATTATTTACTTTTCTAATTATTGAATTTCATTTATTTACATTATTATTCGAGTTGAAGTTGTCGTGCCTAATTGAAGTAAGACTCTATTCTTCTCACTTTTTGTAACTTTTCTAACTTTTAAAGATGAACAAGTTATTTAAAAATAAATAAAAAAATTCCAATGTTATTTATTTTTTATTAATTAATTTATTTTTAAATTTAAAAAAAAGATATTTGGTTTATCATAATTATATTTAATATAATAATAGCTAACTAAATTAAATTTAATGGATAATATATATTTCAAATAAATCATAATATTTTATCTATTATATATTAATTATTAGTTCAATTAGACTTATCTTAAAGGACTTATGTGATGTGAAGGTTATTTCTATTATGTGAAGGTCATTGGTTTGAAAATACATGGGAAAACATCCATCCATGTTAACTGTTGGTGTAGGGCAGGCGGAGTTCGATCCTTGGGTGATTTTGACAGCTTAGATGCTCCTTAGTGGAACTTTCTCAAGAAAACCCTTACTCCCAGTTTCTCAAGCCATATGTTAAGGGTGAAGTGATCTTACAACTCATTAACCTTTAAAAAAAAAAAAAAAAAAATTGTATCACTGTCAATATATATGTTTAATATAAAAAATAACTATATTTTATAATTATTAATTAAATAATTTATAACTATAAAAATATATTTTATGGTTCTATTATATAAATATTATTATATTCTATGAAAGCATGAAACAATTGGCTCAATTGGTTGAGTCCCCATCATTATAGCACATTTTTTTATTGAGACATGTTTAATTATCTCAAAACTCTCTGAGCTAGTTTTTGTGGTTGAGCGAACAAGAAATGATCCATTTAAGTATATCTTCATAGTACAAATATTTTGTAGACCTTAGGACTTGCTCAACATTATCAAAGTTATGCAAAAAAATGTTTTTTCGGTACGAAAATTTGAAGAACCTATTAAAAAAAAAGAATGATCTTGGAAGTCATTAAAAAAAAAATCCTTCCACATCCTTAAAAGTCAAAATGAAATGGTGAAAAGCCTATTAGCTTTAGGATGGGTAATTGGGAAATTTAGGATGGGAAATTAGAGCTAAATGGGGATTTGGGATGGTGGAATCTTCCATAGCCCTATTGATTCAGCAGCTTCTAAAGAAGAAATCCATAGTAATGGTTGGTATAGAAAAATAAAGAACGTTAGGATGGGGAATTCGAAAATTTAGGATGGGAAATTAGAGTTGAATGGGGAGTTGGGATGGTGGAATATTCCATAACCTTATTGATTCAACCACTTTTAAAGAAGAAAACCAAAAGAAAAGGAATGATCTTGAAAGACATTAAAAAAAATCCTTCCACATCCTTAGAAGTCAAAATGAAATGGTGAAAACCCTACTAGCTTGAGGACGAGAAATTGGGAAATTTAGGATGGGCAATAGAGCTGAATGGGGAGTTGGGATGGTGGAATCTTCCATAACCCTATTGATTCAACCGCTTCTAAAGAAGAAAACCATGATAACTGTTGGTATAGAAAAAATAAAGAACTTTGCGATGGGAAATTCGGAAATTTAGGATCGGAAATGAGCTGAATGGGGAGTTGGGATGGCAGAATATTCCATAACCGTATTGATTGAACCACTTCTAAAGAAGAAAACGAACCTTATTGATTCAACCACTTCTAAAGAAGAAAACCGTGGTAACTACTGGTATAGAAAAAAAAAGAAATATTTTAAGGTCAAGGATAAATCAAATTCCTCGACGAGGGAATTCCAAGGGGATTAATGTGAAAACGGAAGTTGGGGCTCGATGGATGTCATGGCATGACATGATAGTTCGAAGCACGCAAGCGGTACTTTACACCATCCTCATCAAAACCATGTTAGTTCGTAGCATCCAAGCAGTACTCTGCAAGACTCCGTCACATTGAGATGATCAAATATATAGTGAGGGATCTTATGAATAGTTATGATCCACTCCATTCGAATGAATATGGGATTAGGAGTACGAAATTTAAAATGATGAAACTTCCTCCTTGCACCATGAAATTCCTTTCCAAATTGGGATTCCAATTCGTTTTGGAATGTAAAGGACTCTACTAGCAAATTTGGCATGTCCGGTGGAGGAACTTCAAGCAATATGTTCAACATACTCTATTCAATGGAGTAATATAATTAAAGTTTCATATTTTTCTGAGGTTCCTATAGTTTTTGATACTCATATAGCTATCATTTATCAAAGTGATGATTACTTTTAAGTTGTTGACACTTCGATGATCACACTTTTTACACTCTTATTGTGTGGTCTTGCTGACACTCCAAGGATCATGTGTTGATACTCTTGTCGCATGGAGTTGCTAGCATACTCATACTCATAGTTCTTTCTACAAGACAATTGCTACTAACACAATAAGAAAAACACTCTTTTAGCACCACTTATGTTATGTGGTGTTAATGTGGTGTAAATGTTTATGTATCATATTAAAAATGAAGTATATCACCAGAAGTTAGCACCACTTACGTTATGTGGTGTTAATGTGGTGTAAATGTTTATGTATCATACTAAAAATGAAGTATATCACCATATTTGATGGACAAGTTAGCACGATTCTTACTATGTGATGTTAAAGTGGAGTAGTTTTTTATCGATCTTATTGGAAGTGGAGTATATCACCATATATTTAAAGAAGTCGTGTATGCTATATTGTCAAGTTCTATAAAGTAGGGTAGTTAACTTTGTGTTTTCCATGTTGGCATTTACAAGTGGATTTATTTATGTGAATTGCCAGCATAACCATAAAACACTACAAATATTTATATTATGGATATATAAATTAGAACTAAACTCACAAATATTTATTTGTTTCTCATGTTTACATGTAAAACTAAAATTTATTTATGTAAGTTTGCACCATAAATACAACAAATTCAAAGTAATTGTTTTCTAAATATTGTATTTGAATTATTTAGTGTTTATATTATTCTCATGAGAAAATAAATACACAAAACCATAACACATAATTATTTATTCTATGAATAAGCCAATAAAGATAAACATTTTTATATTATTGTGATTTCAAAATAAAATAAGGGTGAATTCGATGGAGTTGGGTTACTCGTTTTTGGAAGAACTTGTGTTCCAAAGGTTGAAAATGTATCTTTGTGACGGTATTTTTTAAGCCCTCCATCAAGCTTTTAAAAGGTCCATCTAGGACTAAATAAAACCCTCAATTAAACTACATAGCTTCATCGTGCTATGGAGCTTGATGGAGACACATAGCTTGATATAGCTATAATATGTACATGTGCCATTAAATTTTTCTTCAACTTAATGATAGTGTTTTATGGGCCCATGGCATTGAGAATCTAATAGTACTGCACATGGTATAGTATGGTTTTAATTTTTATATTACACTTAGTATATTTTTTATTATTTCGTTACATATATGTATGTTTGTAATTTAAGGATTTGTTATTTTTATTAATTTTAGACATTTTATAGTATTTTTTTTTGTAATCTTGGTAGAACTCTTTCTTCATTCATTTATAAACAAAAAACAACTAGATTTACCAGTTTAGTGGTCTCAACCCGCCCTGAGAGGGAAATCAAGTTTGTTGGCCACCTGATGGCATGGTATACCATCCAAAAAAATAAGGTTTCGAGTCTGTCATACCAAGCAAACAAAACCTGGATACTCACACATACAAAAATTTTAACAAATTGGGTAACATATTTACTGGACACTTGAAATTTAAATGCTAGCCGCATATAAATACTAAGAAAAAAGACATATTAAAACATTCATGAACTAATGAACCTTGTTTGGAACCGAGGCTGACACCACTGCTGCCAGATCTTGAACCAGGGTAAAATCCTGCTCAAAAGGCTTAGAAATACACGGGAGGTGGTAGTCAATACGCTTGAGGCACCCATCCTAATTTCATCAGCTGGAACTTGATCTTATCGAAGTCACTCTTGTAGTCTGGGAAGTCTTGGGCTAATGTCACTAGGCTCATAGATATATGCTCGAAGGATTTTCCAAGGATGCTCTTCGTAGACCAATAAAGATACAATGTTTTTGTGAATTGTGTTAGTCTGCCTCTTTTTTGTCCCAAATATGGTATTAAACCTCTCCATTCCTCAGTATCCATATCTATCTCTACATGTCTATTTATGTCAGCTTCCAATTTTTCAATGATATTTTGAATTTCCTCTGATGTGTTCTCATGGTATGCTTTCGTTGCCTCTTGGAACACATCAGTTGCAGGCCTTCGTCCTCTCGGCTTGCTCGGGGGTGAGCTGGGTTGGGATTCTACCACCTTCCCTTTATCTTTCCAGCCATAACCTCAAGCTGCAGGGCTCTTGGAATGGTCGTGAGCTACAGGACTCTTGGAGTGTGCCATCCCACAGTATTTGACTATGTTTCTGGGTAGGTGACCTGTCCACATAATGAAAGGGAGGAATAATTCCATATTATGAAAATGATCAAAGGTCCATGCATCCTAGTTATCAGAAGAAGGATTACCTAGGGGCCTCTTCCCAGGACTTCTTCGCTGCCTGTCCCTTTGTGGACCCATCGCCCTCATACACTACTTAATTTCTGCCACCCCCTGTCCCTAACGATCGCGCGCACCCCATCAATTATCCCCATAACCCAAAGAGCTACCACCTTCCTTCAATCTCCTGACCTCCCTTCTTGTGTCCTCTCTCACGTCATACCTGCCACCCTCAAAATTGATAGAGGAAGCATCTCTTCCCATTTCTCGGGCTTGGGTGGAATTCCTTCTCCCATTCCCCATGTGTACTAAGCCGAAGTAGCTCAATGTGGTATAAACCATCAAAGTATCTGAGCTAAACATAACCCAGGATTGCTCCTTAACTCTATATCCTAGCAGGATTTCTTGGCCCCTCACCATTCCTTCTTGTTGGCATCCCTTACCCGACAGACTCACACTCGGGTGCCTATTGAGGCCATGCCCAATTCCTACTCGGAAAATGAGCTAGAGACCCAAAAGAACCCCAACCTTCCCCCAACCAGAGTCAGAATGGTTCTGCTCTCCCCTACCAGGAAGAAGACTATACCAGTCCAACTTAATCATGTTAGGCTCCCATAGAGACTAGCCCAAATCATAAAACGTAAACATGGCATGAACAAGGGAGAGGAAACCAAGCACATACCTAAGTTTCACCATGGTAGAAATGCAATGAAGGTTTTTTATCCCGCTGTTGCACCTTCACCAAAGTCTTCCATCATAAAAAATCTCCCACGCCTTCCTCCACCCTATTTTAAGATCCATGAGCGAGCCTTTGTCCCGCCACCTCACCTCGTGCTACATGCAACAGTTCATCCTGCAGCCCTTGCCACTCATGTGGAAGGTGGTGGGCTTCAACTCCAACGCCACTACCATTAACACTGATGGGAGGGTCGATATTCTTCGTTACACCTCGATCGGGGAGCTGAGTCTGGGAACAGTGGGTGAGCTGTACCCTCCAACCTCTCTTGCTCTATGATGCTCTATAGATTGATCCATGGTTCTTCCCCAAGATTAGGAGGCCTGCTTAATTCAATAGGTTCATTTGGGTGAGCGCAACCACAATTTTATAGGAGGTCAGTTGCTCTGTTTCCTTCCCTCCTTACATGGGTGATAATGATATAATCAAATTTATTGATTGTATACTCCAATCCCTGCACATGAGAAGCAATAGGCCATCTCCGGCTGAGTTTGTCCCACTTCATTCCTTGATTAAGTTTTTTGAGAGTGTTCGTAACCAACTAAGAGTCTCCTTCGATTACCAACTTTCTGTATCCTAGCCTGATGGCCAAGAGGAGACCTTGGTGCACTCCTATGAATTATGCTTCATTGTTTCTAGCAAAGGCACAAGAGTTAGCATATATGAATCTTGTTGTGCCTTGATGATCTCAAAAAATCCCTCCAATCCCTGCTTGCCTCGGATTGCCTTTCCAGGCTCCATCAAAGTTGAGTTTGATGAATCCTTCTAGAGGAGGTTTAAAGATCTTGATGGTGTCCCCTATGTTAGGGATAGATTTCCAAGAAGCTGGGGAGACCATGCTAGGCGCTAGGTGGAGGCCCTGGAGAATTATTGCTTCCCGAGGAGCCATTTTCCAATCATCTAGCATCCATTTCTCTGAGAGGATGCACTTGTAGAAAATGATGAAATTAGTGACTAGGTGACTAAAAACGTTAGTCACCACGGTTATTTCAAGTGAATTACTACTAAATTTGATCATTTTTAAGTGACCTAACTAAAAATGACGAATTTAGCCTAGGGTTAAAATATACGACAAGATAATATTATTGTACCAAGTAGCGACACACTCTGACAAGTCGAGCACGGGCTGACCTACCTGCGACCTCCCAGCCACAATGACATCAAGAGGGGTACCCGAGGCTCCCCTTCCTCCTCCTCCAGAAGTTCTTTCATTCAAGAAACTGATAGTAGCCAACAGCAAGGGACCTCTGACTGAATCTCAACAAAATTTCATGAAGAAGCTAGATAGCATCCCTTCGGTGGCCCTTCCAATCAAATAAACTTGTCGATCTGCATTGAACTTGGCAGAAAGATGGCTCATTAGATAGTTTACCAGCTTCTGTCCCTCTCCCAAAGATGTGGAAGTCTGGGTGCAGAGGAACTAGGTTCCTTTAGTCTCAGAAGGCATCAAAAGCCACTTCGTAGGCAAAGGATACTTTTTTTTCTTTTTGAGAATGTGGAAGATAGAAGCCTCATCTTTAGAAACAACCCATATTTTATGGATCCTAAGGGAATATAATTAAATAAATGGACCCCTGACTTCGATCCTGCTCAAGATGTGCCTTCAATTATTCGATTGTGGGTATACCTCCCACATCTCCCACTACATTGCTAGAAACAGAGGTCTCTCCAAACCATTGGCAATACCCTTGGAAAGTATATTGATGAATTAGTGAGAAAATATCAATGTTCATGCGCATGTATATGTGTCGAGGTGGATATGGAAGTTGGGATACCTGAAGCTATCAAACTAACGGTTGCTAACTGGACCCATATCTAGGAGCTAGATTATGAGTAGCTTCCATTTAAATGAAGGCACTGTCATAGATATGGCCATTTTGTAGGGCACTGCAAAAATAAGGCGAAATAATAAAGTGAGAATTCAAAAGGAGAACAATGGACCCTCATTCAGAAAGCAGCACCGACAAAAGCTAAAGGAAAAGGAGTCACAAAAGGGACCAATGTATCATTATTAGGGCAGAATTTCAGGGGCAAAGAGCTATGTTCCCCCATCGGTTGAAGCCAAAAAACCTATTAAAGAGCTCAAAAATATTGTATACCCCTGAGTAACAACTTTGAAAACAATAGAACAGTAGAATACTTCCCCCTCCTTAGGAAAAGGTAATGAAGAAACATCCCCCTCTGGAGTAACCCCAGATATCTCCTCTCCACCCTCATATGCTGAAATGATCAGAAAGAAGCCATTGGAAAAATCTTTCTCCTCGCAGGATGAAAGCTTTGAGAGGTATTCAAAAAGAGTGGGAATAAAATCACATAAATAAGCCAGGGAAGAGGAATCAGAATGGAAAAAAACTCAAGGAAGTCAATCCACAGTCGAAATGTCCATCAAGAGAAATACTAGAACAAGGCCTCCCAAGGGAGGAGCTACCAACCCCTCCAACAATAAATAATGAAATTAGTATCTTGGAATTGCAGAGGCTTGGGGAACCTTATGTAAGCTGAAGCTATCAAAGATCTACTGAAGATGGAACCTCCTGAAATCTGCATGCTCCAAGACACTAAAATCGAAGGGGACACCCTTCTTGACATCAGGAAACCGAAATGGAAGAAAAATGAAGGGAAGGTCATAAGTGAAAGGGGCTCCTCAGGTGGAATTGCTACTCTATGGTTGTAGGAACAATTTAATTTGGAGAGCTCCTTCGAGACCCAGCCCTGGATTATCACCGCTCTAAGGCACTCCAAAAGTATGTTAACCTTTCCTCTTTTTAATCTTTATGTTCCTGTGTTGTACAATGAAAAAATATATTGTTGGAAATATCTTTCTGAATTTTTAGACCTTCACTCTCCCAAGAACATCATATTAGCTGGAGACCTAAATATTGCCTTGGAATTGAAAGAAAAGAGAGGAGGCAGTAGCAGAAGGGACCAAATGCTCCCCAAGGTGAAAGACCTTGTACTTCAATGGGATCTCCTGGACTCTAAACCAATGAGAGGAATATTCACTTCATCTGATAACAGAGTAGGGGAAAACCACATCTCTGCACGCCTTGACCGGTTTCTTTTACAAAGTTCATTTCTGCTGGAACGAAGGCTAATTTTCTCCAAAATTCTTCCCAAGCTAACCTCTGATCATAAGCCTATCTTGCTCGTCTTGGAAGAGAAAGAAAGCATGGGGCCAATCTCGTTCTGGTTCAACCCTCCCTGTAGTGAGAGAGACGGGTTTCTCGACATTGTTTGCTTGGCTTGGTCCAAATCTGTCATAGGATCCCCAAGCTATGTGTGGGAGAAAAATATCAAAGCTAAAAAACACGCGCTAAAAGAGTGGATAAAAAATCCCACAAATAAACCAACCAGTCAAAGAAAAGAAATAGTCCAACTATTGGAAGACCTGCAAAAGGAAATGGAAAAAAGAGACAACACCTCTATGGAGCTTGAAAATGAACAGATTGCACAAATAAACTCCTATCACTCTTTCTGTACTGAAGAAGAATATTGGAGGATTAAGTCCCGTAAACTGTTTCTAAAATTTGGAAACCAAAATACTTATTTATTCCATCGACAGTATAGAGCTCACATCTCATGCAATCACATCTCAGAAATTAGCACTCCTGAAGGGTTGGTCTGCAAAGGTTTCGAAAATATCAAAGCATCTGTAGAGTCTCACTTCCCAAATATTTATAGAAAAGAGAATGATAGCAATGAAGATGAAAGAAAGGAATTCCTCTCTCGCATCACCTCCCTTGTCAGTAGAGAAGACAATACTAACCTCATGAAGCCTTTGTCTGATGAATAAATCTACAAATTAATATGGTAAATTGAACTAGACAAGGCTCCTCGGCCTGATGGTTTCTCAATCCATTTCTAGAGAATTTGTTGGGACATTATCAAATTCGATCTGCTAAGAATGATCAAAGGTTTCCATAATAAAGCTAAAGTGGCAGGTGGCACCAATTCCACCTTCTTGGCCTTAATCCCTAATGAGGTGAACCCTAGATCCTTTGAACGATTCAAGCTCATCTCCCTTTGCAATGATTCGTACAAAATCCTCGCCAAGCTCCTAGCCAATAGAATTAAGCCATTGCTGGGGAATCTCATGTCCCCCTCTCAAGGTTGGTTTGTCAAAGGTATACACATTTTGGATAATGTCATACAGGTACAAGAAGCAATCCATTCCAGTCATCAATGGAAGGAGCAAGGGATGTCTTGACATCACAAATGACTTTGATAAGGTTAACCTCTCGTTCCTCTATAATGTCCTTATTACCTTTGGGTTTTACTCTGATTTCGTCAACCTGATCAAAGCTTGCACATATAAGCCTTTGATTGCCTCACCTTTCAATGGTAGACTTGCCAATTACTTTCAAGCTTGGAGGGGATTAAGGCAAGGCTACCCAGTAGAGATTATACAACATGCATGTATATCTTGGATTCACCTGATCTAACAATGTAATAAAGTTAAATACTGAATCGCTTCTACAAATATTTTGCACAATTAAAAACACAATCGATAATCACATGAACATGAAGAAAGATCAATCACACAAAACAAAAATAATTTCTCGGGGAAAGCTTACAGCACAAAACCCCACTATCTTCTATTGTATATTCAGCATGGATCATGAATTAATTACATACAAAAATATTCTCACAAGAGCCCTCCAGTACTCAGCTAATTGTCTCAAACTCTCATATGTAAAACTGACTAACACATAGCTAATTCTCAACCTCCAGACAACCTACATTGATTGTGCAATTCCTGATGGTATAGATGCCTAAAAGGTAGGAATTCTTGCCTGCCTTGACTGCGAAAGTATTATGGGCACTCCAATGGGTGTTCGGTTGCATGTGCGCAACCCAATAATCCTACAACTGATAGTCAACTTACCTTTCACCTACAAATCAACTGGGTCTCCATTGGACCTGACATGCATGCAACTAATAATAGTAAATCCTCAGTTTCATGTGAGATCACTGTTTTTGAATTAATTAATATTTAATTAACTTGATCTCCCACTAGTGTATTTTAAGTTACAACTAGCACAACTCAGTTTAACTCACTTAACTGAGTTTAACTATTTACAACTTGCATTAACTAATGCACCACTGCACTTCGAACACTGTTACAAGTAGAATTACTCTGCATGCCTCACGAACTACCTCTAACTCGAAATCCACTAGCTAATTGAATTTATCACTTTTAGTTAGCTGATTCAAGTCCACATTGAGAATTTATCCTAAACAAGAGCTTTTGAAGGCTGAAGTACATACTGCTACACTTCTCCTCATTTAATGTTTTTCACATACTCAGAGGTTCAAACAAGGAAGCGGACAACAATGAAAAAAAAGGTTGCCTCCTGCCGGAGGGAGCGTTCAGAAAAAATGACAAATCACCTTCTCAAATCCTAATTCCTTGAATTTGTAATGAAGACCCGCATGTCATGGAAGCTGGCTTGAAGCTATGTATTGATGGTTGTTTCGGCCCCGACCCAACCTTCAGCTAGACATGACAAAAGAGCATAATGTTGTCAACAAATTGCTGGTGGGTAAGAGGGATATCATTGTTGGTGTGAATTCTAATCGCAAGTGTACGAAAAAAGATCACTTTCGTTGTTCATGAGAAATAGCCCTAACGTCAAGATGGCTGCCAATTCCTTTAGATCTGCAGTTAGTTGACCAATGAAAATGCTACAAAATCCAGATCTATGTTGTTAAAGATATTAAGCAACAAATAATAAGAGTTGCACCATGCATCCAATGAAAAAGAAAAGAATATTTTACAGAATTTTTGTATTTATGACACATGGAAAGGGATCCTAGAAAGATGTTACCAGTCCCCCTCAATTGGATGGGTTCTTGTATGTCCTCAGCACTTCATATCTAAGATCTCTCTCTCTTGATGGTGTACAAAACCCAGACAAAAATGGAACTGAAAGGGAGCTCACAAGAAAAATGGTAGCAAAATATGAAAATGATGGATGATCAAAGTCAGACCAAAAGTATAGATACAGAGTGATCTCTGGGCAATAAAGGGGAGTGAATGAATGGAAAAACCCTTTCATTTATAACAAAATATTGAGTTTGTCTAGATATTGGTGCATAATTAAAATATTATTAACCAAATCTAGATCCAACTTTTATGGAATATTTTATTATATTTGTTGGAGGGAAAAAGAATTTGAATTTGGTCAAATCCCTTTATTTGTAGATAATAAATAAATAAATGATTTATTTATCATTTTAAGAATGTGGTTGAATAATAATTAAATAAATAGTGATTTATTCAATTATTTGTAAATGATCTAGTCAAATTTAAGAAGGAATATTATTTAAATAATGTTTAAATAATTATTCCCAGAAAAGAATAAGATAAATAGTGATTTATCTAATTAATTTTCCTATTCTGGGTTAAATATGACCATGAATATTATTTAAACTGTTGTTCAGCTAATTATTCCTTGAGGAAAATAAAAAAATATGGATTTATTCAATATTTCCTCATGGGGTTTCTTGCTTAGACCATAAAAACTTAATAAATTATGGATTACTAAGTTATTTTTCATAGTGAAAGCAATTTTACTTAAGGTAAAATTGGTCTTACATGGTGTAATTTGGTCCATCTAATAGTAACAAGTTAGATGACCAAAAATTGGTGTAACAGTGTGAGCGTTAGGAGCTAATCGTATGACCGAAGTACATTGTAAGAACTCGATCATTGGACACTGAAGGGGAAGTCAAAGAGATAGAAATATAAGGTAGACTAATGTGCTAGAGGACAAGACCCTAAGGAGGCAATACTTATAGGTGCGAGAAGTGTCTTTTATGAGTGAGTACCTATTGTACAAGTGGTCGGGAAGGCATACCTATGCCCACTGAGATAAAAAAGTAAAAAGAATAATGCATCCAGAAAACAAGGGACTGAACTGTATATTACATGTTGGCATAAACATGGGCCAGATAAAAACATGATAATGGATCCAACATACATACTCTGCTTGGGATAATAGCCAGGACTTATAAAATAATATCTAAGTACATGAGATATAAGTACAACCAAAGAGGCCCTGTAAAGTAGGAGAGGGATCTGAAAATATGAATGATACATGCAAACTAAAGAGGCGCTGCAAGCAGCTGAGACCAGAACCATCAAATCTATGGAGTTGCTTTGAAGGCTGCAATAGAGAGGTCATCCAGGCATGTGGGGGGCTACCTAAAGGGCCACCCCCTCATGAGGTCTGAAACATCTCACACACACGAGGGAATCACCGGTACAATCTGTTGCATCACTGAACCATCAAGTATACGGTTCTCGATCATTCCATAAGGAGCTGGAGCTGAGAAACAGTCAAGTCAAAGGGCAATAAGTAGTCCCTTTTCCTGATCCGAGCCACCTTACAAGAGTGGAAGCTAGAACCAAGGTACATCGCCCTCTAGACATGTCTTCTGGAATGAATGAGTTGATGTCAACAGAAGGAGGTTTGCCATAAGTGAGGTAATAAGGGATCCTCAACTAAGGCAATAGAGATAATAGTAGAGCGACAGATAGACTGACACCAAGGATGATGATGGAATGGGGGGTACTGAGTAGTGGGTTGACGACTTCCCTTGTTAGAGAATGAAGGGCATGGATGACCTGGAAACAACCAACACAATATCAAAGGGGATAGGGGATAGTATTACTGGAGGCCACAATGTGCAACACGAGAGAGGAACCAAGTAATGAAGGATGGAGGAATATAGCGGCATACAAAGGGACTCGGGATAGACTCCATCGATGCGATGATGATTCAACTCATATTCTATAAACAAGGGCAACTCGATGATGCTTCAAAAAAGAAAAGGTCTGGTGGTGACCATAAAAACATGAGTACAAGATGGTTACTCATGACAAAAATCGACACGAGCATGGAAAACTAGGGAGGCAAAGTGGTGCCCCAAGTACAGGTGTTGCAAGTGAAGAAATTCGATCTTGAGGAGTGATGAAGTGACCCTTATTGGACAAAATGTGTCTAGGGGAAGTATCAAATCACAAAAAAATAAAGGATACCCATTTGAGAGCTCGTTGAGAGCTTTCCAATGGTATAAATGGTTTGTCAAACTGGGCTACAGTTTGGCCGCAACAGGTGAATGAAAAATATGGGGTTTCTCTTTTAATAAGGCATTTTCTCTCCAAATTCACTCATTTTCAAGTGTAGTTGTGGTGAATGTAGAGAGGATAGAAGGCCCTAAATCTTGTGGCGATCATAGTGGGAAAACCGACCGTTGGAATCGAGATCTGTCAGTTGCAGGTAAGAGGCCTAACCCTACTCTTTCATTTCAGTGGATTGAAAGTTCAGTTTAGGCACCCAGAGGTCAGGAACAGACCCCTTCTCTTCTTCACGGCCGGGTCACACTTTTTGGGGCAATATCTGCGACCTAGGTAGCAGGTTTTGGGCAGAAAACTGCAACCTGTCCCACGATTTGCCTGAAAATTTCGGCCTGTCAGATATGGGGATTTTGATGTTGTTTCCTGGGTGAGACTTGGGTTTTTATGGTTGAATGCAATATTTCCTTTCCTTACAGTGACAAATATGATGTTTTTGTGTAGATATGGCAGAATTGTGAATCAATTGGAGAGAGAGAGAGCTAGACACGTTATGGTCGGAGATCCAAGAGGATCATGGTGTCCGCAGTGCATTGGCAAGGTTTGGGGTCCTGAATTTTGTGGAGAACCCTTTGAAGTGATCTCGGGAGCCCTTGTTGGCCAAAATTGTAAGTTATTGGGATCCTGACCATGAGGTATTTATACTGCATGGGGCACTAGATCGAGTTGATGGTCCAAGATATATATTTCCTAACTGGTCTCCCACAACTTAGGATCATGGGGAATACACAACTAGTGTTACCATGAGGGTGGAACGTCATGGATTTGTAGAGCACCATTGCCAACTAGGTCTCCATGTCAAGGGGACACGGATACCGATTAGGGATCTATAGAGGTTAGAGACCCATGCTGTGGCCACAACGGTGCTGTAAATCCTGGGTAACCAAGCACTGCACCACATCACTAGGGGTCAGATGATGCTTGTTGAGAGTATGTTGAGTGGGACCTAGTATGGGTGGGCCCAAATGATGTTGTGATCATTGAAATGACAGTTGTTGATATGCAAGCGTAAAGTGAATCATGATTGTGCATATGGCACATTGTTGTGCTCACTCTTCTTTGAGAACATCACCACACTCTGACCTCGCATAGAGATCTAGGATGGGGGCCCGAGAGAGCCCAAGATGTGCCGCTAGGGATGGATCCTATGAAGAGGGGGAGGTGGGGCAGTCAGACAGGTGTTTTAACCCAATTTTTTTGCTCATTGGGATTAGATGCCACTGTACATAGACGACTATCCCTATAGTCGGATGATTTATCATGGGGACCTGGACTTGCCACTACAGCCTAGTCGAGTATGGGGGCCCGATGGTAAGTTACAAGTTGCTAATATTTTATGTTCATTTTAAAGTTTCATAATATTTTATGTCATACTGATTCATTCACTTTTGATATGAAGATACAGCACCGGAGAAACCGGTCG
This sequence comes from Pinus albicaulis, assembly GCA_034641835.2. NCBI lineage: Eukaryota > Viridiplantae > Streptophyta > Pinopsida > Pinales > Pinaceae > Pinus > Pinus albicaulis. The sequence goes on from CM076574.1 coordinate 488,209,772, forward strand.
GGTAGATGGGACAACCCGCAGTAGCAAGATTTGCAGGACCTAATGGGACGAGGGCACAGTAGAATGAGGATGTAATGGCCCTCCTGGAGGACATCCGTCGTATATGTGAGAGGCTTCTGACCAGTGTTTCAGAGCGCGGTTGGCAAGACTTGTATGACTAGTACATAGAGCCATGTATTTTTATACCCTCTGAATGGTGAGGGGTCATGCGGCACATCGCGATGGCCGGACGGGGGATGCACGATCTACAAGCTGCAAGAGTAGAGCCATTCGCTCAGGATCCTCCAGATAGTGATTAGGTGTAGGGGCATGTGGTGCCCCCAGTTTTGAGTTTTTGTAACATGCTATGGGCATGTCAAATGTATCATAGTGGATGGACTCTAAAAAATTTTGTTCGACACATATAATGGATATGCATTGTTTTTATGATTTGTGTTATTGTCTTGTGTTAAATGCGTGTGCTAAGTGCCAATATACAATATTGTTTGAAATTCTATCTACATAGTGATTTTTTGCTCTAGGTACATGACTGAATGTAATGATTTAAAATTCACGCATCAAAAGCTTCACTCGTAAATATCTTCTAAAAAGGATAGGATTATGCACATGATAGACACCATTCAATTGCATGAAAATAAGCAGGGAATCTAAATGAACATGAAGGTGGAGAATGCGATGTGAAAGGGAATCTTCTAATAAACCTTGCACTACATCATATTTGGCCTGGTATTGGTGGCAGTACCAATGCATACTCTGTTCGAGAGAACAAGTGAATGTAAGGGGGTAAAAATGGCCCAAGCCATCGACGCTAGATTCTGGGAGTAGCAACTTGCACCATCGGCATAAATGATATAAGGTGTGTAAAAAAAATGAGAGGGTGATGAAAAATGCTGGCAACCTGAATGCAAGGTATAAATCAAACAAACACTACTAGAAGGAGTGCTCTGGGTAATATGTCTACCACCCACACACCGACAGGTAAGTGGTGTGTGGGAGCTGGCTTGGGGGCAACTTGTGATCAGGTTGCGAAAGTCACCATAGACACGGATGGTTCCATTCCTGTTATGGGTGGGAAAGATGAAGTCAGGGGTGGAAACAACTTCCATGATGTCATCAGTACAGTAGAAGATGGGGTGACTGGAGGAAGAGAAACCACATGATGCGGCGAAGCTTCCTGACTCATCATCATGAGAAAAAAGGTTGACATGTGCATTGTCACGGGGGGAGATGGAAGAACAAGAAGATAAGGAATCCACTAATGTTAAGCCCACGGTGATCACCGAAGGGAGGTCAAGTAAAATAGCAGGGGAAGTCTCAAAGGGAGCTTCCACTATGGATCTCATGAATGATGATAGGTAGAAGATGGTGGCTGAGGGCTCCATCATCTCGACATCAGGAGTGGGAATTTCAATTGGAGTGGGTAAATCCTCAAGTTGGCTCGAAGCATACTACGTAAGGATAGAGGAGGCAGACTGGTTCTGTTCAATCTCGTACTCTCGAACTACCTCCAAAGAGGCGCAGTAATGCTGCGCCGAGGAAAATGGTGGGTATAATGGCCATGGAGATCACACAAAGAACAAGGTTGGTTGGTGTGTATAGTCTTGGGGTTTTTGGCTACATTCGAGGAAGAAACAGAGGCCTCAAGGACCATAGACTTAGAGAACGGGACATTGACCACGGGCTTGATACCAGGAAATTCAGGAAAATGATGGGTGGCATGACCAACAACATCACAAAAAGCACACTAGGGGGTATGGTTTGGAGGTTGAGGAGGAGCAGGGTTTTTCGAGGCAGCCTTGTCTTTAGGTGCCTTCTTGAGAGCCTTTTCCCCTTCACCTAAAGCTATCGCAATAGGAGTAGGTTCCTATTGATGGTATCGAGGCACAGTAGCAAAGGGAGGGGTCATGGGGAATGGTTGAACCAGGGTCAAAGCAAGATAAGGTTTGGGTTGACCAGGCAGGATAGTGGCTGGGGGATTAATGTACCATATTGGGATCCCCAGGGTCAGGTTAGGAAGTGATGAGGTAGCCATAACAGGTACTGAAAATACTCCAGGAGGGGGAGCTAGGAAAAGTATCTGACCTGAGGGGAAATGGCTAGGCGGGATAACTCCGAGATGGGTAAGGCCAGGAGGAACTATGCCAGGAGGGTAGAGAGGCTCATGGATACTAGCTGTAGATGAGGGGCCTTGAGGAGGGGGTCCTGAAGGCTGAGTTGAGGTTCTAGGAGCAAGTTGCGGAGTGCGGGGCTGCTCATTAGTCAAAGCGGGCCGCTTGAGGTTGGACTGGGATGATTGCATTATGCAAACATTTGACGAGCTAGGATTAGAGACAGAAGGAGGAAGACCACAGAAGGAACCAAGAAAGGAGGAGTCTTTGTAGACTCCGGGTGAGATACTCATCAAAGGTTGGACTATTTTTTTACTGGCCACCAAAGAGATGATGGACATAGGGGAGGTCTAAGACTTCGGTTCGTAATATGTCAACTGTTCAATGGTGACTATATTTCTATTATGAGGAAATCACATCATACAATGAACCATGGATGGGAAAACATAAATCGCATAAGTGTAGCTACGACCGAATAGAACGTTGTAATCTAAGGGGGCATCAATGACTTCTACGTCAACATAAAGAGTCTTACCCGCAAGAGTAATAGGGAAATTTTGAAATAGGATTATGGGTTGGGAAGAGTGGCCATTCCATGCTCGGAGGGTGATAGTGGAAGGGGCCAACTGAGGAGATCTGAGTTTCTTCCAAACCAAAGTAGACATCACATAGGTGGATGCCCCCTCATCAATGATACAATGGGAGATGTTGGAATTCCAGATCTTGACGGGGATTTGGAAGGAAAAAGAAGGGGGGATGTTCTGACCGGTCAACATAGAAGACGATAAAATGATCATCTGAAGTATCCACAATGCCCATGGCAGTTAGTAGAGCTTTTCGTTGTGGAGGGCACGACTGGAGGAGTTCTAGCATTGAGATGGCAGTAGGAGATTGCGCCAAATCATCTACTATACTATACGAATGGGAAGCTTTTCCAGAAGTATTGTTTTGGCATAATGGTCCCATTGGGATCTTGGTATGAACCGCTGCCTTAAGCTACGGGATCATTAAAGGACGATTGGTTGTTGAAAGAGGCTCTGTGGAACCTGAAGAAAGGGGCTGGAGGGCAAACGTAGCGGAAGGCTTGATGTACTGACGGGACCAAGTCTAAAGGTTGAGGTAAACGGTAATGGGTTGGTCATAGTTCATCATGAGAATCTAGTAATCAGAGGTACCAGATGGACGAGGTTGAGTGGCTACCTCAACTTCACGGGGTTGGGTAGTCATGAATCCTTGCTGGCGGGAAGGATTGGTAAACATAATCGGCTGGATAGGTGCATCATTGGGAGGAACCGAAGGGGAGGCTTGTTTCCATCGCGATGTTGCTTGAGTCTCCCACATATGATGCATCTAAGGTAAAAGAGGACAATCATGGGTGTAGTGATTATAGAAACTGCAACAAGAACAAGGCCTATTCGTGCGAACGGACCTGTCATCCTTGGGTTGAGTGCCCTGTTGCTGGTTAGCAGTGATATGTGCATTCCCTTGGGGATTAGGTCCTGGATTACCAGGGGCAGATTGATTTTGGGTGCCTTTCCTCTTCTTTTTGGAAGTAGGAGGATTAGTCACACCCTATTGTGCATACACCTACCCCTCAGGGGGTGGTGGATGTTTTTTTGGGGGTTGAGAAGGAAAGGGAGGGAGGGTTGCTAATGCTGGAGGAGATAGAGCACCAGGCTGCAGATACGGATAATAAGGAGGCTGGGAAACATTGTGGTAAATGATTTGGGCAAAAGAAGCAGGCATGCCGTATCCTGGGTACATGCTACCGAGAGGGGGGAAAGTGCTGAAGAAGATGGCCCCTTCCTGAGGGAAACCATAACCCATGGGAGGATTAGTGTACAGATGAGAAACAACTCCAGCGATACCGTTGGCAACATGGGATGCCCCCGGTGCGTTGGTGCCACCAGGTCTTGGGTGATCAGGTAAGACGGTATAAACATAAATATACTGTGTGTAGATTAGGTCATATAATTTTAACACAATCTGGAGAGCATCTTATTCAGTTTGAGGGAAATGATATGTGACATCTTTTCCTATAGCAGGAAAAATGGATCTAAGAAACCAGTCCATGCAGACACAATCTTCAAAGGTAGGGGCTCAACATAGGCTCTTTCTTCTTTGTCATTCCTGGATGTGATCAGATAGGGAGGTCGTAGATGATCAATGAAAAGAGGTCGAAATTTTGGTACTAGTGTCATAATGAAGGGGAAGCTGGAAGTAAGACAAAAAATCCCAGGCAAGAGTCACAAAAGTAATATGAGAGGAGGAGGCCTAGTCAACATACCACTCAGAAGCTTCTCCAGTTAGCGTACGCTGGAACAATTGAAGACGCACAGAGTCATCAATGATGGAGTTAGACGAACATCACATGTGGAAAGATCGAATATGGTTTGTAGGATCATCTCCAGCGAGACCTTCAAAATTGGGGATGTCGGAAGGGAGCTTGGCTGGCATGGCAAGATAACCAGGATCATGGTGTATTGGGTGATTGATCAACTGGTTAAAATCAGGAAGACTGAGACCTGCCATATAATGAAGAAAGGGAGCAACCAGGATAGTTCTTATTGCGGTCCAACTAGTAGTATTCCCAGCATTACGGCTGGGGCTACCACAAGCATTAGGTCCTGAAGTAGACATGGTGAAGGTGACAGGAGGAGAACAAAGGATAGAACTAGAAGGGGAACCCAATGAACTAGAAGCGGAGTGAGAATGGGGACTCAGTGGAGGACTAACTCGAATCATATGCGGAGGAGTAAGTCTTCCTAGCGACAAGTGAGGATGAAGGCCAAGAAGTCTCCGCGATAAATGCCTTGGGGGCGCAATGATGGAAGAACAGACATAGATCACAAAAGGAAGAGAGACCAACAAGGGCTAGGAGGTGCAGGATCAAATGATTACAATTTCGAAACAAGGTCAAGGAGGTGTAGGATCAAATGATTACAATATTAGATTATTGGCCTGGCTGTGTAAACCAGGCGCTCTTCACATAGGGTGTGTGTGTAAAGTTTGTTAATTTTAATTTTTAAACCCAGATGTGTGTAGATAAAAAATAAAAAGTGTGTTTTATATTTCTAAATAAATCTGCAAATAACAGTAAAGTAAACTGAATATAATAGAAAATAAATAACTAAAGATGCATCAATCTAACCCCAACGAGGCAGGCTTCTCAACAACTAGTCTATGGGTGGGAAAAAATATTTTCGAAACACACAAAAATAGCCAATTGATCTAAATTTAAGAGGGAAAATGATATAAAAGTCAGATCTGCTGGAAATAGGTGCGGAAAACAACAAAAAGCCAGAGGGAAAAGTGTTGCAAATGAGGTGGAAAAAGGCTACAACCTGAAGGGAAATAGAGGGAACCCTAGAGGAGGAGAAAAAAGAAATAAAAATAGTTGTTTTGGATGGATGAATAACCAATCTCAAATGGATCTGAAGGTACAGGATCAGATCTGAAAAATGGTTGAACACACTGAAATATCAGACGACCTACTTCAGCTAAACACCTCCTAGAAAGGTCAAAGCATACTGAAGCCCTAGAGGGCAGGGTTCCTACTTCGATGAGTAAAAAAGAGCACGTACAGGTCCGAAATGGGTGGAGACAGAGGTCAAACAACCTTGAATAGTAGCCCAGACAAACCCAGAAAAATCATAGAAAAGTTCCCGCAAAAAGTACAGGCCACAGTTTCTGACCTGATTTCTGCAAAGGTCATAGGTTTGAGGTTGTTTTTTATGTCTTGAATTTTTAGGTCGTATGTTTTGGCCCAAAAAGTGCGACGTGCACTTTCGGCACTCTCAGGAGCAGGTTTCATAAAAAAGTGTGGTCTCAGCTGTGGTTGATACTTATCACCTGCACAATATGTCTGGAACACACAGAAGTTAGAATTTTTACTGTTTTAGGGTTTTAAAGGTTAAAATCAACATCAAGAAAAGGAAAAAAAATCTGAAGAAAAACCCTAGGGTTTGAAGCAGCTGGTCATGTAGGGATCTAAAAAATGACAACGGTCATAATCATAAGCTCTGGTGGAGTCACCTGTTGTTAGTGTGAATTCTAATCACAAGCGCACAAAAAAAACTCACTTTAGTTGTGCGTAACAAATAACCCTAACATCAAAGATGGTTGCTAATTCCTTTAGATCTGTAGTTAGTTTACCAAGACAAATGCTACAAAATCTAGATCTATGGAGTTAAATATATTAAAAAATAAATAATTAGAGTTGCACCATGCATCGAATGAACAAGACTAGAATATTTTTAAAGAATTTTTGTATTTAGGACACCTGGGAAGGGAACCTAGAAAGATGTTACGAGTCCCCCTCAATGGGATGGTTTCTTGTATGTCCTCAACGCTTCAGATCTAGGACCTCTCTCTCTTAATGGTGTAGAAAACCCAGACAAAAATGGAACTCAAGTGGATCTCACAAGAAAAATGGTAGGAAAATATGACAATGATGGAGGATCAAAGTCAGACCAAAAGTATAGATCCAGAGTGATCTTTGGGAAACAAAAGGTAGTGAATGAATGGAAAAACCCTTCTATTTATAACAAAATATTGATTTATTCCACATATTGGTGCATAATTGAAATATTATTAACCAAATCTAGGTCCAAATTTTATAGAATATTTTATTATATTTGTTGGAGAGAAAAAGAATTTGAATTTGGTCAAATCCCTTTATTTCTAAATAATAAATAAATAAATGATTTATTTATTATTTTAAGAATGTGGTTGAATAATAATTTAATAAATAGTGATTTATTCAATTATTTATAAATGATTTAGTCAAATTTAACAAGGAATATTATTTAAATAGTGTTTAAATAATTATTCCCAGAAAATAATAAGATAAATAGTGATTTATCTAATTAATTTTCCTATTTTGAGTTAAATATGACCATGAATATTAATTAAACTATTTTTTAACTAATAATTCCTTGAGGAAAATCAAACAAATATGGATTTATTCAGTATTTCCTCATGGGGTTTCCTATTTAGACCATAAACAACTTAATAAATTATGGATTACTAAGTTATTTTTCAAAGTGAAAGAAATTTTACTTAGGTTAAAATTGGTCTTTATACATGGTGTACTTTGGTCCATCTAATAGTAACAGGTTAGATGACCAAAAATTGGTGTAACAGTCATTGTCCCAAATCCTAAGACCACGAATCTTGAGATTACAAGCTTCCTTCTTTAGGATTCTGCCAAGGCCTTCATCAACAAGAATAAATAAGAATGGGGACAGGGGATCTCCTTGTCTTATCCCCCAAGCATGGCTCAAATATTTGGTGGGAGAACCATTTAGGAGAATGGAATAGATAGGAGAGGAAACCATAGCCTAGATCCATCATATCCATCTCTTATCAAACCCATAGGCTTGAATGGCTTTGGCTAGGAAGGTCAGACTTATGCGGTCATAGGCTTTAGATAAATCTAGTTTGATCATCATCCCCGAGATTTTCATATGATTCAAGGGCTGAATTTCTTCCTGAGAGGTAATAAAACCATCTAGGATTTGACAACCCTCTACAAAACCAGTTTGTTCAGATGATATGAGGGAAGGCAGCAAAGGTTTAAGGTGCTTAACCATAATAGTTATAATGATTTTTTATGCGACATTACATAAAGCAATTGGGAAGAATCCTTGGGGATCCTCCAATTTAGCAAATTTATGAATCGACGTTATAAAAGTTGAAATGAGACTCGGACATGCCTTTTGGTGTCGTCTTGACTCTTCCACTACTTCCAGAATGTCTTTTCATATGAATTTACATGCATATTGGAAGAATTCCATGGTGAAACCATCAGGGCCTGGGGCTTTATTTTTTTCCATACATTTTACCACCTCCTCCAGTGTGACCACCCGAATAAGGTTAAGGTTCTGCTCTTTGGTAATGAGGCGCAGAATTTTTTGGGTGATTCTATGGATTGCCTCAGAGCATTCCTACTCTAGTTCAGAGAGTAAGGTATGAAACTGATGTACAACCAGTTCTTCCATGTCCTCATGAATAACTATTTTGTCTTAGGCCTCATTTTTCAGTGAGAAGATTCTGTTATGTTTTCTGTGTTCGACCATTTCTTTATGGAAGAAGCATGTTTTCTTCTCTCCTTCCCTCAACCAGTTGACTTCATATTTATGCTTCTATAGTATCTCCTCCTTTTTTCTGTGTTCTTTTGTTAGGTCCTTATATTAATAGTATATTCCCATATTGTTGTTAGTGTAACCCCCTTATCGTTATTATTGTGCCCTTACATTATTATTGTTAGGTCAGCTAGGATTACATTATGGCCCCACTAGGATTACATTGTGGCCCCATGGACTCCTATATATAGAGAGGAGGTTTTGTCATTTGTATCATCCAAGAATTGTTCATTCATGTAATGTATTAGAGGTTTCCCCCTCGAAGTGGCTTATTCTAAGGCGTTGATATCTCTTTTCTTCTCTTTTTGGAGCTAGTTTCATAACATTTGGTATCAGAGGCATTTTAGAACCCAATACTGATATCTATGCTCAAGAGGCCTTTGGAATCACCTAGAACTGATTCCAAAGAAATTATTTACAATTGACTATTTATGAGAAGGAAATGTTGGAAATATTACATGCAGTAAAGAAATGGATACATTACTTAATGGGAAGACACTTCAAGGTAAAAACTAATCATGATAGTCTTAAAAGCTTTTTCGAACAAAGACTATATTTGGAAGAGCAGCAAACGTGGGTCACAAAGATGTTTGGTTATGACTTTGAAATCATCTACAAAAAATGGAAGCTAAATGTTGTTGCACATGCACTCTCACGAAAGGATGAAGAGGTGGAAGCATTTCTTTGTGCCATTTCTATTATCCAACCAGATTGGATAACTGAAGCAAGGGATGAATGGAAGAAGGACGAAGAAGTTTGGACACTCATTCAAAAGTTGCAGCAAGATCCTAGTACATCTGGTACATTTAGTTGGAAAAATGATTCCTTATGGTACAAATATCACTTATATATTTGCAAGAATTCCCAAATAAAGCAAAATATTCTTTTGGAATTGCACACTTCTCCTTTAGGAGGACACTCGGGATTTTTAAAAAATTACCGTAGGGCGAAGAAAGAATTTTTTTGGGATGGCCTTAAATCTGATATTCAAAATTTTGTTGCGGAATGTCTGGTTTGCCAGAAAAATAAAGTTGAGACAATTAAGACCCCAGGTCTTCTACAAACTTTATCCATTCCATGTCAACGTTGGGAGGAGATTTCAATGGATTTTATCACAGGTTTACCTAAGTCCGAAGAAAGGAGTGTCATCATGGTGGTAGTTGATAGACTTACCAAGTATGCACACTTTTGTCCATTGTCTCATCCATTTAAAGCAAGTACAGTTGCTACTGCATTTATGGTAACAATTCAAAAGTTACATGGAAATCCGAATATTATTGTAAGTGACAGAGAACCCATTTTTACAGGAAATTTTTGGACGGAATTATTTTCTTGTTTGGGTACTCAACTAGCTCATAGCTCATCTTATCATCTTCAATCTGATGGTCAAACAGAGATAGTGAATAGATGTTTGGAAGGCTATCTTCATTTTTTTGTATCTGATAAGAAAACAAAATGGGTCAAGTGGTTACCTCTCGCTGAATGGTGGTATAACACTTCCTTCCATACTGCAGCAAAAATGACCCCATTTATGAAACTTTATGGATATCATCCAGCACCCGTCACATCTTCTTTAAGGGAAAATTATAGGGTTCAAGCAGTGAAGGATCACATTGAGCATCAACAAGAAGTTATCTAGCTCTTAAAGGATAACCTAAATTTGGCACAAAATCAAATGAAACAATAGGCATATCAACATCGCAGTGAGAGAAGTTTTGATGTGGGAGACTGGGTATTTTTATGGCTACAACCATACAAACAAATGTCCCTCAAGCAAGCTAAGAAGGATAATAAATTATCACCAAAGTACTATGGTCCTTACAAGGTGTTGCAAAAGATTGGTATGGCATACAAATTGGAGCTTCTTACTTCTTCGCGAGTGCATACAGTTTTCCATGTTTCATGCTTAAAAAAGGTTATAGGGGACAAACTTCCAGTTCAAACAATATTTCCAGAGCTTGATGAGGAAGGAAAAACCATATTAGAACCTGAAGCAGTCACGGAAATAAGAACTTGACAACTACAAAATCGATCAATTTCAGAGTATCTCATCAAATGGAAGATCTTACCCACTGAAGATTCTACATGGGATGGTGAGAATTTTATACAGAAGCACTCGGAGCTTCTCAACCATTAAGTACAACACTTTTTTGAAGGACAGGATCATGTTAGGTCCTTATATGACTAGTATAGTCCCTTATTGTTGTTAGTGTAACCCCCTTATTGTTATTATTGTTCCCTTAAATTATTATTGTTAGGTAGGTTAGGATTACATTATGGCCCCACGAGGATTAAATTGTGGCCCCATGAACTTCTATATATAGAGAGGAGGTTTTTTCATTTGTATCATCCAAGAATTGTTTATTCATGTAATGTATTGGAGGTTTCCCCCTCGAAGTGGCTTATTTCGAAGGGGTTGATATCTCTTTTCTTCTCTTTTTGGAACTAGTTTCACCAAATCTTCTAGTTGCATTATGAGCTACCCCTCTTCTTCTACTAGAAGTTTTGATCTACCCTCTGTGATAATATGCAGTTAGACAATATTTATCTTCTTCTTTAACCTCTCCTGGTCTTTTAAGATGTTTCCAAAGTCATCATTTTTCCACTTATTGATCCTTTTCTTGATATTTTTTAGCTTGAGTTGGAATGTATGCATAAGATTTATTCCCACCACTTTGTTTTTCTTCTACCATTCTTCGAGTTGCCCCAACAACTTAGGGTCTTAGAGCCAAAATGCTTAAAATCTAAAGGGATTATTTCTTGGTCCTGTTTTGAGGTTGATTTCTTGTCTTACCGGCCAGTGTTCCCAGCCCATTCCGGGGAGAATGGAGGTTTCCATGTGTATGTCTATAGAGATGACCTGTTCTGAGACCAAGAACCAATCCAATATAAATGCAATTTGATTTTGAACCCCTCTCTGATTGTTCCAGCTGAAGGTTCCGTTGTTGGTTTGCAGGTGCACCATTTTTAGCTCTGATATTTCATCCCTGAACATATCCATATCTGGGTCCTGTCCACAAATTCCTCCCTTCTTCCCTTCGAGGGACGTTATCATGTTAAAGTCCCCTCCTATTATCCATAATTCTTCCTCAAATTCCCTTCTCATACTAGCCAGGTTATGGAGGAAGTCCTCTTTCTCCCCTGGGGTATGAGGCTCATAAACCCCAGTAAGGAGAACCCAATCACTAGATCTTATGTGTATAAAGTGCCCTGTAAGCATTCAATGACTACTTACTTAATCCTCAAAGACGACTTCCATCAGGTTCCACAAAATGGTTACTCCTCCCATACGTCTTCTAGAGTCAAGTGCAATCACATCATTTGTTATTTTGAAACATTGAACTATCCCTTTGAGCTTGGCTTCATGTATCTTGGTTTCCTGGATGATCATAATGCTGGCCTTGTCTTTCCTCAATCGCTCCTTAAAATACCATTTTGTTCCTTTACTATTAAGGACACAAATATTATCCATATCCTTTCCCTTCATATCCTTTCCCTCCATATGATTCTTATTGGGCTAACATCACCTTAATGTCGTGCCCATCAAAATCATCCATTGGTTCATATGGTTGACTTGTACAGAACCTACGAGAAAAGGTTCCTTGAGGTGGATATGACTATATTCACTTCCACTTGATTGAATTTCTAAGTTGTATGACATCAAGTTGATGTCAACAACTATTGACTCTTTTAATTGACCTTTCCTCCTGGTTGATGTCACCATCTCATTAGGTCCAACTATAGGCACTTGTCGATGGAGGGAGGCAAAATATTCCTCGAAGGTAAGTTTTTATGGAACTTCTTTGATGCCTTTATGTACTTTAACCCCCTAACAAAAATAAATTTTAAAGATTTTAAAGACTACATTGGGTCTTAAATAAAGGCCTCCTAACACTTAAATGAATTTTTTACTCCTCGACAAACTCCCTTTCCACATGGTCACCATCGTCTTTTCCATATGGCACTACTACGTCATTTCATGAACCCTATTTTGGGTCCATGTTTTTTTTTCTACTTCTTCCATGCATCTTCTACTAACATCATCACTTAACATCATCATTCCCATCAATATGGTATCATGCTTATCCATCACCATTTCTCATTGGTGTTTTCTGAATGGACTACTCAATGGGTAAACTCCACAATTTTGGAGGTAAACTTCCAAATCCCAGCTAGAAAACTTTTTCATTCATCATTGGGTTCAAGACCGAAATGTTTTCACACTTGATAAATTTATTTCCCATGTTTTCAATGCAACTCATGTGCAACACAACTACTACCTACTCCACCATGTTGCACTACATGTCACATCCTAGTACTAACACTAGGGCCACATGTAAACCATATAGCACTACCATGCATCTCCATTACTTGAACTTCCTCAATGCTTTATCTCTAAAAATAATCTATCACATAAAGAAATATCACTAAAATAACAAATAAAAAATACCAATTATCAGCCATATATCACATTGGAGGAAGGGTAAGATATTACTTACACTTTCTCCACATCCTTAAGAATATTATCATTAAATAAGGGTCAATTTGCCATTCCACATGATCCACCTCATTGATCATACTATTATGGAGGGAAGGTGGGTTGATCCTTCCATGTGATCCACCTCATTGATCATACTATTATGGAGGGAAGGAGGGTTGATCCTTCCTCTACATGAATCATGACCAAATTTTCATATTTGAGGAAGGGATGGTTGACCATTCCTCTTCATTTTCATCATTCAGAATACTATCCTAGAGGATGTATTTCACTATTTTTTATGTGATCCACCTCCAAAATAATACTATCCTCGAGAAAGGTTTGGTAGACCCTTCCTTGACATAGATCATCACATAAAGACCATCTTTGAGGAGAGATCAACTAACCCCTATACCTTTTCTATCTCCTTGAGAATGTTATCTTGGAATATGGGTTGGTCAAATCTTACATGCTGTCCACCTCATTGATCGTACAATCTTAGGTCAAGGGTCAGTCGACCTTTGATTTACATCAATGATGAGTAAAATCTAATATTTGAGAAATGGTTGGATAACCTTTCCTCTTCACCTACGTCCTTGAGATTACTATCCTATATTAGAGGAGCACCAATGATAACCTAGAATATTTCTCTAATATTATAATATTTGAGGTCATTAACATGGAGGAAGTGTATAGACCAACCCTTCTATGTCAAGGTCATTAGTTTTCCGTTCCACTTGCTTTTCCGCCTTGAGAGTATTTTCCTAGAAGAAAGGTCGACCAACCCTCCCTTGGAATATTTCTAAAGGATTATAATATTTTATATCATTATCATGGTTGAAGGGTTGGTTCACCCTTCTAAGTGATCCACATCCTTAGTCATACTATCAGAGAGGAATTTTTGGTTGATTCTTCCTCTAGATTACGAAAGATGAAAATACCATATTTTCACAAGGGTTAGCCAATAGTTCCTCTTTATCATATTTTTCAATAAAATACTATCTTCGTGGAAGGTTCATGTGACCCTACCTATTTCAATAGACCATTCCTTTATGTGAATAATATTACCCTTGAGGAAGCGCTAATCAACCCTTCCTATACATGAATCATTGCCAAAATTTCATATTTGATGAAGGCTTGATCAATGCTTCCAATTGATATTCCTCCTTGAGGGTATTGTTATAGATGACAGGTTACCTAACCCTTACTTGGAATACTTCTGTATGGTTATATTCTTTGAGGTTACTATTGTTCAGGAAGGGTCAACCAAATTTTTAAAGTGATCCACCTCCTTATTCATACTATCATGAAGGAAGCGTTGACCGATGCTTTTTCTATATGACATGTGTGGTGAAAAAAATATTTGAGGAAGGGCCAGTCAACCATTCCTATGTCTCATATTCATTAATAAAATACTATCCTAGCGGAAGTGTGAGTCATCCCTTCCAAGTGATACACACCCTTCATCATAATACCTTGGGGGAATGGTCAATCAATCTTTTATCTACATAAATAACATCCAAAATACCATATTTCAGCAAAGGGTAGCTAATCCTTCCACTTGATATAACTCCTTGACAGTATAGTCTTGGAAGAATGGTTGGTTGAACCTTCCTCAAATATATTTATGTAAATTTGAAAAACCTTTATTATATGGTAATGATGTCAATATGATAACACTCCACATAAATGTAAAGAGAAATATTTAGTAGAATAGAATATAATAAGACTAAGTTTATGTTTAATATTTAAGTGAAATTAATTTTATTTTTCTTAGGAATGTATATAGCTTTTCTTCGCTGAAACTAATTTTTGAAGCTAAGTTGCATGGATAGAAACTATTTCAATGTTTCTGAAACTAATTTTTCAAGCTAAGTTGCATGGAGAGAAGCTATTTCATTGTTTCTTAAACCACCAGACCCATCATTCTTATTTCCAACAAACAAAAAAAAAAATATGTTGACACATTGTTCAACCAAAAATTATTAAAGAATGAGTATTTAACATGAGGGTTGAAAAAATTAAAATAATAAGAGATCATACCCTCATAAAGAAATTTTGGCAAAACCATTCTTCAATCATTATTAGATTTTTTTTTTATATATAAATTAATAAATGAATTAATTTACAATATAAATTAATTTATGAATATAAATTAATAAGTTAATAATAAATTAGTAAATTAATATAAAAATTAACAATTAGTAATGAAGGTAAAAATAACAATTAAATATTAAGTCCCACTACTTCCATCCATTTCCCTCCAATTCCAATGTTCTCCCTAGATTTGTTTCCCTCCAATTCCGAAATTTTCCCTCCATTTTTTGTTGGTAAACATATATATATATTCACACTCTAATCTTCATCTCCATTGTCAATTGTATATATGCTTTTGGGCTTGGTGACAAGTATCTATGTATTCCAATTTGTTGATCATCTCCTCTTCTTGTCTCGTCTTCCACACTTGGTGATAGGTATCCTCCTGATGAAAATGATTCTTTTTGGATTTTTGTATTCTCCTATTTTTTTTCCACCGACATAGACCAAGGCATTCTCTTGTTTTTTTTTTCCACATATTTTTGATACTTACATTCTTTTATATGTTATTTTAGATAGATTCCTCTTGGTTTCAGTAAACTGTAAAATTATGTTTAGGTAGTTAGTTCACTCTACATTTATTTAATAGTTTCAGTATCCTGTAAAATTGTGTTTGGGTAATTAGCTCACTCTATGACCACCCCTAACAAGAAAATATCGATCGTATGGCGCTTACAATTAATGAAAATGCCATTGTATCTCTGTGGTCGACCTCAAAATTATACATTGCCAGATTGTGTATAACATCAACATTATTGATGATCTTCAATTTCACTCTATATTTTCCATCACATCACCTCTTGACACTGCGTGGAGTCGCTGTCGAAATATTATCTATTAAACAAAGGGAATAGCATTTTCTCTGGGCCGTTTGGTTGAGAAGTAATCATCAATTCAGCGGTTCTACCACATATTTTACTAGCGGATTTCAAACCTGCAAGGTGCTACAACAACAAGCGGAAAGGATTTTCATTTTCCCCATTATAAAATAGTGAAGTTGCAACAATATTTTCTTCCTGGATGAATATAAATCAAATATCCTAATCAATCAAAAAATTTAAATTATCTGAGTTGCACTAACTAGTGAATGAGGTTGTACAGTCGCACCCAGAATTCCGAAGATCAAGGTAACAGGACATTGTCATGAACAACAAAATGAAGTAATGCATGAGAAGGTAGATAGTGCGAGTTGTTTTCTTGAAAGCCAAAGTCAAAGAGTTTTTCTCCCTGTCATTCTCGCCCTTCCTCGATAACTCGAAAAGGCGGAATGTTGTACTGACAGTAGATCCAATCCAATATCCTAAGGCAGAATGTTGTACTGGCAGAAGATCCAATCCAATATTTTATAGTAGAATCTCTAGATGCAGAGGCAAAGGTCGATGATAGAAATGGAAAAAAAATAAATAAAATATGTTGATCCTACCGTTGGAATTTCTAACAATTCCAGAACAATGACTAAGAGAATAATACTCTCCTTCTAACAGAGAGAATAAAAATAAATTTTCTTATTGCTGGACAGAGATGGCATAAAATAGCTTTCTATTTCATTAACAGAACTAAAACTATTAAAAAATGGTAGGTTTCTTCCTCCTCTCAGGGATTTATAGAAACTGGACTGACTGCTACAGACGCAGTGCTCACTAATCTTCTTTGTCTCTTAAAATGCACAAAACAATGCTCTTTTATGCTTCACTGTGTTCTCTCTGCCTGCAGGCTTACACAACAATACAACACAACTACCATATAATACAATGCAATAAAATATTAAGCCTACGGGCTTTTTCATTCCTTTTATATGGTGCGGTGGAAATGAAAACATAAAACAAAGAAATAAACAAAAACTTTAAACAAAAATTTCTTTTGCGCGATATGCAAGTGGAGCCCACATCACATTCAGCAATCGGCAATGGAACAAGCGGAACGGTTGAACAAAAAATTTGCGATGTTGTGATTGCGATTATGGTGGGACCACATCGCATTGCAAGTATTACAATGAACCTACGATCTGGGCGGATGGTGATAAGAGATTTGTGATGTGCGATGTGCGACTGTGGTGGGACCACATCGCATCGCACCATCGGCATCAGTGGAAAACATAAGCGGAGGGTGGAAGACTTGCGATGTTGCGATTAGCGATTGTGGTAGGGACACATCACATCGCAAACAATAAATTGACGGTAACACATTTCGGAAGGCAGATAAACATCGTTCCTTTGTGATGTGCGATGTGCGATATCGCACCATCGCATCGCATCGGAACACCTTCATATCAACAAGAAACTTAAGCACTCTGCTGCTGCGATTTGTGATTGCAACTTAGAAATGACTGGTTGGGACCACAGATGACGTGGCCCATTCAAAACATAAAAATAACTTGGTGCATTTAAACAAAAATCTTCCTATTTGGTTGTTGAGGTCTTAAAAGCCCGATAAAATTGTCTTTAATAAAACTCTGTTGTTGTGTGGTTTTGAACCACGAAAGTCTTTCAATCCTTCTCTACAAATACGGCTACACCCATACAAACATAAATTCACCTCTGTAATCTCAGCTGTGGCCATAATCAAGTTGAATTCATCCTTATGGTTTTTCTCCATTCCTCTTGAATGCACAGTGCTGTGCACACAATCTCTCTGCCCCTTTGTACTATGTTTCTACCTGCACAGGGTACACAGGTGACTTTAATATTTTCAGCACTCCCCCTTAAAGTCAGCTGTTGGGTTATCAGTTATACCCAAGAATTTTCTTAAATATTCAAAACTCTTTTGCCCCAATGGCTTCGTCAATATGTCTGCAAACTTCTCCTCTATTCTACAATGTTGTAAAACAATTTCTCCATTATTCACCAATTCTTTGATGTAGTGAAACTTTGCATCTATGTGTTTCATTCTTTTATGAAACACTGAATTCTTTGATAACGCAATAGCTGAGCTATTGTCACAATATATCACTGTGCATTTTACCTGTTCTTGACACAAATTCCTCATCATCCTTCTCATCCAAACTGCTTGACATGCTGCTGCTGTAGCTGCCACATACTCTGCCTCTGCTGTAGATAATGCTACAATAGGTTGTTTCTTAGAAGCCCGTGAAATGGCTCCTGAACCCATATGAAAAACATAACCAAAAGTACTTTTCCAGTCATCAATACTTCCAGCCCAATCACCGTCAATATATCTAATTAATTCAGAGTTTTCTGAAGTAGTATATAAAATACCATATATTTTAGTTCCTTTCACATACCTCAGAATTCTCTTTGCTGCTTGCCAATGTGATTCTTTTGGCCTCTCAATAAATCTGGAAATCAAACTAACAGCATGCATAATATCTAGCCTAGTTGCAGTCAAATACATGAGGCTTCCAACTATGCTTTTGTACAAACTTGGATCAAAATCCTTGCTGCTGTCATCTTTACTCAACTTCAATCCCATTATTGTGGGAGTAATTGCTGCCTTGCACTCCTGCATATTAAATATCTCCAAAACTTCATTCACCTATTTCTCTTGTGAGATAAAAATCCCATTTTCATTTCTCTCTACTTCTATTCCTGAGAAGTATCTCAGCAATCCCATATCAGTCATTTCAAATTCATCTTTCATGACTGTTTTTAAATTTTCGATGAGGTAATCATAATTACCTATGAATATCACAGCATCAACATATAGAACCATAATCAGCATCTTACCATATTTCTCCTTGATGTACTGTGTGGGTTCTCCTTCACATTTCTCAAACCCATTCTCCAGTAGATAGGAATCTATCCTACTATACCATGCTCTTAGTGCTTGCTTCAGCCCATGAATATCTTTCTTCAATTTGCACACTTTGTGTTCTTGGCCATTTTTCTCATAGCCTAGAGGTTATTCAACATAAACCTCTTCCATTAAAATCCATTTAAAAATGCTAATTTTACATCCATTTGGAAAACCTTCCATTTGTTTTGTGCTGCTATGGACAACAGTGCTCTCACTGTTTCCATTCTTGCAACTGGTGCAAAATTTTCTTCATATTCTCTTCCATGATGCTGCTTATATCCTCTAACAACAAGTCTGGCCTTGTGTCTTTCTATCTTACCTTCAGCATTACTTTTGTTCTTGTAGACCCACTTTACTCCAATGACTTCCTTACCTTCTGGGAGCCTTGTGTCTTTCTATCTTACCTTCAACATTACTTTTGGTCTTGTAGACCCACTTTACTCCAATGACTTCCTTACCTTCTGGGAGATCAACCAACTCCCATGTTTTATTCTTCTCTATGGCATTAATTTCATCATCCATAGCTTCTTTCCATTTTCTATCTTTTATTGCATCTTCAAAATAGATAGGATCATCAACATCACAATACAAAGAAAGAAAAGAGTTCATACCTTCATTTGCTATCTCTTGCTCATAAATTTCATTAATATTTCTTAATCTTGTTCCTCTTTCATTTTGTGTACTTGTGCTTGAAGTAGCACTCAAATCTGCTCCATGTAGTGTGCTTGGAGAAGCACTCTCATTTCTTCTCAAGGGTGTTCTTACTCTTGCTTGAGGTGTCCCTTGCTATCCTTGTGTTGGTGGAGGTGGTGCTACTGATGAGGTGTTATTTTCAACCACATCTTCCTCATCTTCATCATGAGATAAATAGCTTTTAACATTGATTTTTTTCTCAATGCTTCCATCCCATGCTTCTTATTCAATGAATTGCACATCTTTTCTTATATCAAATTTCTTGTGGATGGGTTATACAATCTATATCCCTTGGAATCTTCACAGTATCCAAGGAAGATGCACTTCTCCCCCTTACTATCCAACTTATTCCTCAACTGATCTGGAACGTGTACATAAGCCACACATCCAAAAACTCTAATGTGGGTGACTCTCTGTTTTCTGCCACTCCACGCTTCTTCTATAACTTTGTTCATTACAACTTTTGTTGGGCATCTATTTAAAATATACACAACACAATTTGTTGCTTCTGCCCAATACTCATTTGGCAAATGTTTTTCCTTTACCATACTTCTCACAATTTCCATGATGGTTCAATTCTTCCTTTTAGCAATACCATTTTGTTGCGGGGTGTACCTTGTAGTAAACTGTTTGTGTATTCCATTCTCTCTGCAAAAACGCAGAAACTCTTTTGAGATGTACTCACCTCCTCTATCAGTTCTTAGCACTTTGATATGCTACCCACTCTGTTTCTCTACTAGATCTTTAAAGTGGCAAAATTTCTCAAAGACTTCACTTTTATATTTCAAGAAATAAACCCATACTTTCCTTGTGAAATCATCAATTAAGGTCATCATGTAATTGCTTCTTGAAACTGATGTTGTTTGCATTGGTCCACACAAATCTGAATGGATAATTTCTAAGGGTTCTTTTACCCTTATGCTCTTTCCTGATGGAAAGTTTTCTCTGTGTTGTTTACCCAAGATGCAGCCTTCACATAGGCTGTATGGTTTCTCTATCAATGGTAGTCCTCTTACCATTCCTTTTCTATGCAACAAATTCAAACCTCCGAAATTGAGATGTCCAAATCTCAAGTGCCATAACCAATTCTCATCTTTCACTTCTTTCTCAAAGACCTCTTGAGTTACAGCTGCTACATTCTTTCCTTTTCCCTTCAAGTCAGTATTGAGCTTGAGTGGAAACATTCTATTGCTGGTCATTTGTATTTCAGTAATAATCTTCTTTCTTGGAGGTATATCCATTATTGTGCACACATCATTTTTGAAAAATACATTGTAACCTTTGTTTATGAGCTGCCCAACACTCAAAAGATTACACTTCAAGCCAAGAACATAATACACATCTGGCACAAATTTCTTCTCACCATTTCTTGCACGGATACTAACTCTACCTTTTCCCTTTACAGAAATCTTAGTATCAGTTCCTGTGGTTACTTCTAATTTACCTTCTTCATCAAGATTGGAAAACATTGCTATGTTTCCAGTCATGTGATTACTACACCCTGAATCTAAGAACCATACATTATCTTGTCTATCTTGCGCTACATTACATGTTAACAACACATTCTTTGGGTTCTTTTCTTCTCTTGCTACATCAGCATTCTGCCTATTATTCATGTCATTTTTCTTTTTCCTACATTCATTGGCATAGTGCCCATATTTCTTGCAATAATGACATTGGACATTGGATTTGTCATACCTTTGTCCATGAGCATGTTGGTGTCCACCTTGTTGGTTGTTGCTTTGGCCATGACTTTGATTTTGAATGTTGCTCCTTCCATGGGTATGAGAAGGGTCGTTTCTTCCTCTGTTTTGGCTTCTGCCTCTTCCTCTTCCTTTGCCTTGACCTCTTCCTCTTCCAAAAGGCATCTGGGTCTTGAAGGCATGCTCTAGAGATGGGTTTACAGATCTTTCCAATCTCTATTCATGAGTCACCAATGATGCATGAAGTTCAGCTACCGTGAACTTTGAGAGATCCTTTGTCTCTTCAATAGTGGTTACAATAACATCAAACCTTGAGGGTAGGCTCCTCAATAGTTTCTCCACAATCCTTCTTTCCTCAAGTGTTTCTCCATGGGACCTTATTTGTGTGACCATCCCAATCACATGTGTGAAGAATGAGTCTATGTTATTAGACTCTTTCATACAGAGAGTTTCAAAATCTCTCCTCAGCAATTGTAGTTTTGTTTTCTTCATTTTCTCCATACCTTGATAGGCTATATTCAGAGTATCCCATGCATCCTTGGATCTCTTAGCTGTTGCTATCCTTGGAAACACACTCTCATGTAGTACTTGATAGAGATAGAAGAGGGCTTTAGAGTCCTTCTTCCTATTTCTCTTCAATAAATCCTTCTCTACCTGTGTCAAGGCATTAAAGGCCTGTTGATCTGCTGGTTCATCAAAACCATCTTCTATAAATTCCCATAAGTCTTGTGAGGCAAACAGGGCTCTCATGGTAATGGCCCAATAATCATAGTTCTTTCCATTAAATTGGGGAAGTTGAGTATTTCCAATACTCATACTAGTGCTTGGTCCAACCATTACTTACTAACTGAACTCTGAAATAAACTTGACTGTGTTTTTCAAACAAACTGTCTTTTCTTCTTTTAAAAGACAAACTCTGTCCTTTAGGACTTCTCTTTTAAACAAAACGAAACTCTATTTTTTTTTTGAGAAATATCTGGACTTTAACTTTTGCTGAGCCTTCACGCTGCTGGAGAACTACTGCAACAAATTTTCTTCTTCCTTCAGCTTCTTTGACACCTTCATAGAGCCTAGATCAGCTCTGATACCATGTTGGAATTTCTGATAATTCCAGAGCAATGAATGACAGAATAATACTCTCCTTCTAACACAGAGAATAAAAATAAATTTTCTTACTTCTAGACAGAGATGGCATAAAATAGCTTTCTATTTCATTAACAGAACTAAAACTATTACAAAATGATAGGTTTCTTCCTCCTCTGAGGGATTTACAAAAACTAGACTGACTGCTACAGATGTAGTGCTCACTAATCTTCTCTGTATCTTATAATGCACAAAACAGTACTCTGTTATGCTTCACTTTGTTTTCTCTACCTGCGGGCTTACACAACAATACAACACAACTACAATATAATACAATGCAATACAATATTAAGCCTACGGGATTTTTCACTCCTTTTATATGGCGCGACAGAAATTAAAACATAAAACAAAGAAATAAACAAAAACTTCAAACTAAAATTTCTTTTGCGCGATATGCGAGTGGAGCCCACATCACAATCGGCAATTGATGATGGAACAAGCGGAACGGTTGAACGAAAAATTTGCGATGTTGTGATTGCAATTGCGGTGGGACCACATCGAATCACAAGTATTACAATGAACCTACGATCTGGGTGGATGGTGATAAGAGATTTGCGATGTGCGATGTGCGACTGTGGTGGGACCACATCGCATTGCACCATCAGCATCGGTGGAAAACATAAGCGGAGGGTGGAAGACTTGCGATGTTGTGATTAGCGATTGTGGTAGGGACCGCATTGCATCGCAAACATTCAATCGATGGTAACACATTTCGGAAGGCGAATAAACATCTTTCCTTTGCGATGTGCAATGTGCGATATCGCACCATCACATCGCATCAGAACACCTTCATATCAATAAGAAACTTAAGCACTATGTTGCTACGATTTGTGATTGCGACTTAGAAATGACTGGTGGGGACCACAGATGACGTGGCCCATTCAAATCTTAAAAAGAACTTGGCGCGTTTAAACAAAACTCTTCCTATTTGGTTGTTGAGCGCATAAAATCCTGATAAGACTGTCTTTAATAAAACTATGCTATTGTGTGGTTTTGAACCACGAAAGTCTTTAATCCTTCTCTGCAAATATGGCTATGCCCATACAAACATAAATTCACCTCTGCAATCTCGGATGCTGCCATAATCAAGTTAAATTCATCCTTACAGTTTTTCTCCATTCCTCTTGAATACACAGTGTTGTGCACGCAATCTCTCTGCCCCTTTGTACTCTGTTTCTACCTGCACAGGGTACACAGGTGACTTTAATATTTTCAACACCTAGGATAAAATATCTCTATCAAGATCTCTTCTCCAATATTCCAAGATCTGTCCTTCAAATCGGCCTTTGAACAGTGGCCCTTTACATGCTCCATTTTCTCTACATCCCTCCCATCAAGGGAAAACACTCATTATAGAGAATGCCATTCCAGAGAATTGGTAGCCAAATGGTACATGCAATACCAATTCCAACTTTAACTGAAATAAAGACATTTAATCTAGATGCAGAAATTCAAACGATCCATAGGATATCTATTATGATAATGCGACCTTTCTTCCTTTTGGATTGAAAGTTTGAATCCAAATGGCATATCAGAAACCTCTTGGAACTTGTTAAATAATTTTTGTAAATCAGAGTAATTCTGGAAGGCCACATGTGTACGCTGGGTCATATGTTCTAGTCTTTAGTGTTTAATTATTTTCTTTTAAAAAATAGAATACCCGATTACAGAATCATATTATATTTATACACTTTGTGCATCACATTAATTAATTAAAAAAATAAAGAGGGAAGACTGTAAGCCTAAACAAAAAGAAATATTCTCTGGAAAAAATATGAAAAAAATGAAATTTGAGCAACAACAAAGGTCATTCAACCCAACAACAACTTAAAATTAAGGTATATCTAATTTCGAAAGGTATGCAACTCCATATTGAATCTGGAAAACTGTGACTTGGTGGGGGCTTAGGTGATGAAAATTATGGTCATCGCCCTCTTTTCTCTAGTTGCTTCCCCGTGTTCAGCGACGTGCTTACCATACTTGAGGAATTTTCCCATGCACCCATTACCAAGTCAATTAATTCCCTTTGATGAATGTTTCTAGGTATTGTTATTATTATTAGTATTATTATGATTGCATATTAAATCACACTTTGGTCGTAGAGTCTTTTGAGTTAAAAATATTAATTTTTAGGGCTTTTTAATTTCTTGTGTTTTTAATATTGATTCTTTAGCCTTACTTATTTCTTATGTTGTTAATATTTATCCTTTGGGTTAGCCAATTTATTTGGTTTGTTATATCAAATTCTTATGTTTATTAGTTTTTTTTGTTTATAATATTAATAACCCCTTGAGTTTATTAATCTCTTCACTTTAAAATATTAATTCTTAGGGTTTATTAATCTCTTAAGTCTAAAATATTAATTATTAGGGTCTATTAATTTCTTGATTTATAATACTAATATTTACGTTCACCAATTATTTTGGTTTATAATATTAAACCTTTGGGTTTATTACTTCTTTTGGTTTATAATATTAATAATGTATTGGGTTTATTAATTTATTTAATTTAAAATATTAATTATTAGGGTTTATTAATTTCTTAGGTTTTTGAGTTTAAAAACTTTATTCCTAGTGTTTAATAATCTTTTGTGTTTTTAATATTGATCTCTTGGCCTTATTGACCTTGTATGTTTTTAACATTTATCCCTTGGGCTCATCGATTCCTTTGGTTTATAATATTAATAAACCCTTGCGATTATTAATCTTTTGAGTTTAAAATATTGATTATTATGGTTTATTAATATTCTAGTTTTTTTATATTAATCCCTTGGGTTTATTCTTTCCTTGTGTTTTTAATATCAATCCATTGGGTTTATTAATCTTTTAGTTTTTTAATTCATTGGGTTTATAATATTAACAATCCCTAAAGTTGATTGTTCTCTTAGATTTATAATATTAATAATCATGTGAGTTTATCATTCATTTGTATTTAAAATATTAATTCCTAGGCTTTATTAATCTTTTCTCTTTTTAATAGGGATTCATTGGGATTCTTCATCTCTTAGCTTTTTAATATTTTCCTTTAGGTTCACCAATTCCTTGGGTTTATAATATTAGACCCTTGGACTTATTAGATCTTTTGGGTTATAATATTAATAATAACTTGGTATATTTTTGAGATATATATTTATTATAAATATCAATAAAATACTTGTATTATGTTATATTTTAATTTTAGTATAGCTCAAGTTATAACTATTAATGTATTGAAAAAAATTAATAATATTTTATTATCAAATAATAAAATATTATATATTTTTATATATTATATTCATATATATATATATATATATATATATATATATATATATATATATATATATATATATATATATATATATATATATATATATATATATATATATATTATCAATATAGTTTATATTATTAATATATTACAAGCAGATATATAAAATATATTGGTAATTATATTCATATATTTTGGTAAAATATATGTGGTGGGTGGTGGATATAGGTTTATGACGGTATATAAACACATTAGTGAATGTGGTTGTAAATATATTTCATATAAGCCTATTAGCATATATCAACCACATTGGTAAATGTGATTGTGCTAATTATTATTACTACTAGCCTTAGTGCTACTGCCCTCCTCCTCCTCCTCCTCCCATAGGGCCACATATTACTGGATACGTTGAACTATACGAAAACTCAAAATTACTTATTGGAAAATGCGACGTACCACTAAACATGCTAATGTGTTGGTCTCTCTGTACCTTCTTCAGCTTTAAAAGCATGAGTATTAGAGTAAAATATTCTTTGTAAAAACCCTAACACAGAGGGATTAAAGGTGAAATGGTGTCCAAATCATGCAAAGGCAAGCTCGAAGTTGTTATTGTGAATGGATTCGAACGGCCTGAAAGAGTTTCCACAATGATGAACCTCACAAGTCGCGGATTGAGAAAAGCTAAGTAATAACCCTTGACAAGTCTCTCAGTTTGTTTCATTTGTTTGTTGAAGTTCTTGCAATTTGGATCAAACGAAAGTAAATTAATCGGCACGACAGAATTAATGTTTCAGTTAAAATTTCATGTGAGCAATTAATTTAATTTTTCTAATGGGTATTTTAATATCTTTTAAAACATCCCCTCACCAATTGAATGACTATGGTGAGATATCTACCGTTCAATTCTCTTCAAATTTTTTTGAAAAGGGTATTATGGTATTGAAGAGGTATGTAAATTTTTTT
Source organism: Pinus albicaulis (assembly GCA_034641835.2). Lineage (NCBI taxonomy): Eukaryota > Viridiplantae > Streptophyta > Pinopsida > Pinales > Pinaceae > Pinus > Pinus albicaulis. The sequence continues at coordinate 488,236,104 of CM076574.1, forward strand.
TGTTATTAATTTTGTCTATTTATATATTAATTCTGTTTATCTATATATTAATTTTATTTATTTATATATGATTGATTAAGTAATATAAAAATTAAAAGTTAAAAGAAGATTTTAAAAATTAGAAATATTTTAAATATATTGATAGGTGTCTTGCTACTCAAGCTAAGGACATTGTTCATCACTATATATGGTAACTTTTTGTATTTATCTTGAGCTATCATAACTAACTTATACTAGGAGAATAGAACGTTGGTGAGGGAATATCACTTCCTTCTTTTCACTAGTGATCAAGGCCCATTAATTATATGTATATATTAACAGTTAAAGAAATAACTATAATAATAATAAGTGAAAAATTAAGTCAATATTGTTTTGCATTCACACCTAAGTTGTTTTAGTATAGGCACCATAATTCATAGGTTAGGATTGAGGTCCACCCTTCTATTAAAGAACATATATCTACTTGACCATGATGAAAAACCAGCATGCTAATAATCAACAATTATTAGTGCTCATGATGCATTGGATTTACCCACACATATTCCACATTATCTAATTGATTCTCACTCGGTTAATTAAGGTCCTAATCCAAAACCATTATTCATAATTGACTTGATCTATAGGTGTCTTCGTACTATACTAGCCAGTTTTTCGGAAAATATCCCCTATTATATGGTTGGGCTTATATCCCCTTACCACATGCTAGTAATTGGGTTGAAATTTATAAGTAATGAATACAAAGAAAATATCGTGCATAAAAAAATGCATTCCGAATATATTGTTTTGGATTAAATATTCCTCTATATGTTTCATTATACAAGTAGATATGTCCCTCAAAAGTTTATCAAGTGTCTAGTAAAATATGATAGATTTATTCTAATTCATAGAACAAGGTAGCAATCAACCTTAATCACAATGCTTTAAGTTCAATATTTAGGAATTACCTTGGCCAATATACCCTAACTAACTACTTGAAACTCCTTAACCTACAAAGAAATGACTTAACACAATACATAGATTGAAATGTGTATGAAATATTTAACAAGTACATAAAATACATAAAACGTTATTTTTATTCACATGCTCACTCCATGCTTTAAAATATGTATCCTTTCTAAATGTAGCTCAAATGATCCCTTCATATGCTTCTTCCCGCACTTGTTATTTTTTCCACAATGAATACACAATTTTTTCTACAATGAATACAAACTTCTCTTCTTATTTTTTGGGGGGTTTCTTTGATCTTCCATATTATTTTGTCTCATTAATTCCCACCATGTTTTTTCCTCTTCAAACTTTCACCTAAAATAAATGAATCAGTGCGAAACTATGCACCTCAAAAATGTGTAACCAAACATTGCACATGTCCAAATTATTCACTTGATGTGAACAAGAAATACCACCCTATTTATATAAACAACATAAATCCATGTTGACTTGGATATATCATGGTTTGATAGGGAAGTGTCACAAGTTCAAGCATTTCAAAAGAGACTACAAGAAATACAAAAAGAATAATAAGAGGGAAAATTATTATTTTGATGCCACATCTAAAAAATATTCCTACAATGATGATGAATATTCTTTATTGTAGCTATAAAAACTCCTAAGTAAAAGTATATAAATAATATATTGAAGATCTTCCTTCCATATGACATCCCATTGAGAGTGGTTTTTAATGTATGAGAACTACTTATGGTGGCTTGTATAACTTGGTGATGACTATTGAAAATTGTAACAAAATAAATAAAATTATTTATTCTTTGCACTAGTTGATTTACTGTTGTTTATATTCTGATGTGAAAAGTATTTTTTTGTCGAAATTGGATTGGTAGTGTGAGAGATTCTAAGGTCTTCACAAAGATTTCCAGTCACGTGGAAAAAAAACGCTATATTTGGATCAAGGAAAATTTTAAGGATGGAAAATGATCTTAACTTTTAAAAACCTTGGAGAATCTCACTAGTCCCTGATATCCCATCTATAAAATGTTTGGTGGCATTTCTATAAGAATATACAAATTTATAATAATTCTATATAGTCTCTATATACAATTTTACCGATTTTTTAAGGAAAAATAGTTTTATACTAAAAACTTTGGGTGAACCATTTTTAGAAAAAAATGGAAATTAGTGAATCTTCTTTTTGGGAAAAACATGGAAAATTAGCACACTTGCGAGTTTCAGAGCCTAAAATTTTCCATGATTTTGGTGATCTAGGTTTATTTTATATTTATTTGAATGATGTTAGTTCTAGTGGTTTAAATGGACAAAAATAATATCATAATGAATATATCCCCCATGAAAATCTAACGTTTCGTGATTTACTTAATGGGAATTATTATATGTTTCTCATATGAGACCTTCTTGCCACTAAAATATGGAATATGTTAGGACATTAGAAAAGAATATACCATATTTGAAAACATCGCATTAACGTTGAGTCTATCATAGAGTGAATATAAACAATGCGAAATAATTGTCTAAGATCCGTGAGATATGGTAGATAAATTAAATTAGGGTTTAATGATAGAGGGGGTGGGGTTTAAGCTAAAAGATGGGTTCTGAGTGACTTGAATGTTTTTAACCCCGACCATAAATTTTCCCTAAGCTCATTTAGGGATGGTAATTATCATGGTGACCTAAATAGTTTTATTAATTTTTGAATTGATTGTGTATATATATTTTATTAACTATAAATAATAATACACATTATATAATAATAACTATAAATAAAAAAATTTCCAAATCATATATTGTACCTTATGGGCATCAACCGCATCATGGAAGCAAAAATGATTCCATTCTCCAACTAGCAGAGACACCTCTAGACAAAATTTTACAGTAGGTGATATTTCCTTGTCCACCCATGTTATTAGGATTAAGGACCTAGATTTTAGACCTGTTACTCACCCCACTTGGAATTTTTGGGAGTTTTAATTAGTCTTGCAAATGGTGATGTTGACTCCTAACACCAGAAAAATGAGGACTACGTTCTTCTTCTTAAAGTTATCATTGCTTTTCCTCTTCCTTGCTTTCTCAGACTCGTTTTAAATCATAGTTCCTTGTTCATAACAGTGTTTCTCCTTAAAAGGCCCAACAACTTTCTCAACATCAGTTCAAACTTCTTCCATCATTAGGGCAAGGTTCTCCTTCACCTGAAGAAAACGAGGTCTTCATACCTTTATACCATAAGGAATTGTGGCTTTGATGATCTTGTCCAAGAGATGCATCTTTGGCATGATATGATGGAAGTGACTTTGAAATCATAAGTTCTTGATTTATGATTAGTGCCTAAGCTAAGAGGAGTGTGATGTGTTGAAAATATTACCTTTGGGTAGGGATTCTACTGTTAGGTCCCTATATTACTATTATAGTCCCTTATTGTTTTTATTGTAACCCCCTTATTGTTATTATTATACCCCTGTAACCCCCATATTGTTATTATTGTGCCCTTAAATTATTATTGTTAGGTCGTCTAGGATTACATTATGGCCCCATGGACTACTATATATAGAAAGGAGGTTTTGTAATTTGTATCATCCAAGAATTTTTCATTCATGTAATGTATTGGAGGTTTCCCCCTCGAAGTGGCTTATTTATAAGACATTGATATCTCTTTTCTTCTATTTTTTGAGTTGGTTTCCCAACATTTGGTGTTAGAGCTTTGGATTCTAGGGTTTCACTGCTCCAAACAGGTCATCGTGGAATTTGCGCTATAAATTTTTCTCTACAAATTTTTAGAAGATGAAATTTTTAGAGTGCGAAGCTGAAATCATCAGGAACATCATTGTAAAATTTTAGAGCTTGGTTCGCAATAGTTTTGGAGATATGATCTATGGAAGTTAGGTATTTTTCAGGATCCTTAATTTCATCTCAAAGAGGTGATCATGGGAAAATCTCCATAACTCTCTATCTGAGCATAGAATTGGAATTATGTAAAAAGTGACTGGAAGTGCACAGACTATAGTTGCCTATCTGTAAATTTTAGAGCCAAAGGAGAAAAATGTGACACGTGGCAAGCCGTACAAGTTCGCTCTACTGAACTAGTCCATAATTAGGTCATTGTGGGAGATTGGAAATAACTTTTCCTTGAAGAGTCCAAACAAAGTCAGGCCTATGGCAATTGAAATAAGATTCAGGGGGCTACGTCAGGGCCAAATTTTAGATATTGAAGATTTGAAATCACAAATATAATTTAGTTTCAATATCGAGCTCCTCAAAATCAAGAAAAAGGTGTGAATTTTTTTTCAAATTTCATAAGTCTTGTTTGGAAAATCAGTTTTAAGTGATTCCAAAGGCCTATTGAGCATAAATATCAGTATTGGGTTCTAAAATGCCTCCTAAAAAGAATTCAACACCCATTAAGCCCTCAGAGTACTCTACTATGACTCACGAAGATGAAGAATTGCAACATGATCTATCTAAATTACAAGAGCAACTGCACCAAAATTCGCTCTCGCAAAGAGAAACAAAAAATAAAATGGATGTTTTGAAGAAAATCATGGAAGCTAAGATGGATGGTTTGAAGAAAGGCATGGAAGCTACAATGGATGGTTTGAATAATGGTATGGAAGATAAAATGGATGGTATGGAAGAAAAAATGGAAGGTTTGAAGGAAGACATGGAATTTGTGAAGGAAGGTTTGTCAAACTTGATAGAAGAAATGATTCCTAATGGTGAAAATATAGTAGATGAAAATCATGATGAGAACAAAATAAATGTTAATCATGATTTCATAAACTATAACGTTAGATTAAAGAACCACCATATTCCAAAGATGGACATGAGGAAGTTTGATGGAAAGGATCCCGTAAAATGGATACTACAGATGAAGCAATATTTTGATCTCAATAATGTGCAAAACACACAAAAGGTACGCATTGCAACTTTACATTTAGAACAAAATATATTTTTATGGTATCAATGGCTTTGTTCCTGTAAAAAAATTGTCACTTGGTCAATTTTTAGGGAGGAAATGATAGCACATTATGAGGATACAAAAAGCAACACCTTCTTTAGCCAATTGATAAATCTCAAACAAAAGGGTTTGGTGGCAGATCACAATGAGGACTTCCAAAAATTGAATATAAGGGTAACTGATATTTTAGAGGAACACAGAATTGATCTCTTCATAGGTACTTTAAAGGATAACATCCAACATGAAGTTCGCGTTTTGGAACCTGATTCATTGGAGAAGGCATTCAGGTTGGCAAGAAAAATTTAATGTAAAATTATGGAAACAAGCACGCCTACCATTCACTTATATAAATATGGAAGTGTTGATAATCCTAGATTTCCATAACCTACAAGGTTGACACCACAACAATTGGAAGAAAAAGGAGAAAAAGGGCTTTGTTACAGTTGTGATAGAAAATACACTAAAGGTCATAAGTGTGCTAAGAAGAAATTATCTTACATAGATTGTGAAGAGGAAGAAATGAGTCCGACCATATTGTGTAATGAATTGGTAGGAATTACCACTCCTAAAACTATCAAGATAGAAGGACATATCAAGAATAAAAAGGTAATAGTGTTGATTGATTCAGGTAGCACCCATAACTTTATTCATTGTAAGGTAGCCAAGGAATTGAATTGTTTCCTATACCCAGCACCAGAATGTCAAGTGATGGTTGCAAAAGGAGGAACTATAAATTGCTCTGGAAAATGCCATAATATTAAGCTAACCATGGGGGAATATGTATTGAATATTCCAATGCTTTCCATTCCTATGTGAGGTGCTGATGTTGTACTAGGAGTACAATGGTTACAATCTTTGGGGACGGTAGCTTTTAATTTTCAAGAAATTTTCTTGAATTTTTTTTCATAAGGAAAGGAATTTGAATTACAGGGTATTGCAGGGAAGCTTGGAAATATAATAAGCTCTAATGTCATGAACAAGCTTCTAAATAAAGTACAATGAGGTGTAATTTCACAATTATGCTCACTAGAAGTTCCAACATCAAAATCATCTATTTTTGCAAATCTCCAAAATGTCTTGGACAATCATTCCAAGGTGTTTGAAACTCCCAAAGGGATCCCACCTATTCTTGATCATGATAATGCTATTCATTTCATTCCAGTAAGTGTTCCTCCAAACATCAGGCCTTATAGATATCCTTATGTCCAAAAGAGTGAAATTGAACATATGATTACATAGATGTTAGAGGCAGGTATAATTCAACCTAGTCAAAGTTATTTCTCTTCTCCTATAGTATTGGTACAAAAGAAGGATGGATCATGGCACATGTGTCTAGATTATAGGGAGCTCAATAATCTCACCATTAAAGATAAATTTCCCATTCCTGTGATTGATGAATTATTGGATGAATTACATGGACTAATTTATTTTACCAAGTTGGATCTTCGTTCAAGATATCATCAAATTATTCTGAAGACTGAAGATATTCTGAACAAAACATTTTAGACTCATGAGGGTCATTATGAATTTTTGGTCATACCTTTTGGCCTTACCAATGCACCTTCTACATTTCAAGGGTTGATGAATTCCATTTTCAAACCATTCCTTAGAAAATGTGTGCTAGTATTTTTTGATGATATATTAATCTACAGCAGGTCTTGGAAGGTTCATGTTCAACATGTTGACAGGGTGCTCAAACTATTGCAGGAGAAACAGTTATATGCAAAAACATCCAAATGTTTCTTTGGAGTACAAGAGGTGGAATATCTGGGTCATATTGTATCTCACGAGGGTTTTAAGGTAGACCCTAACAAAATTAAAGCCATTAAGGAATGGAAAGTCCCCACAACCATTAAGAAGTTGCGAGGATTTCTCGGGTTAACGGGGTATTATCGCAAGTTTGTTAAGAATTATGGGAGAATAGTAGCACCTCTAACAACATTATTGAAGAAAGATGCATTTTCATAGACTCCTGGAGAAGCTAAGGCCTTTGAACATCTTAAAGAGGCAATGTGCCTAGCACTGGTCTTAGCTACGCCAGACTTCACAAATTTTTTTTATTGTGGAATGTGATGTCTCAGGAAATGGAATTGGTGTTGTTTTAATGCAAGAAGGAAGACCCATTTCTTTTGAAATTCATCCAATAAAAGGAAAGTATTTACAAAAACCTATTTATAAGAAGGAAATGTTAGCAATATTGCATGCACTAAAGAAATGGTGAACTTACCTAATGGGAAGACACTTCAAGGTAAAAACTGATCATGATAGTCTTAAGCACTTTTTAGAACAAAGACTATCTTCATAAGAGTAGCAAAAATGGGTCACAAAGATGTTGGGTTATGACTTTGAAATAATATACAAAAAGGGAAGCTAAATGTTGTTGCAGATGCACTCTCAAGAAATAATGAAGAGGTGGAAACATTGATTTGTGTCATTTCTATTATCCAACCAGATGAGATAACTGAAGCAAGAGATGAATGGAAGAAGGACGAAGAAGTGTGGACACTCATTCAAAATTTGCAGCAAGATCCTATTAAATCTGATACATTTAGTTGGAAAAATGATTCCTTATGTTACAAAGATTGCTTATATCTTTGTAACAATTCCCAACTAAAACAAAAGATTCTTTTGGAATTGCACACTTCTCCTTTAGGAGGACACTCGGGATTTTCAAAAACTTATCAGCAGATCAAGAAACAATTTTTTTGGGATGGCCTTAAATCTAATATTCAAATTTTGTGGCAGAATGTTTGGTTTTCCAGCAGAATAAAGTTGAGACAGCTTAAGACAAGCGGCTTTCTACAACCTTTATCCATTCCAAGTCAACGTTGGGAGGAGATTTCACGGATTTTTCTCTACATTTTAATCTAAGTCTAAAGGAAAGAGGTCATCTTCGTTTAGCTCTATAGAATTACCAAGTATGCATACTTTTGTGCATTATCTCATCCATTTAAAGCAAGTACAAGCCATACCACATTTATGGACACAATTCAAAAGCTACATGGAAACCCAAGGGTTATTGTGAGTGACAAAGATCCCATTTTTACTGGAAATTTTTGGACGGAGTTATTTTTTTGTTTGGGTACTCAATTAGCTCATAGCTCATCTTATCATCCTCAATCCGATGGTCAAACTGAGATAGTAAATAAATGTTTGGAAGGATATCTTCGTTGTTTTGTATCTAATAAACAAACACAATGTGTCAAGTGGTTACCTCTCGTTGAATGGTGGTAAAACACTTCCTTCCATATTGCAGCAAAAATGACCCCATTTATGGCACTTTATGGATATCATCCACCATCCATCACATCATATTTAAGAGAAAATTCAAAGGTTCAAGCAGTGGAAGATCACATTGAGAATCAACAAGACGTTCTCCAACTCTTAAAGGTTAACGTGAATTTGGCACAAAATCGAATGAAACAACATGTAGATCAACATCGTAGTGAGAGAAGTTTTGATGTAGGAGACTGCGTATTTTTACGGCTACAACCATACAAACAAATGTCCTCAAGCAAGCTAAGAAGGATAATAAATTATCGCCAAAGTACTATGGTCCTTACAAGGTGTTGCAAAATATTGGTACTATGGCATACAAATTAGAGCTTCCTACTTCTTCATGAGTGCATCCATTTTTCCATGTTTCATGCTTAAAGAAGTTTATAGGTGAAAATCTTCCAGTTCAAACAATATTGCCAGAACTTGATGAGGAAGGAAAAATCATATTGGAACCTTAAGCGGTCATGGAAACAAGAACTCAACAGCTACTGAATTGACCAATTTTAGAGTATCTCATAAAGTGGAAGAACTTACCCACTGAAGATTCTACATGGGAGGATGAGAATTTTATACAAAAGAACCCAGAGCTAATCAAGCGTTGAGGACAACACTTTTTTGAAGGAGAGGGACATGTTAGGTCCCTATATTACAATTATAGTCCCTTATTGTTGTTATTGTCACCCCCTTATTGTTATTATTGTACCCCTGTAACCCCCATATTGTTATTATTGTGCCCTTAAATTATTATTGTTAGGTCGGCTAGGATTACATTGTGGCCCCGTGGACTCCTATATATAGAAAGGGGGTCTTGTAATTTGTATCGTCCAAGAATTGTTCATTCATGTAATGTATTGGAGGTTTCCCCCTCTAGTGGCTTATTTATAAGGCATTGATATCTCTTTTGTTCTATTTTTGGAGCTGGTTTCCCAACATCTACATATTTTCATACATTAGTATCTATTTAAAATACTTGTCACATTCCTTAAGGAAAGTTTGCACATTTGGAGGCATGACTCAACATCTCGTGTGCTTTGGCATGATTTATGAACAAGTGAGGAGGTTTCTAGTAGGATTCCCTTCTGGAAAGGATGGAACATGACATATACTAGAAATTCCACTAGATGTTACAAAGGAAACGTCATAAGTTATAGCATATGAAGATCTAAACGTAAATAAAATTGATTGAAATAAAAATTATTATTTTATTTTTTCCTTGGTGTGTGTATTCCTCTAATTGTTGGCAATCATGAATACACAAGAGATGGGGACTTTAAAGAGTTTTTTTAGTATCTATATGACCAAATTCATGTCGAAGAAGGTGACAATGACATTCATTATATTCTCCATAGTGGGTTTCTGTACAAGTTAGATAATATTTGTGTTCCTAAAGGTGAAAGGTTGCAACTTATCATATCTAATCATTTGATAAGAGTGAATATTTGGTAAACCATTCATTTTGAAGAAGATGATAAGGAACGAACATCAAGAGGAAACATGTATGCGTCCATCAATGAAAGAAATTGGCCTTGAAAAATTGTTGGCTAAACCTACTAGCATTTTCTTCCAATAATGTTAGTTCTTAAGCTTCATTCACAAGAGATGCAGCCAATTCTTGTAGAATTTTGAGAATGTCGAACCACCAAGGAACCCTTGGGGAAACCAATTTGTTGACACATAAGCTAGTTTCATAATTAAATACATTGTTGGATGATTAAACATGTAATGAATTAGACTATGTGATAGGTGGTTAAGCTAGCGGCTAATAATGTTGATGACAAAATAAATAAGTGAATACAATAATAAACCTAGCACTTGACAGGGCAACTGATAGGACTTGTGAAATTAAATATGATGTTAGTGTGATGTATCTTGAGAAGAGCCTAAAAAATTCTCAAGAAATATTCTCCAACTACTTTTTATGCCATAATATCCTACCACATATCCAAAAAGTTGAAAATTAAAGGATGAGAGGACCAAGAGATGAGTAAACCATAACACTCATAGTTAAAAATACATAATACTATTAGAGTGGAAGTTAAAGGTATTGGTAAAAAATGTTTTCAACATATCAAATTGAATAGAAAATTCCAATCATCAATAGTCATATTCTGGGTGTTTATCCTATTTTTTGCCTTCTTTTGTAAAAGGGAAATGAAAAAATTAAACCCTGATGTTCTCAAAAGTAATGTTCATTCTATGGGAATTTAATTTCTTGTTTCTTTGTGTCAAGCTATCTACAAATTTTCCTTGCTAACATTGTGACATCAATGTAAGAGAAGCCCTTATAATGAAATGAGTATTTGTCCCATGAGTTTATTCTTGCATGTTATCATGCTTTCAGTGCTTGCGTATGTGCCAGAAATCATAGCCAGGTACCTAGACTTGGAAGAAAAATCAGGATTTCTATGTAGGTACCTAACCCAATTCGAATTCACGAGTTACAAAACTTAATCAATAATAGCACTCAAAGTGTTATGTTTCTTCTGAGATCCATTCCGTAGAAACATAGATCTCAACGACTTAAATCTCAATTCATGGACCATTGAAGAGTTAGATTAAACATTAAATATTGTGATGAGAATATATGAAGTACACTAATATTATCTATGCATTCATAAGTAACATCTGGAAAACACCTTTGGCATCTATGTTTTAGTTTTTACTCGATATGCATGAACCATTACATAAACAAAATGAGATATTTTGGGAAGTCCATTCAAATATGGAACATTACTATGAAATCCAAGTTAAGCATTGATATAGCATGCATTAAATTTTTTTGTATTGAATTTTAGTTGTTTGAAATATGCTTGTGTTTTTGCTGGAAGTAAATCAACCATGCACTAGATTTCATTTATTTTACAATTTTATGTCATGTATCTATCCTTCTAGTTGCTGGAAGAATTTCCATTGAGTTTAAAGAGTGAGTGGCCCATATTCTTTGAGAGGGTTGATTAACATATCAGTGGGATTCTCCACATATGTGTTATTGGTGTTTTTGATGTATGTGGATGATATATTTGACATCACACTAGACTTTTTCAAAACGTTGAAAATTGATGTGATCCAATTTAAAGCATGATTTCAATTAATGTAGTTGATGATGACCAACTTGAAATTAAACTTTCCATAGAAAAAAATTATGAGGAAGACTTGACTAAAGTTGGACTTTCTTCCTAAAGGAATCTCACCAGTAATACATTTTATCAACCACTCAGTTGGTAGCACGGAAAAATAAAAAATTAAAGCTAATTATCATGGATTATTTGATAACATTGATGGAACCAGGTTATGTACAATGGAAGAATAATTTCTTGTTCTTAAGACATCAAATTAAATTTCACATTATTCATTTGTAAATGTGATTAACAAGGAAGCAAAAGCTATGAATAGGTCTAGAAAAATTATTACTTATTTAATAGTTGACCCTTTAGAGACACACTACAATGTGATGTTGAAAATGAACATGAGAGTTGGGATGCTATAGATATTTTGTGCATAACAAGATATATTGTGATTAAATTGCAGAAAAATAGGAAAGAAATTATAGAATGAGCTGGTGACTAAAAAATTGGCTATGTTTCATAGCTAGGAAGACAAGTAACTTTTAGTAGTTATGATCGGTTAATGCATCAAGAACTTCAAAAGGTCTTAGAGGGACTTGTTACCACTCAATATAACAAGGTTCCTATGAGGGGTACATATGGGACTACTACTATACCAAATGACAACAATGGGACAATGGCCCACTGTCGCCACAACCTATGTCCTCTTCTATTGTAGGATTTTCACCGATGGGAGGAGTCTCAATAACCATCACTTGAGATATATGTATCTCTAAGGAATTTATGAAGTGAGGCAAGGTTTCCCATTGAATGGAAAGTTCAATGAAATTACAATATTTTCCAGAAGATCGGAATAATTTTCAAGAAAAACCCCTAGAAAGATGATCTATAGGAGACCAAGGGTTGAGATATTTTATGATACAAGGATTCATCCAAGATCATGGTAGACAAGAGAAAAGGCTATGAATTATCAAGGAATCCCCAAGTTGACAAATTATCCTCTAGGGTTCCCTCTTGGTGTGTTAGCTAGGGCATCAATTATATATTGAAATTCCATCGTAAGAATTCGTTCAAAATTGGAGCATGCCTATAGGAGAAAATATGGAACAATCTGTTCTCGGCGAAATTCCAAAATTCCTCCTCCCTAGAATTTTGCACAAAGCACTAGAAAATCTCATTTTCCTTAAAGGGATGGATTTTAAAAGATAAAAAAGGAAATGTTTATGGATTAGATCCAAGTTTGACCACAAAGCAACTTGACTAGTACCTAGACCATTGGGATTATGGAGTCATGGGTGCTTATAAGAGGCTAAATTTACCTTCAATGAGGCTAAAAGAGGAAACCATAACTACCCCTCTCAAAAATTACCTTCATTAGCATTACTTAATGGAGTTTCATGGATAAATTATAGAAAATTTCCCAATAGGAACATTCATTTTAGATCATCAATGAGTAATAGATGCAAAAATTTCCAAGATCACGATTTCACACAATATCAAGTAAATTAGGGCATAAATCATGACTCTGAGAAGGAATTCCATTCACTAAAATTTTACATAAAGATGCTAAATAAGAAAAAGCACTTTTTAGACAATATGAAGTATATCCATCCATCAACAATGCATTTAGAACCTCCAAAAAGATAGAAATAAGTCCATTCATCAAATTTCATCCCAAAAACATCCAAATCTTCTCCAAAATTACAAGTTCGAATCCTCTAATGAGGCTAGCGAAAATCCAAAGTGTTATGGTTTGTAATGAGACTAGCTCTAATGTATTTATACAAGCTCTACTAATTTTAATTTTTAATTATGAAGCCCCTAAAACATAAAAAATTATGTGAAGATACTTGGTTACAAGACAACTAAGATAAATTAACAATTAATAAATATCTAATCTCATTTTTAGCTCATGTAGTGGTGATGTCGTCCATGTAAAGTGCTCTCCAAGGCTAACGTTTAGGCCTATTGTGCTCAAAGTGTGGGAAAGGGAATCAAAATCAATAAAGGAGAGGTACGTGGCCTCTAAATGTTGCAAAACATCTCCAAATCCTATTTTGGCTATATGGGCTCCAAATGGGTCTCATGTGTCTCGAAATGGATCAGGATCAAGTCAATTCTCCATTAATCAGGGCATGAAGATAACACAATCCCTCCCATGTCTCTCTGGATATGACAAAACCTCCTTTAGCGCATGGATCAATTGCGATTTGTCGAGTGTCGATGCATGGCCGAATGGGAAATACGGTCCAAGTGCATCATCTTTGTGTTGTTGGGGCATGAACAAGCAACGTGTGGTGCTGAAGAAGCCCATATTGGGGAAATAAATATATTAGAATGGTAGAGGCCCATGGCTCTCGAAAGCCACCATACAAGTGCAATTATGACATTCTAGATTGCTTCGATCCCATATAAGTAGACCATGTTCAAGATGGATACGCACTTGAAATCATGGATAAGGTGCAATGTGTGATCCTCACCTTCCATTACAACAATCCATCAGTGTAATTAAGTAAATAATATTACTAACCGAGGGAAAAATTGGACACTTCATAGTCGAATGCCCTTCCAAATAGGCTTTAAAATGTAAAAGTGTTACTCAGCTCAAAATAAAGGTTAATAAATGACCCTATTAGGTGGTTTCAACCTCTAAGGGGGTGACATGTAATGGTACATCCATCAAAGGTCAGGTGTCATGTGAAATGCTGACGGAACAGAGTGGGGGAAAAGGGAATGCTCCAAGACACATGTCATGGCACTAGGGTAGCTATGATGAAGTAAGCCCACACATTGGGTATATGGATGTAATATGCAGATTTATACAAACAGTTTTAAGTCTAGTTTAGACATCATAAAAAATACATTACTAGAGTATCTAGGACATATCTAAAATGTGATAGTTAGTTGAAATTTTGACACCTGTAGAGAATTTCTTTTTGTTTCCTATTAGCTTTTTATGGTGGTTGTAAGGTGGCATCAGTGCCTCCTAAAGAATAGGGGCATATGGGGTCAGAAAAGACTCTCGAGAGGAAAAATTCGACGAGACAATGATGGTGGTAACAACCCAACTTATAAGTTTACTCAATCCTTTTCCTTTTGTCCTATACCTCAAAAATTCATCAAATGTGATATTATAAGTGAAGACAATCTCCAATATTATGGATTTTGTATTGATAATGGATAATTTATTCATGCATTTAACCACATTTAAAGAGACATATAGTCACGTAAAATAGTGAATGGAAAATAACAATAAAGAGAAAGTGTGTTAGCTTATTTACGATCTCATAATCACCATCTAGGCCAATGGAAAAACCCGAAGGCAATGACAAATAGATATAAGAAATTATACCATTATTCTACAGGGTATTGAAAGTTATGATGTGAATTGATAGCAGTTCACTAAATAGGTTCATAAAAATTGCATAATATCAAATAATTATGATGAAAAACATTGAAAAACTATAAACATGAACCTAATCATAAATACAAGTGCAAGTTTATGGTAATGGAACATATCTAGTTTTTAGAGATAAAGGAAGTTTGAGACCTTGTCGCGACAAAAAAAAAATAGGGGATGAACTGAAGCAGATCATAATCAGGAAAGAATGAAAATTTTCATGTCAACCTACAAGTCTAATTTATTGACGGTCAAAGGAGAAAGTGTCATGATAGGAATGGAATTTTCCAATCATATTCGACCTGTTTTCTTTCGATTTTTTATCCTTGATATCTTTCCATGAATCTCATAACGTGGTAGGTTTCCCCATTTAGATAATTCACATTTATTTATTTATTTGGAGAGCTAATTGTTTGTAAAACGTCCGTTGAAAGAAAACATGCATGTGGTTGACATGTCCTTGAAGATTATGGTATGGAAGCAGCTACAGGATAGGCCTTCAAAGCAACTACAAGAGGAGTGAGAAATAATGAAAATGGTTTGAATAACTCCCCAAATAAGAAATGAGTTGACTTATTCTTATTAATAAGTTTAAAACATAAGCTATTGCAACAAGATTCCATCTAAATAATATTTGAGGATACACTTGGCAAGCATGAAGACCTTGTAAAGCTAAGCATGTTTTCTTTCCTCTTCCACAAGAAGCTAAGGTGAATTACTCTTCATGCATTGTGCCTTTGTATAGGAAGAGTTGAAGGAATCTACAAGGGTTGAACAACATTCTTTAACCATTTTTACAACAGTAGAACTCGTCATTCTCTCACCTACCAATTCCAACGATCAACTCCACGAGTGCAGGCTACTAGGATTATTGTAGCTTTTTATTGTTGCCACTATGATGTAATTCGATCTCGTGAGTAACAGATTTATTTGGTTCAATTAGGCCTTGACTTTTCCTCTTCAAATATTTTGGTTGAAGATTTTTTAGCTTTATTCAAGTGTTTGGTTAGCTTCAATGCACTTACAATATATGAATAAGTGACATAATTTCTCCATAATAGAATATATTGTATCCTCTAACCAAAGGGAAAACTTCATATCTGACCACCACCATATTCATTATATGAGTATAAAGTTGAGGGCATAGATCCATTACCATACATATTTTATACAATAGCCATAGGAGCATTTTAACAATTGCGAAATATGACACTTAACATGATAGGAATTTATATTTTCCATTGAATTTTCAAAAATAACATTGAGAACAAAATTTAAAATATATCCAAATAGATTTAGAATCCTCAAATCATTTAATCATACTCAACTCATTTTTTTCCTTATAGTGTGGCTCTTCCATTGACTTATTTGCAGTCTTCTAAATTGTATCTACCATGTTCCCGCCTTCCCCAACTCTTCATACAACTAGACCAAATACCCCCCCCCCCCTCCTTGTTTTCCATTCTTCCTTGAAAGAAAAATCCAACGCATGCACCTAACCGACAGAGGCCCACTTCGTTTGTTTCCACACCCCTCGCTGATCGCAAAGAAGGCTTCATCCTCCCATATTCTTTTTCCATCCCTTCATCATGCTTCCTTAACCATTTTCATGTCAAGAAAAAGTTATCTCCCGCCTGTTGGAGTATGCCAACTACCCCCTTCCTCCAAAATTTTATTATTATATATTTTTTTGATGTGGGCAGGAAACCTGCATGCGCTCAGGTACGAGCTAGTTCTCTTCTATGTGGCCCAATGAAATAACAAATAAGGATGTGCTACTGATATATATATGTGTATATATTTATGTATATATGTATGTATGTATGTATGTGTGTGTGTTTTTATTTATTTCTTTCAACTTTTCCTTTGTGCACACTTGTCAGTCACCATGGCTTCCACGAAACAAGTCAACATCCTAAGAAAATTTCCCCTTCCTCCAGTCTGGAATCTGTGTCCCCAAACTTAGTATTTTTTGTTTAGTTAATTTTAAAATGTTTATAATGAAAAAGTAATGTGACTGGGACTATTATAAATACAAGAGTTATACCTCCTACAACTCGGGAGATAAGTTCGGTGAGAGGAAGTAACCTAGAAACTCGATGAATAAATAAGGAACCAACGCAGATTCAAGGTAAGATAGCCTGAGGTCCAAAAAAAAAGGAAAGATATATACAAATAGAGAAGGAACTCGTTAAGGAAAAAAATATATACAAACTTGTGTAGTGTGAGGCATATTCGAGAAGGATTAATGAGGTCTGAGATAAGTAAACAAATATGAGTATAAGAGAGAAACTGAAGACAAGCTAAGGAACTTGGTGAAGGTAGTGTAGAAAAAATTCATAAGGGACTACCACAAAAGTATATATCTGAGAATATTTTTGAACTATATATTTGAGAAAAGTTCTGAAGTGTATATGTGTGAGAGAAAAGGTATGAAGGAGTGAAGATCTGAAACATATTTTTGTGATATATTCTCTATGGAAAGGGGGATAGGTTCTTAGTAATAGGGTCTTTTTTTTCTTGGGGAGAAAGGATGTGATCAAGCTTTCCAAGTCTGAGTTGACTATAATATACTTGGAGTTGTTGTGAAGTAAATATTGTCATCAAATCCAATCTGATCGTACTGCTCAAACTAGTTTTGAAGAGTTTTTTTGTAATATATTATTTGGAGTGCCTTTGAGGAAATCCTCTGAGGCATCCTTTAATATACTTAAATTTAGATCTGAAATAGAAGTAAAGTAATCCTTGTAGACCGAAGCACATTTTTTGAATAACACATGGAGAGCCTAGGAGACACCTTTATGGAATGATAAAATGATCATTCTTCAAGCGTTTGTTGAAACAAAAATCACTTTTGAAGCATATTTGAAGACCAAAAATTGAAAACTTGTTTTGTTCAAGGAGTCATACTTGGAGTATAGTTGAAGTATAGCACGTACAACACTTTTTTTGTTGGAGCATTCATCCTTGGAATATAGTTGAAGATAGAAACTCGAAGACATGCTTTGTTGGCGCAAGCATAGAAGTTTTTCTTAAGCAGACATGAAGTTTTTGTAGAGGTAGATTTGAGAACACTTTTTAGACCTGTCTTGGATGCATTATTTCGAAGTATTTCAAGTTTTTTATGGAGGCTTGAATAAGTATTGAAATCACCTTAACATATTGAATCAAACTGAGAGGGTTGGACACCCAAAGGATTGGAGTCATCATACAAGGTTGGAGCCTTGTGAAAAACTAGGTTGGAGCCTCGATTAATATGTGGGGATTGGAGTCCTCATACAAGGTTGGACCATTGTGAGAGACCTGGTTGGAGCCTGGATTTGGTAGTTGAATATCAGAGTCTTCATTCAGGGTTGGAGCCTTGAAGAATTTAAATACTTTCTTGCACAAGTCAGAACTTATGTTTTTAGGGTCATCATAATTTTCATTAATAGAATTATTTTATTTTTGCACATCTTGTGTTTTTCTTAACTAGTGTTTTTAACTCGCATTATATAACAATTGTAAAGAAATATTGATTCAACCCCCATCTCAATTTTTCCAACACTAGCACACCTTACATTTTTTTTCACCTTGCAATATTTTTATTAACATGCTAGAAGGAACTTTCATAATGCAATTTTATTGTTAGTAATATCGTTGTTTATGATAGAAGAAAATATAACATGTGTTAGAGTTCCTTCACCTTCAAATGTTCTTATTAGTAATGTGCTTGTGTTTGTGTTAAAAAGAAATACAACATTCACAAGATTTATTTTGGCATGCAATGTTGTTTTTGGTAGTATGCTTGTATTTGTGCTACATGTAAAGCTAACATGTGTTAAATTTCTTTCACCCTGCAATGTTGTTATTGGAAAATTGCTTTTGTTTGGGCTAGAAACTATGCTAGATTTCTTTTTCTCTCCAATTTTTTTTTTGTCAATTTCGTTGTTTATGATAGAAGAAAATCTACCATGTGTTAGATTTCCTTCACCTTGGAAATGTTATTGGAAATGTGCTTATGTTTCGGCTATAAGTTGTGTTAGATTTATTTTTCTCTACGATATTGTTGATTTCAATTTGGTTGTTTACTATAGAAGGAAATCTAGCACGTGTTAGATTTCCTTCACCTTGGTAATGTGCTTGTGTTTGTGCTAGAACGAAATATAACATGCACTAGATTTATTTTTTCATTAAATGTTGTTGTTGATCGTATGCTTTTATGTGTGCTACATGTAAAATGAACATGCATTAAATTTCTTATACCTTGCAATGTTTTTATTGGAAATGTGCTCATGTTTGTGATAGAAGTTGTTCTATATTTCTTTTTCCAAGCAATATTGTTGTTGGAAATATGCTTTTGTTTATTTTGGAAGAAAATCTAACACATTAGATTGATTTCACCCTGAAATGTTGTTTTGTTCTTGTCTATGTGCTATGCGTAAATGTGGCATGTGTTATATTTTCTTCATATTGTAATGTGGTTATTGGCAACATGCTTGTATTTTGGCTAGCATGTGCTAGATTTATTTTTCCCTAGAATGTTATTGGTAATATGTTTTTGTTCATGCTATAACAAAGTCTAGCATGCATTAGATTTTTTAACCCTACAATGTTATTTGTTTGTGTTTGTGCTAGAAGTAAATGAACGACACACTGGATTTCATTTGTCTTGCAATAGTGTTTTTGAGAATAATCTTGATTGTACTAGAAGTTAATCTAATATGAGGTATGTTTCTTCCACCTTACAATATTGTTATGTCCTTGTGTTTACGAGAGAAGGAAATCTAGAATGTGTTAGATTTCATTCACCTTGCAATGTTGTTATTGTTGACATGTTTTTGTTTGAGATATAAGTACAAATATCATGATTGATATAATTCACCATGCAGTATTTTTATTGGAAATATGATTATGTTTGTGATAGAAGAAAAACTAGCAAGAAATAGATTTATTTTACCCTAAAATATTGATGTTAGCAATATGTTTGTGTATGGTGGAAGGAATTATAGCATGCACTAAATTTATTTTGCAATGCAATATTGGTGTTAGCAACCTTATTGTGTTTTTACTAGAATAAAATCTAGTTTCAATAGATTTCTTTCGTAATGCAACATTGTTGTCGGAAACATGCTTGTATATGTGCTAGAATGAAATATAACGTGCATTGGATTTATTTTGCAATGCAATATTGTTGGAAATATACTTGTGTTTATGCTAGAAGGAAATCTATCATGTGTTGGATTTCATTTTCCCTATAATTTTAGTGTTGGAAATGAGCTTGTGTTTGTGCTACAAGTAAATCAAATAGAGGCTAGATATCTTCTGCTCTGCAATGTTGTTTTTGGCAATGCGAACGTGTAATATCTCTTTTACTTTGCAATTTCTTGTGAGTAATATGCTTCTATTTACATTAGAAGGAGATTTAACATGTGGTGGATTTCATTCGCCTTATAATATTGTTACTGGCAATGTGTTTGTGTTTGTTCTAGAAGGAAATCTAAAATGTGCTAGATTTATTTGACCATGTAATGTTTCTTAGAGGAATATTCTTATGTTTGTATTAGAAGGAATGGTATTGATTTTTAGCTTTCATTTGAAGTGCAAAGTTGTTAATCGAAATGTGCTTCTACTTGTGATAGAAGGAAAGCTAGCACACCTTATGTTTCCTTCATAATGCAATGTTGTTATTAGAAATAGGTTTGTCATTATGATAAAAGGAAGGTTATAATGGGTTAAATTTGCTTCATCTTGCAATATTATTGTTGAAAATGTGTTTGTGTTTGTGATAGAATTAAATCTTGCATGCATTAGATTTTTTATGCAATGCAATGTTATTGTTGGAAATGCGCTTGTATTTGTGTTAGAAGGAATTATAGAATGCACTAGATTTGTTTGTTCTTGTGGAAAAAGGAAAACTATGAAGAATTCACCCCCAGGAAGGTTAGTGCTTTGATATTGTTCTTGGCAGTGCATTTGTGATTATTCAAGAAGGATACCTAGTGATTACAAGTTTTCTTCTAGACACCATTACACTTATGGAACAAATGCTCCATGGGTGACATTGACTCAAGAATCACAATGGTTAGAGTTATAGATTTTTATGTTCCCTTTTATTGAATTTGGAGCAATTTATGAAAATCAATGATAGTAAAAAATAAGTGTATGTAAATATATGTTGTTGGCACTACATTTTAGATTGAGTTGCAAAGAAAGATAATTGTATAGCTTTCCTTTCGGCACAAACACAATAATCCAATCATAATGATTTAATCCATCGAGAATAATGTGATCTTTATATAATTTCGAAGTTTATGAATAAATGTATTATTGAGCTATACTATATTTTTCTTCCAATGCACATGTATCCACCTTTAAAATATCAAGCACAATTCCTTAAAATGTATTCTTTTTCTCTCCATTTTTTGTATAGTTATGAACTTCCAAAAACAAATTCAATAATGTCTAGATGCATAAGATAAGACTCCTATGTTTTTGAAAATTAGAGCGCTTTCAAATTTTGCTCTGCGTGCCTGACATAGGTCGCGCAACATCTCTGCTCCTTCGCGAGAGGCCGCAGGCCTACCATGGCCCCTCCGGAAGATTCATGGGAGGGGACCGATGCACAAACAACCTTCTCAGCTCTGGTAAAATCTTTACCTCTCCAGCACCCTTGACCGACTCTTTCTAAGTTTGTCAAGAAGTTAGATGGACTGAAAGAGGTCGTTCTGCATCCTACTCTACCGCGAATGGCTGCACTCTCTCTTGGTGAACGGGGCCTCATCGGGCAATTCAATGGCCTATGGCCATCCCAAAAAATAGTTCAACGATGGATCGAGAGAAACTGGGCGGAAAAAGTAAGTGGTAAAATTTCCATATGCTTCTGTGGGAATGGATATTACACATTTCATTTTGAATCAAGAGCAGACAAGGACTTAATCTTCAGAAATGGACCATATTTAATGGACTCTAGAGGACTTTATCTGAAAAAATGGACTCCAGACTTCGATCCCGAGCTGCATGTCCCTAGTGCTGTCCCGGTCTGGGTCCGGCTTCCGCATCTCCCGCTCCACTGCTGGGGAGATGACTCGGTTCGAGCCATTGGCAATGTTGTTGGGAAGTACATTGATCGGATTGAGTCCAAGGATAGTATGGAAGCCTATGCACGTATATGTGTTGAAGTCGATCTTGGCAAGGGTCGCCCAGAGGAAATAAAGCTAAAGGTGGATGACTGGACACACATTCAACAACTGGATTACGAACAAATCCCATTTAAATGCAAGGTATGTCACGAGTACAGCCATTTTTCCAATCGCTGCTCTAAAATTGTTAATGATGAAAATTCTCAATCTGAGGAACAATGGCAAACTGTCAAGAGAACAAAGACTGCTACTGCCCCGATAGCTGAAGCTCCTCCCAAGCCCAATCCCTCCTCCTCTTCGACTTCTCCACCCCCCCCCCCCTCCCAAGACAACCTTAGAGTCATCTAATCCCTTTTCCTCCATATCCCTCAATGATGATCCCCCCATCCCTTTACCTCCATCTCAGGATGACTCTCTTTCTCCCACTCCACCTTCAATCCATTCTCCTTCACTCTCCCATGATCCTCCTTCATCAAGATCAACCAGAAGCTCTTCTAAAGAGCATGGTGCTAATCTGGACACACACAAAAAATAAGGACCAGGAAGGAGATCCACCAAACAGCAGAGAGAAGAGAATGCCCAAAAAGATATTGCCATGGGCACCCAAAACTCCATAGAAACCTACATTTTGGGGCAAAACAGCAAGAAAGTGGCACATAGAGATCAGGGAGGGCGAGCAACTCTCCGTATCCCTCTCACTCAATGATGAAAGCCCTTTCCTAGAACAGCAGGAGATTAGGACACCCCTCAAAGATCACTACTCTAAATGATCTGATAACTTATGAAAAACCAGGAATACTAATGTTACAAGAAAAAAAGCAAGGATACCAAGAAATGAGAGGGATTATTGATCGCCTCAAGCAATATGAAGGTTGCATCTGCAAGTCGAGGGGAGCTTCAGGGGGAATTGCCACCCTTTGGAACCACAATGCTTGGAAACACACAACTGATACAGTCAGTCAGTAATGGATTAAAGTCATTCTAGAGAGCCTAACAAATAACCAAAAAAATGTCATTTACAATATCTATGCTCCAAATCACTACAGGGATAAAGCACAGTGTTGGAACTCTCTCAAAGTTGACATATCTGAAGAAGAAAGCAGCAATATCATTCTCGAAGGAGATCTCAATCTCATACTCCACTCCAACGAAAAGAGGGGGGGCTATTTTACACATGACCCCTACAAAACGCAGTTGGAAGCTATCATGCAGGATCATGATCTTATAGATGTTGTCCCCAAAAACCGTAGGTTCACCTGGAATAATGGAAGGTTGGGCAAAGACAATATAATGGAGCAGCTAGACAGGATTTTGGTGAAGGTCTCCCTCCTCTCTTCCTACTCCATAGCATAGGCTATTGTTCTCCCCTTCTCAGCATCCGATCATTACCCCACTGCACTTGTTCTTGAAGTTCACTACTCACTAGGTCCCATTCCATTTAAGTACAACCTGCTATGGAGTAACTTTCCCATTGTTGATCAGATTTTTAAACACACATGGTGTCAGCACATTGAAGGATCGCCAGGTTTCATATAGGAAAACAAAATGAAAAGGACCAAAAGCGCCTTGAAAGATTGGGCAAGAAATCACTATAAGGAACCGGAGAAAGTTAAAGCATAAATCAAAAGAAAATTAGAGCAGATCCATAGCACGATAGAGGAACAAGGGCTCTCCCAAGAATCCAAATCTCAATAATGCAACCTTTACTTCCAGCTATATCGTGTCAATAGAATGGAGGAGCAGAAATGGAGAATTAAATCACACCAAATTTGGCTGCAAGGAGGAGACAAGAACTCCACCTTCTTCCATAAGCAGACCACAGTCAGGAAAATCAGGAACAATGTCATCTCCATCACTGATGATGAAGGCCATCCACAAACTTCCCAAGATGCTATTAAAAGGGTTGCCTCAAAACATTACAGCGCTCTCTTAACTGAGACCAAAGAAGCTGAAGATTATTCAAATCTACTTCAATATCTTCCCACGAAAATCAGTGATGAAATCAAATCTCACAAAGGAAATAGAAGAAGAAGAGATTCAAAGAGCCATTTGGGTGCTTTAGCCAGACAAGGCCCCTGGCCCAGATTGCTTCCCCATCTTCTTCTATAGATCTTACTGGGGGACTATCAAAAAATACCTTATCAAAATGATAAAATGGGCCCAACGCAAGAGAAAAATTGGAGGCTTCACCAACGCCACCCACCTTTCCCTTCTCCCTAAAGAGAACCGACCCTCATCTTTCTCCCTCTTTCAACCTATCTCACTCTGCAACTCCTCATACAAAATATTGACTAAAATCATATCCACCCACCTCAAACCTATCCTCCCCTCACTCATCTCTGAGAATCAAAGTGGCTTCTTGGCCAATAGACAAATTTCTGACTCCATTCTACTTGTGCAAGAGGCAATTCATTCCAGCCAAATTAGAAACGAAAAAGGCTTCATTTTAAAACTGGATTTAGCCAACGCCTTTGACCGAGTTAGACACACTTTCCTCTTTGTTGTTCTAAAGAAAATGGGATTTTCCTCGCCTTTTATCGACCTTGTCCAAGCATGCATCTCTGGCCCTTGGATCTCCCCTCTCATCAATGGCAGACCAGGGCCATCCTTCCAATATTCTCAAGGATTAAGGCAAGGCTATCCTCTTTCCCCCTACCTTTTCATCTTGATGGTTGAATCCTTCAGTAAGGCTCTAGACTACGAATGCCGCACCGGTCTTATCACCAGCATTAAATTTGGGAATGGAGTCAAAAACCTAAACCATTCTCAGATTGTTGATGATACTTTGTTAATGGGAGGAGCCTCCAACATTATAGCTCACCATTTCAAAACCATCTTATATAGATATATGAGTTACTCTGAAGGCATGATTAATTATCTAAAGAGCTGCATTTATGGTTGGAACACAACAACTCAAACTCTTCAAAGCATTGCCAGCATCTTTGAGGTTTCTTGCAAGTTAGACTGGGGCACTTCTCTTATCTGGGTATGCCAGTGAGTGTTGGATCTTTGAAAGCTAAATTTTGGGACACCATCATCGACAAAATGAAAAGGAAAGTGCAGCAATGGGGCTCCTTCTGGCTTAATCCAGCAGGGCGCCTAATCCTTCTGAAATCAGGTCTCTCCTCATTGCCCTTGTATCAATTCACGCTTCTGCAAGCTCCAACAAGCTTTCATCACAAAGTGGAAGCCATCCTCCATTATTTTCTCTGGCAAGGGGGGAAAACTGAAAGAAAGAAATACAACCTCATAAATTGGAAACAAGTTATTCAACCTCAAGAACATGGAGGGCTGGGGATCAGATCACCAAAGTTCTTAAACCTGGCCTTTGGTGGCAAGATATTCTGGAGACTCATCAACGAAGAATCTGCTTGGTGGAAGAATGTGCCGGAAGCTAAATATCTAAACTCTCCAAGGCAGCTGCTATTAGATCATGATATACCTCTCAGAGCCTGCACCAAAATCTAGGGGCTGTGTAGAAAAGCAATTCCCATCCCTGCTTCAAACATTTCTAAGGTGCCGAAGGGAGGCAACAACATTAGAATAGGGGCTGATAAAATAATGGGCCAGCAACCTATCAACAGTAGGCCTCGAACCCAACAGATTCTATACTTCCTTGACAACAAGGGGATTCATAATCTGGGCTAGATATCCAAATGGGACATTCACACACAGCTTTGGACAGGATGGAATTTCCCAGAAATAACTGTTGAGCTACATTCAAGCTTGGATAATCTACAAACTCATCTCCATGGCATCGCCCCCACCAAACAAAACAATGATGATTGTTTTCGTTGGGACCCTTCAGGCTCCAGCTATACAGTCAAAGTTGCCTACCACCATATCTGTAACAGTGATCGCCCCATGCCCATATGGACTCAATGGAAAATTTCTTGGAAATTAGAGACTTTCCCAAAAATCAAATTCTTCATATGGGTTCTCCTAAAAGGGAAAGTGCTAACCTATGACAATCTGAAAAAACGTGGTATTCTTGGCCCATCATGCTGCCCAAACTGTCAAGCAGCTAAGGAAACTATCCAACACCTATTCATAAATTTTCCCTTCGCCACTGCATGTTGGAAAGAAGCTTTTCTGAAGGACCAACTCCCCTGGAGTTCCCACAGCTCCATTGTCGAACTCTTGCAATTATGGAAGAGGAATTATCCCTGGCAATGCAAGAAGAACAATGTGGCTAGAAGAGTCTGGAACGCTCTTCCTTACTCTATGCTGTGGAGCATATGGCTAGCACGAAATCATACAATCTTTAAAGACAAAAAAATCGACATCAGGAAGCTATACAACAAGGCAAGAGGACTTACTCTAGAAACAATAGCTGTCAAATGTCAAAGGACCATTGACACTACTGGTCTCTATGTAGAAGAACAAAATTATATAGGTTGTTTGTTAGATCAAAGCAACAGTGGCCAAAACATTGGCCAAAACATAAATGACAACAAAAGTCACCACAACTCTAGTCACAGTTGGAAAATGAGAATGAAGGATAAGGAATTTGAACTTTGGATAAGAAACTGTAACACACACTATCTCTTCTTTGATGGAGCCTCCAAGTCTAATCCTGGTATGGCTACAGCTGGTGGAATTATCTGCAACGCCAACAGAGACATCATCTCTGCTTATGAATGGGGATTAGGCCCCCTCTCCAACAATAGAGCTGAAGTCCTCGCTCTATAACAAGGACTCATTCATCTCCAAACTCTTGGCATTCACACAGCAACAGTGATTGGAGATTTTGCCATCATCATTAGCTTAATGGTCTACAACCGGACAGCTTCCAATTTAGCACTTTAGCAAGCAATAAGTCGGTGTCAAGCGCTCACCCAGCAAATGCAAGAAATTTGATTCATTCACGTCCTTCGCTCCCTCAACAAGGAGGCCGATGCACGCACAAATAGAGCTTTCTCCAAATCTATTAGCAGTCTCAGATGTAACGCCCTCGATTCCCTCTGATTCCTACCATGAATAGAAGAAATCTCATTAGATTTCTTGCAGAGGTATCCGTTGCAATCATGCCCAAGAGTCCAACGGCATCCAGGAATATACTTTTGGAAATAACGCACCCAGCACCAGCACGACAAATGCAAGATTTACAGGTCCTGAAAGCAACCCACTGCCTGCCTAATCAGTCATAAAAACTTTGTTTAAGCATGCTTTGTAAATGTAGTCTTTTACTATCTCAGTTTGTCCGAATTTACACTAGATCAACTTTCTCAATAGTCAAGCACAATCGGAGCATAAAGGAATCTGGTCCTGCTGATGTTCCACCCTATCTTACTTCTCAAGCATACTGCCCTGTAACAATGGAAATCAGACTCCCCAATATTTTTTGAATACAAACATCATCTGATTATGTAAGAAAAAAAAAAGATAAGACTGCTCCTCATCAATATAACAATCTAGGAAAAGTAAAATCTACACTTTCGAGGACCTAGAGTTAACATCCCTTTGTATCCATCCTAAATAGTATGTCCTTAAATGTGTATAGGTAGGGAGTGCTCACTTTCGAACTAAAGATTTGTAAAATGCATTGGATCTTTGATTTTAGAATAAAAATGTGAATTATATAGTATTTACAGTACCAAAACGTTTATTTGGAAGAAAAGATATAGTTTGGTTTTCGATTATCAAGTTCAAACATCAAAGACCCTCACTAAGTGAAATATAAATATAATTTCTCCTTCTCATGGGGATTTTAGACATCTCATGTAGCATCAATCTTGTAATTTATTAGATTTTCCAAAGGACCATGTTTCGGTTCTTCAACTTCTACAAATTTCTTATGATCATTATTCATACACATAAATCAAGAATACAAGTGTTATTTCTGAAGTTAAATAGGAACTTGGTGGTTTGATATGAGTTGATATTTGTCATTATAGGATACTATCTACATCTCTAACTGCCTGATCTTCATATATGTTTTTTGTTTAATTTGTATGTAGAGTAATTTGCTGTAGTCACTAGATGGTGGGAAAAATATTTTCATTATATAAAATATGACTACCATACTATTTAAATTATTGCATCTATATTAATTTTTAGAAAGTTCTGTGTTTTTGTGAAAATATAAAATCATGTTTTACATGGTTCAACCTTTTAATTACAAATTATGATAAAAATTTTGTTACATAATTGGTATAAGCTACAATGGAAAATATAATTTTTGAAAAATGGGACTATGTTGATCTCCTTATTAATGATCAAGTTGTTGAGCTAGGAAGGGTGAAATCTACAGAGTTTGAAACTTATTACGTCAGACAAAGGTTTAATGCAGTTTATGTTACAATTTTGATAATTGATGTCACTCAACCACATTTGATTGAGGAGGGCCATTAATGAAGGTGACATCCATCAATGGAAGATCATGGATTTGAGGAACAACATAAGTAAATAAAAATATTGAAGCATGTGTTAAATATGATTGATAGTATAATAAATTTTTTTTTGAGTAAATACTAACCTTATTTACATTCTTTTATAGGTGCAAATTTTTCTTTTACATTTTCTATTGGAGACAAGATATATCTTCTACAACATGAAGTGAAGGTGGGTGAGGGCTCCATATTCAATAAAAATATTGGGAATAAACTGCGTGGAAATATGGTAAAGAAAGGATTCACAGTGGTTAAAATTTAGAAGGTGTTAAAACATGATGCTCCTCTACCACATCCAACGGGATTTGAGCATACACTAGGGGTGCATTGGAATCTTATGGGGTTTGACCATAATTAGATTTGGAACCTCATTTTCATGATCATGCAATAAATATTCCCAAAGATAGGGTTAGATTCATATGTACAAAGGTTTCATTTACACATGCATGCACATGAACAAACATGTGCATTTCCAAAGGAATGCTTGTTAATGTCGACGAGGATGACATTATTGATGGTGAAACAATATACGAAATGGAATTTGGTTTTTTTTTGGGAGAGATAGATGGAAATTGTGAAATATGCAGAACTGTGGATAATTCTATGCATTTCTTGGTTATATGGCCAATAAATAAGTTGGTGGACAAAAAACATGTGATATTAAGGGTCAAGGAAAAGTTCAAGGAGCCACCCACAAAAATGGTGATATGGCATGTTATAAAGGAAAAAAATCCCTTAAACAAATGGGATGGGTATATTTGTAATGAAAAGGATAGAAAATCAGTTTATATGCATGTAACAAGGCCATATAAAAGGATTAAACGAGTTATGGATACAAAAAAATTCAAAATGTCAAACAAAAACAGATGAAGAAAAAGAAATTTGACTTTTGGTAGAAGATGTATGTTGTAAAAAATATTTTCTTCGAAATGTGGATAGGAAGGCCATTGCAGGTGCTAGATGGGGTATGATACAAATAAATAAAAATGGTATTAGGAAATTTGTCTTGAATTCACTCATGTCAAGCACAATCATGTCAAAGAGCCATGGCCATGACCTACCACCTATTGCTAGAAATGTTAAGGACATGAGATTTAATGGGAATATTATTTGTAAGAAAGCATGTTATAAGATACATAAAATTCCGCAAAGCACATTCAATACTACCATGATTACTTCCAACATGGAAAAATCAAAGTTATTCTTGGTAACCCCAACACATGAAAAGCACAAGCACACACCATGGCAGCCATAGAAATATTGCACATAATTGTAATGGATAATTATGATTTTTCACCACACCAAACACGTCAAGTAGAAGAATATGGAACATATTATCCTTTAATATTTCTTTCTTTGAATTACACACAAAATTATTTGTTAAAAGAGATCAATGAGGCTATTCAAAAGATCAATTACCCACCAATATCACATTCAACAATCAGCAAGATCTCGAATAGTAAGTTTTGATATGTGGCATTTTCAACGAACACCAACTTCTGTAAATGCAATGCATATATTGTGTTGGAATGAAAAACGAAGTGAGAGACTACAAAAGAGTTGGAAGAAAAGGAACAAGGTACGTTGAACAAACATAACAAGAACTTTATTTGTGGAAGATATTTCTACTATTCCCATAGAATGATGTCAGAGTGGTTTATAAAAGAGTATTTGAGCATTATCCATGATAGAATTGATAAATAAAAAGACTTCAGTTGCAAGGCTACGTGTCAAATAAAAATCTATTGTAGCAACAAATTTAGGTTTGTCATTGTGAGGTATGCTAACACATGGGCATAAGACAAGACGTTCTAGTCATTTCTCCCTACCATTTGTACATATGGGATCACAATTTAATATTACATCCCTTGCAAAGTGCTTAAGGGACCTTGAAGACCTAAAAATTCATATGTGTGGTCATATAATTTATGAGAGTGGAAGTTCATGAAACCCACTTCAAAATGCATTACATGACACCTCTATTTAGTCTAAATTTCAAGTGTACAAGGATGATTTTATATCTCATGGAAGATCAAAAAGTAAAAATGTTGATTTTAAACCTCTTCCTCCACATTCGTTTTTACAGTTAGACAATGCAACAAGTGATAATAAGAATCACTATGTTTTCATGTTTCTATCACTTTTAACTGCATTTGGTGTCTTCATCACTATTGAGGTTGGGTTCTTTCCTATGTGTAACACGAGTGAAGACATATATGGAACCTATGGAATAATATCTTCCAACCTAGAAAATAAAGATAATATATAGATATATTATTTACCTTAGATGATGGATAGACATCACATAATTGAAGAAAATCGAGTCTCTCCACCTACAATTATTGACATGGCCTATGACTTCAAAAGTTTCCTTAATGAATACATAAAGTAAGGAAAAGATTCACTAGTTGGACATCTTAAATTCCAATACATCCAATTTCCTGAACTCAATGATGTTCTAGTACTAAGGTACAAAATATCCATGAGATATATTGAGTGGTTAGAAATAGTTAAGTTACTCGATATAGATGATTAATGTCGATCTATAATTTCCATAGGGAAGCCATATTCCTTAGCTTCCCAAAAGAATGATGCTTATTTAAAAGAGCTAAAGGAAAGGATAAAATCATACATAAAAATGTCGATGGAGATTTTGATAATGCGATAGATGAATCAGTATATGTTGGACCCAAATGCAACAAGCCAAAGCCAACATTCAATAAAATAATTGACGTTGAGAAAGGAAACATGTTGCTAGTTAGATCAGGAAATGACGATGCATGACGAAAAATCCATTTCATATATATTTAGGGATAATGAAAGTGAGAATCTTCATGTAAAGGTTGATTGGTGGAAGCCCATGTCATCGAAATAAAATGGAAAAGTCTTAGAGCAATATTTGGTACCAAATCTTGATGACACAAATCATGGATCTATTCCAATTAATACTTTAGTGTGAGCATGGATGCCAAAAGAAAGAACATTGAAAGAAGACAAAGGTAAATAAATATGGTGTATAAGTAGTTCTTGATCTACTTGACCAAATATCTCAAGATTAGGTTTATATGATTCATGAATGTAATTTTTTTTTTTGAAGGATCTATTAATATACATCGAGACACACTTTTTAATATTTGTTGTATATCAATTATTCTCTTCATATTATTTTTTGGAGGAGTTTTATATTATTTAGTATTTCAATGTAATCATTTGGTCATAAAAATTACATGACGGTGCCATAAAATATTTAAGCTTTCAAAGCTTTGTTTGACCAACATGACTTCTCACCATATAAAATACCATAATCAAATTCAATAATTCACTTAAAAACAACATCTTCTAACCTTGGTCTATTAAAACAATAGTGGAGTAGCTAATTAGTATTCTACTTAATGTAACCAATTTAAACACTTAAAGAATAAATGCATGACATGTGTAACAATGTTTGAAGTGAGTTTTCCTTAATATTCCTTACTATAATTGATATAAATCGAATTTGATATTTTATTGCACTCTAATTTATAAAAAAAATGACTTTTATCATAACAACAGAATTGGACTTATAAAATATTTCCTCTTATAAAATTTGAAGTGGTTCAAACATTGTACTAGTATAATAAATTTGTACTTAACATAGGAAAGTAGTGAGTCTCAATTTGAAATTCTCATTAATAGTAAGAAACTCAATATTAATACATTGTTAAATAACTTTACACGTAAGATTTTTTTACAAAATATATTATTCATGAGTCAAATTTAATACATAAATATAAATAGTAATGATAATAGAAATAATGTAAGGAATCAAATTTTATATGAATGTAAATATGTTATTTTCAATATAATATCCTTAAACACTCTAGGAATAAAAACTAAACATTTGTAATAAATAGTTTAGTCAATTTTCTCTCTTTTCTCTAGTATTTGAAAGTAATCAAATTGTAATACTCTATTCCTATTCTAATTCATGGTTGATTTTTTATTTTTTTTCTAAGTAAGTCTAGATTCTATTACTGAAACATATGGTACATATAGTAGTGTGCCTTCATAGGCATTAAGAGTTCAGAAAAATAACAGAAAGAGGGCTGCCCACAAGGGGAAACCAGCCTGTGAAAAAGTAAGAGAGCTGCCTCGATGAGGAAACCAGCATTGAACAAAAAATATAGGACTGTAATAGTACTTTGACGTGCCAAATGGCCAGGATTCCTGAAAACATCAACGAGACAAAAATTCTGAACAAAATGACAAAAATGTAACTGTCTGTCCTAGATACCATAGTCGTTAGAGGGAGGTTCTTCTTCGATTCTGCATCCGTAGCTGTCATCATCGTCATACAAAGTGGGATTTGCTGTTGTGCCGGCCTCGCTTCTCTCCATTGGCATGCCTTTGACTTGAGAGCTGCCACCGCCATATCTGCCATCGCCAGCTTCCTGAGAGAGATCCTGAACGCCGGTTTGAATGGCCTGGTCGGAACCAGGGGTGCGTTGCTGAATGCCGGGATGCGCAGGAGGCAGGGGGTCAGAGCCAAATTGCGGGAGTTCTTTGAATGTAACAGAAACATTCGCCACCACTAGAGGCTGGGAGGTGAGACAAGGGAAATGAAACAGAGCCATGGAGGGGTTAACCAAGTGAGCCAATTTCGCGCTGCGAGGGCCAGGTTGAGGCGGAGTGACGTGAGCGCCACGCGGAGGAGAGGGAGGATGCATGTCAGGCCCACGCTCATGCCTGCGTCTATTGGTCGTGCGAGGAGAGCGGCCATGGGAGGAATCAGAAGTGGAGGGGGAGCGGCGACTAGAGGAAGGCCTGGCTCGAGTGCTGCCTCTGCGGCACCTGAGCCTGTGTCAAAGCCTGGGCATCGTCCCACCGAGAAAGTGCGAGCGTGGCGGAGAATTCTGAGAGGCGAGAGAAGGATGCAGGGTGACAGGCGAAAGAGACGGAGGCGAAGTGCCAAGGAACAAAGGACAAAACGAACTGTGAGAATGGTGGAAGTCGGGTAAGAACTCCACACAACAATAGAGATTGCAGCACCTGCCCAATGCAATGCGGGAGCTGGGTAACTTAGCTTCCGGAGGGCAGCCAGAGCGGACCGGAGGAGTATAACTCTTCATAGCGATGAACCAAATGACCTGCAGAGCCAAGAACTTAAGCGTCGAGGTGGTGAATGAGCGCCTGGAGCCGAAGGACGACATCGAAATACATTTGCTGCCTCGTCTTCCCCACCGGCTTGAATGCCATCACAGGTGACGGGCTGTGGTTTTAATGCCTTCAATGCACCTTGAATGTGGAGTGTAGGCGGCCATGTGGCCTCGCCACGCGCCGGCCTGTCCACAGATCTCCATCGTATCATATGGATGCACTCGCATCCGGGGTAGTATTGTCCTGTTGCACCAACTGAGTGCAGTCCTGAAAGAGTTTGCTGTCATTGAGATTAGAGAGGGGACCAGCAAAGAGAGTTTGAGTGCTGGTGACTCCTTTGTTAGCCAGTAGATCAGATACCTTATTGCCCGATCTTCTGATATGCTTTAGAACAATGGCTTTGTTTTGTTGCATCCAGTCTGCCATAAGTTCTAATCTAGCTGTCAATCTCCAACTATCAGAAACTCGCAAGGGGGGGGATCCCTGAAGCAGTTTCTGGACCATGTTAATGAGAATTTGTGAATCTCCCTCGATCTCTAGAGGAAAGTAGTTGTGGAGTTGGGAAAGTTGCAATCCTTGCCAAAGTCCTTCTAGCTCTGCCGAATTGTTGGTATCCCAGCCAATAGATCCAAAGTAGGTGAGCAGAGGGTTTCCTCGGTGGTCCCTGAAGATTCCCCCAAATCCAGCCTCCCCTGGATTTCCTTTGGATGCTCCATCGAAGTTGAGCTTCATAGTGCCATCTGGAGGGTGGACCCATTTGTCGTTGGCAGGTGAGTGCTGCATAAAGCACTTGGATGGCATGGGATCTAGGGGAAGATTTAGCTGCCAGCTATCCCAAATGCCTTTTTCGAAGGGTTGTGAAGGGAAGTCATCCTGATGCCATTTCTGAAGTCCTAGAGTTTCTTGGAGGTTCCTGCAGAGATTGCTCCAAAGGACATCGAGAGGAGTATTTTGGCTTTTGAATACTCGCCTGTTCGTCTCTTTCCAAATGTTCCAAAGCGTGAGGCCTGGGATGAGCTGCCAAAGGGAGTTTAGGAGAGAACAATTATAGGGGGCTACTGGCCAATTGCGAATTATGGCATTAAGGTCTTCCCTGTTCCTGCCCTCTCTTCTGCATTTGAGGCTGATGTTATCCCATAGAAAAGCGGCCAAAGGACAAGTGAGCATGAGATGATGGATTTTTTCTTCTTGGTTGTTGCAGTTGGGACAGCGGGATGGTCCAGTGAAGCCCCGTTTGATTAGGTTGTCCCAGGTGAGGATTTTATGGTGGCAAAGAAGCCACATGAAAGTGGATACCTTGGGCCAAAGATGTGGCAACCAGAGTCCCTTCCAAATTGAGTCAATGGGTTCCTGAATGTGAATGAGCAAAGAATAAGCTTCCTGGGTTGTGAACTTGCCTTTGGGAGTGTATCCCCACCTTATGATGTCTGGCTGCTCCGAGTATTTGAGTTTCCTGCTGTTTAGCTCCTTATCAAGCTCCACCTGAACATGATCATGCTGCTGATTCAGACAGATGGCTGCTGCTTTCCATTGTCTAAATCCTTGGATAGGATTCTCCTCCCAGAATTGACAGACCTGGGCTTCAAGGGAGTGGATCTCGTGAGGTTGAAGTTGTGGATCGATGGAGGTGAGCAGTTTGGGTCTTTGCTGCCAGGCGTTTGTCCAGAAACGAACAACCTGACCATTATGAAATTCCCAGAAATAGTGCTCTTGGATCAAATGACAGTGTTGTTTCGCTGCATTCGAGATCAACGAACCTGAATTAACTGTGGTGAGTCTGATGAGCTCAAAAGTAGGTTGGTGATTGGTGTATTTGTCGGTCCAAAGCTTCACCCATGGGCTGTGAGGCTTGGAAAGCCAATTCCACCAGAATTTTGCACCCATGATAGCATTGTTGTACTGGGGATCCCGAAGGCCCAGGCCGCCAGCATGCTTGGGGGTGCAGATGGTTGCCCATTTGACTAGAGCCCATTTCCGGTTTTGGCCGGAGGCTCCCCAAACGAAGTTGCGTTGAAGAGCCTTGATTTGCTTGAGAACCCACTTAGGCGTAGCCAGAACAAAAAAAAGGTAGAGAGGCATAGACTGTAAGACAAACTTGACTAAGATAAGTCGGCTGGGAAGATTGAGAGAGCGAAAAGTCCAGGAGGAGAGTCTGGCTTCGAGTTTGTCAAGAAGGTGCTTCCAAGAGGTGTGCTTCAGGGCAGAATCTATGAGGGGGGCGCCTAGATACTTAGCAGGAAGCTTGGCTATGGTAAAACCCAGGATTCTGGCAATTCGAGTCTGAGTATAGGGAGCAGTGTTGAAGAAAAAAATTTTGGATTTTGAGGTGTTGACAGAGGTGCCCGAAGCTTCAGCAAAGGTATCGAGGATAGCTTTGAGGGAGGAAGCTTCTTGGGCCGAGGGATGCCCAAAGAGCATGTTGTGATCCACAAATTGCTGGTGCGTGATGGCAGAGGATCCATGGACAGAGATGCCTTGAATCTGCTTCCGGTGCAAAGCTTGTTCTATGTATCTTCCTAGCCCTTCGGCCATTAGAACAAAGAGGAAGGGGGACAGGGGGTTGCCTTGACGGATGCCTCGAGAAGGAGAGAAAGGTTGAGAGGGGAATCTGTTGAAAAGGATGGAAAAGAAAGAGGAAGAGATTAAACTCATGACCCATCGGATCCAGGAGGGGTTGAAACCAAAGGCTATTAGCACATGGCGGATGTAGCTCCAGCTGAGCTTGTCGAAGGCTTTTGACAGATCGATCTTCAAGAGCATGCCGGGTTTTTTGATCTGCTTCAAAGAGTGAATAACTTCAGGGGTAAGAATGATGCCATCCAAGATTTGACGGCCTTCAACGTACCCAGTCTGCTCAGAAGAGATGAGAAGGGGTAAGAGTGGCTTGAGCCGATTGGCAATGACATTGGATATGATTTTGTAGATAACGTTGCAGAGGGAAATGGGTCTGAATTTTTCTGGAGTGGCAGCATGGTCGACTTTGGGAATAAGGGTGATGAAGGTGGCATTGAGAGACGGGAGGAGCCAGTGCATGGTTCTGGACTTCTCGACTAATTGCCAGACCTCATTTTTTATCAGATCCCAGAAGTGGTGGAAGAAGCAGGTTGTGAAGCCATCCGGTCCTGGAGCCTTGCCTTCTTTGTTCTGAGTGACAGCCTGTTCAACCTCCAAGAGCGATACCGGCCTAAGGAGAATCTGATTGTGCTCCTCCGTGATGAGTTTAGGGATGTGGGGATGGATCTTGTTGATCGCTGTCTGCATGTCCGTTCTTTCTTCTTGCAGGACTATTTTGAAGTGAGTTGTAAGTTCTGCTTCAATGGCCTGGTGTTCCTCTAACCGTTCTCCTGCTTGGTTTTGAAGGAAGTTAATGTTTTTGTGCATCATGCGCTGTATGGTGGAGCGATGAAAGAATTTTGTGTTCCACTCACCCTCCTTTAACCAACGAATGCGAGATTTCTGTTTCCATAATATTTCTTCCTACTGTCGCCTTTCTTCCAGCTGCTTAAGAAGGTTTTTATCTCTTTTAGAATCATCTCCTCGGTTCATCCCTCTTGAATGATGTGTGTCTGAAGCTCCTCCATTTATTTTTCGAGCTACTTTTGATGTTGAAAGATGTTACCGAAGGTGGAGTGGTTCCATCTTTTGATGTGGGTCTTGAGGTCCTTAAGGTGCTGCTGAAATTGATACATCTTAGAGCCTGGCGGTGGGATGAAGGCCTTCCAAGCTGATTGAACCATGTCCTTGAAGCCTGGATGAGTGAGCCAGAAGGATTCAAAGTGGAAAGGCCTTCTGGATGTGTTTCCAGGTCTGGACCATTGTAGAGAGATGGGCTAGTGATCAAATCCGGCAAAAGGCAGGATAGAGGTGTGAAAATCGCCCCCAATGTGAATAGCATTGTCAGACAGCAGAAAACGATCCAATTTGGAGGCTATTTGTTGAAAGCTTGCTCGTCTATTGTTCCAGGTATGAATGCCGTTGGAAAAGGGTATGTCGATCAGCCAATTGCGCTGAATGAAATATTTGAAGTGATTGTTTTCTCCTTCAAGTTTTGCACGGCCTCCTCTTTTCTTATCAAGATTTGTGATCATGTTGAAGTCGCCACCAAGTATCCACAGAGGGTGGTTTCTAATGGAGTTGAGAACTTCTATTGTGTTTAGCAGAACTATTTTCCTTTGTATGTCCTATGGGAAGTATACATTTGAGAAATGGCCATGCAAATTTGTGCCCAGAATGTGGAAGGTTGCTTGGATCAAGTTGTGGGCAGCGTGAGCGTCGCTTATTGAGATTGACTGCGGATCCCAGGCAATGGCGAGTCCGCCTGAGAATCCAGATGTGTCGACAACTATAGAGTTGCAGCACGGCTAGGCTCTTGAGAGAATGGGGCCAAGAGTAGAGCTTGTGCATTTGGTCTCCTGCAGAAAAATAACCTGAGGCTTTTCCAACTGTATCAAGTTTTTAATCATTCTGAACTTGGTGGGGGTGTTTAGACCCCTTATGTTCCAAGAAATGAGCTTCATTGGGAAATATCTTCCAGAGGTTGAAAGAACTTGGTAAGCTTAGGGTACCTACCAAATTCCATTAACATTTCTCCAATGAGGATGGTCCTTTGTAGATCGGTTTTCCTTCCTCGCTTTTTTGGGTCCTCGAAGATTTTCTTGCTATCCCACGGGCTTCCAGTTTGGATTCCAAGGGCTTTTTGATGTTGCTGCGCCCTGGTCAGGGCGACTACCAGATTTTCGATCTGTTTTTCCGATATGGTATCAAAATCTTTCTTCCTGCAAGCTTGTTCTAGAGTAAAGATGTCTAGCTCACCGATGTCCACCCCTTCAGGACCTTCCTCCATTAAACTGATATGGCTAATGGGCATTTCAGAGGAGTATAGCTCCATTTGGAGGGAGGGGGCTTCTCCTGAGCCAGAGGCAGAGGAAGGCTTGGGAGGGAG
Organism: Pinus albicaulis; assembly: GCA_034641835.2. NCBI lineage: Eukaryota > Viridiplantae > Streptophyta > Pinopsida > Pinales > Pinaceae > Pinus > Pinus albicaulis. The sequence goes on from CM076574.1 coordinate 488,274,357, forward strand.
GAGGAAAGCCTCAGGTGAAAGCGCATGCTGGTTAGAAGAGGCAGGGATATCAGGGATTGGTTTCGAGACAATCATGGAAGTAGGGATAGCCGTCTAACCCTTGTTATCAAGAGCAGAAGGAGGAATGTGGGCAAGGATTTCAAAGCTATTGCTTGAAGAGGGAAGATTCGGGGCTTGAGGATTGGCTTTGGGCGCACCAGCAGAGGGTTTTTTGTTGTGACGCCTACGGGATTGGACTTTGGTGAAGCCATCGGCATCAGGTCCAGGGGAGACTTCCGAGGGCTTACTGGGTGAAGGATTGAGAGGGCAATCCCTGAAAAGATGGCTGTGAGCATGACATTTACGGCATCTGAAAGGAACATGATCGTAATCAATGGATTGAACCCATTCAAAGTCGTCGTGATAGAGACTTACCAAGTTAGGGAGGGCTTGCGCTAGATGCATGAAGACGCATAGTCGAGCATAGGAGGTATATCGTCTTAGCTTGGTTTCCTCCGCGATTTTGACAAATTCTCCTAGTCCATTGCCGATATCTCTTAAATATTCCTCATCCAAGTACTCCAAAGGCAGCGAGTAGAGCCTGATCGAGACAGGCACCCAGTTAAGGTCCTCTTTGTCTTGATTGAAGCGCTCAACCCAGTCCCGGAGGTAGAGCCCTGAGGAGTTGAAGAAATACGGGCCTTCATCCATGACGTGGATCTTGTCCTCCAGGCAGGTGAAGATGGTTGTAAAGAAGCCTTTGGGTCCAAGCTGCAGCGTGATCTGTCCTTTTTGCTTCCATTTAGATTTGATCCAGCCATGCAATGCCTTTTCCGTGGGCCAGAAACCCACAAATGTGCCAATCAGTGTGTGATCTTTCATATACTGGATCTAGGCATTGATTCTGTGGCTTGGGAGTTCGATTTTTGGTCGATCTGGCGCTATTGGCTTATAGGTTGCAGAGGTCGCTTTTGGTGGGGCGGTGGTGTCTTTCTTGTCCGGATCTTTATCTACATGCTCTTTCAGCGTTTCTCCTTGTGTTTGTGGCATTGTTGCCTAGCTCTTGGAGCCATTGTCCGTGGCCGAGGCTTGTGCCTAATTGGATGACGACCTTGGTATTTCAGCGGAATGTTTTTGAGTGGCTGTATTAGTGACAGTGGGGGAGGCTCTGAGGGCCTCCCCCTGTGGCTGATCCATGAGAGGCATGTTAGTGGATGCGCTTGTGGTCAGGACTGTGGGTGCATGTAGAAGGTGCAGAGCTCTCTGAGGTGTAGCAGCGCCGTAGCAGAGGCGAGGTGAACCCTAGCGACGACGAACCCTAGCAGCTCCGAGATGAACCAAACAAAGTTAGAATAGAAGCCTAATTCATGGTTGATTTTGATCATTAAAATGATTAGTAATTGAGGGAGAGGTTCATTCTACAACCCAATATGAGGAGACGTGTAAGTTTGTCCATCCATGCCCTTTAAAATAATAATAATAAATAATAAATAATTTTTTTTTCTAAATAGAAAAATAATATGGGCTATAATTTTAAAAAAATAACATGTTGTAACATAATTAGAAGTAAAAAAATTGTGTGAATGAGATGTTTAAATATTATAATTTTCAAAAATATTTCACCTAGAAATTCAAATAAACTATTTGAATATTTATGTTAAAATATGTGAAGATTTATGCTAACTAATTTATGTCGATATCAACTTCACATATATCTATATTAATTTTTTTTGGTTAAAATTTTTATTTGGTATTATATATAGTATATTTAGCATTCAAAAATACAATATCTAACAATGAAAAATAACACATAATATTTTGCAGTCTAAAAATGTTTGCACGTCAAGAAATTTGATACCACTTGGATCATGACATCCATACTTAAGATGGATCTATGTTGGTATATATTGGACATATTACTATGATAATTTATCATTAAATAACTTTATACTTAATATGTATCTTTCGTTTTAATCTATTATTCATTAAGTAAGCCTCAATCAACTTAGTTTTAACACAAAATCACAAATAATAAATAATAAATAAATTATGCTACTACTCATTCAACACTTAATTTGATCCTAAAAAAAATATTTTCTCATGTGAACTCTAAAATGGTGCAAACTTCTTACAATAGTATTCTCCTCTCAACTCTAAAATGGTGCAGAATTCCTACAATTGTATGTAATGATTATTACTATCCACTAAGACCAAAGATTGTTATGGTAAAAAAGAATTAAAATAAGTGTTTCAAGGTCATTATAGTTTTGTTTAGTTAAAAGATCGAGAAATTTGGTAGCGTCACAAATATTTTGGAATTTAAATCCAATATGAGCATAAATTGTTTCATCTTCAACCATATTACCAGTGTTGCAAAGGTGATATACTGAAATTGTGCCAACCTTGTCTTAGTAATAATAGTAACTTAACACATACATGATATACTATATCATATTATAATTAAATATCATATTATAATTAAATGCGTTAATAATAGTAACATACACAACATTATTTTCATAAAATAATCTTAACAAACTTAGCTTTTAATACAAACCATAAAAAATATTAAAAGAGATAATCCCAAGGAATTCAAGATTAAGATGTTAAGATTTTCTTTTGCAAGTTTATATAAATTTGTTTTATATACTTTATCATGATAATTTTTTCACAAAAATGGTCAACATTAAAATTAGTGAACCAAGTGATTTTCTAATTCCTCATTTTGAAACAAACTAATCTAGTTAAAGTTCTAAATTCTAGATCCATTGACTACTTCCAAATTTTATGAAATATGTGTTAAGGTCAATCTTCAACAACATAAAAGGGAGAAAGAAAAATACTAATATAAATATTCTTCCAAATACTTCTAAGATTATACACTAAAGAAGAACAAATTTTAAATTTCTTATGTATAAGGACATGCAAACCTTTGGTGTGGGGAATGCTGAAGTCAGAAATTCCTTTCCTTTTATTATACTTTTTCCTCTCCTTTATCTTTTATTGACCATATTGTTGCATTTTCAGCCTAATCAAAGTCATCACAAACTTAACCATATAAAATGTATTAATCATCCATGTTTTAGAATTTATTGTTAATTAAAACATCTCAACAACTATAGAACTTCATTAGGTATTTAATATAGAATATTGCAACAATCTCCATGGTTAGACAGATTTCAATGCACTGGAGGAAGAATGAAAGTTACATATAGATGGAAATTTTCGTCTACATGGATGTCGACTTATCCCAAGATCTCGAAAAATACATAGATCGAAATATCTATAAGTCAAACTAGAAGTGTAGCTCGTACTATGGGTGTCCAACACGAAATCATGGCGAGATCAAGGGAGTGTGCGCACATTATTTGTTCCATCATGAGAAGACATGTTTGAGAATAATCCCTCATTATTTTCTCTTTTAGTAGTCAAGTTTCCTATCCTCACATGATTTGTTCCATCCTGAGAAGACATGTTCCAGAATAATTCCTCATTATTTTCACTTTCAGTAGTCAAATTTCCTATCCTAACAGGATTTTTAAATCAATTGGATAAATAACTGTATAAAAGTACCGAGGAAAAACAAGCCAATTAGTCGTTGTTTATTTCAGTATTTCCATGTTATTTTCAATAAACTTCTACGGATTAATATAATACTATGTTCCCCTTTTTCAATGATTTTTTGGGAAATAGATTAAAACCTACACTGACGTGAGGGCCGTTTTTCATTTATGTTTCAATTTATCATAGTTTATATCTTAATATAATTTCATATAGTTTTCTTTTTCTTAACGTGAATAGTTACATTTCAGTCGTTCTCTAATTACCCGTTGTTTATTCCTAGAGCGCTCATAAAAAGAAAATACCAAACGTGTTTATTTTTCTGAATTTATTTTGTTCAGTAATTTAGTTTTATAGCTCATTAAATTTCATGGACAATGGATACATGGTTTTCAAAGATTGTTAGGGCACATTACTAATCACTAGAAGCTACAATTTCATTCGGTTTAATTTCCTCTTGCAAACAATTAGCATTAGTATTTACAATTACTGTTAGAATTTCCTTTTTACAACTTGAGTTAAGTTTTCTTTCTTACAAATAGTGTTAATATTTTTTTACAAAGTTGTGTTAATATTTTTTTACAAAGTTGTGTTAATATTTCAATTTTGCAATTAATACTAGGATCTATTTTCAGCAATGAATGTTAGTATTTATGTTTTATGCAATTACAAATAGACTTTCAATTATGCAATTAGAATAAATTGTGATTTCAAGTTAGAGATTACTTTTCATTACAATTTTCATTTGGAAAGAACATAAAGAAGAAAAGAAACAAGAAAATACATGTTACAATGTACAAGAAATGTTCTTAGTTTCAACTAAAACAAACTAAAGGGAATGAATAGTTGTCTTGTTAATTGTTAATTTATAAAGGCAATTTACTACTGCAGTTATACATTTGGTTTTACAATGAAATCAGTTAATTTATAAAAGCAATTTACTACTGCAGTTATCCATTTGGTTTTACAATGATGATTTCACTGATTGATGAAGGAGATGATATATGTGGTATCAACGAGCGTTGTTTGTCTATAATCTAAAAATGACTTTCTCATGTCAAAAGTTAACCTTTGTAGGGAACCTGGCATAAAGGCGAGAGGATGTACTTATTTGATAAAAATTATAAAAGGAAGTATTTATGTACCAACTCACGGTTTCATCCTTATAGTTATTAAATAACAAAAATTCCAATGTAATTCTACTTAGGGAAATCATTTTGATCTTGGAGTACGAATTGAAAAATGTATGGTATTCAAGTTAATTATGAATTGCAAAAATTCCTGCTTCCAGTTAAAAGCATAGGTATATAATAAATACTTATCAGGTTTCAGAATCCTCTCTATGAACAAAGGTTTCAGAATCTTCTCTATAAACACTATAGTTTGAGAAGATAAATACATAACAAATCCTATGGAAGATGATCCTAAGGAATGTAAATACATGTGAAAAGTGTTTAAAAGAGGGTGGAGAGCTCTATATTATGTAAAATAAAGTGCAGCAAAACATAGGAGGTACTCCGTGTTAACATGTGTTATAAACGAAATCGATATACATATAATAGGAGCAGAACTCAAGTATGATCCTGTTAAATGTTGTAAATATAATAAAAATACAACTCAAGTATGATCTTATGCAAGATGATCCTAAGGAATGAAAATACATGTGAAAAGTGTTTAAAAGAGGGTGGAGATCTCTATATTATGTAAAATAAAGTATAGCAAAACATAGGAGGTACTCCATGTTAACATGTGTTAAATGAAATCGATATACATATAGTAGGAGCAGAACTCAAGTATGATCTTGTGAAATGTTGTAACTTATCACTATGAGTAAGAATACATGGCTATCATGAGTAGGTTTGGTCTTCAGGACGGATAATATTATGGAAGAATTAATCATATGCTTATATAGAAAAGAGAGAAATTTTTGAAAATCCCAAGAGAAAACAAATGTGGCCACCTTAATTGTGGAATGTTTGAAAATTGACTTTCATTTAGTCTAAATTTAGAGTTTTAGACATCAAAATAACTTAAATATGATGAAAAAAATCATATGTAATAACATATTTCATCTAAAAAGAAGTATGTGAAAATAGGTAATTGTGTGATATATAGGAATTGTCAGCTAAAACACATATCACAATAAATAAATAAATTGAGTGAATAAAATTTAAAAATGATAATGATATTATGGTAACTTCAAGAAATGAGAAAGCTGAAAGAACTTAAAACTAGTGCTAAAAATATTTATAAAACTATAGCTTTACAAAACATATGCAAGACTAAGTTGATAAGGCTAAAATTGAGAGTGGAAACATTAACGTGATAGCAAACTAGGTTGGTTGAGTGCATGCAAATAATGGATCTTAAAATTTTAAAAGATAGTTCTTTTAACCTTGATTATTATAATTTGACATTTACTTATGCATTGCAGATATGATAGCGTTCAATATATGTATATATCTATATATATGAATATGAATGAAAATGTCATTATGTTTAACATGGTTGTGGAGGGTAGTTGAAATATAGATATTATTACTTTTGAAGGGCATGAAAAGATAAACATGTTGACAAAAAGAGATTCTTACTGGGCATGAATCTTACATTTTGATCATCGAAAAAAAGAGGCAGAATGGCATGGTTCACATGGATGGAGAGGGTGTGGTCTGGAGTCTATGTGGTTAGGTCTAAAGTGTTGAATAATGTGAATATTTATATGTGGTATATATGTTTATTATTGTATTGTGTTAGGGATATGGAGAATTTTGAATAGGTAATTCAAAAATAAAAATAAAATTCTTAGTTTTGATTGACTAAATTGTCATTATATATTTATGGGGTTACGAATTGGTATAGTTGATTTATTGGAAGTTTCAGTAACTGATTTAAATATAGTATTGTCAATAAAGAAAAGAGTTAGGCTCACCTTAAATCAAAATGTTCAGTGCAACTTATTAATTGAAACTATACTTAACTAAATATTTAATTGAGTTGATGATAAAAAGGTGGATGTTGATTGGATTTCCTAGAAAAACCCAATGAAATTATAAAATTTTATGAGTTGGGTTGAAAACTATACGGTGGAAAAAAAAGTTTATACCTAAAAAGTACAACCTTAAAAGGTACAAGGATAACTATGAAGAGAAATATCTAAACCTAATTTTTTCTAGTTGACTTATTTTTTCTCATTGGTTGTGAGAAATATTGAAGAAATTACCTAAATAGATGAAGATATATATACATTATTAACACAGTAAAGTTAAATTATATATATATAACTCCAGCTACAAAAATTCATATAACCTTTATCAACAACATGTAAGGACGGACAACAACATGTAAAGAAGTACAACAAGCACAAAAATTAAACGAATTTTTAAAGGTAGGCTCTTGGTTTTGCACTAAAATAAGATAGTAAAGAAGCCAAGATGGACTTAGCTAAGTCCACTTGAAAAAAATAGGCAGCAACATAGATGCCATGAAAAAGATAGAAAATGGAGGTTATCCTAAACATTACCCATGTATGACTAATGCAAATGCGACATTATGAATTTGTAGTAGGAGCATAGTAACACTATATAGTGTGAAAAGCCACTAATTTTCACTCACCATAAGATCTAAGGAAGGTAATTGGTCCTCAAAATGCTATTGCTATACTGTAAATGATGCAATGGAATGGGTGTTTGTATGTCATTTGGTAGTCATTGGAAAAGTGAATTTTTTTTAATTTTTATTATCAAGGTGCTTACATTAGTGTTTTTAACTCTCACTGAGCATAGGTTAGAGTTGTTGGGTTATTGTACATGTTAATGGCTTTGTTGGATACAATAATCACAATTAATGGAGCTTGTTTAGCATGTATGACAACATGTTATAAATAGACTTTGGAATTAAGTAAGGAGTGAGTTTTACTTCATAAATTGAACCACTGGTGAAAGGAAAGTACAATGGAAGATGAATATTTCTCTTATGTAATTTCAGAGAAGAATGTAATTTTAGATATTGAGGATAGTGTCCCTTTTAAGGGAAGGGGAGATGTAATACTCCTAATAATTCTATTTATGAGTTTTTTTTATTTGTTAAAATAATAATAATAATTATAATAATTGTGGTTTTTAAACTTCTGTGGTTATCATTATTTGTAGAATCCATATTATTCACAGTATCAATGTTTCGAATCCCAAAGGGATCCATCATCAGGACAAGAATGAAGAATGAAAAAAGGTCGGAGAAGGTCAAAATATAAATAGTGGATGGAATTACATAAATAAATAAAAATAAATGAATAAATTACATCTGTCCGTATTATTCATAGTATCATAAAACATTGGTCAACGTTTCGAATCTCCAAAGGATCCATCATGAGGACCAGAATGAAGAATGAAAAAGGTCGCAAAAGGTAAAAATATAAATAGTGAAAAGAATTACATAAATAAATAAAAATAAATGAATAAATTACATCTGATGAAACACTGTTTTATTTAAAAAAAATTAATGGATAAGAATTTATTTTGGTACATTAATCATCTCAATAAAAAAAAGCCTAACATAGGAGGTAGAAAGGAAAGAATAAAAACAAAAAAATCACATTTTTGTAATCTTCTTATCCTGGACAACAAGAAGAAAAAGATGTATAGATGAAACACCAAATAAAAAAAGGGCTAGAGATAAGCTCCATAGGTGGAATCTGTAACATTTTAAGGTCTATGAGAGATAAAGAAACTATTAAAAAATAAAATGGTGGGTGAGTAAGGCTTTTCCTTGAATATTTGGGACAACTAGAGAGAAGTAGTAAATAAATGGTTCAAGGATGGGAGGATTATGGAAGCCTCTTATTCTTTTTCCAATAAAGATTCAGATAAAATTAGGTTTAAGTATGAGCCTAAGTATTTACGAATATGTATGTATGGATTGGAAGATTGTATTTTTCAGGGAAGAGAATACATGCAAATACATATTCATACATAAGCATAGAGTTCTATCCAATAGATATGGAAATTTAGGGGGAGTAATTATATATTTAGACACCAAAGTTTTTGACGGAAAAAAGAAATGAAATACCATTTTTTAGCCAAAATTGTTATAAATTAATAAGAAGAGTAAATGACATGTAATGTTAATTCCCAAGTTTACTATGTCCGTTAGCATATGTATACAGAAAATGTAAAAGTAGTATAATTGGGATAAAGAAGTAAAACTGTTAGACTGGTAAGTAAAACTATCATACTCGCTAGGAAGGAACCCTCAGATACAATCTTGCAATAAATATCCAATCTTGTTCGATAAAAAATGATTCGGAATCCAAGAAGAGATGAGGGTTATCCACTACAAAGATCCCCAGAATTAATGAAAATTCACAAACTAAAAATAATAAAATTATTTTTAAATTTGTGCTGGACTTTTAAATAGGAAAAAATGATGAAAATATATTCTATACAATATTAATAGTGTTGCAATTGCAGAATTTCTTAAATGGACTGTCTGTAGAATAAGATAGTCAGCAAATAGTAATCCATTATTTGATTAATACAGGAAGTAATGGGGACAATATTTTCTTTGAGGAATCAAATTATCACTCTATTTATAGAAGAAAAAGAATCCATTCATCGTATGTATTACACATATTACTGAGTTCTCCTCAACAAGTACCAAAAAACCTAAAAAAAATAAAACCCAATGAAGTTTTTAATGGTCTGAAAGATATATTGTTTCGTAAACGAAAACAGGCAATCTTCTTGTATAAACAAAAGAAAACCGGGAGTGTTATATAAAGCGTAAAGTCTTTTTTTTTGTTCCAATGAGTAATCCAGTACATAAAATATATGCATGTATTTTGTCTATGTACATTCTCCAAGGGTAGCCTTAATGGATGCCCCGAAGTTTAATTTACGAAATGGAAACAATACATGTACATTAAAAAAAGAGGGGTAGAACAATTCAAAATAGCCTAGAGCAAGTCCCAACCCTAATAGTTAGGGCTTACAATTTAGAAACAACAGAAAACTTTGTCATGCCATCAGAAGGGTATAAGCTACAAACTGAAATAAAAAAACGACCGAAAATAAGTTTAATGTTGGAACCTAACACCTCTATACTTGTAAGTTTCAGAATTAAAACTATTTCCTCTTTCCTTGTTGAATTAAATTGACCATACATGTGAAAACAAGGAAAATGTGACTAGTTGTGGAGTGTAGAAATGCAAAAGAAAACTAAGGAATTGTCATATATTATGAAGAAGAAGAACCCTTACGTGAGAAGGATGGATTTCAAACGTCCGTCATCTGCATCTAGAAATTCAGTGCAAAAAAAAGGGAGTTGAACGCTGCTTAAAACCTCATAAATAAACCTTAAATGATTATCTCTCCTCTTGAAGAAGTCCATAATGATAAAAAAAGATTTGGTTCGCTTAGAGTTGGAAATATTACGTAAGGAGTCCACAGATAAATACACCCCTCTCTATAGTCCCCTTGCAAGGTAAAAGGAACAAATCAAAACATGTAAAACTAGTGGGTAAAGCATTGAAAGGAGAGTGAGCTTTAGGGGTTTCTTTGTAGTTCTACCTTGAGTTTTTCTTTAACGACTTCCTTAGAAATGGCCCACGTAGCCCCAGAGTTTTGGAATTCGTTATCCTTAAATCCTAGAGAAAAGAGGAGAAAACGAAAAATCTCGCTCTAGCAGGAGAGTGTAACCATGTCCATGCATCGAAGCGAAGTTAGAAGTAGTCATATTCCCTGCTAAGTAGATACAAAAAAAGAATTGATCATTTCCAGTGAATAATTAAAGAACAGAGCCACACAGATGTTTTCATAATCTCACCTGAGATGGAAAGAAACCATAGACCTTTTTCAAACAGTTGGGAAATCACTGGAGGAATTTAACCATTGTATTTGTGGATATACCAACAACTGAAGGTAATGGTTCTACAAGTTTCGAAGAAGGTAAGTATAGCTCCAAATCAGTGTCAATGCAAGTGCATAATGGGATGGTGTCCACAGGTTGGGGTGGGGTGGTTACCCTAACAATTTCGCAGGTTGGGGTGGGGTGGTTACCCTAACAATTTTGCTGGGAAACCTAACCCGTATGTTGTCGAAATGAAACCTCGAGTATTGGATCTAATAGTGTGAACAAGTTGCATGTAACAAACAATACTACTAACCACGTATTAAGCATGACATGAAGTTATCGATTTGTCTCACAACTAGTATGAGGTGTCTACAAGTCACCATAAACCTTTGTTACCATGGATATTAAGGAATAAGGTTTAAGGCCTATTCAATCATAAATGTATTGAGTTGTCTCACAACTAGTATGAGGTGTCTACAAGTCACCATAAACGTTTGTTACCATGGATATTAAGGAATAAGGTTTAAGGCCTATTCAATCATAAATGTATTGAGTTGTCTCACAACTAGTATGAGGTGTCTACAAGCCACCATAAACCTTTGTTACCATGAATATTAAGGAATAACGTTTAAGGCCTATTCAGTTATAAATGTATTGTATTGAGTTGTCTCACAAGTATGAGGTGTCTACAAGTCACCATAAACCTTTGTTACCATGAATATTAAGGAATAAGGTTTAAGGCCTATTCAATTATAAATGTATGTGCTTTGTTTATGACGTACGATATGATTCAAAGCATTTATATTCTATTATACAATTTCCTAAATGTTAGTTCATATACTAATATTTTCTTATACAATTTATATTGTCCTATACGAATATCTGTCTATGGTAGTTCACATATTATATAAAACCTATGTGATTGACTTATTACATGGATTTATTTTATTATATATATATATATATATATATATATATATATATATATACATATATAAGAGCTAGTTACCTAATTGGGTGACACCGGAATTTACAAAGAAAATAAGGAATATAGTTGAAATCCTCGAACAACCCATACATGTAAGGAAAAAATGAGAAACAATAGTGTATATATATCTAGTTATAGTCTCAGATATATCATATTCTTCTTAATAGGTGATAACAAAAGAAAAAACTATATGATTGATGGTATTGTTACGCTTTAAGGCGTTATTATTTGAAAACAACTTCTCTAGTTATTAATGTGTCCATGTCTGAGCCATTGGATGAAATGTTAAACGATTGAAATGTTTTAGGCCATTAAATCGACAAGTAAATAGTTTTGTATATATTTTATATAATGTTAATTTTTTTTATTTCTAATAAGATTCATTTTAGGTGTATAATAGAAATGTTGTCATCTAAATTAAATTACACAAAAATAAAAGTAAATTAAATAAAAAGATTGACATAATATAATGAACATTTTACTAAATCAAAATACAATAAAAAATAAAGATAATAAAATAAAATAATAAAAAATAGCTTAAGATGGCCTAGATCAGTCTTGACTCTCGATCTACTAATAGCCAAGATTGATCAAATGTCCTCATATGAAAACCTCTTTTAGAGTGAAAAGAGAATTGATCCCTCTATAAATAATATATATCTAAACTAACTACTTAATAAAATTATTTTTAATTGTTTATAACCATTATTCTTTTAAAATTTTAGGTAACCAAATGTATCTAAATTTTCGTACATCCAAATATACATAGTTTTTCTTGTTCTATATTATTTTTTTTACAACTATTTTATTATTCCAAAAGGACATGGTTTTTTTTGTTATATATTATTTATGTTACAAGTGTTTTATTATTCATTAGTAGTATTTCTTAATATATAAAAAAATAAATCAATAATGAAATTTTTTAAAATATGTGAAATTATTTCATAGGACATGATTTATCTTGAGCAATAATGATGAATGTTCATAATTTTCATTTCTTAAATAACACTAAATTTACCTTAATTACGTAATTGTAATAGTTTGTAACTACATCATTATTCTTTCCGATATTTTTTGTTAATGAATATCAAATTTCTTCTATTAGAAAAAAACTATATACATATCTTTAATTACCTAATATTATTTGAAAACAACTTCCCTAGTTGCCAATGTGTCCATGTATGGGGCATTGGATAAAATGTTAGACGATTGAAACATTTTAGGCCATTAGATCTACAAGTAAATAGTTTTATGTATTTTTTTATAATGTTAATATTGTTTTTCTTTTTAGTAAGTTATATTGATTTTATTACCTAATCTTATTTGAAAACAACTTCCCTAGTTGCCAATGTGTCCATGTCTGGGGCATTGGATCAAATGTTAGATGATTGAAACGCTTTAGGCCATTAGATCTACAAGTAAATAGTTTTATGTATTTTTTTTATTTTTAGTAAGTTATATTGATTTTAGTTGTATGATAGAAATGATTTCAGTTAGTTGGATCTACCAAGAGCCAAGATTGATCAAAAGTCTTCATATGAAAACCTCTTTTAGAGTGAAAAGATAATTGATCCCTTTGATAAATAATATAGATCTAAACTAACTACTTAATACAATTATTTTTAATTGTTTATAACCATTATTCTTTTAAAATTTTACTTAATAAATGCATCTAAATTTTCATACATCTAGATATACATAGTTTTTCTTGGTCTATATTATTTTTGTTACAACTATTTTATTTTTCCCAAAAGACATGGTTTTTTTTTGTTATATATTATTTATGCTACAAGTGTTTTATTATTCATTATTCATTAGTATTATTTCTTAATATATAAAAAATTAAATTAATAATGAAAAATTTTAAAATATGTGAAATTATTTCGCAGGACATGATTTATCTTGAGCAATAATGATGAATGGTCATAATTCTCATTTCCTAAATAAAACTAAATTTACCTTTAATTACTTAATTGTAATAGTTTGTAACTACATCATTACTCTTTCCATTTTTTTTGTTAATGAATATCAAATTTATTCTACTAAAAAAAGCTATACAAATATCTTTAATTACATAATTGTAGCTAAAAAAATATTACATGTTTTAAACTTTATAATCATAAACAAATTTTATATTATATGATTTCAAACTTAATCAACTTATTATTCTAAAATTTTAAATAAAGTTTTTCACTACATAACTTTAGCTTTTATAATTTTTTGATTTTTCAATTCAAACAAAACTTACAAAAGAAAAAACCCATTCAGCGCTTACTGTAGATTATAGTTTTACAAAATTGACACTATGTGATTAACAATAGAGTAAGTTGAGATAACCCTAAGGGGTTCTTTTACAAGTTTTATCATAACCTTTCCCTCCATCCAATATATATTAAAGGGTCTTCTAAAGAGAAAGTGTATTCTAGTTTATAACCTAATCCACAATCAAAGAAAATGGCTAGGGATTTCACAAAAATTTCATATTATATGATGTCAAACTTACTCAACTTTTTATTTTGAAATTTTAAACGAATTTTTTCACTACATAACTTTAGATTTTATAATTTTTTTATTTTTTAATTAAAACAAAACTTACAAAAGAAAAAACCCACTCACAAAATTGACACTATGTGACTAACAATAGAGTCAGTTGAGATAACCCTAAGGGGTTCTTTTACAAGTTTTATCATAACCTTTTCCTCCATCAAATATATATTGTATTGTCTTCTCAAGAGAGAGTGTATTCTAGTTTATAAATTGATCCACAATCAAAGAAAATGGCTAGGGATTTCACACAGTATTATGCTGTAACCGGTTTATAACCTGATCCACAATCAAAGAAAATGGCTAAGGATGTCACAAGTTATTATTCACACAGTGATATATTGACGTTATTATTTTAAATGGATCCTATTAGATGCATGGTTGCAAGAGACACTAAAAATTCAAAATAGATATATGTTATGACATCCATATTCTCTACAAACCATCCAAATATCCCTTCTTATATAACAATTTCTAACAATAACCTCTCAATTTACTCTCCAATTTTTGAAACCCCTGCCCATGCTCGGCAGATTAGAGTGTAAAATCAAATGTTCACGTGGCTTTTTTAAAGGGTTTATAAACAAAAAATACAATGAGAAAGTCAATATTGTGGTATAATAATTGATTTTAAAATCATTGTGACAAACAAAACATCTCATTAGCTCACAAAATATATCTAATGCTATAAGGATCTCAGATGATAACAATGTTTTGAATCACAATAACTAGGTGACAACCAAAAAAAGTTTTAGCCACAAGAAAAAAAATCACAAAAACTGACAGAATGTATCTAAGGTTGCAATGAACCTCATACATAGTGATGGACATCATGAGAATTTTAGTGAACATAGAATACAACCCTAAAATTTCTATACTCTTTACCAATTTAGAATAACCTAAGATTTCTATATTGGATTATGAGGTGGGTGGTACAACAATTGAATATGATTCTTAAAGGGTAAGGGAATTTAGATACTCTATCCTTCCACCAAAGCTATAAAAAGTGAGACTTGTAGATTATAATTTTACAAGATTGACACTATGTGATTAAGAATAAGTAACAAATATTAGGTATTTAAAAATGTATTTAAAAAGTAATAAGAAGAAGGCACACGAGGGCCATGGTAATTAATGTGATTCTTTGTACTATTTAATTTAAAATTGTAATTTGTATTTGTATTTTTTTAATTGAATATTGTTAAATGTGTTGTAATATTTTTATTTAAAATAGTAATTTATATGTGTATTTTTTAAAATGAATATTGCTAAATGTATAATTGAGTAAAATGTATTAAATTGATATTCTAATTTTTAAGATATTTATTTAAAAAATTCAAAGTATGGTGAGTTTTGTTTTATTAATATTTGAGTCTAGATGTGCAGAGAATGAATATATCTCATGTCCCAAACAAAATTCTTCTTTATCTTCTCATTATAGCTTGCACCTTTACACACCTCTCCTCCTCCCTGCATAAATTTAAACTATAAGGCGCAAGGTAGTTGATGCATATAGGAAAATTTAGATATGATAAGAAAAATGTGATACTCTATTGTAATTTTCTCTACAAATGTGATGGAAAGTGTGCTCTAAATGTTAAAAATTTCATGGTTAATGTAGTATAAGCTACCTCCAAATTTACAGTCTTGTATACAAGAACAATAAAGCTATGTCCAATATCCAACACCATAGAGTAACACATGTTCACCAATTCAACAATTGCCTATGACCAATATCCAACACCATAGAGCAAAACATGTTCACCAATTCAAAATTTGCTTCCAAATCTCTCTCAGTGCTACAATTGTTTTCATAGTAAACTTGTTTTTATTGCTCTTGAGCTAATGAAAGCCGTCATTGTTTTATATAGGAGCATTTAGTTATGATAAGAACATTTTGATACTTTCTATTATCCCTTTTAATTTTTTAATGATTGAATTAAGATTAACATGTGTATGTTGTCATGAGGATATTTTTTATTTTTCATGTCAATTACCTTTTATAACTCTAGGAGGTTCTTAATATTGCCTTTGTTTTTAATAAATGGAATTCAATTATATATTTAAAAATATGATTAGGTAAGACAATTTTAGGATTATAATTTTTCTTTTCTAAGTTGAAAATGTGAATTTTTATTTA
Organism: Pinus albicaulis; assembly: GCA_034641835.2. NCBI lineage: Eukaryota > Viridiplantae > Streptophyta > Pinopsida > Pinales > Pinaceae > Pinus > Pinus albicaulis. The sequence continues at coordinate 488,290,415 of CM076574.1, forward strand.
CCGAAATTTGGCTCCCATGTTTAATACCTCACCACGGGGTTTTAAGGTAATAGATAACAAAAATTTAATGACATATAAAACAAATAATTTATACATCAAAAACATCAGCTCTATATATTATAGTAGTTATCTCTTGAAAAAAAATTCAATTTGGCATTCAATTATTTATTAATAAAGTTGTTTTAATTAGTAGGGAGTACAATAATTTTGTAATAAAATAATAGCAGAAAACATATTCCCAATATAATTTATTTGAATAAATAGATATGTGTAAAATAATTTAATAAGAAACTAGATTAAAACTATAACTTAAAATTGTGAAATTACTTTGTATTTTTTGTTTCTTATGTATATAGAGAAAGAATAAACCAAGTTTGGAGTTAGGAAAATAAACCATAACATAAAGAGCAATATCTCCTTCCAAAAATGTCTCCATATTAAATGATATTCACTTTCTTCTATACAAAGGCTATTTTTTTTCATATACAATATACAATTTCTAACAAGCATGCAATTAACGCTCTCATATGTAGATGAACTTGGAGTAAACTCTATTTCTGTTAATAAAAAATCTCTTCATTTACATATATGCTAGATAGATTGTACTTTAATTTATTTAAAATATCTTTTTTGAGTTACATGTTCATTTAATTCTTGTTTTAGAGGTTTATTAATCACCAAAGGATTTTCACCCCCAATTTCCTATTTCAATATCTAGAGCAAATTTTTTATATATGTGAATAGATTATGTTGGTTTATATATATGTTTCCACCTATAATTTCCTATTTCAATATATATATATATATATATATATATATATATATATATATAACAACATTTCCTGGTTGATAACTCTTATCGTCAATATCTTTGAAACCTTCATGACCTTCTTCCATGGAAGAAAAAAATTCCTTTCATTCCTTCACAATGGCTCCTTCTCTACAACAACTTATTTCTTCTAGGCTACTCTTCCCTATGCAATTTCCTTACTATGTTTCTTTTGCAACATGTGGTGAAATTTCTAGTTATGGTTATAAGAATAAATTTACCTCTTCAAATAAGTTAAAAACTTATCTCTCACCAATACTCAATTACTAGAGATGGGTATGTGACTTACAACTCTTATTAATAAATATGGTGGATGGGTGTGTGATAATTACAACTCCTATTTGTCTTGGTTGTGATTCCTTCTAAGTGAAGGAATGTGTTCCTAGCTTTTAGGAGGTTGTTAGATCTAGTTACCTTGAAGATATTCTAATTAACTAGATTGCTATATTGTTGTGAGGTTGAGAGATTTTATTAAAGTGTTAATTATGAAATCCAGATAGTTTCTCTATCTTAAGAATCCATTAATGTATTTATATTGTAACATTACTTGGTTAATTTGACTATGTTTATTAACAATTAGTTAAACAATCAACTAATATTGATGTCTTAATTAAATAATTTTACCACATCATTTTTCCACCTATACTATATGTAAAAGCATTCTTAAAATATTTGTGCCATCCATTTGAGGGATATTTTTCACCCGTATTCATGAAAGATGATAAGCTAACCATGAGTGACATGAATTATACTTACTAGTGATAGGGTGGTTTTTGAACAATGTTGTGGTGTTCATGTGGGAGATTTTGGTTTTTAGACATTATTAAGGTCCAGGTACAAGTGGAAAGTGGTGAATACGGACGAGGTCCTCATAAAAATATTATATGAGAAAAAAATAATACATCATAATTTACATCTACTAGTGTACCACTAGGGAAACCAAATTGATAAGATAAAAATAGATATGTTGTCCATATACATTGTCTTAAATGGACAAAAATCCTAAAAGATAATTTAGCCTAAAAAAATTTAATAAATTGCAAACTGAACCAAAACTAACAACACCTATCATCACATATTGGAGGATACTATCACATATGCTAAAAAACAAGAGTAAGAACATTTACATTGATATAGAATTATCCTAAATACTTTCATGTATATCAGACTTCATGTCAAAGCTAATTAAAGAAAATTTGAGGTAAAAAATGGGCCTAAAAAACAAATGTACAACCAAAATAAACTTTATAAGAACAAATAGTTGTTGGCATCATGAATAATGTGTTTTCCTTGATGGAAACCTACTTGTAGTAGGATGAGCATGTGTTTTCATTGATGTCAACCTACACAGTAAAAATGTCAGCATTATGGTAGCATGAGGAGTATACATGCCAATTCAAATGTGATAGAGAAATAGATAAATAAATACTAGTCAGTGATAGATGAATGATGAAGGCAAAATTCGAGGAAGTATATGCAAGTTTGTGAAGAAAAGACACATACATATGCACGTATGATGAAGATAAGTCGTGTATACACAAGTTCTGTGAAGTAAATACACATACATATGTAGGTATGATGAAGAGAATTCGCATCTACGTAAGTTTTGGGAAGAAAATTCAAGTATGTACACATGTTTTATGAAGAAAAGTCAAGTATAGATTCCGCACCATGGTATTCTAAATACCAAGGGACTTTACCACAATATTGGACCATAGCATTGAGCCAAGAAACATATATTTGATCTCGTCAAAGAATACCATTGACATTAGTATGGTTTTAACCTGTGGTATTTTTAATGTCTAAGCTATATAAGGATATCAAGATCAAAATGTTTTATGTGTGCAAGTGATGAATATTTGATGAATAGTTAGATCTGAGGAAAGTATGCATGTAATGGGATATTGATGAATTGTCTGATCTGAAACTAAGTATGCACCTAGAAATTTGATGATGCATTAGATCCAATAGATCTGAAATGACTATATTGATAATGTATTTTTTTGATCTGTGATATCTATGTCTTACTTTTGTTTTACTATGTATACCAAGAGATGGGTTTGTTATGAATATTTCGTGTGTACTAAAGGTATAAGTCAATAATTGCAAATTTTTATGCAGTTTTGATAACCTAAAAGGCATTTGCACACATGCGTTTGATAACCCGAAGGGAACGTACACACATGGGTTTCATGCTCGTAAGTCGTGTGTCAATTCATCAATTTGGACATATCTCTACGTGGATTTGATACATGAAGAGCGTGTATACATGTGGAATTGTTTTGTGGAAGATGCGTATATAACCTACAATTTTCTTGAATATGATGTATTATTCATCTAACTAGTCTTACTATGTTTCTTTTATATTTCTATGAATTTTTTATGTTTATCTAGGTTTAATAGTGATGCTTGAAGTTGAATTGATTGAAGATTCATATGTTGAAGAGTGATGATGCTACTAGTTTTATGTTATTAAAGATCATTTATGCTTCTCTGATTATTTTAGAATGAATTTGTGGTTCTAAATGTGACTCATAGTTTATTTCAAAATGACAATGATTTAGTTTCAGGGTTTAATTTTTTCAGATATGTATGAAAGTATGCTTCAAGGAAGTCGTGTATACATGCAGATTTGCTAAATTGAAATAGTGTATATATTCAGACATTTTTTTATTAGATTTCTTACTTGGTTCAGTGAGTTGATACACTGTTTGGGTTCAATGTTGATATTAGGGTTACAATGATCTAACTTCTTTGGTTGTTTGAGAATAAGTTTATTTATTTGGGTCTTGGTTGGTTTAGTGATTGGTTGATTCATTTGGATCAATGATTGAGTGATTTTTTAGAGTGAGGAGTTTCAGTTTTGATATTTGGTATTGGTCTTAAATGATTGTAGTGGGTCCTATCTGAAAATTTGATGAAACATGGCCTACATGTTGTGATTTTTTGAATCAGGTGGATCTAGTGTGAAAATTTATCAAACGTGGTCCACGATGGTGCTTACGGTTGGAGCCTTCAGTGAGGGATTCGAAGCTTCCTTCCTGTGGTACCTAGTAAATCATATGAGGGGGTATGAGCTCCATTTCGATGGTTGTCGATAAATGAGATCAGGGGGTTGGAGCTCCCTTCCAGTCGCTACTAGATTTTCCTTCTGTAGATGGGTGTGTGCATGCTTGTATGGGTTTGTGCTAGTACAAGATTGTAAGAAGTGTTTATTAGTAATAAAAATAAGACAAAGAGAACAACAATAGTGGATTCCTCCCAAATTAGGTTTCCACCTAAAATTTTGGTTTTCATGTGTGTTGATTATGTGTGATGTTTTATTTTGTTCTTACTGCAGATGGTTACTCTTTAATTAATTCTTAATGAATTACTGATACACTAGTTCAAGTTATATAGATGATGAATTATATAACAAATAAGTTGACTCGCTATACTCTACTTGTCTACATAACGGTCACGTATATATTCAGGTTTCTTTCAGTAAATTTTTGTACATAAATATGAATAATAAAATAAAATCTTAAGTGAGTTCAAAATATTGATTCACCCCCCCCCCCCCCCCCCTTCAGTATTTTTCCCAAAACTTGGTAAGAGCAGATCCTTTAGAAGAATATTGATCGCTTGAAGGATATATGTTAATATGATGGTAAAGAACATGATATCTCTAAGAAAGGATGTGACTGATATATCAGATTCAGTGATAGTTACAAATGTCAACAAATATTCAGGTTTGGGAGCACCGCACTTTCTAAGAAAACAGTAACAAAGAATTCTTAGGTATGTTTTCTTAGTCTAATTGTGGTCCATTTCATTGTCTATGTAGAATTGATGATAGTGATGATGAAATTGAATCAAATAAACTTGCGCTCATGGGTAAAAGTGAAAGTAAGAACTCTATAGAGTAGTTAGGCACAGAAATGATTCCTCTAGAAGGAGAAGATCAAGGCAAGTGAGAAACAATGGTAAATGCAAATTTTCCTCTTCTAAGCAAAGGTAATTATCAACACTAGATAGAAAATATGAAGTATACAATAATGATCCTTGATGTTTTCTATATAGTATGAAATGGATACACCAATATTCCCCCATTAGATGAGGAAGTGCAAAAGAACAGTAAGGAATTGAGTGACATATTTTTTATCATATCAAACTTAGTTTTGAATAAGGTTATGGGTTATACAACTACAAAGTAAGTGTGGGATAAGCTAGAATCAATGCATGAAGAAAGTATAAACAAATATTACTCATCACGGAAACTACCACGCAATCATATTCATGTAAATGTGTCAAAGAATGAACATTATCATAAAATAAATATGATGATGTCAAATGAATCTACTAATCCATAAGACAACATGTTAGAAGAAATTTATGATCTTAGAACAAAACTTGATCTTTCTTTGAAAAATATTTTTAATCTTAAGGATAAGTTGCACGCATATGATAACAAGGATCATATTAAATAAATAAATAATTTTATGGAATGTAACCAATATTGTGAAGGTATTCAAGCTCATATCATCTCTCTAAAGGAAAATATTGAAAAATTATATAAGTGGAATGAAGAACTACTTCAAGAATTTGGAGAAAAAAAAATGGGCTGAAAGAAGAGATTCTCAAATTAAAGGAGAAAGTAGAAGAAGGAAGAAGAGTTGAAGAAGGAATGAAGAAGCAATATCTAGTAAAAGAAAAGAAATATCAAATTACAGAAGTCGAGGTAAAAATTTTCAAAGGAGAATTAGAAGAAAAGGATAAACATTTTAGATTTCAAGATAGCACTAAGATTATGGATAATATTCTTAGTAGTCAAATGTCTCTCGCTATTAAATCTGGTCTTGATTTTAATGAAAATGTTAAAGGAGTATCTAGTTCACAAACTAGTGCTAAGAATCCAAAGGATAATAATGCAAAATCTGAAGTGTTTAACAAAGAGACAAGAATCCAACCTGATCAAAAACCAAGGATCATGAATTCTCAAAGGAAATCATTTTCTCCTAACTATAGAAGTGTCAATCAATTCTCTCCCCTCAAAAATAATTTTGAATGCTTTATATGTCATAATTATGGACAGGTTGTAGCCTATTGCAGAAGAAGTTTGCTTCGGTCTCATGGAAATAGCCACTCCACAAAAATACCATCAACACCCAGGTACTTAGGTTTCTTTAAATGTTGTTGTTTTTCTTGCAACATCTTTGGTCACAAATATATTGATTGCAATAAAAGGAACATGAGACAAAAATATTATGATTCCTCCACTTCCTTTTCTCGTCATATAAGATGTTATGCATGTAACTACCAGGTTCCTATATTACTAGTGTAGTACCTTTATTGTTGTTAGTGTATCCCCATTATTGTTATTTTTCTACCCCTGTAGTCCCGATATTGTTATTATTGTGCCCCATAAAACCCCACTATTTTTATTGTTGTGCCCTTACATTATTATTGTTAGGTCAGCTAGGATTATAATGTGGCCCCATGGACTCCTATAATAGAAAAGAGGTTTTTTCATTTGAATCATCCAAATATTTCTCATTTTTGTATTGTAAAGGAGGTTCCCCCTCGATGTGGCTGATTTCTAAGGTGTTGATCTCACTTTCTTTCTATTTTTGGAGTTGGTTTCATAAAATTTTCTATCAGAGCTTTGTATTCTAGGGTTTTGTTTCTTCAAATAGGTCATCATGGAATTTTCGCTATAATGTTTTTTATACGAAGGTTTAAACACTTCAAAAAAAACCCATTTGCAAATAAATCATGAGGAACATTGTGTAACAAATTCAGATCTTGGTTCGCAACATTTTCAGAGATATGATCTATGGAGGTTAGGGTTTTTGCAGGCTCCTAAATTTCATCTAAAAGAGATGGCCTTGGGAAAATCATCATAAGTCTCTCTTTCAGCATCGGATTGGAATTCTATAAAAAGTGGCCGAACTTACATGGACTTTGGTTTCTGTTTCATCAATTTAAGATCTGAAGAAGGAAACAGTGACACATGGCATGACGTACAATTTCTCTCTATTGAACCAGACTATAATTAGGTCATTGTGGGAGATTAGGCATATTTTTTCCTTGAAGAATCCAAATTAGGTGAGGCCTATGGAATTGCAAAGAGGACTCAGAGAGCTAATACATGATAGAAATTCAGATCTTGAATATCTGAAATAATAGATATACATCAATTTCAATATCAATCTACTAAAAAGCAAGAAAAAGTTGTTTATTTGTTTTCCAAATTGTGTAAGTCTTGTTTGAAAAATTAGTTTGAAGTGATTACAAGGGAATATTTAAGCATAGATATAAATATTGGGTTCTAAAATTCCCCCTAAAAATAATTGAGCACCCATTAAGCCCTCAGAATGCTCTACTATGACTCATGAAGAGGAAGAACTACAACATGATATATCAAAATTACAATAGCAATTTCAACAACTTTCGCTCTGGAAAATAAGACGTATGGTTTAAAGAAAGGCGTGGAAGCTAAAACGTATGGTTTAAATAAAGGCGTGGAAGCTAATATGGATGGTTTGAATAAAGGCGTGGAAGGTAATATGGATGGTTTAACGAAAGGCGTGGAAGCTAAGATGGATGGCATGGAAGCTAAGATGGATGACATGGAAGCTAACATGGGAGACATGAAGAATGATTTAAAAGAAGAGATGGAAGGTTTGAAGGAATTTTTGACAAATTTGATACAAGAAATGATTCCTAATGGTGAAAAGCTAGTACATATAACTCATGATGAGAACAAAATAAATGTTAGTCGTGATTTGATAAACTATAATGTTTGATGAAAGAACCACCATATTCCAAATATGGATATGAGGAAGTTTGATGGCAAGGATCTTGTAACATGGATACTACAGATGGAGAAATATTTTGATCTCCATACTGTGAAAAACACAAAAATGGTACGCATTGCAACTTTACATTTAGAAAAAAATACATTTGTATGGTATCGATGGATTTTCTCTCATAAAAAGATTGTCACTTTGTCAATTTTGATGGATCAAATGATATCACATTACGAGGATACAAAGAGAAACACCTTCTTTAGCCAATTGATAATTCTCAAACAAAAGGGTACAATGGTGGAGGACATTGAGGACTTCCAAAAATTGAATATAAGGGTAACTCATATTCCAAAGGAACACAACATTGATGTATTCAAAGGGAATTTAAACTATAACATCCAACATGAGCTTCACCTTTTGGAACCTGATTCATTGGAGAAGGCATTCATGTTGGCAAGAAAAATTGAAAGTAAAATTATGGGGACAAGGAAGACTAACAATCACATCTATAAATATTTAAGTGTTGCTACTCCTAGACTTCCACAACGTACAAGGTTGACACCAAAAAATTGGAAGCAAAAGGAGAAAAAGGGCTTTGCTATAGTTGTGATAGAAAATACACTAAAGGTAATAAGTGTGTTGAGAAGAAATTATTTTACATAGATTGTGAAGAGGAGGAAGAAAATGAACAATAAACTTCATAGGAAGAGGATATAGACCAGGAACCAACACTAGAGAAAGAAGAAATGAGTTCGACCATATCTTGTAATGCATTAGCACAAATTACCACTCCTCAAAATCTCAAGATAGAAGGGCATATCAAGAAGAAACATGTAATAGTGTTGATTGATTTAGGTAGTACCCATAATTTTATTCATTGTAAGGTATCCAAGGAATTGAATTGCTTCCTATACCCAGCACCAAAATTTCAAGTGATGGTTACAAGTGGAGGGACTATAAATTGCTCTTGAAAATGCCATAATATCAAGCTAACCATGCGGGAATATGTATTTAATAGTCCAATGATTTCCTTTCCAATGGGATGTAATGATGTTGTAGTAGGAGTACACTGGTTACAATATTTGGGGATGGTAGCTTTTAAGTTTCAAGAAATTTTCTTGATTTTTTTTTAGAGGAAAAGGAAGTTGAATTATGGGGTATCGCAGGGAAGCTAGGAAAGATAATAACTTTTAATGTCATGAAAAATTTTCTGAAGAAATAAAAATGAGGTGTAATTTCACAATTATGCTCACTATAAATTCCAACATAAAAATCATCTATTTCTCTAGATATCCAAAAAATATTAGACAACAATGCCAAGGTGTTTGAAACTCCCAAAGGACTCCCACCTATTCATGATCATGATCATGCTATTCCTTTTATTCCATGAACTGTTCCTCCAAACATCAGGCCTTACAGATATCCTTACATCCAAAAGAGACAATTGAATGTGTGATTGCAGAAATGTTAGAGGCTAGTATAATTCAACCTAGTCAAAGTTCTTCCTCTGCTCCAGTAGTATTGGTGCACAAGAGGGATGGATCATGGCGCATGTGTCCAGATTATAGAGAGCCAAATAAGCTCACTGTTAAAGATAAATTTCTTATTCCTGTGATTGATGAGTTATTGGATGAATTACATGGAGGAATTTATTTTACCAAGTTGTGTCTTCATTCAGGATTTCATCAAATTAGAATGAAGACTGAAGATATGCTGAAAACATTAGTTTTCTCTCATGAGGGTAATTATGAATTTTTTGTCATGCCTTTTGACCTTACAAATGCAACTTCTACATTTCAAGGGTTGATGAATTCCATTTTTAAACACTTCCTTAGAAACTTTGTCTTAGTATTTTTTGACGATATACTAATCTACAACATGTCTTGTAAGGATCATGTTCAACATGTTGACAGGTTGCTCAAACTATTGGAGGAGAAACTTTTATATGCAAAAACCTCCAAATGTTTCTTTGGAGTACAAGAGGTGGAATATATGGGTCATATTATATCTCAGGAGGGTGTTAAGGTAGACCCTAACAAAATTAAATGCATTAAGGAATGGAAATTCCCTACAACCATAAAGTAGTTGCAAGGATTTCTTAGGTTAATAGGGTATTATCGCAAGTTTGTTAAGGATTATGGGAGAATCACAACACCTCTAAAAACATTATTGAAGAATGATGAATTTTCATGGACTGTTGAAGTAACTCAGGCCTTTTAACATCGTACATATGAAATGAGCCTAGAATCGGTATTAGATATACAAGACTTCACAAAAACCTTTATTGTGGAATGTGATGACTCAGGAAATAGAATTGGTGTTGTTTTAACACAATAAGGAAAACCCATTGATTTCGAAAGTCGTGAAATCAAAGAAAAGTATTTACAGAGATTTATTTATGAGAAGGAAATGTTGGAAATACCACATGCACTAAAGCAATGGTGACCTTATCTAATGGGAAGACAGTTCAAGGTAAAATCTGATCATGATAGTCTTAAACACTTTTTGGAACAAATATTATGTTCAGAAGAGCACCAAAAATTTGTCACAAATATGTTGGGTTATGAATTTACAATAATCTACAAAAAATGGAAGCCAAATGTTGTTGCAGATGTACTATCAAGAAAGGATGAGGAGATGGAATCCTTTCTTTGTGCCATTTCTGTTATACAACAAGATTGGATAACCGAAGCAAGGGAGGAATGAAAGAATGAAAAATAAGTATGGACACTCATTCAAAAGTTGCAGAAATATCTGAGTACATCTGATACATTTAGTTGGAAAAATGATTCCTTATGGTACATAGATCTCTTATATCTTTTTAAGAATTCCCAACTAAAAAAAAAAAAAAAAAAAATTCAATTGCACACCTCTCCCATAGGAGGACACTTGGTATTTTTTAAAAATTACCACATGGTGAAGAAAGATTTTTTTTGGGATGGCCTTAAGTCTGATATTAAAAATTTTGTGGCATGATGTTTGGTTTTTTAGAATAATAAAGTTGAGACAATTAAGACCTCGGGTTTGCTACAACTTTTACCCATTCCAATTCAACGTTGGGAGGAGGTTTCAATGGATTTTGATCACAGGTTTACCTAAATTTGAGGGAAATAATGCCATCATGGTGGTATTTGATAGACTTACCAAGTATGCACACTTTTTTGCATTATCTCATCCATTTAAAGAAAGTACAGTTGCTACGACATTTATGGAAACATTTAAAAAGCTACATCGAAACCGAAAGATTATTGTAAGCGAAAGAAATTTCATTTTCATTGGAACTATTTGGACGGAATTATTTTCTTGTTTGGGTACTCAACTAGCCCATAACTCATTTTATCATCCTCAATCTGATGGGAAAATTGAGATAGTGAACAAATGTATGGAAGGATATCTTCGTTGTTTTGTATTTGATAAACAAACACAATGGGTCAAGTGGTTACCTCTGGCTGAATGGTGGAATAACACTTCCTTCCATACCATAGATAAAATGGACCCATTTATGGCACTTTATGGATATCATTCACCGTCCATCATATCATCTTTAAGAGAAAATTCTAAGGTTCAAGCAGTGGAAGATCGCATCCAACATCAACAATAAGTTCTCCAACTCTTAAAGGATAACCTAAATTTGGCACAAAATAGAATGAAAGAACAGGCATATCAACATCGCAGCGAGAGAAGTTTTGATGTAGGAGACCTCTTTTTTAACGGCTACAACCATACAAAAAAATGTCCCTAAAGCAAGCTAAGAAGGATAATAGATTATTTCAAAAGTACTATGGTCCTTACAAGGTGTTGCAAAAGATTGGTACTATGACATACAAATTGGAGCATCGTGCCTCTTCTCAATTGGACCCAGTTTTCCATTTTTCATGATTAAAGAAGGTTATAGGTGACAAACTTCCAGTTCAAACAATATTGGTAGAACTTGATGAGGAATAAAAAATCATATTGGAGCCTGAAGCAGTCATGGAAACAAGAACTTGACAGCTACGAAATCAATCAATTTCAGAGTATCTCATCAATTCAAAGAACTTACCCACCGAAGATTCCACATGGGAGGATGGGAATTTTATACAGAAGCATCCAAAGCTACTCAAGCGTTGAGGACAACACTTTTTTCAAGTAGAGGGGAATTTTAGGTCCCTATATTACTAGTGTAGTCCCTTATTTTTGTTAATGTATCCCTCTTATTTTTATCGTTGTACCCCTATAGTCCCCATATTGTTATTATTGTGCCCCATAAAACCAAACTATTATTATTTGTGTGCCCTTACATTATTATTGTTAGGTCGGCTAGGATTATAATGTGATCCCATGGACTCCTATATATAGAAAGGAGGTTTTGTCATTTGAATCATCCAAGAATTGTTTATTTATGCAATGTAAATGATTTTCCCCCCTAGAAGTGGCTGATTTCTAAGGTGTTAATCTCTCTTTTCTTCTATTTTTGGAGCTAGTTTCATAAAAGTAAAATCTTTGGGCATGTTGCAAAATAATGTAGGAACAAATAAATGCAACACAATCGACAACATGGCAAGAAATCATATAAGAATATTAAGGACAAAAGGACTAAAGAAGATGGATCCACCAACACTTCTTTTAATATGAAAAAAAAAGAATAACAAATAAGATGTGGTCTTTCTCTATGATTGTTTAAAAATTAAGATGAATGGTATATAGACAATGAATGATCGCATCACATGACTAGAGATAAGAGTAAGACGGAGTCTCTCAAGAAAACCCAATATGGTAACGTTATTCTTTCAAATAATGCTCCAACAAAAGTTTTTGAAAAGGTAGAGCCAAAATTAATAAAGATAGAGGAGAAAGTGATACTTTATTATTTCAAGGGCTAAAGAAAAATATTCTAAATGTAGGTTAAATGATGGAGAAAGGAAATGTAATTGTGTTAACGTTAACCAAATCAAAATTCATACATGAATAATATGGAAAGGCCATAGCAAGAGGGTATATACATTCAAAAAAATTATATGTGTTTAAGGAATTAAATTCTTGCAAGTATGAGGAGGATTTAGACTTAGAAAAAGAGAAAACAATACCCAATGCAATCCATTGCTATTAAAATAATACTACTAATTGTGATTACATAAGTGATTTGATTTACATGACCTCTTAAGAGTAGAAGATGATTATCACGTCCTCGGGATCAGAGATGAATAATCTCAGGTGGAGAAATACATATGTTGTCTTGATGATGATTCCCAAGGTTGTTTTGATTTTCATGTTACTTATATTACTGATAATGCATCTGGCATAGTAATAGAGAGTATGGATAGATATTATAGGCTTAGGAGGAGTTTTAGTAATTAATCTTCAGTACTTTACATTATTTACCTAGATCCTATGAATAAAACTCACATATATACGTGACTTCTGATACATAGAGTCATGTAAGTTTCTCTTTGATGGATAAATAGTGTTTGATTCTCAGAAAAATACTTTGATATGCTTTACATAGTTATTATTTTCCTTTCTTCTTCTGATGTTGATGGTTACAGCCTTTTGATGCTATTTATAAGTTGTTTTGGCTTATGAGATGTTGGAATATGTCATTTGATGGATTATTGAAGTTGTTTTAATATTCTTATTGATGGACGATTTGATATGATCAGACTTGACAATAAAAATTTTGCACATGTTCATGGGGAGCATTCTCTATGCTTCTAATAGTACATTGTTTTCACTGTGATTGCTTGAGAATTCCTTGTTACATAATTATACTTATATTAATGATGTTGTGGAGATACTCATGTTGTTCTATGTTGTTTTCATGATGCATGGGTTTCTTATAGGGAATGATGCTTATATATTTTTGGATTCCGTATTGTTATGATGTTATTGATCATAATTGTGATGATAGAAGGCTCTCTTTAGTTTCACACCTAGAGATGATGCATTTATGGATGATGCCTATAGGGAAGTTCTTGATTCTTACATGTGTTACATAGTTCGAATACATGTACATGATATGATTAAAATGGTATATTTCTTAAGGATTATGGTCCTAAACAATGATTATCTTGATAATATGGGATCATATGGATTAGTTGACTTACCACTCTTATGATTGATTAATTATTATAAGTTCATACATATTGTTATCTCTATTTCATGGGATATCAATAAATTGCAAAAAGGGACCTTATGGATGATTACTTGAGTTGCATAATGCTGAAATATTTCTTGATGTGATAATTATTCTTACAATAAGATAATGGAACAAGAAAATAATGGTGCTGCAAGTTTCATGAGGACATGGTAATTTATATACTACTGCTACATCTGCTGGATAGTAATTGGATACATAGTATATTTTGAAGGATGATGCTACATTTTCATATCTTACTTCATGATGATGTGCTTGTTGTTGATGTATGAAAATATATGTTGTTGTATGCCTTTGATGAACATGAATTGAGGCTCTTCCTACTAAATGAAAGAGAAAGTTGACCTTGATGAGGTTAAGGGGATGAGTTCTATAGAATAATCTTATCTTGTTTATGTTGCATAGTTGGTCACAGGTTTACAATACATAACTTCTTGACAATATTCAAGTTGATTTTTTCCGATGATTATGGTATAGATCCTATATTGTATATTATTATTGTTGAATATTGTCTTGGTATCACTATCCCACTATTGATACACTTTGTTTTGGGTTATAAATTTCTTATCTATCTATTCCTGTAAATATCATGTAAATACCTATGATGTAATAATTGTAATATTCAATCGTGTTTAAACTATCAGGGTGAAGTAAATTATATATGTAATCCCATGATGGGCATATGATGTAATGTTGAGTCAAATATGTAACCCCACTGTGTTGGGTGATCAATGTAAGAATGAGTCCTTCGTGACAGGAAAGGTCATATTTGTTTGAGTCATCAAGTTATGTACTTCATTGAAAATATTCTAGAAAATCCAGCATATGCTCTGGGGGAGCATGATCATTATTTAGTATTCATATTTAGAAAATGAAATCTAGAGTGATCATATCGACAAAGGGGGCACGAAGCCTTCATTCATCATTGGTTAGCCCTTTTCCCTTGATTTCAAAGTGGGAGAGTAACTTGGCGTTTGAAAATCTTGGTGCTTAGCATGATGTGGTTTACAAGTATTTTTAGACTGAGGCGACCAAACACTAAAGTGGTTTCCATCAAGTCCAAAGGAGGATATTGTTGGAATTATGAATAATGTGTTGCCCTTGATGGAAGCGTACTTGTAGTAGGATGAGTATGTTTTTTCCTTGATGTTAACCTACATGGTAAATATGTGAGCATGAAGGTAGCAACATGAGTATACACTCCAGTTCATATGTGACAGAGAGATAGATAAAGAAATGTCAGTAAGTGACAAAGGAATGAAGAAGGTAAAGTTTTAGGAAGTATACACAAGTTATGTGAAGCCAACCCATGTACATACACAGGTATGATGAAGAGAAGTCACGTATATGCAATTTTTTTGAAGAAAACTCACATATGTACATAGGTTTTATGAAGAAAAATCGCTTATAGTTTCTGCACCATGGTATTCTAAATACCAAGGGTATTTACCATGGTATTGTCCCATAATATTGAGCTCGAAAAGAAATATTTGATCCCATCACAAAATACCATCAACATTAGTATGCTTTTTACCTGTGGTATTGGATAAGGTCTGAGCTATATAAGGAGATGATGTTAAAAGTGTTCTTTGTGTGAAAGTTATGAATATTTGATGAAAAATTAGATCTGAAGTAAGGATGCATGTAATGGGCTATTGATGAATAGTTTTATCTGACACTAAGTATGCATCCGAGAATTTGATGATGGATAAGATCCAATAGATTTGAAATGACTATATTGATAATGGATTCGTTTGATCTATGATATTTATGATCGACACATGTTTTGCTATATATGCCAAGAGATGGGTTTTTTCTAAAGGTTTGGTGTGCATCAAAGGTATAAGTCAATAATTGAAAATCTATATGTGGGTTTGATAACCTGAAATGCATGTGCATACGTGGGTTTGATAACTTGAAAGGCACGTATATACATAGGGTTCATGCTGGTAAGTCGCGTGTTGATTCTGTACTTTGGATAGATCTGTGCACGGGTTTGATTCCTGAAGAGCGCGTATATACTATACACACAGAAGTGTTTTGGGGAAAGCACACATATAAAATATGTTTTTATTGAATATGATGTTTGATCATTCTAACGAGCCTTATTTTGTTTCTCTTGTCTTACTATGAAGCTTTCATCTTGATCTGGGTTTAATAATGATGGTTGAAATTAAATTGGTTGATGATTGATATGTTGAAGTGTGATGATGTTACTAGATGTATGTGATTGAAGATCCATGATGTTTTTATGATTATTTCAGTATGATTTAGTTTTTCTATATGTGACTCAGAGTTTATTTCAGAAGGGCAGTGATTCATTTTTAGGGTTCAGTGTTTTGTTATTTGTAGGTAGGTATGCTTCAAGGAATTCATGTATATAGGTATTTACTAATGTAAAGTGTCATATGTATTATGACATTTCGTTAATCAAGGTTTTGAATTTTTTGAGTGAGTTGATGCAGTCTTTGGGTTCAATGTTGATATTCTGGTTGCAGTGATCCAACTACTTTGTTTGTTTGAGAATAAGTTGATTGATTTGGGTCACAGTTGGTTTAGTGAATGGTTGATTGAGTTGGTTCAATGATTGAGTGATTTGTTACAATTATCAGTTTTGATATTTTGTATTGTTATTAAATGATGGTATTGGGTCCATTCCAAAAATTTGATGAAACGTTCCATACAAGTTGTGATGTTTTGAATTAGGTGGATCCAGTGTGAAAAATTATGAAAAGTGGTCAAAAGTGGTGCTAAGGGCTGGACACATTAGTCATGTATTTTAAGCTTCCTTCTAGTGGTAACTAGTAAATTAGATCAGGGGGTAGGAGATCCATTTCGGTGGGTTCCGACAAACGAGATCAGGGGGTTGGAGATCCCTTCTAGTGGGTGTTGGAATCACCTTCTCCAGGTGGGTGCTTGCATGTTGGTATGAGTATGCGCCAATAAAATATTGTAAGAAGTGTTTGTTTATAATAAAAATAATATAGAAATGACAACAGCGGTGGTTTCCTCCCACATTGGGTTTCCAACTAAAATCTTGGTGTTCATGTGTGTCTCTTATGTTTGAAGGTTTATTTTGTTCTTACTACACATGGTTACTATTTAATTACTACTTAATGAAGTACTCATACAATGGTTAAAGTTAAATAGATGATTAATTAAATAAACATTAAGTTTACTGGATATATGCTAGTTTTCAGCATAACAATTGTGTATATACACACATTTCTTTGAGTAAAGTCGCGTACATAACTATCAATAAAAAAAGAAAAGCTTAAGTGAGTTCAAAATATTGATTCACCCCTTAACCCCCCCCCCGCCCCGCGCCCTGCCCCACCCCTCCCTAAATATTTTTCCCAACAATAGTATTCAATATGATAATGCCAGCCACGGGGGATGATTCACAATTTTTTGAATACAAAAAGTAAAATGATTAAAACATAACTTTAAAAAAGAAAAACAACAACTTTTTCAACTGGTATTTTCAAGTTATATTCCTACAGTTTTACTCAAATTTTAAGCACAAGAACTCATTGTATGAAAAATTTAATTCCTCATTCAAGTAGAACCCATTTTCCATATGTTCTATGGACCCCGCTACACGAAAAATGAAAAAAAGAAATGAAAAAATCTTATTGCAATCACATTTTCTCATGTATTTTTCATTTTTCATGTAGCAAGGTCGACATAAAATATGCAACCTGGCCTTATATGAAAAAATAAATTATGAATCCAATGAGTTCTCCTCCTTGAAATTTGACTAATATAGTACAGAGATAAGTTGGAAACACAAGTTCAAATAGTAGTTTTTTTCGTTTTTTCCTTCAAAATTTGATGATGTAATCTAACCTTATTTTGTTGTTTCCACTACCGTTTTATTATATTCACTAGGGGCTCAGTTTATACCTCAAAATTTATCTAATGGGAGAAATCAATGTTTTCTAGCTTCATAGACAATATTGAAACTCTAGCAATCATCTTTCTTATATTTCATTGTATTTCATTAAAGCATAAGAGTATTTGTTGTTGTTTTCGTAGGTGTCTTGCTAGAAAAATCTCATTATGGTTTCCAGCTACCAGTGAATTCTCGTAGTCAATAACCAATTTTTTTTTCTAATTATAGTATTCCCAGTGTCTTGTACTCAACAAAAAACCTCTTTTTCTACATCAAAATCCATGATGAACCACTTATCATTTCTTGGCCCGTCACTCTACTTATTTAATTTCCATTTGAATATGATTAGGGATTGTACACACATAAATGGAAATATACCTTTCCACCAAGGGTTGTTCACATGGGCTAGAGGGAGTAAATGAATTTATATTTCCCCCATAATCTCTAGAACAATTTATACGAAGGATAGCTTCCAAAGGACTAATGAATAGTTTCAAGAATGATGGAGTAAATTTTAAGCATAGGGCTCCAAAATAACGTTTACACAAGGAGCCTAGGAGAGAGGTAGAGTGATCATGATTGAAGGAGAAGGATGAAAAAGGAATTCTCCCACCTAGAAAAATAAAGATGATATTTAAATAATATCTAAAAATTAAATGAAAAGTACCGATCTTGAGCAATATATAAAGGTAACAACTGTAACACCCCTAGTTTTATGTTTCCTTGAAGCTAGACATTTGAACTTTAATCCAAAGGGGAGTGGACCTCAATGGATAAGTATTTTGTGGATGTAATTAAGTATTTAATTATGGAAATTAAATTAGATAATTCTGTGCAGATTGACCAAATGAGAATCATGAGATCACTTGCTAAATCCATGAGGATGGAAAGAGGAAAATACTTTCCCCAAAAATATTTCAAAAATCCTTGAAATAATTTATTTCCAAATTAGATTTTTGAGGAAAAATCTAGTTTTTCCTCATTGAGGTGGAGAGTAGTTGGGAAGAGGTAAAAATCTGAGAAAAGCAGAAAGTATCTTCAAAAGTCCCTAAATAAGGGAAGCCTAGGCAAACAGGAAGAAAAGCATCGTGAAATTCTAGACGCAGAATTAGAAACAGGATTTGGGGAGCAAAAGCTTAAATAAGCTACTCCTAAACATATTAGAGGTTGGTCTGTTCTGGGACGTGATCTCAGCTTGGGGTTGAGTTTTGGAGATAGAGGGACTCTAAGGTTGGGAGGACTGGTCAATTTCATAAGTGGTATGGTCACATTGTTTATGAATGATTGAATTAATTGTTGTTATGTGTTAGGGTTAATGATTGCAGATGCATACTAGTAATGTTTCTTTTTCTTATGTTCCATACATTTACAAAATTGTTAGAAGAATTAAATCTTCTCAGCTCTGCATAGTTGTAGGAACAATAATTATGGGAAAAATCAGCGAGAAGCTCTAAACCAGTGACTGGTTTTAATATGGAGATTTATGTTACCCCCATAATCCACAAATATGTAACTTTAATCTGCTTCTGTTAAAAATAAAAATAAATCTAAATAATCAATAAGTAGAAGAAAAACATGTATGAAGTTGTAGTCAAAGATGTTAATTTCAGAGCTGTAGATTTGTTAAAGTAACAGTGCATGTATATCGATAGTTTTACCCTCTACACTAGGAAAAGAACAGAGAGAAGAGTACATTTATTAGAGCTATATATATTCAGATGTCAAAAGTGGGGTAATTATGGTTTAATAAACCTGTAGATAACTCTGGTTTGAGAAATAAACATAAATTGGTGCAGGAATGACATCCTTTACTGGTGAAATGTCCAAACGGAATACTCTATTGGAAATTAATTATAAGGAAACTTATATGAAGTGCATGCAAATTTTATAAGCTGTGAAGAATAACAAATATTTCACCCACCAAATCTACATAAAATGTTGATTCGAAGTGTTATCTAGAAAACTGGATATACTGAATATGTTATAAAACAAAACAATAATTCCTAGAGTCTATTATTGTTGACACAAGTAAACAATACATGGAAACTTTAAATTAAGGAGTATAAGGAGAGTTATACTGCTAGAATACTATAATACACATGAACACATAGACCAAGTGGAAATTGTGATTATACATTCAGGAGCCACTAGACTATTACAGATTTTGTAAACTCTTGTAGAAGAGATACTCATATACATTTATGTTACTACAATGTAGAGGAACAGAAATACAAGATAAGACTAGTAAACTTATCAACTCCCTCAAGTAAATTGAAGCAGATAGATTCAGTAGAGATAAATCCTAATATGAACATCCACATGAAATAGCGATCTGGAACCCACCAGAGTATATCATGAATCTATCTTTTCGACCAAGGATGGAATATATATATATATATATATATATATATATATATATATATATAGTTTTATATATCAATTCCTGAACAAAAATAATAAAATGAGACTATCGTGTTCCTTAGCAAACTCATAGAAAATATGTGGTCCCAAGAACTATATTATTAGGATTTTGTTTAATAGTCCAAGTCTTTGGTAACAGTTATTAATACAATAGCAAAATTTATGAAAATAAGACTCAAATGGTCTGAACAAATTATGTATAATAACAACGTGAGAGTCTGCTTTCACTTCGACCAATACGTTGTCGATACTGACCTGAAAGTGCAGGGTGGAGCAAATTCAAATCTGAGTGAAAGACCAATTCAGTATATACCAGTGAAGGAAATTCATAATGGGATTCGAATTTACTTGAACAAAATGAGAGCCATGTAAGACATACGAATTAATTATTTTCTATGAATTGTCTCACGGAAAATAATATATTAGTACTGGGCATAAAAACAAATGATTACCTTGAAGATTGAAACCCTTTACTCACAACGACCTGCAAAATAAATATATATTTTGTATAAAAAAAATTCGACTACCGTGACATTCATTAGGAACGAAAGAGCACAGTAGTGAAATGTTACAAGTGAATCGATTTCATACCTAGGGTAGAAATTTCTTGTCGGAAGGGAGACGCTTAGAGCCAGGGCAACTCGACTCAAATAAAACAAGTATGGCCACGGAAGACCATGAGGAATAATTCCTACTAGATAGTGGTTAAGCATTAGCACAAAAATTTAGCAAAGGGACGCCAAAAAAAATGCAAGAAGCGATGGTGGAATAAAAGTAAAGCGTGACAGAGCAGAGAGATTTTCAACAGGAGATTGATTCATCTTAGACGGAGACGGTTTTAAAAAAAAAATTAAACGAAAAATATGTTGAGAAAAAAAAATAATTTAACAGCTGCTCTAACACTCTAAATCGAATGTATTAATAATGGAGAGGAAAACGTATAAAGGTGTTGTGCACAGAGAGAAAATCCGCATACTTAAGCCATTGAATTGCCCCAATTTACACACCTGAATGACAACGCGATGAAGAAATAGCTATGCCCAGAAGCTTGGGAGAGCATGACACTTCGTTTTCCCCAAGCGAGCAGAGTATCGACCACCAGGAGTCGGTCAGGAATAGTGAAGGGCGAAAGAACAATCCGTTTCACAACACAGAGATAAATATGATTTCCTCAAATCAAACCAACAAAACCCAAATAGATCTGAGCCGTCTCCACCGTCCAAGTGTCCTTGGATCGATGCTATACACGCGGATTGATTGGGAAAAATCGAAACTCAATACATAACCGTGCAACACATAAATGTAAATCGACTGAAATCAAGCCCACAGTACTCAAAATCGTATCACATGGCCGGATATAATAAATGAACAGACATATGTTGCATAATAGAAAAACGTAAACAAACAACCCTTGCGTGTAAATGTGAACCAAAGTCTGTCGAGAGATGACAACAATTAGAAATCAACAGAGGGCCATCAACCCAAGTTGACGTGGAGATTTCGACAAGGTTACCAATGCCAAACACATTAATTCAACCTTGCCACGAAGCACAATCAGTACAACGACTCTAATGTCGCCTATCTCCATAGAAAATTCATCACAGTTCAGGGTACGTGAGATATCCATGGTGCTATGGGTACAATAATCACACATTGAAAACAGTGGCCGCAAGGCTGTAATGAATTCATATAAACGATATATGATTTTAAATAGGAATAGATCGTTCATAACCTTAGATAATTCGAGATCAATACATAGTGTTATAACTCTTGAAAGAGTATGAGTATATAAACACAAACGAAGAACATATCAACCCTATAATCCATAAGGGTATGACATTGAAATAAAAAGCGTAGGTATGGTGAACCCTATAAGAGTTGCGTGTAAAATTTTAATACATAGATAGAAATTTTTATGGATAAATGTAACCATATAAATTATGTGTGAGTAGTATATATATATATAACATAAGCCACAAAAACTTATGGGAAGAGAAAAACAAAACTATGATAGTTAGTCAAGTATACATATATGAGTAATAGAAGGGATAGGAACACCCTGTTCAATAGAATTTCATAAATGGTGAAATTTGAAGGTAGATCTGAATAGTTGTAGCCAACAGAAGAACATAATTTTAATCTATCAATAGAAAAAAAAAATTGGGTGGAAAAGAAGAGACGTTACAAATTGTATCAGAGCTCATGTTAGAAAAAACTGGGCTGTTGTTGTGCTCACTGTATAAATTATTTCTTGTTGAAAAAAAAAAAATTATCACTGATATGTGTTGTTTAGTGTACAGTGTGGTGCTGAAACAAAAAAGTCAAATGGCTGGAGGGGATGAAATTTATTTTGATCTGCGTGATGAAGATAATACACCAGATCATAATGCTTCGGTGATGGCTATGTTGCACAGTTTGCAACGAGAGATGGTTGAGCGAAGAAGCCAGAATGACAGACTGTCATTAGCCAGTGAGGAGTAGGAAAAGCTCATCAAAGAATTGACTTCGCAGAACAGCCATGAATGTGAAGGTTCCGGAAAGAGGAAGAAGGGAAAGTTCTCTGATGATTCTGAGGAAGATGACACTACTAGGCATCAGTATAAGTAGAAAAAGGAATTATAGGGGGAATTCTGAAAGATCAAACCTCCCTCCTATGATGGGGAGAAGGAGGAAGATGCTGAGGCTTGGTTGTTGAACATGATTAAGTATTTCCAGGTCTATGAATATGAAAGCAATCTAAAGGCCAGACTAGCGGTCTACCAGCTACAAGGTAAGGCTACCTTGTGGTGGGAGGAGATGAAAATGGTCCATGCCATTGATGAAAAAACAGTGACTTGGGAAGATTTCTAGGTCAAGTTTAAAAACCGTTATTTGAAGGAACGTTATTATGATGATAAAGCAAAGGAATTCCATGAAATTAGACCAGGACAACTCACTATCGATGAGTTTGTCACAAAGTTTACAAACCTTTTAAGATATGTCCCTTACATTCGGGAAGAGAAGGCAAAGGCGCAAAGGTTTTTGAACTGTTTGCCTGCTGTGTACAAAGAAAAGATCGAGTTCGATAACCCAAAAACTATGGATGAAGCAATGAGGAAAGATAGATTATTCTACCAGCAGTTTAAAGGAAAGGGTGAGCATGGTAAAGGCTAGATAAACAAAGGTGAAATCAAAGGAAAGAAACAGAAACCGACTTACTTACAGAATTTTGGTAGGGATCATCAGCGGAAAAAGTTTAATAAACCAAAAGAAAGTTAAACTGCTCAGTCCCAAGTTGGTTCCAAAGAACTAGATGGAGATAATAAGAAGGAGGGAACAGTTAAAATGAGGGAGCCTTTGAAATGTTGGGGTTGTGGAGAACCTCATCTATTGAGAGATTGTCCCCACCGAAATATTAAGATGATTATGAGGGATTGAGAAGCTACCATAGTAAATGAAATAGCAAGAAATATACCCACTATCAGTGCAACCTTGAAGAATCGACAAGCAGAACACCAAGCTACCATGGTCGAAATGGAAGGTAAGCTTGTTGACCAATATGTTACCATTTTAATTGATCCAGGTGCTTCTTTGAGTTACATTAGTCCACAAGTGGTATAAAATGCAATCTCAAAGCTGAAAAATTTCAACAGTATTGGTTGGTCCAGTTAGCCACCGGCACCAAGACGAAAGTAACTCATAAGTTACCTCAAAAAGAAATTAAATTAAATGATTTTCATACAGAAGTAAATTTAAACATTATGCCCTTAGGCTCATATGACTTGCTGATAAGAATGGATTGGTTGGAAAAGAGAAAGGCTATGATTAACTGTTGGGATAAAACTCTGCATGGCATAGGTGAAGAAGGGAAACCTTTTATTCTCAAGGGAAAACCAAAACCCATCTCTGTAAGACAAATATCAGCGCTGCAATTAAAAATAACAGCTAGGAAAGGATATCAAGTATATGCAGTACATGTCGAAGAATTAGGATAGCAATATGAGGAAAACCTATTGGATATTCTGCCAGTAGTAAGAGAGTTTAAGGAAGTATTTCCAAATGAGATTCCTCATCTTCCCCCCAAAAGAGAGATTGATTTTTCAATCGATTTGGTGCCTGGAGCAACACCTGTCTCCAGAGCCCCTTATCGAATGAGTCCCCCCGAACTCATGGAACTGAAAATTCAATTACAAGAATTGCTGGATAAGGGTTATATCAGACCGAGTGTCTCTCCTTGGGGAGCACCGGTGCTATTTGTGAAAAAGAAAGATGGAACCTTTAGAATGTGCATTGACTATCGTCAGCTGAATAAGTTGACAATTAAAAACAGATACCCTTTGCCCCAAATTGATGATCTTTTTGATCAGGTAAGAGGAGATTCAATATTTTCTAAGACTGATTTAAGGACTCGTTATCACTAGCTCAAAATTAAGGAAGAATGCATTAGTAAAACAGCCTTTCAAACCAGGTATGGTCACTACGAATTTGTAGTCCTACCTTTTGGTTTGACAAATGCCCCTACCACCTTTATGTGCTTAATGAACAGTGTTTTAAACAAGTACTTAGATAAATTTGTACTAGTGTTCATAGATGATATTTTAGTTTATTCAAAAAGTGAAGAGGAGAACAAAGAGAACTTAAGGATAGTGTTGCAAACTTTGAAAGAAAACCAGTTATATGCCAAATTCAGTAAATGTGAATTCTATAAGGACAAGATCCAATACTTGGGACATATTATTTCTGAACAAGGGTTGGCTGTTGACCCTGAAAAGATAAAGGCTATTAGAGAATGGACGGTGCCAACTAATGTTTCAGCAGTGAGATCATTTATGGGGATTGCAGGTTATTATCGCAAGTTTGTGGAAAGATTTTCCGCAATAGCATATCCCATAACTTCACTACAAAGAAAAGGTGTTAAATTTGAGGGGACTGAAAAATGCAAAAACAGTTTTGAACAATTAAAATTAAAACTCACTACAGCCCCTATACTGAGGATTGCAGATCCTGATAAAGAATATGTTGTGTGTACAGATGCCTGTAGAGAGGTGTTGGGAGGAGTTCTGTTGCAATAAAATTATGTTATTGCATATGAGTCTAGGAAACTTAAGACACGTGAACAGAACTATAGTGCATATGATTTGGAATTGGCTGCTGTAATCCATGCCTTGAAGATGTGGCGACACTATCTTCTTGGAAAGAAATTTACATTGATGACTGATCATATTTGTCTTAAATACTTCTTTTCCCAAACTGATTTGAATGCTCGACAAGCCAGATGGCTGTCTTTTCTGCGTGAATTTGATATAGACATAAAACATATCAGAGGGAAAGAAAACAAAATTGCTAATGCACTGAGCAGAAATGCTTTCCAAAACATAAACAACATTGGAAGCAGTGCTAATCTTGATTTAGAAGAACTAGTGAAAATGGTAGTAGACCAGGATCCAAATTATGAGAATATACAGGTGAAAATACTAAAGAAGGAAATGGCTGAATATACTCAAAATCAAAAAGCGTTGATCTGCTACAAAAACAGATTATACATCACCAATGTAGAAATTTTGAAAAGATAAATCCTAGAAGAATATCAAAAACAACTGTATGGAGGGCATCCTGGATATCAGAAAATGCTAACAACCTTGAAAAAGAAATTGTTTTGGCCAGGAATGAAAAGAGATGCAATAGAATATTTAGCTAGATGCATGGAGTGTCAACTAGTGAAAGTTGAGCATCAGCATCCTGTTGGTCTTCTAAATCCCTTACCGATTGCACAATGGAAATGGGACACCGTCTCTATAGATTTCATAACAGGGTTACCTAGAACCAAATACCAACACAACTCAGTGATGGTAGTGGTTGACACTTTAACAAAAGTAGCACACTTTATACCTGTGAAATCTACTTTTGGGACAGCCCAAGTAGAGGATGTGTTCCCGAAGGAAGTAGTAGGGCTCCATGGGGTCCCAAAGATGATTGTTTCAGATAGAGATGCTAAATTCACAGCAACCTTTTGGAAAGGTCTATTTGGGGGCATGGGGACTAAGTTGAATTTTATCACTGCCTATCACCCTCAGACCGATGGTCAGACAGAGAGAACAAATCAGATTTTGGAGGATATGTTGAGAATGTATGTAATGGATAGGCCATCAAAATGGGAAGACTACTTGCATTTAGATGAATTTGCCTATAATAATAGCTATCAATCCTCCATCAAAATGAGTCCATTTGAAGCACTCTATGGAAGAAAATATAGTACTCCTTTGAGTTGGAGCCAACCTGAGGATAAGCTAATGTTGGGGCCAGAGGCTTTACAAGAGATGGAAATAATTTTTAAACAAATACAAAGAAACATCAAGACAGCACAAGATCGACAGAAAAACTATGCTGATAAGAAGAGGGTGCATCGAGAATTCAAAGTGGGGGATCATGTGTATTTGCGTATTAAACCCAAAAAGAGCACACTTTATGCTGGAAGTTGTGTAAAATTGGCTCCTAGATATTGTGGGCCTTTTGAGGTGTTAGAAAGGGTGGGATCGGTGGCTTATAAGCTGGCCTTACCGGCCCATGTTAAAGTTCATGATGTGTTTCATGTTTCATTATTAAAAAGGTATATACATGATGCTTTTCACATTGTTGATCGGAATGTGATATAGGTGGAACTAGAAGGGGAGTTCCTTACAGAGCCGCTTCAAATATTGGAGCGGGAAGAAATTGAATTGAGGAATCGAACAGTAGCAAGAGTAAAGGTGAAGTGGAAGCACTTTACTGCTGAAGAAGCTACTTGGGAAAGAGAAGCTGAGATGATGGAAAAATATCCATCTTTGTTTGAAAAATGAACTCTAGTAGTTAGTTATCAACACCGAGGATGGTGTTTGCTTTCAGAGGGGGAATATGTAACACCCCTAGTTTTATGTCTCCTTCAAGCTAGACATTTGAACTTTAATCCAAAGGGGAGTGGACCCCAATGGATAAGTATTTTGTGGATGTAATTAAGTATTTAATTATGGAAATTAAATAAAATAATTCTGTGCAGATTGACCAAATGAGAATTATGAGATCACTTGCTAAATCCATGAGGATGGAAAGAGGAAAATACTTTCCCGAAAATATTTCAAAAATCCTTGAAAGAATTTATTTCCAAATTAGATTTTTGAGGAAAAGTCTAGTTTTTCCCAAATGAGGTGGAGAGTAGTTGGGAAGAGGTAAAAAGCTGAGAAAAGCAGAAACCAGCTTTAAAAGTCCCTAAATAAGGGAAGCCTGGGCAAACAGGAAGAAAAACATCTTGAAATTTTGGACGCAGAATTAGAAACAGGCTTTGGGGAGCAAAAGCTTAAATAAGCTACTCCTGAATAGATTAGAGGTTGGTTTGTTCTGGGAGGTGATCTCACCTCGGGGGTGAGTTCTCGAGATAGAGGGACTCTAAGGTTGGGAAGACTGGTCAATTTTAGAAGTGGTATGGTCACATTGTTTATGAATGATTGAGTTAATTGTTGTTATGTGTTAGGGTTAATGATTGCAGATGAATACTACTTGTATTTTTTTTTTCTTTTGTTCCATACATTTATAAAATTGTTAGAAGAATTAAATCCTCTCAGCTCTGCATAGTTGTAGGAACAAGAATTATGGGAAAAATCAGCCAGAAGCTCTAAACCAGTGACTGGTTTAAATCTGGATATTTATGTTACCCCCATAATCCATAAATATGTAACTTTAATATGCTTCTGTTAAAAAGAAAAATAAATCTAAATAAGAAAGAAGTAGAAGAAAAACATGTATGAAGTGGTAGTCAAAGATGTTGATTTTAGATCTGTAGATTTGTTAAAGTAACAATGCATGTATATCTATAGTTTTACCCTCTACACTAAGAAAATAATGGAGAGAAGAGTACAGTTATTAGAGCTATATATATTCAGATGCCAAAAAGTGGGATAATTATGGTTTAATAAACCTGTAGATAATTCTGGTCTAAGAAATAAACATAAATTGGTGTAGGAATGACATCCTTTACTCGTGAAATTTCCAAACTGAATACTCTATTGGAAATTCATTATAAGGAAACTTATATGAAGTGCAGGAAAATTTTATAAGCTGTGAAGAATAACAAATATTTCACCCACCAAATCTACATAAAATGTTGATTCGAAGTATTAGCTAGAAAACTGGATATACTGAATATATTATAAAACAAAACAATAATTCCCAGAGTCTATTATTGTTGACACAAGTAAAAAATACATGGAAACTTTAAATCAAGGAGTATAAGGAGATTTATACTGCTAGAATAGTATAATACACATGAACACATAGACCAAGTGGAAATTGTGATTATACATTCACGAGCAACTAGACTATTACAGATTTTGTAAACTCTTGTAGCATAGATACTTATATACATTTATGTTACTACAATGTGGAGGAACAGAAATACAAGATAAGACTAGTAAACTTATCAATTCCCTCAAGTAAATTGAAGCAAATAGATTCAGTAGAGATAAATCCTAATATGAACATCCACATGAAATAGCGATCTGGAACCCACCAGAGTATATCATAAATCTGTCTTTTTGACCAGGGATGGAATATATATATATATATATATATATATATATATATAGTTTTATATATCAATTCCTGAAGATTGAAACCCTTTACTCACAACGACCTGCAAAAGAAATATATATTTTGTATAAAAAAAATTTGACTACCATGACATTCATCAGGAACGAAAGAGCATAGTGGTGAAATGTTACCAGTGAATCGATTTCATACCTAGGGTAGAAATTGCTCGTCGGAAGGGAGACGCTTAGAGCCAGGGAAACTTGGATCGAATAAAACGAGTATGGACACGGAAGACCATGAGGAATAATTTCTACCAGATAGTGATTAAGCTTGAGCACAAAAATTTAGCAAAGGGACGCCAAACTAAATGCAAGAAGTGATGGTGGAATAAAAGTCAAGCATGACAGAGCAGAGAGATTTTCAACAGGAGATTGATTCATCTTAGATGGAGATGGTTTAAAAAAAAAAAAAAACGAAAATATGTTGAGAAAAAAAAAAGAATTTAACAACTACTTTAACACTCTAAATCGAATGTATTAATAATGGAGAGGAAAAAGTATAAAGGTGTTGTGCACAGAGAGCAAATCCGCATACTTAAGCCATTGAAACACCCAAATTTACATACCTGAATGACAACTTGATGAAGAAATAGTTACGCCCAGAAGCCTGGGAGAGCATGACGCTTTTTTTTCCCCAAACAAGCAGAGTATTTACCACCAGGAGTCAGTTAGGAATAGTGAAGGGCGAAAGAAAAATCCCTTTCACAACATAGAGATAAATACGATTTCCTCAAATCAAACCAACAAAACCCTAATGGATCTGAGCCATCTCCACCGTCCAAGTGTCCTCGGATCGATGGTATACACACAGATCGATTGGGAAAAATCGGAACTCAATACATAGCCATCCAACACATAAATGTAAATCCACTGAAATCAAGCCCACATTACTCAAAATCGTATCACATGGCCGGCTATAATAAATGAACAGACATACGTTGCAGAATAAAAATTGTAAACAAACAACCCTTGCATGTAAACGTGAACCAAAGTCTGTCGAGAGATGGAAACAATTAAAAATCAATAGAGGGCCATCAAACCAAGTTGACGTGGAGATTTCGACGAGGTTACCAATGCCAAACACATTAATTCAACCTTGCCACGAAGCACAATCAGTAAAACGACTTTAATGTCACCTATCTCCACAGAAAATTTGTCACAGTTGAGGGTACATGAGATATCCATGGTGGTATGGGTACGATAATCACACATTGAAAACAGTGGCCGCAAGGTTGTAACGAATTCATATAAACGATATATGATTTTAAATAGGAATAGATCGTTCAAAACATTGGATAATTCGAGATCAATACATAGTGTTATAACTCTTGAAAGAGTACGAGTATATAAACACAAATGAACAACATATCAACCCTATAATCTATAAGTGTATGACATCGAAATAAAAAGCGAAGGTATGTTGAACCCTATAAGAGTTGTGTGTAAAAGTTTAATGCATAGATAGAAATTTTTATGGATAAAGGTAACCATATAAATTATGTGTGAGTAGTATATATATATATATATATATATATATATATATATATATATATATATATATATATATATATATATATATATATAACATAAGCCACAAAAACTTATGGGAAGAGAAAAATAAAACGATGATAGTTAGTCAAGTATACATATATGAGTAATAGAAGGGATACGGAAACCCTATTCAATAGAATTTCATAAATGGTGAAATTCGAAGGTAGATATGAATAGTTGTGGCCAACAGAAGAATAGAATTTTAATCTATCAATAGAAAAAAATTTTGGGGTGGAAAAGAAGAGACGTTACAACAACCATCCAAACATAAAACATTTACAAGAAATTTGGAACAAGGAAATGAAGGAATATCTTCCACCTAGAAAAATCATAGCAAATAAACAACATAAAATGATAGAAAAATGAGTGTAAATTAGATGGAATAGAAATAAACAAAGAGAATAACTTAGTTATAGATTTCAAGTTTGACTAGAACCTAAAAGGATGTCCTTCAACTCTAGGTTTGTCACCTGGTTCAAAAGCTTATGCTAATTGCTTAGTGGATGTCTTCAATTGTAGAAGAGAAGGAAATTGAATTGCTTATATTTATTTTATCCATATTTCTTTGTTATTTTTGTTATAATAATGGACATACTCCCTCGAAGGTGTGTCATTGACCCATGAAATTAAGCTAGCAAGGAATGGAATGAAATTTTAAATGACATAAAATATTCCTATATGAGAAAAGTGTTATGAAACCAACTCACAAAATAGAAGAAAAGAGTGATCAATGACTTAGAAATCAGCATGTTTGAGGGGGAAACCTCCTTTACATTACATAAATGAACAATTATTGTATTATACAAATGAAAAAATCTCCTTTCTATAAATTGGAGTCCATGGCATCTCAATATAATCCTCGCCGACCTAACAATAATACTGTAAGGGCACAACAATAAAAATAGTGGGCTACACTAACAACAATAACAGACTACACTAGTAATATGGGGACCTAACATGCCCCTCTTCTTCAAAAGTGTGGGGTCAGAGATCCATTTTGATGGGTGCCAACAAACGAGATCAGGGGGTTGGAGATCCCTTCCAGTGGGTGTTGGAATCACCTGCTCCAGGTGGGCTCTTGCATGTTGGTATGATTATGCTCCAATAAAATATTGTAAGAAGTGTTTGTTTATAATACAAATAATATAGAGATGACAACAGCGGTGGTTTCCTCCCACATTGGGTTTCCAACTAAAATCTTGTTGTTCATGTGTGTATCTTATGTTTGAAGGTTTATTTTGTTCTTACTACACATGGTTACTTTTTAATTACTACTTAATGAAGTACTCATACAATGGTTAAAGTGAAATAGATGATTAATTAAATAAACATTAAGTTTACTGGATATATGCTAGTTTTCAGCATAACAATTGTGTATATACACACATTTCTTTGACAAAAGTCGCGTATATAAATATGAATAAAAAAATAAAAGCTTAAGTGAGTTGAAAATATTGATTCACCCCTCCCCCCCCCCCCGCCACCCGCCACCCTACCCCTCCCTAAATATTTTTCCCAACAATAGTATTCAATATGATAATGCCAACCACGGGGGATGATTCACCATTTTTTGAATACAAAAAGTAAAATGATTAAAACATAACTTTAAAAAAAAAAACAACAACTTGTTCAACTGGTATTTGCAAATTATATTCTACAGTTTTACTCAAATTTTAAGAATGAGAACTCATTGTATGCAAAATTTAATTCCTCATTCAAGTAGAACCCATTTTCCATATGTTCTATGGACCTTGCTACACGAAAAATGAAAAAATGTTATTGCAATCACATTTTCTCATGTATTTTTCATTTTTCATGTAGCACGGTCCACATAAAATATGCAACTTGGCCTTGGTTGAAAAATTAAATTATGAATCTAATGAGTTCTCCTCCTCGAAATTTAACTAATATAGTAGGGAGATAAGCTGGAAACACGAGTTCAAATAGTAGTTTTTTCTTTTTTTCCTTCAAAATTTAATGATGTAATCTAACCTTTTTTTGTTATTTCCACTACCATTTTATTATATTCACTAGGGGCTCAGTTTAGACCTCAAAATTTATCTAATGGGAGAAATCAATGTTTTATAGCTTCATAGACAATATTGAAACTCTAGCAATCATCTTCCTTATATTTCATTGTATTTCATTAAAGCATAAGTGTATTTGTTTTTGTGTTTATAGGTGTCTTGCTAGAAAAATCTCATTATGGTTTCCAGCTACTAGTGAATTCTCAGTCAATAACCAATTCTTTTTTTCTAATTATAGTATTCCCGGTGTCTTGTACTCAACAAGAAACCTCTTTTTCTACATCAAAATCCATAATGAACCACTTATCATTTCTTGGCCTATCACTCTACTTATTTAATTTTCATTTGAATATGATTAGGGATTGTACACACATAAATGGAAATATACCTTTCCACCAAGGGTTGTTCACATGGGCTAGAGGGAGTAAATGAATTTATCTTTCCCCCATAATCTCTAGAACAATTTATACGAAGGATAGCTTCCAAATGACTAACTAATAGTATCAAGAATGATGGAGTAAATTTTAAGCATAGGGCTCCAAACGAACATTTACACAAGGAGCCTAGGAGAGAGGTAGAGAGATCATGATTGAAGGAGAAGGATGAAAAAGGAATTCTCCCACCTAGAAAAATAAAGATGATATTTAAATAATATTGAAAAATTAAATGAAAAGTACCAGTCTTGAGAAATATATAAAGGTAACAACCATCCAAACATAAAACATTTACAATAATTTTGGAATAAAGACATCAAGGAATATCTTCCACCTAGAAAAATCATAGCAAATAAACAACATAAAATGAGAGAAAAAGGAGTGTAAATTAGATGGAATAGAAATAAACAAAGAGAATAACTTAGTTGTAGATTTCAAGTTTGACTAGAACCTAAATGGATATCCTTCAACTCTAGGTTTGTCACCTGGTTCACAAGCTTATGCTAATCTCTTAGTGGATGTCTTCAATTGTAGAAGAGAAGGAAATTGAATTGCTTATATTTATTTTATCCATATTTCTTTGTTATTTTTGTTATAATAATGGACAAACTCCCTCGAAGGTGTGTCATTGACCCATGAAATTAAGCTAGCAAGGAATGGAATGAAATTGTAAATGACATAAAATATTCCTATATGAGAAAAGTGTTATGAAACCAACTCAAAAAATAGACGAAAAGAGTGATCAATGACTTAGAAATCAGCATGTTTGAGGGGGAAACCTCCTTTACATTACATAAATGAACAATTATTTTATTATACAAATGAAAAAATCTCTTTTCTATAAATTGGAGTCCATGGCGTCGCAATATAATCCTCACCGACCTAACAATAATAATGTAAGGGCACAACAATAAAAATAGTGGGCTACACTAACAACAATAACAGACTACACTAGTAATATGGGGACCTAACATGCCCCTCTTCTTCAAAAGTGTGGGGTAGGAGATCCATTTCGGTGGGTGCCGACAAACGAGATAAGGGGGTTGGAGATCCCTTCCAGTGGGTGTTGGAATCACCTTCTCCATGTAGGTGCTTGCATGTTGGTATGAGTATGCACCAATAAAATATTGTAAGAAGTGTTTGTTTATAATAAAAATAATACAGAGATGATAGCAGCAGTGGTTTCCTCCCACATTGGGTTTCCAACTAAAATCTTGGTGTTCATGTCTGTCTCTTATGTTTGAAGGTTTATTTTGTTCTTACTACACATGGTTACTGTTTAATTACTACTTAATGAAGTACTCATACAATGGTTAAAGTTAAAGAGATGATTAATTAAATAAACATTAAGTTTACTGGATATATGCTAGTTTTCAGCATAACAATTTTGTATATACACACATTTCTTTGAGTAAAGTTACATACATAAATATGAATAAAAAAAGAAAAGCTTAAGTGAGTTGAAAATATTTATTCACCCCTCCCCCCCCACCGCCCGCACCCCCCCCGCCCCTCCCTAAATATTTTTCCCAACAATAATATTCAATATGATAATGCCAACCACGGGGGATGATTCACCATTTTTTGAATACAAAATGTGAAATGATTAAAACATAACTTTAAAAAAGAAAAACAACAACTTTTTCAACTGGTATTTTCAAATTATATTCCTACAGTTTTACTCAATTTTTAAGCACGAGAACTCATTGTATGCAAAATTTAATTCCTCATTCAAGTAGAACCCATTTTCCATATGTTCTATGGACCCCGCTACACGAAAAATGAAAAAAAGAAATGAAAAAATGTTATTTCAATCACATTTTCTCATGTATTTTTCATTTTTCATGTAGCAGGGTCCACATAAAATATGCAACCTGGCCTTGGATGAAAAATTAAATTATGAATCCAATGAGTTCTACTCCTCGAAATTTGACTAATATAGTAGGGATATAAGTTGGAAACACGAGTTCAAATAATAGTTTTTTCTTTTTTTCCTTCAAAAATTGATGATGTAATCTAACCTTATTTTGTTATTTCCACTACCATTCTATTATATTCACTAGGGGCTCAGTTTAGACCTAAAAATTTATCTAATGGGAGAAATCAATGTTTTCTAGCTTCATAGACAATATTGAAACTCTAGAAATCATCTTCCTTATATTTCATTGTATTTCATTAAAGCATAAGAGTATTTGTTATTGTTTTTATAGGTGTCTTGCTAGAAAAATCTCATTATGGTTTCCATCTACCAGTGAATTCTCGTAGTCAATAACCGTTTTTTTTTTCTAATTATAGTATTCCCAGTGTCTTGTACTCAACAAAAAACCTCTTTTTCTACATCAAAATCCATGATGAACCACTTATCATTTATTGGCCTGTCACTCTACTTATTTAATTTTCATTTGAATATGATTAGGGATTGTACACACATAAATGGAAATATACCTTTCCACCAAGGGTTGTTCACATGGGCTAGAGGGAGTAAATGAATTTATCTTTTCCCCATAATCTCTAGAACAATTTATACGAAGGATAACTTCCAAAGGACTAACTAATAGTATCAAGAATGATGGAGTAAATTTTAAGCATAGGGCTCCAAAATAACATTTACACAAGGAGGCTAGGAGAGAGGTAGAGAGATCATGATTGAAGGAGAAGGATGAAAAAGGAATTCTCCCACCTAAAAAAATAAAGATGATATTTAAATAATATTGAAAAATTAAATGAAAAGTACCAGTCTTGAGAAATATATAAAGGTAACAACCATCCAAACATAAAACATTTACAAGAATTTCGGAATAAGGACATCAAGGAATATCTTCCACCTAGAAAAATCATAGCAAATAAACAACATAAAATGAGAGAAAAAGGAGTGTAAATTAGATGGAATAGAAATAAACCAAGAGAATAACTTAGTTATAGATTTCAAGTTTGGCTAGAACCTAAAAGGATATCCTTCAACTCTAGGTTTGTCACCTGGTTCACAAGCTTATGCTAATCGCTTAGTGGATGTCTTCAATTGTAGAAGAGAAGGAAATTGAATTGCTTATATTTATTTTATCCATATTTATTTGTTATTTTTGTTATAATAATGGACATACTGCCTAGAAGGTGTGTCATTGACCCATTAAATTAAGCTAGCAAGGAATGGAATGAAATTTTAAAAGACATAAAATATTCCTATATGAGAAAAGTGTTATGAAACCAACTCAAAAAATAGACGAAAAGAGTGATCAATGACTTAGAAATCAGCATCTTTGAGGGGGAAACCTCCTTTACATTACATAAGTGAATATTTATTGTATTATACAATTGAAAAAATCTCCTTTCTATAAATTGGAGTCCATGGCATCTCAATATAATCCTCACCGACCTAACAATAATAATGTAAGGGCACAACAATAAAAATAGTGGACTACACTAACAACAATAACAAAATACACTAGTAATATGGGGACCTAACATGCCCCTCTTCTTCAAAAAAGTGTTGTCCTCAATGCTTGAGTAGTTATGGATTATTTTGTATAAAATTCGCATCCTCCCACGTGGAATATTTAGTGGGTAAGTTCTTCCACTTGATGAGATACTCTCAAATTGATCGATTTCATAGCTGTTGAGTTCTTGTTTCTGCGACTGGTTCAGGTATGATTTTTCCTTCCTTATCAAATTTTGGCAATATTTTTCGAACTAGAATTTAGTCACCTATAACCTTCTTTAAGCACGAAACATGGATAACTGGGTGCACTTGGGAAGAAGCCAGAAGCTCCAATTTGTATGCCATAGTATCAATCCTTTGCAACACCTTGTAAGGACCATAGTAGTTTGGTGATAATTTATTATCCTTCTTAGCTTTCTTGAGGGAAATTTGTTTTTATGGTTGTAGTCGTCAAAATGCCTAGTATCCTACATCAAAAATTCTCTTGCTTCGATGTTGATCTTCATGTTTTTTCATTCGTTTTTGTACCAAATTTAGGTTATCCTTTAAGAGTTGGAGAACTTGTTGTTGATGCTCGATGTGATCATCCACTACTTGAACCTTATAATTTTCTCTTAAAGATGATGTGATGGATGGTGGATGATATTAATAAAGTGCCATAGATGGGGTCATTTTTGTTGCAGTATGGAAGGAAGTGTTATACCACCATTCAGCCAGAGGTAACCACTTGACCCATTGTGTTTGTTTATCAAATACAAAGCAACTAAGATATCCTTCCAAACATTTTTTCACTATCTCAGTTTTCCCATCGGATTGAGAATGATAAGGTGGGATTTGAGCTAGTGGAGTGCCCAAACAAGAAAATAATTATGTCCAAAAATTTCCAGTGAAAATGGGATCTCTGTCGCTTACAATAATCTTTGGGTTTCCATGTAGCTTTTGAATTGTTTCCATAAATGTAGTAGAAATTGTACTTGCTCTAAATGGGTGAGATAATGCACAAAAGTGTGCATACTTTGTAATTCTATCAACTACCACCATGATGACACCCTTTCCTTCAAACTTAGGTTAAAATGTGATAAAAATCCATTGAAACATCCTCCCAACGTTGAATTATAATGGATAAAGGTTGTAGCAGTCCCGGGGTCTTAATTCTCTAAACTTTATTTTCTCAGAAAACCAAAAATTCTACCACAAATTTTGAATATCAGATTTAAGGCCATCCCAAAAAAAATATTTCTTCAACATGTGGTGAGTTTCTTAAAATCCTAAGTGTTCTCCTAAGGGAGAGGTGTGCAATTCCAAAATAACCTTTTGTTTTGGTTGGTAATTCTTACAAATATATAAGCGATATTTGTACCATAAGGAATCATTTTTCCAACTCAATGTATCAGATGTAATGGGATATTGCCACAACTTTTGAATAAGTGTCCACACTTCTTCATCATTCTTTCATTCCTCCCTTTCTTTGGTTATCCAATCTGGTTGGATAATAGAAATGGCACAAAGTAATGCTTCCACGTCCTTGCCCTTCCTTGAGAGTGCATCTGCAACAACATTTAGCTTCCCCTTTTTATAGATTATTTCAAGGTCATAACCCAACATCTTTGTGATCCATTTTTGCTGCTCTTCTAAAGATAGTCTTTTCTCCAAAAAGTATTTAAGACTATCATGATCATTTTTTACCTTCAAGTGTCTCCCCATTAAGTAAGGTCACAATTTATTTACTGCATGTAGTATTTACAACATTTCCTTCTCATAAATATCATTCTGTAAATACTTTACTTTGGTTGGATGGCTTTCAAAAGAAATGGGTCTTCCTTCTTGCATTAAAATAGTACCAATTCCATTTCATGAGGTATTACATTCCACAATAAAGGTTTTTTGTGAATTCTGGCATAGCTAAGTTCGGTGCTTGGCACATTGCCTATTTAAGATGTTCAAAGGCCTTAGTTACTTTAGGATTCCATGTAAATACATCTTTCCTCAATAATGTTGCTATAGGTGCTGCTATTTTCCCATAATTCTTAAAAAAGTTGTAATAATACCCTGTTAGCCTAAGAAATCCTCGCAACTGCTTTATGGTTATGGGGAATTTCCATTCATTAATGGCTTTAATTTTCCAGGGTCTACCTTAACACCCTCTTGAGATACAATATGACCAAAATATTCCACCTCTTGTACTACAAAGAAACAATTGGAGGTTTTTTCATATAATTGTTTCTCTTCCAATAGTTTGAGCATTGTGTCAACATGTTGAACATGATCCTTCCTAGGCATACTGTAGATTAGTATATCATCGAAAAATACTAACACAAATTTTCTAAGAAAGGGTTTGAAAACAGAATTCATCAACCCTTGAAATGTAGAAGGTGCATTGGTAAGGACAAAAGGCATGACCAAAAATTCATAATGACCCTCATGAGTTGGAAATGTTGTTTTAGGAATATCTTCAATCTCCATTCTAATTTGAATATATCATGAACGAAGATATAACTTGGTAAAATAAATTGCTCTATGTAATTCATCAATCATAGGAATGGGAAATTTATCTTTAATAGTGACATTATTGAGCTCCCTATAATCCAGAGACATGTGCCATGATCCATCCTTCTTGTCGACCAATACTATTATAGCAGAGAAAGAAATTTGGCGAGGTTGAATTATAACAACCTCTAACATTTCTGCAATCAGGTGTTCCATTTAACTCTTTTGAAAATAACGATATCTGTGAGGCCTGATGTCTAGATGAACACTTGCTGGATTAAAATGAATAGCATGATCATGGTCACAAATAGGTATCTGTGAGGCTTGATGTTTGGAGGAAAACTTCTTGATTGAAATGAATAACATGATCATGATCACGAATAGGTGGGAGTCCTTTGGGAGTTTCAAACACCCTGGAATAATTGTCCAAGACTTTTTGGATATATGGAGAAATAGATGATTTTGATGTTGGAACTTCTAGTGAGCATAATTGTGAAATTACACCTCATTTTTCTTTCTTTAGAAGATTTGTTATGAAATTAGAGCTTATTACCATTCCTAGCTTCCCTACGATACCCCGTAATTGAAAATCCTTTCCTTCCGAAAAAAAATCAAGAAAATCTCTTGAAAATTGAAAGCTACCATCCCGAAAGATTGTAACCAATGTACTCCTAGTACAACATCAACACCTTCCATTGGAGTGGAAAACATTTTACTATTCAATACGTATTCCCCCATGGTTAGCTTGATATTATGGAACTTTACAGAAAAATTTATAGCTCCTCCATTTGCAACCATCACTTGACACTCTCGTGTTGGGTATAGGAAGCAATTCAATTCATTGGCTACCTTACAATGAATAAAATTAGGAGTACTGCCTGAATCAATCAACATTATTGCATTTTTCTTCTTGATATGTCCTTCTATCTTGAGAGTTTGAGGAGTGGTAATTCCTTCCAATGCATTACAATATATGTTCAAACTCATTTATTCTTTCTCTAGGGTTGTTTCCTGGTGTATATCCTCTTCTTTTGAAATTTCTTGTTCATTTTCTTCCTCCTCTTCACAATCTATGCAAAATAATTTCTTCTTAGCACACTTATGACCTTCAGTTTATTTTCTATCACAGTTGTAGCAAAGCCCTTTCTCTATTTTTTCTTCTAATTTTTGTGGAGTCAACCTTTTAGGTTGTGGAAGTCTAGGAGTAGAAACACTTCCATATTTATAGATGTGAGTGGTAGTATTCCTTGTCACCATAATTTTTCTTTCCATTTTTCTTGTCAACCTCAATGCCTTCTTCAATGAATCAGGTTCCCAAAGGTGAACCTCATGTTGGATGTTATCCTTTAAACTCCTTATGAAGACATCAATCATGTGTTCCTATGGAATATCAGTTACCCTTATATTAAATTTTTGGAAGTCCTCAATGCGATCCCCCATTGAACCATTTTGTTTGAGATTTATCAATTGGATAAAGAAGTTGTTTCTCTTTGTATCCTCATAATGTGCTATCATTTCCTCCATAAAAAATTGACCGAGTGACAATTTTCTTAGGAGAGAAAAGCCATCGATACCATAAATATTTATTTTGTTCTAAATATAAAGTTTCAATGCGTACCTTTTGTATGTTTTGCACATTATGGAGATCAAAATATTGCTCCATGTTATGGGATCCTTTCCATCAAACTTCCTCTTCTCAATATTAAGAATATGGTGGGTCTTCAATCTAGCATTAGATTTTATGAAATCATGATTAGTACTTTTTTTTTCTCATCATGAGTTTCCTCTACTACCTTTTTTCCATTAGGAATCATTTCTTGTATCAACTTTGTCAAACATTCCTTCAAACCTTCCATGTCTTCTTTTAGATCATTCTTCATGACTTCCATGTTCCCTTTAATTTTTTCATCGATATTAGCTTCCATGTCATCCATATTAGCTTCCATCCCATTCTTCAAACTGTCCATCTTAGCTTTCACACCTTTCTTCAAACCATCCAGATTAGCTTCCATGCCTTTCTTCAAACCATCCGTATTTTCTTCCATTTCATTTTTTTTTACTCTTTGCTTGAGAGAAATGTTTTGCACTTGGCCTTGTAATTTTGATATATCATGTTGCACTTCTTCCTCTTCATGAGTCATAGTAGAGCCTTCTAAGGGCTTAATGGGCATTAAATTCTTTTTAGGGGTCATTTTAGAACCCAATATTGATATCTATGCTCGAATATTCCCTTGGAATCACTTCAAACTAATCTTTCAAACAAGACTTGTGAAATTCTTAAAACAAAATACAAAAATTTTTCTTGCTTTTGAGGAGCTCGATATTGAAACTGATGTATCTATGTAACTTTGGATCCCCAACATGTTATATTTTGTCATTTAGTATCCCTCTAAATATTCTGTAGAATGCCACAGTTCTGACCTGATTTGGATTCTTCAAGATAAAGTTATGAAAAATCACCCACAATTACCTAATTATGGACTAGTTCAGTAGAGAAAACTTGTACGGCGTTCCACATGTCAATGTTCCCTCCTTCGGCACTGCACTCAATACACAGGAAACTACATTCCATGTAAGTTCAGACACTTTTTACAAAATTCCACTCTGATGCTCAGAGAGAGAGTTATGAAGATTTTTCCAAGGTCACCTACTTGAGATGAAATTCAAGAGTCTTTAATAAACCTAACTTCCACAGGTCATATCTCCTAAAATATTGTGAACCAAGATATGAAATTTTTAAACGAAGATCCTCAGGATTTCTTCGCAATTTTTTTTTTTATTTTATCTTTTCAACCTTCGTAGAAATAAATTTATAGAAAATTTTTCACGATGACCTGTTTGAAACAACGAAACCCTAGAATCGAAATTTGTGATTCCAAATGTTATGAATCCAGCTCACAAAATAGAAGAAAAGAAAGATCAACGAGTTAAAAATCAACCTCTTCGAGGGGGAAACATCCTTTAAATTACATAAATGAACAATTCGTGGATGATAAAAATAAAAAAAACCTCCTTTCTATATATAGGATTCCATGGGGTCATAATATAATCCTATCCGACCTAACAATAGTAGTGTGAGGGCACAACAATAAAAATAGTGGGATTTTATGCGCGGCACAATAATAACAATATGGGGACTACAGTGGTACAACAATAAAAATAAGGGGGTTACACTAACAACAATAAGGGACTACACCTATAATATAGGGAGTTAACAAAAAGAAACAAATAAATTTTTAAATGCCCTTAAATGACTAGAAACTTTGGGGATTTATTGTGGAGTCACTCCATTAAGTTATATGTCCTTACAATAGACCTCCTATTTTGTCTATGAAATCCGTTTAAATGAGCACAAGCACCTAATTTATACAATAATGGCTACCAAATGATCCAACTATAATTTCATACCATAATTTCATTACCATGATATGAAAGAGATATTTCCTTTGGACATGGAAAGGTTTTGAATGCCTACACAATTGGTTGAGGGCATATATCACCATTTATCTCACCCACCACATCCCATTGAAGCTCCACGATTATCCATGATTTTCACCTAGCATGGGAAGGGTTATCCTTTGATATAAATAATAAGCATTGAAATTTAGTCACCCTTTGAAATTTACATTCTAGTAGGTGTTCTAGGGGGAATGATAAAATTGTCCCTATTATATACAATTTTCTTGGAAAATTTTCTCTTCTTCCTTATACATGTTAAACTATTTAAGTTGCATTAAAGGAAATTTCAGCCTAAAAGTTCCCAATAAATTTTCATGTACATACTATGTAAATGGATCAAAATCCTTTAAATTTAAAAAGAGATAAAGAAAACTACTTATTTTAATTATATTTTTAGCTTATAATCTTAGAGTTTTACTCAAATTTCAAGGGTAGATACTCGTTGGATGAAAAATTAAATTCAAAATCCAATGAGTACCCATTATGCATAATTCTAATATGACCCACATTGATAAAAAAATGAATATACATTCAAAAAGTATGTTGAACACTCTTTTTTCATGTATCTTGGATTTTATCAATGTGGTTCTGCTCAGAAGCATGCATAATGGGTACTTGTTTGTTGCATAGTTTATTTTTTCATCCAATGAGTATATACACTTGAAATTTGAGTAAAACTATAAGGAGATATGACAAAAATACAATAAAAATGTGGTTTTTGTATTTTCCCTTGAAAATTCATAACTTTTACTTTGTTATTTCAACTATTGTTTTTTTATTTTTCCTTAAGAGGCCACTTTTAGGTTGAAATTTTCTGTAATGGTAGGTATTCTAGAAGTATTTGAATCATATCCAAGAAATATTATAGTTTGTAGAAGACTAAAACTTTTGGTGGGGATGACCCATGCTGCAATTTTTTTATCATCCCTGTTATCAATTATGAAACTCCTTGAATAATAATATTTCTAATGTTGCTCTTGATGGGTACCCATATACCAAATTTCAGAAGAAAAAAAAAATATCTATGGAATTCTTTATTTTAATGATTGAAGAGCCTGCATATATTCTAATAATTATTCCCTTCTTATCTTGAAATACCTCCAAAACTAATAGATATAGGGTTTAATTTGTGGGCCCCACCAAAATTAAAAAATTTAAAGCCTCTAGGGGGGTCTTTCCATTTATCTAGACTAGAAAATTTAGGGAGGGAAGGACTAACGATTTATATATTATTAGTATTAGAGGTACCGAGGGGTTAATGTAGTGAGGTTCTTGAGAATTCTAGGTCTAGTCTTGAGCTTATTGGTTCTATGTGAGTATAGTATCTTTGATGTTATTTTCAATTCTATTCCATACAAAATCTTCTATTGTTGCAATATTTTCAAAGATTCTCCTATTCCTCTCTTTCCAAGTCTCCTATAAAATAAACCCTAGTAGTAATTTCCAATATGTATGGATGATTATAATATCAAAAGTATAAATTATTAAGTTTTCTATTATAGATTCCATGTTGTCCCTTGATTAATATAATTGTATAAAAAGCATAGAAACTTTATCCCAAATGTAGTAAATAATTTGAATCTTCTAAATTATTCTAGGATAGGGTAAAATACCTATCCCTTGAAATCCTCTTCATTGTAAATGATCCTATGTTAAAAGTTTCCTTTGGGTCAATAACCACATAAATAAGGAGATTGCATGACAATTTTTTTGTTCTCGGATTCTTTTTGTTGGAGTTGTATAGAATGGATTTATATCAAATGGAAATGTAAGTCTATGTCAAATTATATTTTCTTGTAGGTTTATAACCTCATAATATATCTATTATTAACTAGACTTTCATCATTCATCTATTGGGTTCTTGGTAAAAACATCCATTGTAGTTCTTCCACTTCCTTATTTGAGTAGTCTTTAGACAGCCAGGTTATCCTTACTTTATGCTCTTAAGAAATATCTTAGTGTTGAGTGGCTATGAATCTCCCTTATTCCTACATGTTACTTTGAATATTTTTAGTTTTATCAAGGTTTTTGAGTTTGCTAATATTATTCCTTCAATCTTCCTAGAATAAGGCTTGATTATCATCCCTTGCTTCACTAAAACTATGACTCTTGATTAGATATATATTATTCCATACACCATTAGAGATATAGGAGCCTTTTTGACTTCAATGTTGATCATATCTCAATCTCAAATAATGGGAGTGATTTTTTCCTTTCATAACCTTCCATAATTATCATTTAGGGGATGAGACTAACAATACTATACTTTAGCCTCTTAGATGTCTCTTAAAGTTTGAAATCCTTGAAGGAACAAAGAAACCTTTGAATTTGTCTTGCACACCATGTCCCATGATTCTAGAGTCCACTTACTTACTCTCTTGGCTCCTCCTTAAATGAAGGACCTTTGAATAGGTGCAATTGTCTTCGTGATATTTTTTATAGTAGCTAGGGATACGAATAAATAATGAGACCTTTCTTCGAGTACAGATTTTAGGAGAGCATGTCTCTTAATGATACTAGTTGATCTTTGTGTCCTAATTTATATTTTTATCACAAATTTTGGCAAGCTATCTATCGATCTACAGAGGC
Source organism: Pinus albicaulis (assembly GCA_034641835.2). Taxonomy (NCBI): domain Eukaryota; kingdom Viridiplantae; phylum Streptophyta; class Pinopsida; order Pinales; family Pinaceae; genus Pinus; species Pinus albicaulis. The sequence continues at coordinate 488,335,064 of CM076574.1, forward strand.
CAAGAGAATTTTCCTTGATGGGGCTCCTAAATATTTGGATGGAAGGGAGCTTCTCTTAAAACAAAGAGTATGAGAAATTTTAATTTAAATAACATGAGGAGCATAAAAGAAAAAGATGTTCTATTTTGATAGATTTATATGAATTCCAAAGGTAGATTGGTAGTTATAATAAATATTTTGAAGGAATATGATTCTATTAAAAATGACTTTCCCATCAAAGGAGCATCATCAACGTCAAATTATTTATGTTAATAGGTTAATCCCAATCATGGAGTCTAAGAATATGAATATTTTTGTTTTTGATAATATTTTTATCCCATGACTTAATTCCTCGTCGATTAAAATAGTACAAAAGGAGAGAGGGAATCTCCTTACCAAAATCCTCTCGAAGGAAAAAAGGGAGAAGAAGGGGATGTAGTTGAAAGGAGAGAGAAGGAGGATTTGGTAGCTAATGCATGGACCTAATGGATACTTTTTTCAGAAATCCAAAAATCAAAAGAATACAAAAAAATTACTACCAACTTATTCAATCAAAGGCATTGGAAATATCTAACTTGCAAAACATTCCTAGTTTTTAAGGGGTTTTAAATGACTAAATAGTTTCATAAGCTATGATTATACCATCAACAATTTGAGTTCCTTCCAGAAAACAACTTTACTCTAGGGAGATGATAAATGTAACAACCATGGTGAAAATTCCATGTAATAAAAGTTAAAAATAATAACCATGTTTGATGGGAAACTTATTCCAAGCTGAATGTTGGGAAAAACAACCTACTGCGGGTGTTCATATGGTTTATTACAGCTAAGGAAATTGGAAAATAATTTCGAAAGGAAAATTGAATTTTTGGCATATTTATCTATGAAAATAATGGAAATTAGGAGAAAAGGGGGATGAAAGGTCACAGGTTGCATGTGAGGAGAAAATTGAAGGAAAATAATGGAAAATGAAGATAATAGAGGCCTCTTCCATAAAAATCCTTCTGAGGATCAGTTGGTACCTTTTGTCAGTGAATTTTTTGGATCTCTCTCATTATTATCTCTCTTTGTCACTCACTCTTGGATGCTTGGAGTTTTGGATCATTTTTTCTTTGGAGCAGGAAAGGAAAGAAAACAAGAAAAAAGGAGGAAGCAAGTAAGGAGGAGAAGGAATCAAGCAGCTAAAATAGGATTATTGGAAGGTATCGATTTACATGCGTATTTTCCTTTTTAGATTTTGCATGCATGGTATTGCATGTGGTTTCTTGTTGTCTTGGCCTAGGTATTTCTAGTTGTGACAGTGTTTTCAACCAAGCCTTCACATTTCCGGATAGCCATGGTGTTGTGGAGTTCTCATGTTTTGGTTTAGCTGGATTACGAGATGGATTCGAAGCTGAGTGCGGTGGATCTCTGGATTAGCACATGGCCTACTAACCCTTGAACTAGAATGTGGGTTGTGGTAGATTTGGATAATGTGTTGCCTGGGTAGGCCTAGGAATCCTCGACTAGTGGATCAATGGATATACAGTAAAGCCTAAAGGTGGTTTTCTCTCCATTTTAGCCTAGGAATCCTGGGTTTGGGATTGTGGTAAATCCTGGAGAGTATGTCTTGGCTTAGGGTATAGTGGCCCCTGGTTCGGAATGTGGGTTGCGGTAAAGCCTGAGAGACTAGGAGAGAGGAAAATTCCTCATGGTTTAGGGAGAGATAATTTGGTGATATCCATGCTTGTGATGACCTAGCGATCAGGTGTAAATCATGATAAAGCCTGGTTTATGATTGATGAGGGTGAGCTGGTTTAGCTTGGGATGCCCTGGTTGGTTTTAGGTTTGACTATGACATTCATGGTTGTAATGTGGAACAAGGGTGATTGGCTGAAGAGGGATTTGGCCATGGAAAATTTTAGGGGCTAATATTCACATGTGGGCTAATTTTCCATGGTTTTTCCAAAAAAAAGATTCGTCAAATCCCATTTTTTTATAAAAATGATTCGCCCAAATGTTACAATAGAAAATTATTTTACCTTAAAATTTGCCAACATTATATAGACAATATATATAATATAATTATAAATTTGAATAACTTTTCATACTAGGGACTAGTGAGATTCGCCAATTTTTTAAACTTCAAAATAATTTTCCATCCTTAAAATTTTCCCTGGATTTGGCTCAGGTGGAACGTGGAAGTCCCATCTTTCGTTGTTTTTTACATTCAAAATTGAAGAGCTCATTTCTTTAGTATCTGGTATGAAGATGTAATAGTTATTTTTTTTTATCTCATTGATGTTATATACATGGTATTTCTCTTTCTATTAAGTTGGTTATGAGCTTTTATTTTATCAGTGATGATGTATGGCTCTACCTATGTTTTTTCATGTAAATGAATATAAAATGTATATGTGGTAAAATATATTTTATTCTAGCTTATGATGTAAAGGATACATGCTTATTAGCGATTCTCAGATAAGTATTACACCCCTATGTTTATTTATGTTGTTTACTCCTATAGATGCAATGATTGTGACATGTTTGACTCATTTCCTATCATGGTTTGGGGGGTTTGGATGAGTTCCTGATGATGTGATTGCTTCCTTGTCTTTTTTTTAATGTTATGTACCCTCTCCTGAAGTTACATGAAGTTTTGGGTAGCGACCTGGGCTCAAGGGCTGAAAATGTGGCACAAGTCATCGAGCTGTAGGCACAATATTGAATTTTTGGGCCATAACCCCAACCTTGACAAGGTAAGACCATAGATGAGGGTCTATAACCCCTTTTTTCCCCTTACATTCCCATATATAACTCTCATATAGGTCAAAAATTAGTTCTCCCTGAGGGAACAGGGCCCCGGAAGGTTGGGTTACCTCCTGCGAATGTCAGTGGTGTACGGTAAGGCTTGTTTGTCATGTTTCCGTTAGTTCCACTTCCTCAAAGTTATTTATGAGATTTAATATCATATTAGGAGCCTCTTGTCACTTGTTTACCCTAGTTGGTCAGTTAATTGGGAAGATGTGGGAAGAGGGTGTTACAGAGTGGTATGAGAGCATTGTTGAACTCTCATACCAATGAGTGGTGTGTTGTTCATGGTTTTATGTTGATCGGTTATGTGTTTTCATACCTATGTTGTATGTGGTTGTTGTATCTATGTTTCATTGGCCATGGTGGGTGTGGTGTTTCCATGGAATTTTTAATGGTGTTAACGTTGACATGTTGTCATGAATGTGCGACTAATTGTGTGTTTTTTTTCTTTATGTAATGTGTGTGCCCTTTTGCTTACATGTGGTTTCATGTTGTATATGGATTGCTTGGTTATTCTAGATCACACTTGGATCATGCTTGTGAATTGGATGTGCATGTTTTCTTATGTAATGTTATATGTTGGATATACATTGGTTGGTCATGATCGGTTACATGTTTCTTATGCTCGTGTATGGTTTGTGCTTATGGTTGTGTGTGGTCAATCTTGCATTGGTGTGAATTTAGTATGGTGATGCATGGATGACTGGACTCCAACTAGAATGACATTTGTATGTTTATATGTCAAGCATTATATGTGTATATGATTTCATGATTATATGTATACATGTATTACATTGATTGATTGATCTTATAGGAAATATCCTCCCCAAATTACACTAAGTTACATTGGTTTGTTGTTATTTTGTTTAGTTCACATATTATACCTCACAGGAGAAAGATTAACATGGATATAAGTGTTAGACTACAAGGACTTTCCCTATGAATCATATGAGCAGCATGGTGGGAACTCTTCTGATTTGGGAGACATATTGAGAAGCCTAAAGGAAGAAATAAGGAGTTTCAAGGTGGATAATAATAAGATCATACAGGCACAAGAGAAACAAGCAGAGGTGAATGCAATACTTCTTTAGAGCTTGTCAGATTTGTAGAAACAAGGGAAACTTAGGATCAGTTATGGACATGAGGACAAAAATAATGTTGCATATGGCAGTAGGTCTCATAGTAGACATAGGTTAGATAGAGCATATACACTGAGAGATGGCAGGTTGTTGGACACTCCAGATAGGCGGGGTGACAAGTACATGTATCATTCTAGTTATGGTTCAGATAGACATCATGATCCTCATCAGTGTCATCCTTAATGGAGGAGTAATAGGGGATACTTGCTAGATAAATTTAAGAAAGAAAAACCACCTGCTTTCGATGGAGACTTGAAGAAATGAGAAGATGCAGAGTCTTGGATACATGGAATGAAAAAATTATTTGAGCTGCATGAGTACTCATATAACCTAAAGGTCAGAATTTATATCTTCAGTTTGAAAGGTAAAGCATACATATGTTGCAAATATCTCAAGCAAGTCAAAGACATCAGAATAGAGGACTTGAGTTGGCATGAATTCAAGAATATTTTCAGGAAGATGTACTTGGCAGAGAGGTATTATGCCAATAAGGCTAAAGAGTTCTATGAGCTAAGAATCGGATCTATGGCAGATGAAGAGTACATGACCAAGTTCTTGGAGATATTGAAGTATGCACCATATCTTACCAATGAGAATTCTAAATTTCAATGAATTTTTAGTGTTTTTCAATTAAAATTCAAATTTTAGATTGAGTATGATGAGCCTTGGTCACTTGAGGAAGTCATTGGGATGTTTAAGCATATTTATGAACATTGGAAGTGTAAGAATGAGTCTTAGTAAGCATGGAAAGGAAAAAATGAAGGTAAAGGTAAATGAAAACCTAAGAGAGCAAGGCCTCATAATGTAGAAGAGAAGGAATATGTGGCACCGCAAAACAAGTTTAATGCAGGTGGAAAGGGACATAGGCCACAACCACAACATAGATTGCAATGACAACATGGAGGTAATGGTATGGGATGGTTGGAGTGCTGGATTTGTGGTGAGGAGCATATTAAGAGATATTGTCCATAAAATCAAGGAGGAAGGCCTAATATATACAGTGCCCAGGTGGCATAAAATGTTGCGGATGTTGGGCAGAGCATTCCTCAGATCTATGCAACAGTGGACAATAAACAGGGAGATCACCAGTCTTCTATCATTGAGATGGATGGTAAGCTTTGTGATCAAAGTATTTATATTTGTATTGATCCTGGATCTAATTATAGTTATGGCAGTCCTGAATTGCTGGATAGGTGTGGTTTGAGTAAGGAAATGCATGCAAAGTCTTGGTTACTGTTGTTTTCCACATGTATGAAGAAAAGAGTTCACCATTGGGTAAGAGATTGTGCATTTTAGTTAAACGGTATGCCTACAGAAACACACTTGAACATATTATCATTGGGTTCTTGCAATATGCTATTGGGTATGGATTGGTTGTATCTTCACAGGACCAAGGTAGATTTTTATGAAAAATCTATGGAATATTTAGGTGAAAAGGGAAAACCAAGAGTTCTACACAGAAAGAAGAAAGCCACATATGTTAGGATGGTGAAAACCATGCAAGCCCAGTGCAGTCATAGGAAAGAGTGTGTGATATTTGTAGTTCATACCTCTAGTGACAAAGGTAAAGAGGTTGAGGATGCAAATTTTTTGAACATGTATCGAGTTTTGTAGCATTTTCACGATGAGTTTCCAACAAATATTTTAGAGTTTCCACCACATAGGGAAGTAGAATTTTCTAATGAGTTAGTACCATGGGCAACTCCAACATCAAAGGCACCTTACGGGATGAGTAGATTGGATTTGGTACGGATAAAATTGCAGTTGAAGTAAATGTTGGACAAAGGGTACATTAGGCCAAGTGTATTGCCATCGGGTGCACCAGTGTTGTTTGGGAAGAACAAAGTTGGAACTTGTAGACTATGCATTGACTACAGGCAGTGGAAAAAATTGACCATCAAGAACACGAACCCATTAGCAAGGATTGATGATTTGTTCAATCAGTTGAAGGGATCAGGGATGTTCTTTAAGATCAACTTGAGATCAGTTTATCATGAGCTACGCATCTAAGAGGAAGACATCTACAAGACCGCATTCAAGACCAGGTATGGGAATTAAGAGTTCATTGTAGTTCCATTTGATTTGACTCATGCCCCAGCTACATTGGCGTTTTTGATGAGCAATGTGTTGTGTCCTTATTTGGAAATGATTTTTTATTTTTTTTATTGATGACATATTGGTATATTCAAAAAATGAGGAATAGCATGCATAGCATTTCGGAGGGGTGTTGAGGTTTTTGATAGAGCATGAGTTCTTTGATAAGCTCAACAAATGCAGTTTCTTCAAGACTAAGGTACACTACAAGGGACATGTTGTTTCCCGGGAATGAATTGTAGTAGATCTAGAGAATATAAGGGACATCATGGAGGGGGTAGCTCCTAATAATTTGGATGAGGTGAGATCATTCATGGGATTGGTAGGTTACTACAGGAGGTTCATTAGGAACTTCTCACAGATTGATTATTCTATTGCATCTTTGTAGAGGAAAGGAATAAGTTTGATTGGACAGAGGAGTGTGAGGCTAGTTCTAAGAAACTTAAGTAGTTGTTGACACATGATCCAATTCTAAATATTGCAGACCCCAACAAGGATTTTGTAATGTGTATATATTCTTGCAAGAGAGGAATTGGTGGGGTCCTTATGCACGATGGATAGGTGGTATGCTATGAGTCACAGAATATAAATTAACACGATCAGAACTACCTAACACATGATATCGAGCTAGCAGTGATCATACATGCACTGCAAATGTGGAGGAACTATCATTTTCATAGAAGGTTTGTATTCATGAGGGATCACCTTGCGTTGAGGTACTTGTTTGACCAACTGAATTTGAATTCATCGAATTCTAGATAGTTATGAACGATCAGTTAGTTTGACTTTGAGATTAGGTACATTAACGGAAAAGAGGACAGGATTGAAGATGCTCTTAGTAGGAGAGTACAGGAAAATCACTTAGCAGCAATGAGCTCCTCTGGGACTGAATTACAGGATAGGATGTTGCAGGAAGGTCAGCATGATCACAGGTATATCGAGTTTGCGCACACGTTGTAGCAAAGTCGAAGTATACGTATAGGTTTTGGTACATGTACATGTACATGTGTTAGTATAGGTACAGGTGTTAGTACAGGTACATGAACATGTGTTGGTACCGGTATAGTTACAAGTGCAGGTATAGGTATAACTGGTACAGGTACAGGTACATGTGTACAAGATTTGAATTACCATCTCAGAGAAGATGGTTTGGTTAGATTTATAGATAGGATATATGTACCAGACAATAGTGAGATCAACAAGGTAATCTTGAGGGAGTTTCATTCAAAACCATATTAGGGTAACCCAGGATATCAGAAGAATTTTTCAACAGTAAAGAGATTCTATTATTGGCAATATCTAAATAAGTATGTGGCCGAGTATGTTGCTATATGATTGGATTTTCACATGGTTAAGGCAGACTCTAAACATCCAATTGGATTGCTACAATTTATTGCGATACTAGAGTGGAAATGGTAGGTCATTTATACGGACTTCATCAGAATTTTGCATAAGAGAACTATACATCATGATTCCATCATGGTTATTGTTGACAGGTTAAAAAAGGTTACACATTTCATATCGATGAAGACTACTTATTTAGCTATGGATGTAGCACAGATATTTACCAAAGACATAGTCAGATTGCATGGTGTTCAAAATAAAATTGTGTACAAAAGGGATGCAAATTTCACTTCCATGTTTTGGAGGGAGTTATTTGTAGGTTTGTGTATTGAGTTGGCCTTAAGCACAACTTATCATCTGCAGAAATATGGATAGACAGAGAGGTTCAATAGGATACCAGAGGATATGTTGAGGATGTATGTTATGCATCAACAACTAAAGTGGGAAGAATATCTTCCACTGGTAGAGTTCGCCTACAACATTGGGTACCTACAGTCATTGAATATTAGTCCATTTTAGGCTATGTATGGGCGGAGTTGAAACACTCCTATCAGTTGGAGTGATTTGGTTAATAGGTTATCGATTGGACCAGATATGTTGGTAGAAATGGAACAAAAAAAGAAAGTGATCAAGAAGAACTTGAAGGAAACACAGGATAGGAAAAAGATTTATTCAGATTGGAACAATTTTTTAAAGGAGTTTCATGTTGGGGATTATGTGTACTTTTGTATCGATCTCAAGAAGAGCTCCTTGTGGATTCAATCATGTGCCAAGTTGGCACTACGGTTTTGTGTACCCTTAAGGATAATTGAGAGGATCAAAGCAGTGGCCTATCGACTTGGATTGCCTTCCACAATGAAATTCCATGATGTTTTTCATATATCTTTCCTTAACAAGTATGTTAAAGATATCGATCATGTGATTGACTGGTTTGTATTGCAAGTGGAATTAGATGGAGAATTCTAATCGGAGCCTGAGTGTATATTCTGGAAAACGTGTTCATGCTCTAGAATCGAACAATGGAGAAAGTTGAAGTGTAGTGGAATAACTTTGGGCCCGATGAAGCTACATGGGAGATGGCAGATCAGATGTGGGCCATGCATCCTTCCTTGTTTGTCAGTTGATGAAATTTAGTTTTGGTGTGATGTTGGTTTTTGTTTAGCATATGTTTTGGTGATGTTTTATTATATGTTTTGATGTGATGGTTGGATTTATGTACATATGTATATGGATGTAAATACCACCATGAGATATGTTATAAATATTCAATAAGAGGTATGGTGTCATGTCATTTGAGTTTTCATGTTGTTATGATGTCATGTTGGTTTTCTTTTCATGAGGGTGATTATTGTAAATACCGCATCGAGGTATGTTATAAAGCTCCATAGGCACTATGTTTTATTTTCAGCGGTGTTTCTGATTTATATGTGTGATTGAAAACCAAGGACAGTGTCCCCCACTAGGGAGGGTTGTGTAACAACCCTGGTGAAAATTCCATGTAATAAAATTTAAAAATAATAACCACGATTGATGGGACGCTTATTCCAAGTTTAATGTTGGAAAAAACATCCTAGTGCGAGTGTTCACATGGTTTATTAGGGATAATGAAATTGAGAAAGGAAAAGGAAAAGACTTTGCAAAGGAAAAATGGCATTTTTGGCACATTTTTTTATGAAAATAATGAAAATTAGGGGAAAAGGGAGATGAAAGGTCACAGTTTTCATGTGAGGATGAAATTGAAGGAAAATAATGAAAAATGAAGAAAATAGAGGCCTCTTCCATCAAAAGTCTTATGAGGATCAATTTGTAACTTTTATCAATGCATTTTTTGGAGCTATCTCATTATTCTCTCTCTCACTCACTCTTGGACACTTGTAGTTTTGGAGCATTTTGGCTTTGGATAAATAAAGGCATGAAAGCAGGAAAAAAGGAGGAGGCAAGCAAGGAGGAGCAGGAATTAAGAATCTACAACAAGGTTATTGGCAGGTAACTATTTTCATGTGTATTTTCCTTACTAGATTTTGCATACATGGTATTGCATGTGGTTTCTTGTTGTCTTGGCATGGGGTTTTCCCTGTCTGACACTATTTTCATCCTCTCCTTGCCATTTTCAGATAGCCATGGTATTGTGTAGTTCTCATGCTTTGGTTTAACTTGATTACCAAATGGATTTGAAGCTGAGTGGGGTGGATTTCTAAATTGATATAACACATGGCCCAGTAACCCTTGAACCTGAATGTGGGTTGTGGTAAATTTTGATAGTGTGTTTCCTCGGTAGGCCTATGAATCCTTGACTTTTGAATGGTGGGATATACGATAAATCCTAGAGGTTGTTTTCTCTCCATTCAAGCCTAGGATTCTTGTGTTTGGTATTTTGATAAAGCATGGAGAGTATGTCTCAGTTTGGGGCATAGTGATCCCTGATTCAGACTCTAGCTTGTGGTCAAGCCTGAGAGACTAGGAGACACAAAATTTCCTCACAATTTAGGTGGAGATAATACAGTGATATCCATGATTTTGTTGGCCTAGTGATCGGGTGTAGATCACGGTAAATCCTGGTTTATGATTGATGAGGGTGAGTTGGTTTAGCCTCGAGATGCCCTAGTTGGTTTTCAGTTTGACTCCCACTTTCATGCTTGGAATATTGAATGGGGGCGATTGGTTGAAGAAACATTTGGCTCAGCCAATTTGTGGTTGGGTGGAACATGGATGTCCCATCTCTGATTGGTTTTTACATTCAAAATCCAACATCTCATTACTTTGGTATTTGGTATGCAAATGTACTAATTATTTTGTCGATATCATTGATGCTATATACATGGTATTTTTTTTTTCTATTATGGTGGTTATGAGCTTGTAATTTATTAGTGATGATGTTTGTCTCTACTTATTTTTTTGCTTGTAAATGAATATACAATGTATATATTGTCAAATATATTGTATTGCAGCTTATGATGTAAGGGAGCAATGCTTCTTAGCGATTCTCAGATAATGATTATACCCCTATGATTATTTATGTTGTTTACACCTATAGATGCAATGTTCGTGACATATTTGATGAAATTTCTGTCATCGTTGACTGGGGTTAGATGAGTTCATCATGATATTATTGCTTCCTTGTATTTATTTTAATTTCATTTACCCTCTCCTTAAGTTACGGGAAGTTTTAGGCAGTGACCTGGGCTCAGGGCCTAAAAATGTGGCACAAATCTTGAAGTTGCAAGCACAATATTGAACTTTTAGGCCATAACTCCGACCTTGACAAGGCAAGCCTACAACTAAGGTTCTATAAAAACTTACTTTCCCTTACAGGTCCATGGATAATCCTCAACTAGGTCGCAAATCAGGTCCTTTTGAGGGAACAGGGCCTTGGAAGGTTAGGTTACCTACTAAAGATGTCAATGGTGCAGTGTAAGGTTTGTTTATTGTGTTTACATCGGTTCCACTTCCTAAAACTAATTTAGGAGGTTTAATATCATATTATTAGCCTCTTGTCACATGCTTACCCCGGTTGGCCGATTACTTGGGTAGATGTGGGAAGAGGGTGTTACAATAAAGGGAAGAAAAGACTTGACTTCACTATAGATAACATTGGAAATGATTTTATGAATATATTACAAAGAGAAATAGGTTTTAAGGAATAATAAAACTCATCTTTATTTTATTTATGAATTAAAACACTAAAGGTATCATCAAAATCCAAGGCCGAAAATGTTATTCATTCATTGTTTATGTTTTCGTGAGATGAAATATTTTGATATAATATTTTCAAATCCATCACATTATGATTTTCAGTAAAAACCATAATGTGATGGTCTGAGAAGTATAATATCAATAATTTTATTCTTCATGACTTTCCAACTAGTACATCCACCACTTTTTTTCCAAAGATTAACCAATGGGATTGGAATAAATCTATAGTGAATTTGTTGGGACTTGGAATATTTACTCTTCACACTTCCATTAATTCTCTCTCAACTTCCATGGGTTAAATCTCCTTTAGTAGGGTATTTTTTATTTATCCATTATTATGATTTCATGCGTAATCGAGGTAATTCTTCATATAGAAGGTACATAATTTTGTTGAGGTTTTGAAGGAGGATTATTTAAATAATATATAAACTCTTTATCAATTTGTTGGTTATCTTCTAGTTCAAACCCTTGATCATTTTTTATATGGGAAATTCCATTATTTTTCCAATGCTAAATGGTTTATACTTTTGTTTCATTTGAGAAATACAACCTTTTATTTTTTCCTACAAAGGATTTCCTCTAAAATAAGGCACTCCTCCAATTTTTCTTGAGTAATAGTTTCCTTTTGTGTTGGTTCCTCTATTCTTCCTTAGTTTTTTATCTCTTCCTACATCCCCTCCATATGTTTGAGAAATTTCTCTTTCTCTCCATGAATATTCCTAAATTCCCACATACTCTAGTTCACCATTCATTCTTTATATTTTTTACACTTGTGGTGGAGGTTGTACATAGGAAATCCAATTCTATTAGTGGCTTCCTTCCACAAATTTCAAAATTTCACCTTAAATTAAGCATGGCTAATCTAGAAGGCTTTGAATATTAAGAGATTATTTTTGGGGCTTCCCCTATAATCAATATTTAATGTTTTTGGATAGTGATCCAATCCATAGATTTTCAAAATAGATTCTTCTATTTTGATTTCTATGAGTCCAATTAGTTTTAGTGCAAATACACATCTAATAGGGAAGAAATTTGAGCCTATAACTCCTTTTAATGATTCCAAGTGTGGAAAATTATTGGTGATATCCTCATATACCATCTTTAAATTATATATCACTTGAAATGGATAAATTCTTCACCAATTATCCTATGACCCTGATTTCATTTTTCCAAATATTTTACTATCTTAAAATATCCACTGAATATCCAATGGGAATGGGAATCATGTATTAGCTTGTACAAATTCTTCACATTGTTAACGAAATTCACCTTTACAATTGGAATATTAGGTCTGTAAACATTTGTTATCTACACAAAGGACTTTTCTCCTAACTTCATAAAAAAAAATTCACATTTGTTTGCATGGAAATAGAATATAAGAGAATAAAATCATCAGGATTCCATAGAATTGCAGGCTGCCTTGAGGCTCCACATGCATCCAAAACCATCACTTGAAATCATTTCCATAATATCTTTGTGACTTCATTGTTTTGTATACCACAACATTTAGTATCATGGATCATATCCTTTCTTGGATTTTCATAGTTTATTATGAATTTGAGAAGTATATTCATTGATTTACCATTTGTACCTCCCAATAAATAATTTTCATTGATAACTATTTGGAGAGGGATAAAATCAATCAACCATTAGGGTTATCCTTCTAAAATTTATCAAAATAGTGTAGAAAATCATGTATTAACTATTGTTTTCCTTTCCATACCCGTTTTTTCCATATTTATCAACTTTCTAATTATTGTTATGGTTAGATTCCTAACCCATGTAGGAAAGGAAGTAGGGTTTGACTTACATTTGTAGGATTAATGGAGGGTTTATTGATATCTAATATAAGTGTTTAATTCTAATTCCATCACTTTGTATACAACAAATAAGGCGCATTTATTTTTTCCATGATATTATTATCGAGTGGATAATATTTTCTAACTCAATTTACTTTATCTCTTATGCTTATCCTAGCTCTCCCACATCCTAAATCATATACGCATATTAAATATTTTTGTCACCCATTTGATATTCCTACTTCCACCTTTTAGTTGCATCATCTAGATTCATATATGATATTTGGTTTGATTATATATCTGATCTTAACTTTAGTTTGAAAGGGCTATGTCCATATTTTTTTCCCTTCCATTCTATATTAGTACTCGTCCATTGGTCGTCATGTTAGATGTTATTATAATAGTGACCTTATCAATTCCATCTTATCATTTCTATCTAAATATTTGTTGCTTCTTTATTCATATTATATGGACATTCTCTAAACAATCGGACATTTTCATGGAATTTTTTTTCATATAAATGGAACATGTTCATAATCTATGGGTTCATGGCGTAGGTAATCTAGGTAGATTAGGAAAATGTTTGTAGGAAAATGTTAAGAGACATTCATATAAAAAAAATAACCAACATACAAGGTATACCTTCCACTCTTTATGGATTCCAAGTATATGAGACATGTTCAAGTGAATTCCCTATTCTTTCCAATATTTATTAGTCCCTAGATTCCTCGGAAGGGAATAAAATGTGATCAAGAGTCGAGGTAATGTGAAGTCCTCATTTTTGAGGAAAAATTTCTTTATCTCAAACAGCATATACAACCCTATTGAGTAGAAGAAAAATGACCCATTTTCAAATAATATACTTTAATCATCAAGATTTCTTAATACTATCATGAACAATCCTTTAGATCCTAGCTTTAGAAGTGCATTTTATTTGGTTTCCAATTCTTATGAATCCGCCATATTAAATATCTTTCAGGTAACCATAACCCTATTAATTTTATGATTAGGACATGCCATTGGAGGTATTGAATCATTTCGAAAATGTGAGATGAATTTATTTCATATTTGTGAAATATTACTACCTAGGTTATGCAAGTTCCAATTCTTTCTCGATTTCTTGAATATTGATCTACTTCTTGATGATCCAGTGATTTCATAGTAGTGATTTCATTTCCAATGACACGTGATGACTAGCTATGAAATTATCTTATTCTAACATTTGAATTGTTGGGTTTGTGAGTGAAGTAGCTTACAATTACTGAGTGAAGTAGCTTACAATTACTCCCCTCGATCCAATGCATTTGGATCAAAGGAGGCCACACCCAATCCTCTTTAGGGAGTCGCTTCAAACACTTAAAGTGAGTTTGGTTATAATAAGATAAAACGTCTAGTATTACATATAAACTTTATCAATCCAAACAAGAACATGTGGAATAACTCTATTACCACCTCATGCATCTCGACTGCAAAATCAATATCACCATTTCTTATTCGTGTACAAATATTTTTACTGAAACAAATAAACGCCAACTTAAAAAATTCTAATCTTTTAATAGAATTGGTTTTTATAATTTAAGCATATCGAATTCATTTTCTAATATATTTGACAAATTCTATAAGGTATCATATAACAAAGATTCAAACCTTTATAAAATATCAAATTACAAATATCTTAAATTTCTTGCAATTAAGTTTCATTGTGGTTTATTCCACTTATAATAAGTATAACTTAATTGTGAGTTATTCTACTTATAAAAGTGATTAATGTTTTATAGATAGGCTATTAGGTAATAGAGATACATATTTCTTAATCCTACTATATATATATATCATTCAAATTATAAAGTTATTGCAATTAACATGTTTTTATAATTTATTTGAAGCTAGTTTGATAATATCATACAATAATTTTAGAGTTTGTAAAAGTATAATATTTTTAAGAATGTAAATTATCTTAAAATTAAAAACATGATATATGTGTTTTGGTTTTTTATTGTTTAATTTTATATGATATAGTATATATTGATGACAGAAAATATGAAACTAAATTTTATAATATTTTATATTTTAAGAAAAAAATTATAGATATAAGATAATATATATTTAATATCTATGAATTTAAACTTTTGTGATTCATAATGTTTAATTTAATTTTTCTAGATTAACATTAATGATATGTGATTTAATTTTATTCAGATTAATGATAATGAATTTTGTTGAACATTTAAAATCAACCAATGTGATTCATTACCAATACATTGCTAAGAAATACGATCTATGCAAGAAAAAATAATGTAGAGATTAAACAAAAAGTGAAAATAAATCCAAAAAACTAACCCATAAATATTAAAAAAAAACTACAAACATTACATCTTAACATTAACAATAAACCCAAAAACTATTAAACTAAATCAATTAATAATAAACCCTAAAATATTAAAGAAAATGATAACTTATAAAAATTTAATATATATTAATATAATATTACAATTGAAATGTATATAATCTATTTTATAATAAATATACATTTAGTGAAATATAAATTATATAATTATTAATATAATATCATGATCATGATATAAATTCAACGCAATAGGAAATAATCTAAACTCAATATAACATAAGTTCGATATATTATATCTAATTCAAATCAAAATGTCTGCAAATCATAAAAATAGTCAACTCATTTAATAAAATCATTTCAATTATAATATTTTGTGATTCCAATTAACCATATTGAAATACAAATCTCACATTCATTATTTCAGTGATATTTATCTAGCCACATAAAAGTATATTATAGAAATTTACAATATTGTGTACCGATCTAGTTTAGTGTTAAATCTAAGACTTTTGTGATCCATAATGTAGATAAAAGTACTTTTAGATTAATTATATCATTAGGATTAGGTAGATGTTTCGAACCAGCTAGTGTGGTTCATCCTCAGGACAAGGTGGAGAGACTAATCGATCACAATGAATACATAGTGGAGATGCATCATTGCCCGGAAATAGCTGTTGAGAACTAGATGTTAACAACTAGGCGTTAAAACTAGTTGTTAAGAACTAGCTGTTAAAAGGTTAGTTAGTTAGTAATAATAAATTAATTAATTAAACAAAATTTAATAAAAATGAGTTTATAAACTATTATGTAATTAAAATATAATAGGTAATAGGGAGGGGCAAAATTTTTAATTTAATAAATAAAATAAAATAAAATTAATTAATTATTTAGAAAAAATAAAATAAATCAATAAATTAATTAAATAATATATAACTAAAAATAAAAATAATAAATAAACATAGTTACCTTAAGGAACTAAGGAGGGGAAATTTTTTTCATAAATAAATAAGTAAATAAAATAAATTAATTAATTAATTAAAAATTTAGATAATATTAAAAATAAATCAATAAATTAATTAAAAATAAAAATAAAATAAAACATAAAAATATTAAACAAAATTTACCTGGTGAGATCCGGTGTCCAACTCTTACTTAATTTCCCACAATCATCACGATTGAGATTGTTAGCATGTCGTTCAATTTCGATAATCTCCCTTAATTTCTTGAAGTGATCTACCCTAGCAACGACTTTAGAGTCTTCAACACAAACATGGTGGCAGGATTTTTCCACATTTTCAGCAAGAGCTGAGGTACGAGATCGATTATGTCTAATATCCGCAGCATGCTCCCGAATTCTCTGCCTAACAGATCGACTTGTTTATCCTATATAGGGAGTTCCACAATAATAGGGAATCATGTAAACCCCTTTCATGTCCTTAGAGTCGATAGGGTCTTTAACCAACCCAAGAGAATTTCAAATAGTGTAGAGAGGTTTGAAAGAATCAGAGATATTATTTCTCCTAAGGACATAGGCAATTTTGTTTGTTGTCCCTTGGATAAATGGGAGTTGGACCTTGGAAATATGATCAACTCGAGTAGTTTTTCCACTCAATCCTTTATATGCCTTTTGAAAGGCTTTAAGACCTTCAGATCTACTATAACCATTATTTTCAAAAACATCAAGAAGATGGGATTTCTATGATACCAAGGAATTTTCATCAGAGATTCTAAGAGAACGAGTCAGAAGAGTATGCAAGACACCAAATTTCTGAGCATGAAAATGAAATTTGGTGTCCTATGTACTCTTGCAACTTGTGCTCTTAGAATCTCTTACAACAACTCCTTGGAATCAGATAAATCCCATCATCTTTACATTTTTGAAAATAATGGTTACAGTAGATCTCAAGGTCTTAAAGCCTTTCAAAAGACATATAAAGGACTGAGTGGAAAATCTACTCGAGTGGATCCTATTTCCAAGGTCCATCTACCATTTATCCAAGGGACAATGGATGAAATTGCCCATTTCCTTATGAGAAATAATATCTCTTCTTCTTTCAAACCTCTCTACACTATTACAAATTCTCTTGGGTCTGGTAAAGACCCTATCGACCCTAAGGACATGATAGGGGTTTATATGATTCCGTGTTCTTGTGAAACTCCCTATATAGGAGAAACAGGTTGATCCATTAGGAAAAATCTGGGAGCATGCTGCGGATATTAGACATAGGGCGGAAACGTGAACCTGGGTTACACTTTTGTGAGAATCGGGGGCCGAAATTTTTTTTGGCAATTGTTCAGCCGAACTATTTAATAGTTCAGCCAAACTTTCATAGAAAGTTCAGCCAAACTCGTGATTCCGTTTATATTGACGGCACACTGACGGCGCAGGCAAACAGAATTTTTGCCGGAGATGGGAAAACCGGCAACAAAAGTTCGGCCGAACTTCCAACAAAATTTCAGCCGAAATTTGAGTTGGACCGAACTTTTACTTTTAAAATAGTTCGGCCAAACTAGTTTCTATAAATAAATCGCCGACGAATTTGATTTGTTTACCGGTCTCATTATTCACGCATAATTTCTTCACTTTTGCTGCTGGTCTTTTTGCGCATTTTTCCACGCTATTTCTCCTCAAGTCCACGTTGTTGCTCCTTCCGTCGGCGTTGTTCATCTACTGGAAGGTATGTTTCTCCTCCCATCCTCGCAGAATGTTGAAGTTGTTATGGCATTTTTGTGAATGAGTGTAATAGAGATTTCTTTCGTTTCTGTTACCGCAATCTGTATATAGCTTTGGTTTCAAATATTATAAGAACGTTTTTGATATGGTTGAGAGAATTTGATACTTGCTCCACTCCACTGTAGAGTCTCATCGTAGAAATAAGAGGCCACCCAAACATCTTTTAGGTGTTGTGTCCTTTTCTTTGTTTATGTTATCTTTAGTTACTGAAGCAAATGATATGAGCTTGCTTCCAAGTGAAGGCGTATCCAATTGAGGAGAGTGATTTTAAATAAGTCTCGGTAAAATGCAAGGGTATAGTATATACACAAAGATCTAAAGGAGTTATTCTCTTTGTTTTAGTTACTGGAATTTTTGAGCTTGTGGTGTATCCCATTGAGTAGACCCTTACAGAGAGTGCATTTATGCACTCATTCAATGTGAAATTCATAATCTGTTAGGAGTTTGAGGGAAAAATTATAAAGAATAGATTCAGAGTCTACATAAATATGCTTGTTGTATTAATTTATTGTATTGACTTGTATCATGATTGAGAAGGAAAAAAAGTAGAAATTTTCGTTAATCAGATCTCAAATATGGTTGAACATCCACCATTACCTATGATATAATTCTTAAGATCTGATCAAGGTGTACCTCCAACAGACTTCTTCATATCTGCAACGGAAATCCACTTGATAACATTTCTATACGTCCATTGTTACCTACCGCAGAGTCCTTTAGACTAGAGGATCACGTTGAAGAAATGGCCATCCCTCCGCTGCTAGGTCACCCATACAGCTTCACAAATGGTAATTATCTTGCAAACAATGATGTACCTCCATAGTTACCTCCATAAAATTTCTTCAGATTTGGTGATTGTTATCACCTGGAAAATGAGGCTATATGTCAGCCACAGTTATTTGAACATGACAACGGTGATCTACAAGCTCAGGAAAATCCAAGTCATGATGAACAAGTATCAGAAGCTGGATACACAATTGGTATTCCTGTGTCAGGTAGATATGTCTATACATAGACCGATAATTTATGTGAGCCTATTTTTACATCCATAGTAATATGATCCAGCTGTCAAGAAAATTCTATTATTAGAAATAAAATAAATAAACCTAAACACTTACATAAATTATGTTATAAAAAATACATGCCATTTTTATATATCTATACCATATAAACTAAAACTCTTTATGTTGTCTTCCCATTTCCTAACAATTTGGTGGTATCATAGAAATATGCACTCCCATATGAGCACCACTCTATTCGTAATCCTGTACACATTTTCTGAACCTAGGCATGCCAGAAAACCCTATTAATGTTGGTTTTCAATTGTACTATTATATCAAATTTCTACAAATGTCAGGTCTTTGTGATGCACCAGCTTGCTAATTCTACTTTATATAAAATATACCTGAGTTTTTGGGTTACTTGAAATAGGGAAATGGGTTCGGTTTTCAAAACCACTGGAAAGATACTTTAAAAGTTCTAGTTATTGGGGAAACAGTGGTGTGTCGTATGTGTGAGAGAGTGATTAAGTATGGAAAAGTTCTAAACACTCTAAACATTTTAATAATGTTCACATAGTTGACATTACTTTGGTTTCTGTTACCGCAATCTGTATATAGCTTTCAATGATAATAGAAAATTATGAAAACATATTACAGATCATATTTATTATAAAGTATCAGAGATTTTTTTATATATATCGCATAGTGTTTTTTATTATAAAATATATAAAATAAAATTCTTTTAATTAGGAACAGGTTAACAACGATCCTGATTATTTCCTACACTCCCTTCATATACAATCCTTTTTAGTGGGAAATGAATTATTGATTTATCCCTTGCACTCTTTCGTTGAGGGCTGGAATATGGTAAAAGTGTTTCACTGTTAGTTATTTATTTTTTATTTTATTTTTTATAATTTTAAATTATAAAACTGATTTTTTAAATTATAAAACATATATTTTAATTATTTCTAAAAATATATAAATATTTTATATTATTAGTATTTTTTGAAAAATATTAATGTATTTTTCAATATTTATAAATGTTTATGAAAATCATTTCAACACATTGTTTAGTTTAATAAATTTAAATATATAATGGTTGACTGAAAAAATGACTAAGTTGTGGATATTCGAAGTCCTACATCTGAAAAATATATAATGATTTTTTTTATATTAATATATGTCTAAATGTATCTAAAAGGCATATGTATTTTTTTTAGGTTGGAGAAGTGTAGATGTTTATCAATACAAAATTTTGTTATTTAATAGTCAAGTTTTATAGTTATTATAATGAAATAGTTTCTCACAACAAATTTGATAAAATAAGTGAAATCTATATAATGAAGATTAATTTGTATTTAAGTTTTAGATCTTTTAACAACTAAATTTCTATTTAAATGAATAAAACAATCAAATGTAAGAAATAGAAAACATAATGAAACACAATGTAAGAAATAGAGAACATAATGAAACACACACATACATATCTACAATCAACACAATTATTTTCCTAGGAAATCCTTATGGGAGACAAGCAACCCTAAAAAGTAATGATGCTCTACTCATTTTTCCCTAGGAAATCCTTATGGGAGAAAAACAACACTAAAATGTAAACATGCTCTACTCTCTCTTTTCTGGTATGGAAAATATGTAAGTACAAAGAAAGAGGTAATCTCTCTAGAGTTAGCTAAGACTTTTGGCATGTAAGGTTGCTATAAAAATTTAACTTCATTCATTTTTCTCTCTAACTTCACACTCCTAGTTGTATTTTCAACTATGGAACAGAATACAATAACACAAAATGGAACTCTTATTCCTCCTAGTGGCCAAGTATTTAACATAGTGTCATAGCCAACTAGGTGTAAGATTTGACTCCGTCAACCATTAACGAGGTTTGTGATTTTAGACCTTTTAGAGTCTTGTTAAAATTCCACATGTAGCTAGCTTGATATGCATGAGTAATGGGGCTAAAATGACATTCTCTCGTACCATGGTGGTCAACATGATAGGTCAACTTACTAAAGGCATAAATTTTGAATGAACTTAATTTGATGTTTTTCTTGCACCATTGGATATGTCTTTAAGTGTAGAATAATGGTCATGATTTCGGCACAAGGGATAATCGTTTGACCCACAGAAATGTCATTTAATACCTCAAAATGACTCCAAAAGGTTTGACCCCAATTCTCCACCCACCATTAAAATGACCCTACAAGTTGATTCTTTCAGTTTTTTCACTCTATAAGCATCAACGTATATGACAAATAATATAATTATCCAATCTAGATCATTATTTAATAATTTTTTAAAATTATGAGTAAGATATACATCATGGAATTTAAATAAATAGTGTTAATTCATTGAACACCCTTCCACATTCTTTGTTGATACTTTGAAAGTAATACGTTTTGAAAAGTAATTTGTTTTTTGGACTCTTAATATTATGTAACTTTCGAACCATAATTACAAATTTATTTATTTTTTTACTTATCATTTAGTTGCTAAAAGTTGAAGAATTTATGTTGGTAAATAATTAATTAGGTCTATTTAAATCATTTACCACTTTTGGGATTTTTGTTTTCGTGGTTTCATTCATAATTTCACTTTTTTGCAAATTGTCAATTTCAATTTTTTACACCACATGTGCACAATCAAAGGACCTAAGGTCTTTCCCCTACCAAAGTATGTTCTTTTAAAACATGTTTTCTTGGTGATATGGGTGATTTAGAAATGATTGGGAGAGCGAAATTCCTCATTTAATACACAATATGTTTGGTTCATGCCATTTGACTCTCATGGTTAGGTTGTAATCATGAGGCTCTCGCTCAAGAGTGGACCTTCCCAAAATCTTCTGATGTCTTGTCACAAACAAAACCATCAAACTAAAAGACACATCATGCAAGAAACATAGCTCGCTGACATATCATTTTTCTCCTTCAAAGAAAAAAAAATCACATCATGTGAATATCTCCATGTACTCTTACATATTGGTGTACAAAACCATCAACCAAACACAAGTCGACAAAACATGCCTCTTCAAACAATTGACTCTGAAGTCAAATAATAGCTCATGTACAAATTTATATATTTGTTGCATTTAAGTGTGTCAACATAACTCTACCTTCAACATCTTGCTTCATGCAACATGCACCATACTTTGAATTTGCAAAGAAATTCATGAAACATCAAAATACATGCAAGGCCTTAATTGGATAAGAAATCTAACCATCCATTACCAAACCATTTCAATGGCCCACTTCTTTTAGCTGCACTTCATCATCATGTGAATCATCTTGACCCTCATCGATTATGGAATCCTCTTTTCCATTATTGTCATTATCTCTTTCCACCTTCTTCAAATGTTGTGGATGACTTTTTGGATACAAAGTCCAACACTTGTCTACAAGGTGACCTTTCTTATGGCAATGAGCAATAAAAAATTGCAACTTATTTTCAACTTCATTTTCCTTGTCCAATGGGCCTTTGAATTTTCGCCTCATTTATTTAGAAAGTTTCATGTGCATGGATATCTTCTTCCAACATCTCTAAACATTATGATTATTCAAACCACAAAAGGAACATGCAAGTTCTTTTCCAAATCTTATGTGAATATTTACCATGTTTATCATAATCAAAGGCAATTTTATTAGAGGCAAATTTATACCTTGAACATTCACCATTGTCGCCTTCTTGAGGAGGTGAATTTGATGAGGTAGTGGCTCCCCTCTAAATACTAGCAATGAATTCAATGACTCTAGAGCTTTCAACATCCTCTTCTTTTACATTCTCATTAGCTGCATGATTATTAACATCTTCTTTCAAAGTGGGTGTCAAACTTTTCCATTCATCATGAACACAAACTTCACAAGCTTAAGGTAATGAACACGAAATAAAATTCCTTCTTGGAACAGCTTCATGTGCCTCCTTGGCTTTGGAGCATTCTCCATCATGTTTTCCATAACCAAGACCCAAATAATTAGGCCCTTCCTCAACAACATTTGGCTCAAGTACGCCTTGTACATGTTTGCCCTTAACCCTTTACTTTCATATCACATTTCCATCAAAAATTTGGACCTTATTCCTCTAGTGTGTCTCTCAAAAGCACATACACATTCATTTTGATTAAAATATTTTGGCCGAACTAATTTCTATAAATAAATCACCCGCGAAGTTGTTTTGTTTACCGATTTCATTATTCTCGCGAATTTCTGTCACTGTCGCTGTTGGTCGCGCATTTTTTCTCCTCCCATCAGCAATGTTTCTCCTCTCATCCACACTGTTGCTCCTTTCATCGACACTGTTGCTCCTTTCATCGGGTATGTTCGACCTTACCGTTTTCAAATTTTTCACATGTATTTGAAAAATTCTTCACTGGGATATACTGCCTCTTATGTATTTGATTATTCTTCATTATTTTCAAACTTTTTAAACTTCCGTAGACTATCTGAAATCTGCATACTTCATTTAGAAAAGTTAATCTTAACAGAAAATAGGAAACTTATGTAGAAAAGATGCGAAACCGAAATTGCATAGGCCCAAAGTAAGAATGAATATATGATCAAACATTGTATAAAAATATTACCTGTGCCAGGAGTGGCCTTTTACAACTCCGGAAAGCATCTGGTTCCACATTCATTCCTTCGGTAGACACAAAATTGTAGATACCATACATCTGTCTAAGGTTAAAATCATACAAGAAGAGCTTTGTTCCGGGCTTCACCTTTTCTACAAGCTCCTTTTTGGTCGGTGGAAACACAAACACTTTGTATCGGAAACACTCTTGCTTTGTTTGAGAAT
Organism: Pinus albicaulis; assembly: GCA_034641835.2. Lineage (NCBI taxonomy): Eukaryota > Viridiplantae > Streptophyta > Pinopsida > Pinales > Pinaceae > Pinus > Pinus albicaulis. The sequence goes on from CM076574.1 coordinate 488,358,787, forward strand.
TACACATAAAAATCAAGCCGACAAAATTATCATTGCCACTGCCATCTTCATTGTTTTCTTCCTTGCCGCCTTGTTTTTTCTTCTTATTTTGATCAAACTTTGACACAGCAGGGTCAGATAAACCCTTGGGTTTGTTCTCTGTCTCTATTTTAACAGTCTTATCCACAACATTAACCTTTGACATAGCAGGGTCAAATAAACCCTTGGGTTCGTTCTCTATCTCTATTTTAACAGTCTTATCAACAACATTAGTTGGTGCTGCATCCTGCCACATATATCCACAGATTTGTTTCAGGAATTTGTAATCTTCCTTAGACTATCCGCAATCTGCTTCACACTATACGCAATCTGCTTCATACTATACTATCTGCAATCTGCTTCAAAGATGACCAAACAATAGATCCACACTATTTTCAAACTCTTTAAACTTCACACTGAAATCCCATCAACATATTCGTACTGAATCTTACAAGAATCTGTAAACTGTTTTTAGAGATTTCCGAGTTATTCCTTATCAAAAGAGCCACAGACAAGGTATATAAATATATATAGTTCATTACTTCCTTTTAGGCTGACCAACACTTTGGCATGTAGGCTGACTTGTAACACGTCATAATAGCTTGATTTTTCAACGTTGATGTAGAGCTGAAATAAACCATTGCTTCATGTTTTCTTTGACTAGGTCTGGGTTTCTGACTGAATCTATATGGACATTTCTGTCTATTTAAATACCCTTCTGTTTGCAAGATTGATTTATCTTTTAAGAATTTGCATTTGTGTGTTGTATGTATCAAAGATTTTTATTCCCAGTTTTTCTATGCACATCAATTCAACTGCACAAACAATTAAATCTAATTTAATATTATTGTATGTTAGAAGTTAGTTTATGTTCTAAAAATGTGCAGTGTTGTATGTAGCAAAATATTCTACAAGGTGACCTTTCTTAAGGCAATGAGTAACAAACAATTGCAACTTATTTTCAACATCATTTTCCTTGTCCAATGGGCCTTTGACTTTTTGCCTCATTTATTTAGAAAGTTTCATGTGCATGGATATCTTCTTCCAACATTTATAAATATTATGATTATTCAAACCACAAAAGGAACATGCAAGTTCTTTTCCAAATATTATGTGAATATTTACCATGTTTATCATAGTCAAAAGAAATTTGATTAGAGGCAAATTTATACCTTGAACATTCACCGTTGTCACCTTCTTGAGGAGGTGAATTTGATGAGGTAGTGGCTCTCCTCTGAATAATAGCAATGAATTCAATGACTCTAGAGCTTTCAACATCTTCTTATTTTACATTCTCATTAGCTGCATGATTATTAACATATTCTTGCAAAGTGGGTGTCAAACTTTTCCATTCATCATGAACAAAAACTTCACAAGCTTGAGGTAATGAACACGAAATAAAATTCCTTCTTGGAACAGCTTCATGTGCCTTTTTGGCTTTGGAGCATTCTCCATCATGTTTTCCATAACCAAGACCCAAATAATTAGGCCCTTCCTCAACAACATTTGGCTCAACTATGCCTTGTACATGTGTGCCTTTAACCCTTTAATTTCATATTACATTTTCATAAAAAATTTGGACCTTATTCCTCTAGTGTGTCTCTCAAAAGAACGTACACATTCATTTTGAGAGGAAATTGAAGACAGAAACCAATAGCTAATTCTTCTAACTAACCTTGACTAAAATGAGCTAAATTGTACTTTGATAGCAACTTGATTTGAATATGGACAAACTAGTTTTGTTGGGCTATCTCCCTCATTAGTTAAATAAAAATGTGTTTAGGATTGTCTAAAGTTAGCCAATTGGGAAGGGGTTTATGTGTCAAGCTTTAAGTGTATTTTGTGAGAAATTTATGAGTTAATTAGCTTTTAAAAACTCATGTGTACAATAGATAAAATGAAAAATTTTTATTTTGGAAAAATTTTTCCCTCAATCCAGATTCCGATCATTGAACATGTAAGAGGAAGAAAGAGGGAATTCACTTTTCAAATTCTAGACCTTGTCTAAACCAAAATAAACTAGAGGTTTGGTTTTCAAATACATTCACTTATTTGGAAAAGTTCTAGCTACCAAAAGTCCATATGCAATCTACCTCCCAAGAAATCCATTTATTACACCACTGGTTAGTTTTTTGTCTTCCTATATTCTTTATCAACCTCTTCTAGTGATTCTTGAAAGGTGGATACTTAAATCCTTCCTAAAAATTTGAGCTCTAAAACTAGAAGACATACAAGGTCATTTTAAGTCATTCCTCTATCCAATTATAAAAACCAAGTGAATATTTCTACATATTGATTTATGTCCCATAACCTGTACAACATATGTGGAGTTGCCTCGCCCTAAGTGAGATGTTTAACAAAAATAATAATAGAGAAACAATTAGTGACGTCACCAAAATATGTAGCCTCTTCAAGGTATCATATCCTCTCATCAAGGTCAAGAATCTATTCACCAAAAATGTCCTATGGAAATGATGGTTTAAGAAACAATACTAGACAAAAACCTTCAGTGAGAACAACAAAATCTAAAACCTCTTCAAGCTCTTCAATCTGCTCGTAAAGTTAAATTCTGTCTTGATCAAGTCCAACAACAAAGAAACATTCAGTGACAACACCAAAATCTACAACTTCTTCAACGTCTTCTAAACCATCTTCAAAGTCAATATTGTGTGCATCAAATTCCTCAGCAAGGTCATCAATGGAGTCATCAAAACTACTATTTCAAACTTCAATGCCAAAAATAAGTCAAAGAATTCAATTTCTCCTCCAAAACCTTCTTCTCTAAGCAAAGCTAGCATGATGTCATCGAGAAATTCAGTAATTCCATGAGGAAATTCTATCGAATTTAAAACAAATCCGTTTCATCCATATTTAATGCCTAATTTTTCAAGTGGAACACCTCAAAATTTAAGGACCACAATGCCATAAAATACAACTTTACCTAATAGGTGTAGACCTAGAACCCCCAACTTTGCATGACATGTACAATTGAAGATCTTATGGTAAGCAGTGTGAGAAGAGAGTCATGGTCACTGAGTTGAGCAAGAGAAATAGTTTGTTATGACAACCTTACTTGTGATAGGTCTAGCTAGCAGACTACCAAAGTACATGGTAATGGCATTCAAAATGTGAAAATTCCCATTTCACTTGGAAATAAGATGGTAGAGAAAGGTATAGATGAAAGGAGATATCCATCTATGGTAAAGAAATCAAATAGTTCTATCAATTCCACCTTGCAACTCTAAGAGACATTGAATTAAATTTCATCTCAAGACAGGGATTTGGGAGGACACTCTCAAAGCCAACCTTCATTATGGCTTTGAAACACATGGTAAGTATCAAGACTTAGCAACCTTATTTTCATATTTTTTTCTAGCATAGACCTTAATGTCATAGCCTTCTTTTGCCTAAAATGAATGCAAATTTCCTTGCAATTTGGCTTGTAACATTCATAATTCATGCTCATGGAACATGATTATGTTGCAATTGTGATAACATCTGCTGTATGCAGAAGCTAATAAAAAATGATCGAAAATGACATTTTTGCTTTTTTTTTTAATATTTAAGGAAAATTACACCAAGTAGCTTCCAGCCTCATATGACCATCATGTCAAACTCATCTTAGAATATTTTCCAAGTAAGAGCCACTTAAGCAAGAAATCTAGTATACATGACTCTCCAATTTCAATTAGTAGCAATGATAGTTCTAAGTATGGTGCAAACATTGCTCCAGATCCTCAATGGGGCATGTTTGATGACAATCATTTGGGGAGTGAGAGAGGGAGATGGTAGGAGAAAAAATTCAAGGAATCCACGGGAAATTGAAAAATATATAACTAATAAGGTGAAGACACTTTGTAACCTAAGAGAGAAACCTGTTATGAAATGGGTGAAGTTGGTATTACACACCCAATTGGATAACCTCGAGGAGAAAACATTTCTCCCGCTTTATTTGTTGGCATAACCTACTAAGTGTTATTCACTAGCATGTATTTTCTAAAGGCATTGACCTAGTTCCTATTCAACTCCATCCACTAGGTTGTAGAGGATTCCAAGCCTAATTTCATGAAAATTAAGTTGGGGATGATGACATTGACCTGCTTGATGACATGTCTATGAAGATTAACTACCTTGAACTATTTTTTTGCATAGGGAAAGAGACACATTCCCATGTCTAAGCATGAAAACATTCTTTGATATTGCTAATGCCTCTAGTGTTTACTTCTACAAGTTCTATAGGCAGAGTCTGTAAAGGGCTAGGTAGCCTCTGGATCTCATCTTTTATGAAAGGTGACATATTCAGTAAATGCCCCTACAGTCAATCTCTAGAATGGATCTAAATAAGAGTTCTTCATTTTAATATCCATAAAACACAACAACTTTAAGGTAAACTATGTACATGTGTCATTTCTCCCACAAAATAAAGTGTATAAGTGGTAAATTTTATACCAAGTGTGCTCCCACCATGTAAAGCGCAATTTGGTGAACTTATCATTTTTATAATTTCTTTTTCGATTAAATTTAGTTTCACACATCAATTATTTCTTTGAAAGTTGTGTTTTACATAATTTGTGTACACTAAATTACAAATTGATTTTTTGAAATCTATTTTGTGTAAATGTCGACCAATAGATATATATCATGGAGGATGAACGACGAAGATCAGCCGAATCCCATATGGAGGTTCAGGGATCGAGGGATGTTCACGGTATTTAAATATAATCTTAAATCTCCATACATGTGTGTACATATGGAATTGATTTTTTATTAACTTTGTGAGTTAAATTAGTTTTTAATAAGTTTCATATTTTAATTTTTAGGAGGTAAGAGGAGAAGGGTTTCTACTCCATCCATGGAGCGTGGCCAAGGTTCAACCGGTCGAGGTATGAGTGGTAGCAGGTTGTGTGAAGGGGGTGATATTTATTCCCCCGAAGGCCAATCAATGGCTGCTGGTTCTCAACAAGGTCATTTTGGGTCTGGTTCTCAGCAGCGTCATTCTGGGTCTAGTTCTTAGCAAGGTCATGTTGGAGAAGATGTTAACCAACAACATCAAGGTTGCCATCAATTTCAATATTTTTTCATTAAATTTGTACAACTTTTTTTACACGTGTTTTTTATAATATACAAAATTTTATATATATTGATGCAGAGGCTGAAAATGTTCGAACTAGTGGTCAAAATAGACGTAGGGAAGCCCGCTACATTCAAGAAGAAGTCTATCAACCCAGCACAACTTATCCGGCCGAGATTACTGATATACCATGGGAAACCAACATGGCGGAATGCACCTTACAAAGGTGTGAAAGACTTCATGCAAAATTGCAAAGAGATCTCGTGGCTTTGTCTCTACCTGCTGAGAGTCGACAAAGCCTTGAAATAGTTACACATTCATTGGGTGAAATGATAAATGTGTACAGAAATCTTGGGCCAACGACTGATTCATTTGTAGAAATGATGAGAAAGAGAAAAGAAACAGTGATGGGTCCCGATAAATGGGAGGACGTAAAACAAAAAGTTACAAAAGAAGTGGCCAAGTCAATGTTTAATTACAAGGAAGGGCCAAAAAGAAAAATGTTGAAGGTGCAGTATTTCAAGCACCCAAACATAGCTCATTATTTGTATGATAGGCACCTTGCGGCCTATGGAAGGCTTCCATGGAACGATGAGGTTCCTGTTTATTTTGCACAAATGTTTTATGTAGAATTTTTTTTGGGTATGAAACCCAATTACAATGATCTTCCTTCAGAATTTTTTGGCCCAGGGAAAGGTCGATTATATGACCGTAAGGGCACTAAGCGAGATGTGGAGTTGCCTCGCCTTGAGCCACCATTGGTGAGTCGACCGTTTCGAGTCGAAACTTTGCGATCAGAGATGGATGCGACTTCTCAAATAAGTCGAGAAGCAAGGGATGTTATGATCGGGAATGTTCATAGCGGATTGGGTGGAGTCGGTATTTCTTTAAATCGACAAAGAGCACATGAAAATGCATGTGCCAATTTTGTTTATTTTACAAATGAGGAGATTGACAACATTAATGTTGAAGATCTCCGAACATATGCAAAAAATTGTTGCAATGGTTTGCAAGACTTAATTTTTCATGAGGAAGAGGGCATCAGAACAGTATGTGTTAGTGATCTTAGGGTTTGAAAATATTTTTACATATACATGTGTACAATTTTTAATAAATACATGTGTATGTACATGTATACATTTATTTGTATGTGTACATTAATCTAACAAAAATGTATGATTATATGTTAAAACACCATTTGCAGTTCTCACACATGATGCGTGACGAAAATGTTAATATCACGTTTGGGACCTCTGGTTCAAACAATGCAGATGGGTCTGACCATCAAGATATGTTGGCAAATGTTAGTGTTTTTTAAGTGACTTTAAAATAAATAATTGTTGCCACACATGTGTACATGTATGTATATATATAATTTGATAAAATGTTTTAACAGGTACCGATTCCGTCTGATGTTTTTGGGATGGCGGTACCTTCTTCTTCCTTGGGAGATGTACCTTCTACTTCCTTGGGAGATGAGCCACAAGTATGGAAAATTTTTCACAATTTTAAAATTTATGTTTAAAATTTATATATATATATATATTCTACCTCAAAAAGTTCCATTAAAAATTGAGATATATATATATATATATATATATATATATATATATAGAGAGAGAGAGAGAGAGAGAGAGAGAGAGAGATCTATATTTTGAGTTATTTAAAATTTTTTGAATTTAGGTTCCTATAGAAGATTTATTTAATCCGCGGACTCTAGCGACGGAGATAGGAACATCCACAACATTTGAACAAGTTGTCTTTAGTTGCTTTTTTTAATATTATTGAAAATAAGTTTATATATGTACACGTGCATTTTCATTTGAAAGTTTTTAATATATATATATATATATATATATATATATATATATATATTGTACAGTTTACCGCTGCAGATGTTCCTATGGGAGAACTTGTTCATCAAATGGAGAGGGAACCTCATGAGGTATTGCATGATTTTTTTGTTATATTTTGTTTTTTACATGAAGTTCTAGATATATATATTCTCATTCATTTTTAAAATGTTATCAAATTTTAATGTTCAAGTACATGTGCATTGTGTATGTAGGTTTCTCATTCACATGATAGGGCGCGGACTGAGACCCTAATAGGAAAGACACTAGATCCGTCTCCATTTGATGGACATGATTTGTAGATTTGATTTCAAGATTTAGATGGTCTTGAAATTTGTTAAACTTGATACAGTTTGATACTTGTGAGATTTACAATTTTTGGACATATTTTATTACATTGTTAATATAATTTGTTTTATTTAATTTTTGGATGGTTTTAGTACTTTTGGAATGTGAATGTGAAGTAATGTTGTCATCTATAAATTAATTTTGTCATCTTTACTACATTTTGCATGTTATGTAATGACATGTGTTATAATTTGTTTTGTTTTTAAAATTTAAGTTTTGGATGCTTGGAGTACATTTGGCATGTGAAGTAATGTTGTGATCTATATTTTTTTGTTAAATTAAAAGTTAAAAGTTTTGGATGGTTTCAATCTACATTTGGCATGTGATATTTAATGTTAAATGTTTTTATTGGATAGTTGAATTATAATTGGCATGACATGTGAAGTTTTTAAAACTCAAGTTTTGGATGGTTTCAATCTACATTTTGCATGTAATATTTAATGAACTTTAAATGTTTAATGTTGCACGATATATAATCAAAAGGTTTTTAAAACTTAAAGTTTTGGATGGTTTCAATCTACATTTGGCATATGTGGTATATAATGTTAAATGTTTCTATTGGATCTAGTTGAACTATAATTGGCATGGCATGTGAAGTAACGATCTATATATAATCAAAAAGTTTTTTAAACTCAAGTTTTGAATGGTTTCAATCTAAATTTCGCATGTGATGTTTAATGTTTTAATGTTGCACGATATATTATCAAAAAAATTTCAAATTTTAAAGTTTTGGATGGTTTCAATCTACATTTGGCACATGTGGTATATAATGTTAAATGTTTCTATTGGATAGTTGTTCACAATAATTGGCATGGCATGTCAAGTAATGTTGCACAAATCCCTCTTGGATGATTGAAGTAATTTGGAATTTTAATATTGCTTTTGATCTCTCCATGTAGTTTTTTTTTAATGAAAAAAATTCCAATAGGAAGAACATAGCTTTTCTGTTCAACTAACCATGTATCAATTGAGCTCTAATTGAAAAAAGAGTTTAAAGAAGTAGATATATGTACAAATTATCCCTTTAATTTTTATTGGAAATATAAGTCTAGTACATATATATGTTTGTTGAATTTGGGTCAATGTCGTTAATGCACTCAAATAGGTAGCCTTGTCAATTTATTTACATTGTGGAAACTTTTTACCAGAAAATCCAACTAGTTTTTCATCAATGCACATAGAAAAACTACTTGGAACAATTAATTGTGCATTCTAGAACATATCTATCCAAGACAAGTAACATTTTTTATCAATGCACATTGAACATATCCGACCATTGGACAAGCAAATTTTGTACTAGATTTTCAATCAGGATTAGAGATGTGGGTCAAATCCCACCAAAAGTCGGAGAAGTGCTCTGAGTCTCTTGTCTGAAAGGAATTTTCATACAAAACTATACTGCAGATGATTTATTTACATTGTGTCCATACTTTTTACCAGAAAATCCAACTAGTTTTTCATCAATGCACATAGAAAAACTAGTTCCAGTTAATTTCATTCTAGAACATATATATTGAGTACATAAATAATTTTTCATCAATGCACATAGTAAAACTAGAACAATTAATTTCATTCTAGAACATATATATATATATATATATATCCAATACATATAACATTTTTCATCAATGCACATGTATAGAAAAGCTACTTTCAGTTGATACTAGAGCACGTGCTTGTACCAAAACAATTTGTACATGTGCAAAAACTTGCACAAATAACATAAGCAGCTCAATTTTTAGTTGAGTACTGGAAGTTCTAAAACATATTTAATCCAAAGAGAATAAATTGTTGGACAATTCACTCCAAAAAATTCTAATGGAATTTCATCTTCAATAATCCGTTCATGATCGGATTTTGACATTTTCCATCTCTTAATTTTTTATTTTTTCTTTGATTGAACTTCTATCAACTTTATGTGTGCTGCACACACCAAGTGACTATATTGACAAGTTATGGAATCAGGTTCATAGTCTTCAAAGTAAACAAAGTCTCCACTTTGATGAGTTTGTCTGAAAAAATAACCTTTCACAATAATAGAGCCTCTGTCATATTGAAATCCGTGATCATTATAGTTTTGTAATAATTTCATTTTTCGTTCAGTACAACGCATCAAATAATACTTCACAATTTCATCGTTGTCAATAGGTGCAATTACAACAAAAACATCTCCTGCACAATAAAATAAACTTAACAAAATTATACATATTTAAATTTATTTTTAGATTTTTAAATCATTAGAAAGTAATTCAAATGTTACCTTCTCTAAGAAGATCAGAAACCTTATCACCATCGGATGATATTGTAGTTTCCTCTGATTGCATTTCTTCAAACATTGCAACAGACATTTTTCCCTTTGTATTTAGCTCTGTATGTTTCCAATCGTTCACATACATTTTGTTTTCACAAACGTCATTGGATTTTGTGTTGTCTATGCAAACATCACAAAGACAAGAATATTTTCTTTTATCCAATGCAAACACATTTTTGGATGACTTTGTTTGAATTGAATGCAATTTTCGAGTCCCTTTTATTGTTTCAATGTCATTTCCAATTGATCTATCTATGTCTTCGATTCCAATATGCCAGAAAAACCTTTATATGGAAAATTAGAAGAAGAATTTGTAAATATGATATCAAAATACAATCAAAGATAATCATTGCATGATAAATGTACAATTTTTAAAATTAGATTTCCAATATAAATTAAATTGAATGTACCTTCGCACTTATCTTGATGGGTTTCTCTCATGGATTAGAGCAGCGATGCACCATTGAACAACTTCTTCAGCGTTCACAAGTCGGCTTGCAGAGTGGTTCATTTGATATCTTCGAAGTGCTCGTTTTATGCATGCTCCTGCACCGTCATATTCTCCTTTTCCATGGCCAGTCTTAAAGAAATTCCAACAATGTTTAATGTAGGTTTTCTTATGAAGAAAACACAACCAAAAGAATGATTGTGTAGATTTGAATTGACCTCCGCATACGTCTGACCATATCCAATGTTCATTGAATGTTATTCCACGATTTTTCAATGAATCATAAATTTTTCCAAAAAAATGTTGTACAAAATGTGGAGTGATAAAAAGGGTCTTTTTAACTCCTAATTACCTTCACATTAATTATCAACCCAGGGAGGACTTTTTATTTCAAGAGTGTACTCAGTCTGAGGCGGCTATTTACTCAAGAGTAATGTTTTGCAGTATAGTGCTTAAAATGCAAAAGTAAATGAAAGCTAGAAACAAAATCTAATTGGAACAACAAGAAACTGAAATGTTCTAAACTAAATCATTCACTCAAACAACCATCAATCGAGGATACAGTAGCAATAACTCATTCCTCTGGATATTGATGCAATTGAAATCAAACCGGAACAAGACAATCAATCTAGGAACGAGGAAGCAATAACCAATGTTCTCTACAGTTGAGAGTCCTGCTTTAAACCAATTAAAAGGAAATAGAAATTAAACTAAAGCTGCCATTGAAAGTAAACTAGGAAAACTCCTTAAAAGAAAACTCTTGCAATTAATCAACCAAACTAAACATCGAAGTAAATGGACAGCAAACTTATAATTAAAGGAATTAAGCAACGAATCATATTTAATAAATCTGGACATCAAACTCTAATTAGTGGAATCGAATAACCAACAATCTGAAATGAGCAGTGAAGCTTTACATTTGAAATGAACAGCATAACAATATAAGTTGAAAAGGATAATAATCTCTGTTATGATGGAAAAGAACAGCCACACGATTCAATCTCAACTTGTGCAATAAAATAATTCCATAAAATATTCTAACAGCACACTATAAAAACATGAAACTCTAAAATAATGCAATTCAAAAGAATAGGAAATAAATCAAACCATCACACAGCAGCAATTGTAAATATATGATACACAGCAGCAGCAGCGTACTCCACCAGAGGCTGGGCCCTTAGCCGCCAGCGGACGCTGCCGGGTTACTTCAGAATGAAAAGAATGAACAGCAACTCCCAAATCATGTATTAATCAGCAAATTGTGGAATCATTACAACAGCAAAGGCTTGAGAATTACAGCATGCAACAATCCCTATCCTATCATGAATAATCCACCATCATTCTTCATCATTTTTCCATGATTTTTCATCCCCAAATCACTCTCCAATCCCTCCTCATCTCTGATCTCCGTTTTCATTTAAATAGAGAGAGATCAGAGAGAAGTTACAATAAAGATAAGTATAACATGATTTCTATTACAAAATTGGTTTGCTTCTAACCATTTGATCAACAAGAACAAGGCGAATTTGGCTTTGCAGCTGAGATTTGGAGGACGGCCGCAACAACAAATCTGAGAAAATCATGCTCAAAGAACCCTGCGTTTCTCTCAGTACAAGCCGAATTTGGGCAAACCTTTCTGTGATAAAGTTAATTGGGTCCGTTCTGGACAAAACCCATGTTCCGGATTTTCCAGATTCTGCTTCATTTGCTCGAAATCTCAACCGCAAAACCGTCACTTCTTATTCCAGCGAATTTCTGAGTTGGCACTTTTAATGATCAAATCTTCAATCTGGAAATTATCTTGGAGGCTAAAAATGGTGAATAATGTTACAAATGATTTATTAAAACTATCATTGATAAAATCATGCATAATTATCAATTTATTAGAAATAAAGGAGAATAAATAATATTCATTCATAGAAGCATAAATCATCATAAAATGGATTTATATAATAAATTATAATAAATGACATGATGAAGAATAGTAGAAATGGGTGGAATAAGTGTTCAAAAGTGATAATAATAATGGCATATTAACGGCCCAACACAAAACATGTATCATGTGTACGATTGTCACTGATATAAAAATGCTATTCTTTAATGATATGTCGATTTTCACTCGTGCTTTCGATATGATCGACACTTTGTTCAGCATGTCTATATAGAATATGGGCGAGCATGGAGACTTGGTCAGAATGATAGTATTCACTCTAAATTTCTTTTTATGGAACAAATGTGTAGTTTTCTGCAAAATCAATCACTGACAAAACGGTCCCTGGTGGAAAAACTTCATGAGAGTTTTTGAATTTCAAGTCTTTCCATCGAGCTCTATGGGAATGCTTGGTGTATTTGTAAATTTCTGCCTCAAACTTTCTCAAAAAGTCTATCAGAGAAATTTCGTCTTCTAGTAATTCAGTTCTTTTCACACTATTTGCACCTTGAATCGATGTATCGATATATTCATATCTCTTCCATTTCACTTTCATGTTGGACAATGATTGATCATTTATATCAATACGATATTTGTTTTGAAATTTAGTCAAATATTTCATTTCTTTATGTAAAATAGTTCATTTCTTTATGTAAAATAGTTTACCACCAACACATTTCTTTATGTAAAATAGTTCATCACTTTCTCTTTCACATAGAATTTGAGATATGAAATCACGGATAGTGGAAGGAGGAGGTGAATCCTTCCATAACGTTCTACCGAAATCAAGGAATGTGTCATAATATAACTCAAATTCCACATGATAACGGCAACAACAAGTGTCGCGTAAGGTGATAGGTTTTACATACCATGGTTTTTGTTGAACAAAAGCACTGAGTGAAACATGAATTTTGACGATTCTCTTCTTTGAACTTGTTGAATAAATCTATATGAGTGTTTTCCAAGAAATATTTGCATGTTCTTCGTACTGATTTCGTGCTATTCTTCTTCGCATCACATGCCTTGCAGTTGGTGAAACACGCGAATTGTTCTTCCAATATTCATATATTATTTTTTAAACATTTTCTCCAAGTCTCTCTTTGTATGGCTACCTACAAATAGCTCACCAACAAGCGAGTTCATCATTTACATCTATTTGCAGCCAAAATTTCCGATGTTTGTGCAAAGTTTTTCGCAAGGTTCCCAGTGCTCATGCCATAGATGTTACCAAACGATACTTTTGAGTACTTGATGAAACTATTGCCATCTGTATTCCTCTACGTAAAATTGAAACATCTTTCTCTCTGGATCTCTTAATTGACTTTATAACACTACTCATATTTTTTATCACATCTTCCCTCATTTTTTTATCTTTGGTTGATTTCCAAACACCCAATAGTGTCGTAGCTTCTTTTAATTTCCTTAATGATAGGAGACCTTTCAAGATTTGAGCCTGAACTGTCACCCGCTCATTTAAGAAACACTTTTCAAAAATGCAGTTAACATGATATCGTATAACATGGTCAGGTTTTTTATCTCCATATGTGTGCGTGTCAACATTTTCTAACATCTCATTATCGATAGTGATTTCATCTGTACATATTTGAAAAAATAGTACATATTCAATAAATAACTAAATTAATAAATATATCTATAATTTCAATGATATGTGCATGTGTTTAATATATATATATATATATATATATATATATATATATATATACATAGGTTGTATCTCATCATCAATTTTTTGAGGAATATCTCCGTCTGTTTACATTAAACAAAATATTTTTCAAATTAGTTCATCAAATAAAAATTAAGCTTCACATTTTACATTAGGAAAATTTTAAATATATCAATAGATCATAATATTTACATTTACATACCTGCTTCAATTTCTGCTTGAGGTTCATTTTCTTCTTCAATATTTTGAGGAATATCTCTGTCTGTTTACATTAAACAAAATATTTTTCAAATTAGTTCATCAAATAAAAATTAAGCTTCACATTTTACATTAGAAAAATTTTAAATATATCAATAGATCATAATATTTACATTTACATACCTGCTTCAATTTCTACTTGAGGTTGATTTTCTTCTTCAATATTTTGAGGAATATCTCTGTCTGTTTACATTAAACAAAACATTTTTCAAATTAGTTCATCAAATAAAAATTAAGCTTCACATTTTACATTAGGAAAATTTTAAATATATCAATAGATCATAATATTTACATTTACATACCTACTTCAATTTCTTCTTTAGGTTGATTTTCCTCTTCAATATTTGAGAGGGCTTCTAACTTTATTTTGCGAGATTGTCTCGTCTCTTCTCTACGTTCCTCAGGGTCTCTTTTTCGATCATATTTTCTCGCACAAGTTCTTCGATTTCCCATGATAATAGGGTATGAAGTTCAAAAAATTTCCTTCAAAAAATTAGACAATAACTCGATTAAAAAAGATATCATAAAAGATTTAATTTAAAAAAATTCAGTTCAATTTTTTTGCAAAAAATACATACTCCAATCCAAAACACTTACTTTAAAAAATTCGAGAGAAAAATGTCTTATAAAAATGAAACGAAGCTCGAAACATTTACTTCAACTCAAAACACGTACATACCTCCAATAAATGTCTTTTGAATGTACGTCCAAGAAATTTTTTTAAGTTCAAAACATTTTTTTGCAAAATCAGGCCACCTCCAAGAAATGTCTTCCAAAAATTCTTTAAACCCAAAACAATTCTTTATAAAATCATTTTGCTTCCAAGAAATGCTCTTAAATCCAAAATTCGAAGAAAAATTTTTAAACCTAAACCAAGATCTTTGTAAAAATGTAATCAGTCTCGTACCTCAGCTCTTGCTGAACATGTGGAAAAATCCTACCACCATGTTTGTATTGAAGACTCTAAAGTTGTTGCGAGGCTAGATCACTTCCACCATAGGAAATTAAGGGATGCGATCGAAATCGAACGACATGTTAAGAATCTCAACATTGATGATGCTTGGAAATTAAGTAAGAGTTAGACACCGACTCTTGCCAGGTAAATTTTGTTTAATATTTTTATGTTTTATTTTGTTTTTATTTTTAATTAACTTATTGATTTATTTTTATTTTTATCTAAATTTTTTAAATAATTAATTAATTAATTTTATTTTAATTTATTTTATTTGTTTATTTTAATTATATATTTATTAAACTTCCCCCCTCCCTAGTACCTTTTAGGTATCTTTGTTTATTTATTTTTATTTTTTAGTTATATATTTTTTATTTAATTTAATGATTTATTTTATTTTTATCTAATTAATTAATTAATTAAGTTTATTTTATTGATTAAATAAAAAAAAATTTACCCTCTATTACTTATTTTATTTATTTTAATTAAATAATACTTTATAAACCTACTTTTAAATAATTTATTTAATTTATTATTTTTAATTTACTTTATTTTATTTATTTAGTTATTTATTTTATTTATTTATTCATGAAAAAGTTTTCCCTCCTTAGTTCCTTCTTAGGTAACTCTATTTATTTATTATTTTTATTTTTGTTTATATATTATTTAATTAATTTATTGATTTATTTTATTTTTTCAAAATAATTAATTAATTTTATTTATTAAATTAAAAATTTTACCCCTTCCTATTACCTATTATATTTTAATTACATAATAACTTATAAACCAATTTTTAATAAAATTTATTTAATGAATTTATTTATTTTTAACTAACTAACTAACCTTCTAATGACTAGTTCTTAAGAGCTAGTCTTAATGGCTAGTTCTTAACTTCTAGTTCTTAACATCTCTACTATTTATTCATTGAGATCGATTAGTCTTTTCAACTTTTCAAGAGGATGAACCACATTAGCTGGTTCGAAACGTCGACCTAATCCTAAGGATGTGATTAATTGGAAAGTACTTTGATCTAGATCTAATTTAGTGTTGACAAAAATACATTTTCATGAAAGAATATGGATGAAAAAATCAATATGTAAAAGTTATATCTAATTCAAATCAAAATTTCTACATATCATCAAAATAATCAACTCATTTAGTAAACCCACTTCAGAAACCTGACTTTCATTATTTCAATGATATTTATCCAGCAACATAAAAGTATACTATAAAAATTCACAATATTGCGTACCGATCTAGTTTAGTGTTGACAAAGTACATTTTCGTCGGAGAATATGGATGAACAAATCAATATGTAGAAGTTATGTATAATTCAAATCAAAATGTCTGCATATCATCAAAATAGTCAACTCATTTAGTAAAACCATTTCAATTGTAATATTTTTCGATTCCAATTAACAATATTGAAATGAAAACCTCACTTGCGTTGTTTCAATAATATTTATCCATCCACATAAAAGTATACGATTAAAAAAAATCACAATATTGCGTACCAATCAATAATAACATCTAGTTTAGTGTTGACAAAAGTAGTTTTCCATCAACATACTTTTGCATGGGAGAATATGGATGAACAAATCAATATATATAAGGAATGTCATTGATGTTTTATAAAATTTCAAACTGTTTTTAGAGATTTTGATATCATTTAAATAAAATATTTAATATTATTTTATAAATTTACGTTTAGGAAAAGTTTTGTTAAGTTTCAAAAAAATGAATTATTATTTATAGAAAATATACAAATTATATATATATATATATATATATATATATATAGTTTTTCTAAAAGCCTTTTTTCTTTCATATATTGTATTTATGTCAAAAGGCTTTAGGTGTTCCTATATGGAGTTGCACTTGGTAGATCGAGCTAACCATAGGGTTACATTTTCGTTGTCCGCCAACCAATAAAAAAATTCCAAGTGGAATCATCATAGTAATTTAATGTGTGTTGCGTCAATGCCCCTCCCGCCTTTACTATGCCCCTTGCCCTTGCCCCACCAGGGATCGAACCCTCGACAGGTCCTTTCATCCAGTTTTTTCTTCACAGATTGAACTCTCAACAAGCCCTTTCATTCAAATTGCTACTTATTTCCTATGCCGACATACCTTTATCCTTCAAGATTTCCTCACCACCCTTCATAGAGAGGTGGTAGGTTTTCCACCCTTCATCCAGAGGTACAAGTTCGACTCAAATTGGATCATCAGGTTTGACTTAGCTTATATCCATTATGGCCAGGGTCATTATTCTGATTTGTGGACTTATCATCTTATATATGAGGAAGGAGGTATCAGGAAGTAACCCAATGGATGTGGAATCTATTATCTTTAAATAAAGTACTAGTGGCAGGCTCTCTCCAAGCTTAAAAACAATGAATTTCTTCAAAAGTGCTCAATTTACATTGACAAACATTTTTTGAATCGTATGTTATCAGTAACGAAGGTTTTGGAATGATCTACAAACGTAAACTAAGAAATGGATCAATAATGGCTCGATGAAAAATATTATTAACCCAAATGATTAGATTGGTACGAAATCCCAAACAAGGTGCTAATTCACCCCTGGGCTTTCGAAGACAGGTAATGAAACCTTCTGAGTTGCATGTGAGGGAATTTGACGATTGATCTTTTCTTTAGTGTTGAATTGGAGGGAGGAGACCACAAAAACTGAGGACATGACTGAATATCTTCGCTTCATGCCTCACTAAGTATTTCTCCCTTCTTTTATAAGTACTCACTTTTGGTATGTTCTTACCTTATACTTGGGAATTTATTTTTCTTTTCCATGCAATAGGAAATAGGGCATATCCGTTTTATTTTCTTAGGAAGAATCTCATTGCGCATTAAATATGGAAAATAAAAAGGTGGATTATAACATATGATGTGAGATGAACTATATAGCTATACAGAGGCAACAATTCTTTGATTAACCCATTACAGGGCACTAAAGCTTCTTAGCAGTGCACTTTTTGCGGTGCGTGAGTATAAAGCTATGGAAAAGGCTCTAAACGAGGCTATATTTTTTATGGTTGATTATGTTGATGCACATTGAGATATTAGGTATTTTTTTCATGCCATGGGGGAGGATGACATAGTCATACAAGGGTTTCAAAATACCATAAACCTCAATCCAGATATAACACCCTCCTCCCACATTTACCCAAGATAACTAGTCTGCTAGGGAAAACATGTGACGAGAGGCTACTATGATATGATTCAACTTCCTTGGTCACCTTAAGGAAGTGGAATTGACAAAAAACAACTAAAAATATCATCCATACATCCAACAGAACCTCCAAGTGTTGCCCCACCTTTCCAGGCGACCAAACCCTGAGGAAACTCTCCAATTCAATCTCCTAGAGCCCCAATCACTCCTTTTCCAAGCCCCCCAAGAGACTGCGGGTCCCAGTTTCTCCCATGACCCTACCTAAGTGTGACTGTGGCATTTTTCTACCATTCCTATGCTAACAAATGTCAGATTTAAGGTTGAATTATAGGGCTATGACCAAGTCACTTCCCATAACTTCATAAAAGTTTCATAAATGAAAAATAACATCAGAACAATGATGCACATGTAAATTATTGAACATACACTTGACTCATACTTATCTAAGAATCTCTTAGAAGAATTGATGCCTTATCAAATTAGTTGCATTATCATATATTATGTCATATATTCATTGCTCATTCACTTACAAATCAAAACATGATGAGAGCCATACATTTTCACTTTCATGAAGCACATTTATAACGAGCATATAAAAAACATAAACAATGAGGATACAAAAACCATAAATGCCACATATAATTCATTACATTTGCACATAAAATACCAAGGAAAGGAACTCTTATTGATGAATGGAAAATCCAACCCGATATGGGACTACCATGTTCCACCCGACCATATACTGGCTGACACAAATCTCTCTTCATCTAATTACTCGTGTGCCATATTCCAAGCATGAATTTGGGATTGAAACAAAAATAACCATCAAGGCTTCTCGAGGCTAAACCACCTAACCCTGATCAATATAAATTGGCTTTACCGCAATCCTCACCGGATCACTAGGCCATAGACAAGAATGGATTCCACCATATTTTTCAACCTACATCGTGCGAAATTTTCATGTCTCCTAGTCTCTAGGCTTGAATGCAATACATAGTCTGATCCAGGGATCACTAAGCCATAAATGACACACCACCCTCGAGGCTGTACTCTATATCCCGTCATTCACTGGAATGGATTCCTAAGCCTAATCAAGGGAAAGCACCTCTAGGATTTACCGTGTATATCGTCATTCACCAGTCAACGATTCCTAGGCCCACAAAGGCACAAAATACCTGGCTTTACTACAAGCCACAGTTTAGTTTAGGGGTTACTAGGCCATTGGTTTTACCACAATCAACATGTCGGTTCCGGGATCACTAGGCCATGCATTCTTTTATTCAGAGATCCACCTCACTCTGTTTCAAATCTATCCAAAAGGAATGAACTAGTCTTTATAAGTCTTTTTATTAATATGGCCTCTATTTTCTTCATTTTCATTATTTTTCCTTCATTCTCCTCCTCACATGCAACTCCTGACCTTTCACCTTCCTTTTCTCCTATTTTCCATTATTTTCATAAATAAATTGGCAAAATTATCATTTTTCCCTTCCAAAGCCTTTTCCATTTCATTTGCTAATTTCCTTAGCCATATTAACTGAAATGAACACCCACAAAAGGATTTTTTTCCCACCCTTCAACTTCGAATAAGTGTCATATAACCTTGGTTATTATTTTTCATTTATTAACCTTTATTACATGGAATTTCACTAAGGTTGCTACAAAACCCTCCCCCTTATGGGAACACCATCCTCAGTGTTTAATGATACCTATAACCAACAAGACTACTGAAAGAAAAAAATATTTCCTGTGCAGCTTTATAACTTAGCTCGTTGCAATATTTACAATGATCAACTTGTTGAGAAGCGAACCAACATGACAACCATAATGACGTGATACACATGCCGCTTATTTGAGCTTTATAAAATAGTTCATGGACATAATTACATCCATATAAATATTTAAATATAGAAAAAAATCACATCAAAGCATATACTAAAAATACATATCAAGCAAATTCGTTCAATCATTGAATATAGAAGGATACATTGCTCACATTTGATCTTCCATCTCCCATGTAGCTTCATCAGGCCCAAAGTTCTTGCACTGCACTTTAACCTACTAGATTGCTTTGTTTCAGAGCATAATCACCTTTATTTGAAATATACGCTCAAGTTCCAACTGGAAATCTCCATCTGGCTCCACCTACAATATAGATGAGTCAATCACATGATAAACATATTTAACATACTTCTTAAGAAATGAAACATGGAAAATATCATGGACTTTCACTATCGGAGGAAGTGCAATTCGATAGGTTACTGGCCCACTCCCTTCAATAATCCTGAAAGTTCCACAAAACTGAGGTTCCATCTTGGCACACGAACCAATTCACAAGGAGATCTTCTTGGCCTTGACGCGCAAGTACGCTTATTCCCCAACCTGAAAATCATTAAAAAACTTGTTCCGATATGCATAAATTTTCTTCCTGTCCCATGTTTCCTTAAGATTATTCTTAATCATATGCATTTATTGCTCCATTTATGCTAACATGTCTAGTCCAATCAATACCTTGTTCACTGGATCACTCCAACTGATGGGAATATTATAACTTCACCCATACAATTCCTCAAGCAGACTCATCCTTATTGATTACTGTTAACCATTATTGTAAGACAATTTAACCAATGGAAAGTACTACTTCATCTCCTCTGTTGATGCATCACATATATCCTCAACATGTCCTTCAATATATAGTTGACCCTCTCAGTCTGTCCATCTATCTTTGGATGATAAGATGTATTGAATGTCAACTCTATACCTAAACCTGCAAAGAAATCCTTACAAAACTTGGAAGTGAACTTTGCATCTCGGTCTATTACAATATTCTTTGGAACACCATGCAATATGACCACATATCTAATGAGCACATGTGCCACATCAGTAGTTGAATACATATTCTTCACTGGAATGAAGTGTGTTACGTTAGTCAACCTGTCCACCACAACCATGATGGAATCATGTGTCTATATGTGCTCAGAAAACCTGTAATTAAATCCATGGAAATGAACTTAAATTTCCACTCTAGAATCACATTCGACTATAGAAATCCACCTTGTTGTTTACACTCTACCTTTACCTGCTAACAATCCAAACATCTAGCCACAAACTTTGTCGCATCCTTTTTCAAATTCGTCCAATAATAAAACTTCTTTACTATCATCAATGTCTTCTGGTAACCTGGTGGACCTAAATATGGTTTCATGAAACTTTCTCAATGTAATATTCTTGATCTCACTAATTTCTAACAAATATATCCTATCGCAAAATATGATCAATCCATTTGCTGAGAGATGATAGCCCATTTCTTGTTCACTTACACCACTACGTGTACATTTACCTGGACAACTACCTATACATGTACCTGTACTCTTCTATAACATATTCATGAGCTCGATGTTACTATTCCTCATGCATAAGAACTCCACCAAGCCCTGTTTTGCACGCATCTATACACACTACAAATTCTTTGTCTAGATATGCAATCTTTAACACTAGATCATTTGTAAACAATTGCTTCAACTATTCGAAACTTATTGTACATTCCTCTATCCATTCAAATTTCTTACCTTTCCTCTGCGGTGACATAATAGGGCATGCAATGTGAGAGAAGTTGTTGATGAACCTCCTACAGTACCTTGCTAGCCCCATGAATGATGTTAGCTCATCCACATTTCTAAGAGCTTCATACTCCATCATAGCCCTTATCTTCACTAGATCCACTGCTATACCTTCCATGGAAACAACATTTCCCAAGTAATGTAGCTTTTTCTGAAAGAGACTACATTTACTGAGCTTAGCATACAATCGACGCTATCTCAATAGTCTCAACACTTATGTTAAATGCTCCACATGCTCTTCCTCAATATTAGAATAAATCAAAATTTCATAAATGAATACAGTACCAAAATTTCCTAGATAAGGACACACCACACTATTCAATAAACATGTAAAGCTAGTATGAGCATTAGTCAAACCAAATGGAACTAAAAAAAATCATAATTCCCATACCTTGTCCAAAACTTTTTCTTGTAAATATCGTCTTCCTTAATGTGAAAATGATGATATCCAGACCTGAAATCAATCTTTGAGAATGCTACTTCTCCCTTTATCTGATCAAATGAGTCATCAATCCTTGACAACGAATACTTGTTCTGGATGGTCACCTTGTTCGACTATCTATAATCAATTCACATCCTACGAGTACCATCCTTCTTCTTCACAAACAAAATGGGTGCACCCCATGACAATACACTTGGCCTAATGTATCCATAATCAAGCCTTTCCCTTAACTACAACTTCAGCTCTACTAAATCTAGAGTATTCATCCTATATGGTGCCTTTGATGCTGGTGCTTCCCTTGGTACCAACTCAATGAAGAACTTTACTTCTCTCTGAGGCAAAAACTATAAGATCTCTGCTAGAAATTCATCCTGAAAATGCTGTAAGATCTGGTACCTGCTTAATATCTATGCATCCTCATCCACCTTACCTTTATCACTAGAAATTTGTACTGCAAATAAAACACACCCTTTTCGGCGACTGTGCTTTTCCTGCATAGTTTTTACCATCCTAATTGATGTTTATATCTTATTTTTCTATAAGATTATATGTTATTCATTTTAATACGAGCACTCAATGGATTTTTCATAACAGTCGCCTTTATTCCGATGTAGATATAACCAATCCATACTAAAAAATACTATAATACCCCCACAATAATACGTTCAAATGTGTTTATGTAGGCATACCATTAAACTCAAGTGCAGAAGCTCTTACCCATTGGAGAAATGTCTTCTAGGTACATGTACTCAACTGCACCAACCAAGATTTTGCATGCACTTCTTTATTCAAACCACACTTATATACCAAGTTAGGGTTAACATAATTATATTTAGATCCATGGTCAATCAAAATAGAAACAACTTGATCACAAATCTTACCATCCATCTCAATGATATATGTCTAATGATTTTTCTGCCTATTATCTCGTGCTACATAGATATGAGGAATTCACTTCCCAAAATCCCCAACAGTATGCACCTCCTATACACTATAGATATGAGGCCTACTACCCTGATTCTGCACACAGACACTTTTAAGGTTCTCCTTACCACATCTCTAACACTCCAATCATCATGTACCATCACCTCTACTCTACTATCTTGACCCATGTCCTTGTCTAGATGCATTGAACTTCTTATGTGGTGCAACATTTTGTTTCTCTTCTGCATTATGAGGCCTTTTACTTTTCGGCTTCCATTGACATTTACCTTATCGATATATTTTCCTTTCCATCCTTGCTGAGATTCATTTTTACTCTTTGACTACTCATAATAGTTCTTTAGTTTCCCAATAGCTTTCAAGTGACCGAGGCTCATCATACTCAATGTGATATCTACTTTCTAATGGTAATCCACTGAAAAATCAATGAAATTTGGCCTATTAATTTTTAAGATACGATACATACCTAAATAGCTCCAAGATCTTGGTATTATATTCCTCATTTATCATCGATCCCATTTTAAGCTCATAGAATTCCTTGACTTTTCTATAATAGTACCTCTCTGAAAAGTATTTATTTCTGAAGTTTATGTTGTCATCATAGAATTCCTTGACTTTTCTATCATAGTACCTCTCTGAAAAGTATTTATTTCTGAAGTTTCTTTTGGATTCATGACAACTAAAATCTTCTTTCCTGATCTCTCTTACCCATTTTACATCTTCCCATGAAATGTATGCTTTACCTTTCAAGCTGAAGATAGTTATTATGGACTTTGTAATCTCTGTATAGTCATGTAGCTCAAATAAACTATTCATGCTAAGTAACCAAGCCTTTGAATCGTTGAGATTATTCAACTCTCCATCAAAAGTATGTTGCTTTTATTTCTTAAACACATATGGAATGTATCCCCCATCCCTCCTCCTGTAAGGGCGATAATGATGACGATAATATTGCCTATCAAAACTAGAACTAGAATAGTACCCGTGTCCATCACCTCCCCTCTCTGGAGTATCCAAGAATATACCGTCTCTAACTGTGTCATCTCTATATAACTTGTGACCACCATGAGACCTACTTCCATATGCCCTATTAGTCCCATCCTCTTGTCCATAGCGGATCCAGAGTAGTCCTTGTCTCTGCAATTCTAACAAACTAATTACTACATTGACTTATTCTTGTTTTTCCTATGCCTACATGATTTTTCCATTATCATATTTGAAACTCCTTATTTATTCCTTCAAACTCATCAATTCTCCCAACACCATGTTGCTCATATGATTCATAGGGATAATCTTTGTAGTCTATTATCATGCTATTCATATTATTCTCTTCCTGCAAATCATATTATGTGAGCTAAACCAAATCATAAACAAACCAATGTACCTCAGTATAATTCGGGGAGGATATCTCATTTGCAAGATAGACCAGATTAGCACAATACATATATAAACATAACCATATCAGAATTTAATCATTATCTCAACCATTATCCAGTTGATATGCATGATACTACAACCATAACACGAACTAGACATAGTGCATGCATTGTGGCCTTTTTCTGCCATTGCTATGTGAGAGATTGTGAGATTTAAGGATGAATTCCAAGGCCAGGACTCGATCACTACCCTAAACTTCATGAAACTTTTAGAAATGAAAAATAACATGGAAACAATGATAAAAGTGTAAATTATTGAGGAGAGACTTGAATGAACCCCTACGAGCCATGATAAGAATTTCATCAAACATGTCACAAATATGCACTTTATAGGTTTAATCAACAAATTTGTGCATAGGGGTCTCATACATATCTAAGATCGCTAAGAAGCATGTATCCATTATCACATTAGCTCTATTATTATTTGGTCAATTATAATTCTTTAATTTACTTCATTAAATGTCAATGAGGATTTGTCTACCTGTGAAATGTATGTGAACTATATATGCTAGGATTTCTTAGATAAGTTAAGTGAATTATAAGGATAAAACTAACTGCAAAAATGAATGATTGTCTTTCATAAAATTTGGAAACTAATGACGCACATGTTCTTTCAATCCAGAGTCCTAACTAACCAAATTAATCTTTTGAAGTAAATATCTATCTAGATTGGAGAAATCCACACTTAAAATATCATAAGGGAATGCTTGAAAAGAAAAACATGAAAGAGAAATAACTTAATTATACTCTTGCGGAATTGAACTAAGTTTTCACTAATTACTGAAACAAAATCTTTAAACTAAATTTCAACTGGAACAAAATTAATTTAAATGTTGGGAAAGAAATCATAGTAAAATCTAATCTATGAAAGGTGAATTTCTTTGAAAGGAAATGAAAATGGAATCTAATAAAAGAAATGAAAATATAACTCAAGAGTGATTACTAATGTGCAGAATTAACCTCTAAAACAACTAACATGAATGGAAATTAAATGATAAAACAACTAATTCAAACTAAAAATGAATGATAAAACACTAAGTACAGGCAACAAAGATGTGTTGAATCAGTAACTCTTTTTGGTATTTTCTCTTTTATGATTACTCTGTGACAAAAATAAAACAACCGGAAATATAATTTGTAGAAAAAAAAAACTTCTAAGAAACATTAACTGAAACAACTCAAAACTTAAAATAGAACCTCATAGCTCGCAGGGGGGCCTCCTACAGTGTAGGATTGATTAACCATCAAGACTTCTTCACGCATGCATTTAGGAAGTAACATGAAATTGTATTAAGATAACAAAATATCAATTTTTCCACAAAAGGACTGTAAACTTAATAACAATAATCGCCACTACTCTATTCTCTGTCTCTCTCACTGCTAGTTATACAAATGATAAAAACAACATCGAAAGGGTTTTAGGACGATAAATTTTAAGAAAATTTTACACCTATGAGATCAATAACTAAGGGTCCTATCTGTTTATGATTTTCTATTTAAAAATCAATTCGTAGGAGATTTCCTATTTTTAACAGCTAAGTGCCTTGCTCGCTTGATTCTCCACTCCTTGTGTTCAACTACAACAAACAATTTCCAGGTTTCTCTCAACCTTCGACTTGAAGATATCTTATTTCACATAGCTTCCCAAGAAATGACAGTAGGTGGTTATCCATCTAGGAGTCAAATGTCATCTTTTTACAATCTTCTTTCTTCTTCTATACCATTGCAACTTGTTTAAAACTGGACTCTACTGCAGAAACATATATTAGTTGCATACTATACAAAACTCGATAATTTCAAGATATATTTATCATAATTTCATTAAAAATATAAAATTTAAATATGGATGATTAATACCTTGTAGGAATTGACCTTGACCTTAATATGCTAGAGTTTTTGTATAAAAATAATAGAAAGGTGGAATTTGATGGAGAAAAGGTTGGTAAAAAAGACACATTTCTAAACTTCCACATCCTCCCACACCAAAGGTTTTGCATGTCCTCATCACCAACATTTGAAATTTTATTCCTTTACTTTTATTTTAGTGAATGTTTTCTTATGCATGTGCAAGCACATCGAAGATAGTACTCTTTTTTCTTCTTTCTCATGGTAAATATGGTCCTTGGTTTCGTTATAAAAAATATTTTGTTTAATCCTCTAACCCTATTTTTAGGAAACTTACTCTAAACGTTAAGCTTCTTATTCTTTTTGTAGCAATGACAGAGGTGTAGAAAGATGTTCTCATTCTGAGTCCTTAGTATGTTATTTTGAACTTTATCCTCTTCCATCTCCTAAATCAATTGTTTGTTAAGGATTTCCAATTCATAAATATCTTGCTTCGAATTCTCTTCAATGTTGTTTCCTTATTCTGCACTTGGTTTTGTTGCTAAGTTCTCACTTGTTTCAAACTGAGATGACTTTGTTTTTTGATGTGCCTTTTGCTCTAGAGATTATGCATAATTTTAGATCTCTTACTGAACTTGATCGATTTGTGGTGTCTCCCTTGTTGGACTTCCTATTTAACTTAGTGTTGGACATCGTGTATAAGGAGGTTTATTAAACCCTTCGTTTTAAAATATCAATAATCTCTTGTGATTGAGTATTTGTTGAAAATTTTGATATTCTTGTACTCCTCGCTACATTCATTCCTGAACGTCTGAGGTTTTGTTTTGTTGTTCTGTTTCTCAATGGTTTTTTCGTTTGTTAATGTATGGGCTAACTTGGGATACCTTTGTTCCTTCTAAGCTATTTTTTGTCACTTTTTTATTTGAATTTTTCAACAAATTCGGACAGTGGAGTATTTTCCTCATATGTGTCCTCTGGAATTTCAGTCACATTTTACTCCTGAATTTCTTCTTGGATTCTATATTTTTCAGTGCTAGGGTTTGATTTATTTATAGTTATTTTTACCCTGCTCCTTGATTTTTTCTCCTGAGATTCTACAAAACGATTTCTCACCAAGAAAACCTACCAATTATCAAATTTTGATTTCAAATGTGCTTATAACAAAATATTAATGACTCCATGATGGTACAAAGAATTATCTATGGACCTATAATTTCCTTGAATACTAAATGACATTTTCTTCAAAATTTGTAGTAAATACTAGGGTAAATTTATTTCAAACCCATCAACAAAGTGCCTCATAAGCCTAGCATGACAAACAAACAATTTTCCAAATATTCGTTCACATGTTATGAATTTCTGAATTCTTAATAAGAGATTTCACCATTTTCCTTTTAATGTTGTAACTGGAATACCTTTCTTGAAAATGAAAAAGTCCATAACTTGTTCATTTAAGAAGTGTACACAATATTTCTCCTTAACTTTTCTACTTTTAAACCATATTTCTCCATTCCTTGGTAGTCCTATTTATTTCTCTATCACTAACTCTATGAGAATAAGTTTAGTGTTCCTAATTTCGGCCTCTAATCCATCAAATGTCCAAGTGAATTCTTTAGTAACCTCTGGTTCATATCCAATGAAATTTTCGAAGAACTGGATCCAACCCACCTATTGTAGCTGCTACTTAACCCTAGAATAAGCCTGGAGGAATTCATCACCATCTGGTTCATATCAAACAAGAGTACCCATACCATGGATAATTTTTCAGAATAGAATGTTTTTTTCGACTATGAAATGAAAGAGAATGAAGGGAATGAAGGGCTTTGGAATGAGCATAATAAATATGGAGCAAATTTGAAATAATGGAAAGGTAATATTAGGATGGAGGAACTCATGTTACATCGGACTTGTACTTACACAACTTCCCATATATGATTTCAAAGGACTGGTGTTATGCACTTCATCTATTGACCAGACCTTCATGTGACAACTGATGCAGTGATCAGGGGTTAAGGTCATAACGGTTTACATATTTATAAGTTCCTCAATATTTTGCTATCACATATATAATTTAAAATCTAATTTCTTAAATGAAATATAACTCAAGTATTCTTACATACCTTAATGTTTCTTTTGATATCCTTGTTACTCTTGAATTTGATTTTTGTTGTAACACTATGAATTGGTTGCATAATGACAAGTATTTTGTCTATCATCTTTTGGATATTTTTAAAGAATACTTCCTTATTCTTGCATTATTTTTTATAGCTGACCACCTAAGAAATTGAAGAAAAGAGGGATAAAATGAAACAGAGACAAGAGAGAAGGGATTTCTGAAAATCTTAAGTACCAAGAAATCTTGGTTTTCAATTCATATTTTATATATAAACATACCAACAAAGTTGGTTTTCATGTCTATACATTTATTTATCTTAATTTATTATTATTATTATTATTATTATTATTATTATTATTATATAATGTTAGCCTCACTCTCATCCGGGCAACAAAATTATAAATCCAAAGTTAATTGAATTAATTAAATATTGAAAATTAGGAATTTATGCCTAATTGCATTAGTTCCTCTTAACTAAGAGTTAGTTTAGGCCTAACTAACTTGGCTCATCGATTAGTGTATATGGTTGAGATATTTTCTCAACCAAGTTGTCCAAAATACACGCACTATCTTGAGACAATTTCCTCATATATTTATTTGTATTACAACATTATTTTAATAATGAAGAATATGCGAGCGTATAGCAATGGTTGTGGCCTTTTCTGCCAGTTCTATGTCTCAGGTGTTTTTTATGAATTTTTTATGAGTTGATTAATTTTGTACATATGGTATCAAATCCGTACTACATGGGAGCCTGTATGCATATTTCCAACCTCAGTGTAACATGCTGGTGTTCGTGTAGGAAGAGAACATACGAGAAGCCGTGAAGGATACGGGGAGAATTTTAGCATCCATTCCAAAGAAGATTGAGTGATGGAGACAACATAATGGAATGAAGAAGCTATGGTTGATATCCTTGCCTACTGCTTAGATCGTTATGTGTGGAGTTTTACAAAGAAACGTTTAACCTGACTATGTTGCAAGCGAGCAAAAACCAACACTGAGCCGAGTCATGGATCTTCAAGTTGGCATAGGGTATTAAAATTTGCGACATTGACTTAAATATTTCATTGGAGCTGCATTATGGATATTGTAAGTATGTTGCAAGAGCTTTTATTGTGTGTGAGCCATCGTGTTGGAGTATTAGTGATCCAAATTGTGATTAGTAATGTCTTGTGTTTTAATGGCCAAATATTAGATTTTACCTAGCACCTGGAAATTTAATTAGTTCCAACCATTGAGTAGAATGCTCGGCATTTGGAATTGATAAATGTTAGTCTGTGTTAAATAATTTAAACTAGAATCTCCCAAGAAATTGTGGTCAATTTGTGTGAGTTGAATTAGCACTCCCCAAAACGTTGATTGCTAGGGCATTGAAACCATGGAGCCATTCTGGAACATTATGTAGTTGTTGAGCCATCTTGAGCCATAGAGTGTGGATCCATACAACCATTATGAAACGTGTAAATTGATTCTGTAGGAGAAATGCGCAACTGGAGCTTGCTATCATTGTAACTATGTTAAAAATATTTTGTTTCTAAAATTTTTAAATCTATCGATTCTTAACAAGTGGTTCAAGGGTATATTTGAGATGCATATTGCAGGATATCAACACTCGAAGGACCAATAATTCATTTACAAGATTCACCATTTTTGAAGCTGAATTTGTGTGAAGGTGCATTTTATTTGGCCAAATATTCCTATTGCTACAAGTAGAAATTTCATTTGTGGAGTTTGCACTATGATTTGTTTTGACTAAGTTGCTGGGATACTATACTGTCAAGGTGAGAAGTGTGGAGTAGTGTGTAAAGGGTCGATTGTGAGAGAAACAATGGACTTTTCCAGTTGATGCCAAGGGTTTGGAACTATATATGACATGTTGATTGAGATTTCAAGAAGAGAAAAACAAGCTAGTATCAGAGCATCCAGACCATCTTGAAATTATGCCTGCAATTTATCCATATAAATTTGATCAAGACGTTGGAAATATTTCTCATTGTTTAATGGGTTTAATGGCGTGAAGTAGTCACATTCGTGAATCTCATTTTTCGCTAGAACATCCTTTCTAGTGCGAATATTCGACTTCGGGGACAATTCCAAATAATGACGTGGAGTTATCATACGTCCATCTTCTGCCAAGTTCAAATAAAAGTCATGCAAAAGCCACACAGAGTGAGGAG
Organism: Pinus albicaulis; assembly: GCA_034641835.2. Classification (NCBI taxonomy): domain Eukaryota; kingdom Viridiplantae; phylum Streptophyta; class Pinopsida; order Pinales; family Pinaceae; genus Pinus; species Pinus albicaulis. The sequence continues at coordinate 488,389,428 of CM076574.1, forward strand.
GAGTGGAAGAGGTGTGGAACCTATTTGCAACATGGAAGACCTACGTAGAAGTGACCTAAGTCATGATGGCATACATCCAAGTCAAAGGTAAAATAATTAAGTGAATAAAGTCATAACTCCTTTTTCAATGCATGAAGTCTTACTTGTGAAGTGTCAAGTTAAGGTGGAGTGGAGTCGTTTTTTAATGCAAAGTGGAGAAAACACATTGAGAAAGCATAAATTAAAGTTAAATGGTGAAAATTACTTTTATAAATTTGAAAATAATTTTATAAAGTGATATCATAAAGTGGTCATCAACTCATTTTTAAAAGAGATGATAAAGTAGAGTTTTTATGGAGGAATAAGTTTTTTTATTGAAAAAAAGGATGTGTAATAATGAGGTTGTATTTTGTATTGGAGAATATTCACTTCTAAGACATCACATCTATGGAAGAAAACTGCATTGGATAGGAAAATAATTTTTTTTATTTTCAGGAGTCATAAGGGTAAATATTTTAATAAAGTTGTTTTTTTTTATGTTTTTTGGAGTGATAAGATGCATTAAAAAATTTGTAATTCTTAGAGTGATAAGTTGAATGTTGAATTAATTTTTTGGAGTGATAAGGATTGATTTTTTTTGTAAATCTGGAGTGATAATTATAAGCTTATTGTTGTAATCCAAAGTAATATTTTACTTTGAGAGAGATTGAGTCAGTACATCCAGTTTTTGAAGACAACGATTTCTCACAATCTGTTCTTGAGATGCTTCAATGAAGATGTTGTAAATATAGAAGGATGATGTACCCCATACTTAATAAAACATATTCTTTTATGATTCTTGTGTCCTAGATCCACTGGAAATTAAATAAGGGGATCTTAGGTAAACTGTGTGTAGTGAATGTGTGTGCATGACTTGTGTCCAGATTTTGTTGACACTCTCTTTCTAATATCTTTGACAAAAACTTAAACAACTACATGCACATAAGCAAGATTAATTATTCAAGTCATCAAGCTTAAGTAATCAAGCTCCTGTAATCAAGCTTAAGTATAGAAGCATAAACAATCACATGTATTTGTGCAACACATCATCAAGTTGATAAAGTGGTCTTCTATAACCACATTCCACATCATTCAATGAAGGAATTCAAGTTAAAGACGCTATAAAATCAAGCATTCCAAGACAAGACGACATCAACAACACTTTTTGTATCAATTCCAGATAAACAATTTTTTAACTGAATTGAATTGTATGGGTGACTTCTCGGTTGAAACCGACACCCAAGTTTGAATTGATAAGGTGTTCAACCTAAGACAATTAAGTCAAGTAAGTGTTTAATTGAGTCATATTATTTGAACTTGTCATTTGTCTTTTGGGTGCATTTTCGACAGTGTTCGACACCCTTCATTTTCAAATCAACACAATCAAGTGAGTACATTCAAGGAAGTACAAAGTGGTAGTGAAGCAATCAAGCAAGTTCAAGAAAGCGATCATAATCAAGAAAGCATGATTTCAAGAGTTCAAGCAAGAAAGTTATAAAAATACAACAAGTGTTGAAAGAAAGTGAGCGTGACATTCCAACCACAAATAAAGTGAGCATTTCATTCAAATCAAGTGACGAAGTTGCAGACAAGCGAGCCCGAATTCAAGGGAGCAAGTTCACATGGTGAAACACATCCAGCTGTAAAAATTTCTTCACAATTTCATGCTATCAAGTGTTGGCAACATGGTGAACATCAGCAAAGAAACTCTTGTTTATATTCAAGTGCATCTTCAATAGGCACATGAAATGATTGAGTTCCTTCAACTGGAGTCGTAACTACATAGAAATGAGTTTCAAGAGAAGATTCATGCTTCCGAGTCTTTGAACCATATAGATAAATATGATTCTAACCCTTTCATCCAAACAACTTCAAGTCTCGAAGTTTTTTAAGTTCAACTTTCTTCCAAACTAATCATCAATCCATGGGAAGAAATCCAAAGTAACTAAAATCGACGAGGATTAGGATATGTCAAAGATGACGACAACTTATATATCCCAAATTATTCAAAGCCCATAAAGTTCATTAAGGTAGGCTTTGTTGAACAAATCACAAGAAAAAATTATCTGAAAGTTGCAGACAAACTAACATTTACGCAAACCGAAGTTGCAGTCAAACCAAAATGCTCATATTTTCAATGAACAGGTCATATGGAAGATCATTGTTTTGATCTCCATCTGTGTTGCCATTGTGGCAAGCTGAATCATTCGTTAGAGAAATGCTGCAACCAAAACCAACCAGCCAGATTGAAGATCAATTACACCTGGATTGATCCTTGGAAATGGTCGTCAACAGTCAACATATTTTATAAGATCTACAACCGAATTAAATCACACTTATTTCATCCAAAAATCAAATTAAGATTGTACTCTCGTGCAGATGAACGAGGGAGTACACTAGTGAAACTCTCCTACACCTGAAGGGGTGGAGTTCAAATATAATTTCCAGATGACTGTCTCTCCTTTCAGCTGACAAAGGGGGGGAAATTTTAATGTAATTGACAGTGGTTATGAGACTAAAAGTATTGACAACATCAACAAAGCATCCAGTGGGCATCTTCATCAACCAGTGGGAATCAAAAAAATTTCCAGTGGGCGGTCGACAGCAAAAGAAGCAGTGAGCAGTCTTCGACATCAACAATGAGAAGTTTTAGACAGCATCAACGAAAGAAAAAGTGAGGTTTTTTTTACATCATCAACATCATCAGCAAGTGGGCTATCATCATCAGCAAATTCGGCAGTGGGCGTCTTCAAAATTTTGTCAGTCGAAAAGAAAATTCGCCAGTGGGCGTCTTCAAATTTTGTCAGTCGACAAAGGATGTTGATTGCAAACAAAGGACAAGTGGATCCTTTTACAGCTTGAAACGTGATGGAGTTTTGAACCAAAAATCAGAGATGAATCAGACAGGCAGTTGACTCATAATCTTTTCAGATTGCATTTTTTTCGACATCCATCTTTGGTGATTTTTCAGGCCATGTTTTTTTGGATCAACATGAGAACTTCGAAGATGGTTCCTCATTCTTATTTTGAATTTATCATTCAGGGAAGAATGTTAGCCTCACTCTCATGTTAGAAAAAAAATTATAAATCTAAATTTAATTGAATTAATTAATTATTGAAAGTTATGAATTTATGCCTAATTTTCTAGATTGAATTAGTTCCTCTTAACTAGGAGTTATTTTAGGCCTACGTAAATTGGCTCCTAGATTAGTGTGTGTGGTTGAGATATTTTCTCAACCAAGTTGTCCAAGATAGACTCACTATCTTGAGACAATTTCCTCATCTATTTATTTGTATTATAACATTATTTTAATAGCGAAGAATATGTGAGGAGTATAGCAAAGGCTATGGTGTTTTCCACCAGTTCTATGTCTCGAGTGTTTTTTAGGAATGTTTTTATGAGTTGATTAATTTTCTACATATAGATATATACGTATTATTTTTTATTTTTTATTGAAAAGGAACTACAATGAAGTTGGAAAGTGAGGAGAAAAATCACCTTTCTTGATCAACTTAAACTCATAATTCTCTTGCAGATATTTAACAAATTATTCCTTTATGAATGGTTTATGATATAATCTCAATATATGGCCATTAACAAGGAAAGAAATTTGTTCATCATCAATAGTCTTTATTTTTGTTGCTCCATTGTAAAAAAAAATATCAATCTCATAAGGACCAAGCCAATGCGTTTGAAACTTTCCTTGAAAATATTTAAACTTGGAATTAAAAAGAGGTGCCCAGTCACCTTGTTTGAAATTTTTATCGATGCTGAACTTATCGTGCCATTTTCATCTTTTTTGTTGCACTATGCTAGTCCTTTGAATAACATTTGTCAAATTTCAATTAGCTCATTCAATTGTGCTAGTATTTTCTTCTGAGCTTTTGATAGCTCAAGGCCCAAATTAGCAGTTTTTTTGTATGTCTCCACTAGGAACTCAATTGGAAACAAAACTTGCTTCCCATAGACAAGCTCATAAGGATTATGACCATTTTTGTTTCTCCATGTGGTTTGATATGCCCATAGTGCTTCTGGAAGTTTTTCTGTAAGGATTTCTTCAAGAACCTTCTTAGCAAATTCCACCTGCCCATTGGCTTGTTGATCATATGGAGTAGACATTCGATGCTTGATTTTATACTGCTCCATAATATTTTGTACCATCTTGGATGTGAATCGGGTACCTTGATCTATTAAAATTTCTCTTGGAACATGAAAACAAGTAAAAATATCCTAAAAAATAAATGTAACTACAAATCAGTTGCAAATAAAAGAGGCTTAGCTTCAACCCATATGTACCTTTTCTTTCTCGATGAAGGATTTATAGGTCCAAAAAAACCTAGGGACCCTTTTTCAAAAGGCTCCACAAGTATCTGAGGTTGTAGAGGCATTCATCTAAAGGTATCATATTTCCCATTCTCTAACAACTATCATATTTTTTGACATGTTCTTTGGCATATTTTATAATAGATGGCCAACAATATCCCAAAAGAAGGATTTTGTGAGTTATTTTATCAGCAAAATTCCCTCCGCCTGGTTCATGGTGGTAAGGTTTTAAAATTTATGGTACTTCATCTTCTCAAACACATCTTCGAATGATCAAATCAGGTCCAGTTTTGTATAATTCTCCATCTATCCATGAATATGTTGCACTAGTTTTGATAAAAAAATATTTTCTCTTGCTGAAAATTATGGTGGAAATTTTCTTATAGCTAAATAGTTGGAAATATCTGCAAACCAACGTAATTTAGCAGATACTCCAAAAATATATTCATGAGTTAAATTGTCTTTACAATAACATGAACATTATTATATTTTATTATGGAAAGGAAATGAGCAACTATGTTTTCTTTTGCCGGTCCATCAATAATATTAATGTTGAATTCCTGTAATAGTAACAATCATGTTGTAATTATTCCATTAGTAATTGGTTTGTTCATTAAGTATCTAATGGTAGACTGACCTTTACGAATAAAAGTTTCATCAGCAATAATATAATGATAAAATTTGTTAATGGCATCCACAACAGCTAAAATCTACTTTTCAGTTACATTATATTTTAAATTTGCTGGAATCAAATTTTTACATGTGTAATAAATAACATAAGAAGTTAAATATTTTTTTCACAACACATATCCTAAATTTATATTCGAAGTTTCAGTAGATATGTGAAAAGGGAGAGACCAATATGGTCCTCTTAAAATTACTACTTCAGTGATTCTCTGTTTCAAAGTTTCAACTGTTTTTTTACAATCAGAGTTCCATGCAAATTCACAATCTTTTTTGAGAAGCTTGAAAAGTGGAGATGTTGTTTTTGTGAAGTTTTCTATGAACCTTCTATAGTATCCTGTAAATCCAATAAAACATATAACATCTCTTTCAAAAGCGTGAATTGGAATTTTAGAAATGAATTCTACCTTAGATGTCTCTACCTTAATTCCATCTCCTAAGATATGGTGACGTAAAAAAGTATGTTCATTAAACATCATATAACATTTTTGATGGCTTAATGGAGGATTTCATTCTTTACGTATAATAAGAAAAATTTCTAAATTTCTCATAGCTTCTATGAAGGAACCACCATACACAGTAAAATAATCCATGTGTACTTCCACACAATCATGAATTAAATAAAAAAATATACCTAAGATTTCTCTTTGAAATGTGGCATGTGCATTATATAATCCAAAAGGAAGTACCCTATATACATATGTTACCCAAGTACATGTAAAATTATTTTTATCTTGATCTTCTGGGGCTAGATGGATTTGATTGTATCCACTAAAACCATCTAAGAATGAAAAATACTTCTTTCTCGCAAATGTATCTAGTACTTGATCTATAAAGGGTACTGCAAAATGATCTTTCAAAGTGTCTTCGTTTAATTCTCTATAATCAATACATACTCTCCATTTTCCATTCTTCGTTGGAACAATAACTGGAGGTGATACCCATTGGCTATTTGATATTGAATAAATTAAATTCACATTCAACAATTTTTGTAACTCCTCTTTAAAAATTTCCCTTAGATTTGGATTCATTCTCCTTTGATTTTGTCTAACTGATTTGACATTTTCTTGAACATAAATATGTTGCATACAAGTTTTAGGATCAATTCCTTTCATATCATTATATTCCCATGCATAATCATACAAATGTTTGTGTAGCATCATTATGAATTTTCTCTTTTGAATTTCCCCTAGGTTATTGTTAATATTTACTGTTATAGATGGAAATACTTCTACTTGAGAATTTCCAAATTTATCCATAGAACGTAAACCAAATTGTTGTGATGATAAATTTTCAATGTTACAGTGTTCCTAAAAACTTTTATTTTTTTCAGAATAGGAATAAGAATCATTATTATTCATCAAATTGATTAATTGATTTTTTTCATCTAATTGTGAAAAACTATAAACTGATTGCATGTTAGAAAATTATTCATCATCATCATTTATCCATATTTCACTTTCTACTTTAGTTATATTTTTTTCATGAGGATACGATGTGAATTTCTAAGTGCAATTTTCATCATATATATACGTATCTCCTGATCTACAACTTATGAATGCATCTGCTGTAGCTAGCCAAGGTTTACCTAAAATCAATGGATGTCATCCTAAATTATTCTTGGGGGTTAAAATCATAAATTATATAGGATATTCCCAAGAATCTAGAGAAATAGAAACATATTCTTATACTCCATCTCGTTTGATAACATATTTGCCTCCTAATTGTAGTAATGTGGGAGTATATTAAAGATTTGAAAGTTTGGGTGGTTCCATGGTCTATTTACTCATGATATTAATGGTTTCTCCTAGATTAGTTATGGTATTTGGAATCTCAATACCATTAATATGTATTTTCACAATGGCGATTCTTAAATCTAAATATTTTTGGATAATAGTTTTCCTACCAATTGAATTTTTGCTAATGTTTTTTCTTTTTCTTCCTGGTTTTGTAATACATAGATCCTTAATGATTCTTAAAAATCTTGGTATTTCCTTTATTTCTTGTAGTAAAATAATTTTTATGAAAACATTCTTAAGTTCATCTAACATATCATCATTTGTTTTTCCTACCAATTGAATTATTGTTAATGTTTTTTTCTTTTTCTTCTTGGTTTTCTAATACATAGATCCTTAATGGTTTTTACAAATATTGGTATTTACTTTATTTATTGTACTAAAATAATTTTGATGCAGATATTATTAATTTCATCTAACATATCATAATATGGTAGAATAATTATCCTTTCTATTCCTTTATGAATTTAAAGTCTTTCTCGAAGGCGGTTCTTGTAAAGAAATAGAAGGTTTCTTTATTAGAGGAATTGTAGGAGATTATTTTATCCGATCATCCTTAGATTATATAGGAATATATTCCCTTAGAGGAGTATTTTCTTAATCAAGACCTTCGTCTTCTTCATTAATGTCATCATATTTAGATTCGTAGATGATAATTGTTGGTGAGTTCTTTTGCAACGCTCTTCCAGATCTAAGTTGAACATAATTTAGACCTAGCATTGTTATCTTAAAAGCTTGAAAAAATTTTCCATAAACATTTTAAATGATTGTTAATTTTTATTATTTGTGTTAGGATGTGGTTGAGAAGGTAGTTGATTTTTCTTTTAATGAAATGGTAATGAAAGTTGTTGGTTTGGATTTTGAAATTGAGAAAATTGAGTGGGTTGAGGAAAATATGGTGGTGGAAAAGAAGAATAAGGTTCTTGGAATTTAGGATATTGATGATATTTACCATAACGATTTTTCTAACCTTGTTCCAAATATGGTTTTCCAGATTGTGGAGGTGAAGGTTTTCGAGGCATAGGTGCACAAAATTATTCTGTGGATGTGCATATGATTGACTGTTAAATCCTTGAGTCATATTTGATTGTAGTTTTTTCAATGGTATTTTAGCAACCAAACAAACAGATTCAAATTTTCTTGTCCCAACTTCATCTTGAAAGAGAGCTTTAAGACCAGGTATCGAGGGACACTCCCTAATATTATTATTCTTAGCACATATGACACAAATTTCTACACTATCAACAGGAAATTCTCTTAAGGCATGTTTACTTCTACATCTTGGAAAAAATATACATAATGCAACATTTTTAGAATTTTTCTTGTTTTATATTGTAAAGGTATCTAGTTGTTCACTAAGAATCCCAAAAATATATTTCTTAAAATTGTCAAGAAAATTTCCTATTTAAGCTCTACTTACTATCCCAGTTGTAGATTTATTGAGTCTGGTCATGACAGAGTCTCTTGGATTTTTCCCAGTTCTAACATTACCTCTTGAAAAATGTGTAGTAACACAGTTCACAGATGTATCTAAATGAAAGTTGGGAAACATGTCCTTTTCCAATTAAATTGAGGAGATCAATCCACCCATCTCTAATACATTTCAGCAAAAGAGATTTCATATTTTCATCATCCATATTATGCATCTTGGCCCTTTTAAAATTATAGGAAAATATTTCAACCAAATATTCAATATTTCATCCTCATTTTGCAACATTTTAAAGACTTCATCTTTAAGGTTATGGGGTATACAATAATCCCTATATTTTTCTAAGAACAATTTTTTTAATTTCTTCCTATGTTCTTATAGTATGTGTTCCTAATCCCATAAACCATTTAAGTTCTCCATATTTAATAGTGAATGGAAACAATTTTAATTTTTTAGAATCCAGTAGGTAATCATAATATCTACAAAATACTTCAAACTCAAAAATAAATGTTTCAGGATCCTCATGTATTAGTCCATGGAAATGAGGGAAGATATAGGGTGAGATATTCGTCATTTTGGTTGTGGTATCATCATCAAATATGGGAAATCTAAAATGTTTTGGATCTCCTCTACTACCTCTTCCACCTTTTCCTCCACCTCCTCTTGTATTTCCTCCTCTGTCTCTTCCACCTCCAATCCTAAGTTCACATTTCACATTATATACTTCTCCTTCTCCTTACCCTACCATTGTAGATTCTTAAGAGCTCATATATGGTTCTATGATTGGATTACCTAGTTCTTATTTTGGTTCTTCTACTAATGTAATATTAGAACAATTTAATTCTTCTTCTTCACTAGGTACCTCTAGTTTGTGTCCTAGAAGTTGTTCTCCAGTTGAAGAAATAAATGTTACTCCTTCTGTTGGGGATGTAGGTTCTTCAACTACATATTCAATAGAGGAAGTTGGTTAATATCTATGTTTTATTTCAGGTCTATTCACCTTGGGAGACCTATGTCTTCCTGCCAATGATGGAATGTGAGTATCAGTGGATGGTGTGGCACGACGAAGTCTAGGTGGAGTGAGCGGTGATGTTGAAATCAAAATTATACCTCTACTTACAAATATAGCCCTAGAATATCTTTCTTTATGCATATATATTTTTTATCATTTTTCAACTTTATTGAAATTAAAAGTATCTTAAATAATGTACAATAATAAATCCTATATACACTTCCCTAGCAACGTCACCAAAATTTTTGGCAAACTATTTGTCTTTAATTTACTTCATTAATTTCAACCAAGATTTGTGTAATTGTGAAATGAATGTGCACTATATATGCTAGGGTTTCTTATGTAAATTAAGTGAATTATAAGAATAAAACTAACTGCAAAAATGAATGATTTTATTTCATATAATTTGTAAATTAATAACATACATGTTATTTCAATCCAGAGTCCTAACTAACAAAATCAAGATTTTGAAGTAAAATATATCTATATTGCATAAATACACACTTAAAATATAAAAAAAAAATGCCTAAAAATCAAAACATGAAAGAGAAATAGTTTAATTCTACTGCTACGGAATTGAACTCATTCTGCACTAATTACAGTAAAGAAATTTTTAAACTAAATTGCAATTAGAAAAAAAATAATGTAAATGTTGTGAAATAACTGATAGTAAAATATAATCTATTAAAGGTGAATTTATTTGAAAGGAAATGTTAATGGAGTCTAATAAAATAAATGAAAATCTAACTCAATATTGATTACTAATCAGTGCAATTAAGTTCTAAAATGTATTCCTAGTCTAACATATCATAGCTTGAAAATAACTAGGAAGAATGGAAATTAAATGATAAAACAACTAACTAAGACTAAACTTGAATGATAAAAAACTAAGTACAGGTAACAAAGATGCATTGAATCAAAAACTCATTTTCGTATTTTCCATTTTATGAGTACTCTGCGACCAAAATAAAACAATTAGAAATGTAATTGGTAAGGAAAACAAAATTCTAATAAAAATTAATTGAAACAAATCAAAACTTAAAATGAAACCTCATATCTCGCAAGGGGGCCCTCCATGAGTGCATGATTCATTAACAATAAATACTTCTTCACGCACACATTTAGAAAGTAACACGAAATTTTATTAAGAGAACAGAGTATCATTTTCTCCACAAAAGGATTATAAACTTAGTAACAATAATCACCATTAATTTTTTCTTTGTCTCGCTCACTCTTATTTATACAAGTGATAAAAAAAACTTCGAAATGGTTTTAATTTGATAAACAGTAAGAAAATTTTACACCTATGAGATCAATAACTAAGAGTCAAATCTCTTTATGACTTGCTATTCAAAAATAAAGTAATAGGAGATTACATGTTTTAACAACTATGTGTCTTGCTCGCTTGATTCTCCGCTTGATGTGTTCAACTGCAACATCCAGTTTCCAAGTTTGACTCATCCATCAACATCAATATCTCTTATTTCACTTAGCTTGCCAAGAAATTCGAGTAGGTTATTATCGATCTGGGAGCCAAATGTCATCTGTTTACAATCTTATTTCTTCTTTTTGGGTGTTGCAACCTATCTAATAATGGATTCTGCTGCAGAAATGAATATCAGTTGCATAATGTAAAATATTTAGTAATTTCAAGATACGTTTGTCATAATTTCACTAAAAACAGATAATTTAAATATGGATGCGTAATACCTTGTAGGAATTGATCTTGACCTTAATATGTTGGATTTCTTGTAGAAAGATAACAGAAAGGTTGAATGTGATGGAAAAAAGGATGGTAGAAAAAGAGAAATCTCTAAAATTCAACAATTATTATCTATTAGGTAATATATTCATTGCTCATTCATTTACAAATAAAAAAATGATGAGAGACATACATTTCCACTATCATGAAACACATTCATAACCAACATATAAACAACAGAAATACTGAGGATAAAATAGCCATAAGTGCCACATATAATTCAGTACATTTACAAAAAAAATATCAAGGAAATGAACTCTTATTGATGAATGCAAAATCGAACCTGGTATGGGACTAGCATGTTCCACCCAACCATAGATTGGTTTAGAAAAATATCTCTTTAGACAATAACCCACATGCCATATTGGAAGCAATAATGTGGTACTCAAACCAAAAGAACCAACCATGCCTTCCTGAGGCTAAACCACCTGACTCTCATCAATAGAAACTGGATTTACCACAATCCTCACCAAATCACTGGATTTATCCACCTACACCGTGAGTAATTTTCTCGTCTCCTTATCTCTAAGCTTTACCAAAATCCACGGTCTGATCCAGAGATCACTAGGCCATAAATGAGATAGCACCATTAAGGCTTTATCATGTATCCTACCATTCACTAGAAAGGATTCCTAGGCCTTATTAATGGCTACCACCTCTAGGCTTGACCTTATATCATGCCATTCATCGGTCGAGATTCCTAGTCCCACTGAGGAAAAAAATACCTTGCTTTACCACAAACCACAGTCCATTTCAGGGGTTACTAAGCCATTTGATTTATTGCAATCCACATTTTGGTTCAGGGATCACTAGGTCATGTGATCTTTCATTCATAGATCCACCTCGCTTAGTTTAGAATCAATCCATAAATCAAGTTGAACCAAAACATGAGAACCTGATCACACTATTGCTATCAAGAAATGGCAACGCAAGATTGAATAAAATTGTCACACCCAGACAAATCCATGCCAGTGACAACAAGGGAACCAAGAACACACATGCATAACCATGCATGCCAAATTTAGTGAGGAAATCACACATGAAAATCGATACCTACAAGTAAAATCGATGTAGCTGCTTGATCCTGCTCTTCCTTGCTTCATATTTTCTTCCTATTTTCCTTCTTTGCATTTCTTGCTCTAATATTCTAATGATCTATGAAAACTCTAATTGTCCACGCGTTTGAGATAGAGAGAATAGAGAGAGAGAGATCCAAAACTAAACTAACAAAAGCCATGAACTGATCCTCAGAATAATTTTTATTAATGTGGCCTCTATTTTCTTCATTTTCCATTATTTTTCCTTCATTTTCCTCCTCACGTGCAACGTGTGACCTTTCACCTTCCTTCTCTCCTATTTTCCATTACTTTCATAAATAAATTTCAAAAAATGTCCTTTTTCCTTTCCAAAGCCTTTGCCATTGACTTTTCCAATTTACTTAGCCATAATAACCGAAATTAACACCCACACTAGGATTTTTTTCCAAACATTGAGCTTGGAATAAATGTCCCATAACCGAGGTTATTATTTTTCCTTTATTAACTTTTGTTACATGGAATTTTCACCAGGGCTCTTACACCAGATAATATGGATGGTTTGTATAATCTAGGAGGGTTATTTACAAATGTGCGTAGGTACAAAAGAGCTCCATAAATGTACAACAAGGTGCTTGAATTTTCCTAATCATTGGTGTGCTCTGTTCAACAAAGAGGTGGAACTATGTGGTGTTGGATAAGCTATAGAAACAAAGAAAATTTTCAAAGAGGATTTCAAAATTACAAATAGGGTGGCATTATATGATGTTATTATGCATTTAAAGAATCTCTAGAAAAGACCTAAAGGGATCTCTCCAATGATTGGAATAACATACCAGCATGAAGGTTTTGAATCTTAGGTACAAATAGGAACTAGTAATGTGATATTTGAAGAAGGAATATTGTTTTTTTAACCAAACAGGTTTACAAGAGAAAGTGGAAAAATCAAATCTACATAACACTTCTCCTCCGCTCTAGATATCCTAAGCCCCCATAGGATAACTAGATTGCTCCATTTTCTCATGCCAAAAACATGCCAAGGAGCTGTCAAGGAAGTGAATGAAAGAGTGTTAAGTGTATTAGATGGGATAGAATCATGCAGAGTGGATTTGGACATGTTTTATGCCATTATTTCCCCCATTTATGGAGATTCCCAAGAGAATAGAAAACATTATTCTTTTGGTGCTTTAGTGTGGCGTTCAACAAAGGGTATTGATGCACAAATTGAAATTTTAGATGTGAATTCATAATTAGACTATTAAGGGCATTTTATCTTCCATCAGAAAGAGTCAGTGACATGATAGAAGTTGATGGAGAGGATGAAATTTCCAAGTATCTCATTCCCCAAGTTTCTAGAAATTTTTGATGATCCAAACTAGGGATTTGTAATCATGAACACCCTGGGAAAGCTTGAGGTAGGTGATAGGGTCCATCATGGTCCTTTAGCTTGTGCGATTTTCTCCTTGATATTTTTCCTTTTCATTTTTTTTGTCAAAATATTAAGTTTGTGATTTTTAAACATGATCGTATTTCATCCTTTCCATTCCACTAGGAATGCATCTATGCTTTGAAGGTATTGAAATTCTTTGCTATATGATGCATAAATTATTTATCTTTCAATCAGGCGTTGTAATTTATATAAGCATAACTTTCCTGTTTCCTTTTTTTAAACATTTATGAAATTCCATGGTCCTCTATGGTGAATGATAATTTTCGCTCCTTTTTTTCCTTCATGTTTAGTATGTATTAATAAGGCAAGGATTCCTATTGGAAATATGGACCCCTATCAAATGGTATCTTCTAAATTATTTTTTGAATTATCCATCTGTATCAGATGGGGTCATCTAAAATATTATTGAAAGTTCTTATCCCTTAATTAATATCTTTCAATCGAGGTCATCTAAAGACTTATTTTAAGTATTTAACCATTATTTAACGCCTCCCAGTCAAGGCCTTTTTAAAAATAAAGTACGCAAACCATGAAGAGAAAACCTTTCAAAGGTGAGAAAATTATCTCCATTGCCTTAGCCATGAGAAGTGAAGCTTCTTAAAACTGGGGTAAATCGTGTAATGGATTTATACATGTAAATTTATAAAAACATAGTTTTCTTGATAATCAGGTGGAGAACATATCAATGATCCGTACCATGTTGGTTTGTAAACAAGGTGCAATTTTTTGGACCATTCATTCATGTTGCATAGGGTTTGGCTTATTTGAGAGACTATGTAGTCCATGTTTCTTACATTTTTAAAGTCTATTCCCTTCAACTTATGAGGCATCCATGATTCAGGGTAGATTTAAGAAGAACTTGCATTGAGAATCAAGACAAATAACCTCCTTTGCATGATCAATGATGAAGAGAAAGAATTATTTGTTTTTTGTTATTTAAATTGCCATATTTTTTTTAAAATGCTTCAAATCTTTCTAGGCACCTATTTTTTGTCATGACATGGGAGTTATGCAACATAAGCACCATTATCATAATGGTATAGGAAGTAAATTAAGAAGTATGGCCCGGGAGTTCACTATTTTCTAATTTGTGATCATCATGGTATATACATTAACAATTATTCTCATATGTGCCATGATGACCTAGATCATTTTCATTTTGTGTTTTGTAGTAATGCCAACTAACCATGGAATTATTTATTTATATTGTGCTTCTATTTCTAGAAACAATTCATGATATAGTACTTTAAATTTTATATTGATATAAATAACCAAACGACCATGGACCATACTACTATAGGATTCATTATATACTTCTTACACATGATCCCAAACACTTAAGTGACAAAATTTTGTTCTATTTTTAGTTCCTATATTACGTCCAAGGAGAACTTTGCATGTGAATAAAGATCATTTTATATGTGGACTCTTCTTAACTGTTAGTAACTTTTCAAGTATTTCTGTGACAAATCATAAAAAAATTCACGAAACAAACCGTTGTTGAACTGATAACATCTTTAGGCATCCTACGACAAATTTCCTTTGAGTTCATTGATTCAGCATCCTATCTTATATCTTTTAAACTTTTTCAGGTTTAATACGCTCAATTATAATTTGGAAGATGAGTATTATATTTTTTCTTCTAAATGTTGATGGGGTTGTCAAGGTGATACATATAATAATATTGTTGGTGATCTTGATAGGTTTTTTGGCTCTCTTAAAATAATTTTCATTGCAGGGAATGGAAGATTCAAATGGTCTTGATGTTTTTGAAAACCCTCCTCAAGATTGAGCAAGAAGATCAAAATCAAAAAAACCTACACCAACATACTAGTAGTGGGAAAGTAGAGTCCCCCTTTCTCTTCAACAATGTTGAATAAAACTAAATTATCCAGTTTGAAAGAGATCAGTTCCCTCACATATAATTGGACTAAATCATTTTTTTATTCTAGGTAAATTATGCCAGAAAATATGCCCAAAAAATATCCAAAGCATATAATAGGTATATTGTGTCTTATATATATAGAGTGAAGGTAAAATGATTGGCAATGATGTTAAGTTTCTTGTGTGAAACGACAACCCAAATACCTTAATTGAGCATCAAATGATAAATGGATGCAATTTTCATTTTTTATTTATTATTTGTAGCCTTTTTGTTATTAGTTAAATATAAGCATTGAACTTGATTCAAATTTAAATTTCAAGGGACCAAATATTATGTAAATTTCTATGTATGATACATATGAAACAAGGATATAAAAGTTAATGACAAAAAATTGCATAACATTTCCAGAATAGGAGTGAAACAAGGAGTTTTCCCATGTAGGCCCATTCAAAGGTGGCTTCCACAAAGAGAAAAAGGTGATAGGATGATTCTTACAACATTAAGAAATAAATCCATCCTCCAAGCTCATCTACCAATTTGAATAATTTTTACAAATACAAGCTCTTACATAGTCAATTATTTTGTCACTAGGGATTTCATACATAAATCTCCCTTCCCTAGCTCTATTGATCTAGTTAAAATGGCTCTCATTTATCTCAACACAAGAAGCAACAACATATGTTACATTAATAACTAACCCCGTCGCAATATCACATTCAACCATATGCCTCTCCTCACACTTTGTCCCCTTGAAACATAAACTGGTTGAATCCAATAGTCTACATAGATGACCTACAAAGTTCTTAAATGTTTCTATGAAATCATGAGATGAATGGTCTATATCATTATCACTTAAGAAAAAAAAATAGGGGATTTAGTTCCTTTATGAATTTTATTAACTTGTAATGCACAGAAACTTATGTTAATTCATTGTCATTTCCTTATTTCTTTTCCATGCCCTACACTATGAGTTGATGAAGATGAAATTGTGCATAAATAGTTAATGCCTCGTCTTCTTTGACCCCTAGGGCTTTCCCTGGTGTGTGAATCTAAGGGTTATGCATTGAAATTGACTTCCATATGAAGTTTGAAGGTCTTTGGAGAAATATTCAAATGGTTATGGAAGTAAATACAAGGAGGGCCAATAGTAAA
The DNA here is from genome assembly GCA_034641835.2 of Pinus albicaulis. NCBI lineage: Eukaryota > Viridiplantae > Streptophyta > Pinopsida > Pinales > Pinaceae > Pinus > Pinus albicaulis. The sequence goes on from CM076574.1 coordinate 488,405,974, forward strand.
GGGTGCCCCAAGAGTGTCTCCTATGATAGTTAGCCTTAGGAGACTAGAAGTCCCAATTGGTCTTCTGGCCAATGCCTCCATCAATGTGGTCCATTGTATTCCATGATAAACATCGATCTCTATTACATGAAGATATTTATTGGCCTAGTCTTCGAAGGCTTCGAGCATATATTTATTTTCTATGGATTACAAAAACTCATACCATGGACTTACGTCATGAAAATTAATGAGATTCATGTGAAACAACATTGAATTTGCAGAGAGAAATTCTAAGAAAGGAATAGTTGTGCCATGATGCATGATTTTGGTAGTGATCTCTCAGCCCATCTGCTATAATCCTATAGTACGCATCACCTGAGATTGGTACAATCTTAGAACCATATGAGATGTTGAACATGAAGAATGTTATTGTTGGCTATATATATTGCAAAAGAATTTTGCAGTTGTTCATCCCATCTCGATTCCTTAGGAAAATTAGGTGGACTACTTTGGCATCCACCTGATCTGCCTTTGTTTTTTTTGTTTCTACTATTGTTATTATTGTTGTTATTATTTCTTATGGCCTCTAAATCTAATTGATTGTATGGTTTTTCTCCATGCAGAGAACTTAACTTAGTTTTTGGGGCCAAGCAGCAGTTTCCATGATTAAATCTGTCATTTATGGACAGAGGTAATGTGTAATCAATCATTTCTAAGTATAAACCTCTGCTCATTTCTCTAAAGTATCTCCATGATGTATATTTTGCTTCAAAACTTTGGAAACCTCAAATATGTAAGTTGGATTTAAGAAAAATGTTCATTAACAACGAAATTAAATTGCTCCAAATCTCTAATTGTTTCAAAGTTCATCAATTTTCATCTCCGCTGAAAATGTGGATGTTCGTGATTTATGTGTATTTCAAACAACGACTTGGAATGATGGATAGCAACATCCCTAAAAATACTGAACACATTTTCAACAACTCTTCTCTAAGTCTTGAAAATACTTATTCATTAGGACAAAAGAATCATTTGACGTAAGCAATTTGGTATGTAGAGAACCCATATATTACAAGAATTGTCACTTCTTAATTTGAAATTCATGAATGGCTAAAAATAATTACCTATGTTATAAAATACATTATGGAATGTTGGTCTAAATAAAAACCTAACAAAATAAAAAATGCAAGTATGACTCTTTTTCTTATAGTGATAATAACTTCTTCACAACAAATATTTATAAAGATAACTAAATTTAGTATTTCAACAAAAATATTATAATAAATGTAACACTCGACATTGCAACTATTTTTTACTATAGCTTCACTTTATATCTTGAATGTTCCAAAGGCAATGTATAATAAATTCAAACTTGACAATGAATTAGTTAGGAATCAGAACATATCTCGCAAATTTTCTTGTCTTTGTTACAACCACATTGTTAATTTTAGTAAGGATTTGCATTAAAATTTCTATCATTTTATACAAGAAATTCAGTGAGAGCATCAACCAATGTTGGTTTGCAATATAGAATGTGGTATTTTTTCCAATTCTCTAAATTCCAACCTCCAAAATGTTACAAAATTAAAACACACACACACACACACACACACACACACACACACACATATATATAACACAAAAATATAAAACTCAATATATCAATATTATTTACATGATTATGAAACCAAATTTTAGTTTTTTCTAATTTAACAAGAGTGACCTGGTGATATGTCACTGCTTGCTTGCATACATGTATTGTGCCCATCTAGTTTATTTGGTTGAAATGATATGTGTGAACCTGAAATTATTTGAAATAAAAATATTTCATTGAAAATTTATACATTTAAAATTTAAATTATATTTTTTATTTTGAAAGTTTCCATAGATTTAGAATAATTGACTTTAGATAACAACAAAATTATATCAAAGCTTATGGAAAAAGTACACTAAAATGTGTATAAGGAAAATTACTTCTAGAGATAATTTTTTAAATATTTATTTGAGTAATATTACAAATAATTTGAGGGTAGACTACCAAATATCAATGTGATTACTCATGAAATGAAATTAGAATTAAAAACAACGGTTTAGAAGGAAAATATATGGCAACAAGTGTCCAAGTGAAAAGAGGAATGAGGAATATTAGGCGTATTTTATTTACAAATTAATTAAAATTTCTAAAATTTTAAATTATTAAATTTACTAGTCGGGTCAGATTCCTCCCCTTCTTAAATAATGATCCCCACAGCTCCTTTGGAACCGACCAACTGACTAGCTTCCCACAACGTGAGGTTGGGATCAGGCTTCCTTGTTGTGCCCTGTTGTGCTATTTGAGAGGTCGAACATGAATATGGCGTTGGAGGTTGGCCTTATGTCTTCCTTGTGGACTCAACTACGCCCCTGAATCCTATGATACCCAGCCTCAATGCACCTAATGCATCATATGGATTCAATCCACTGCCATATGCACACAAATATTAAATGTGGATGCATCTGCACATGTCGTCCAGGTTCTTCAATACCTTATTATCTCGGTACAACGAGGATTTGTATATTGTAAGTTGAAAAATAATGAGCAAGGTTTATGACTTGTATATTGTAAGTTGAAAAGTAATGAGCAAGGTTCAAGAAATCTTTCATATTTTAATGTAACTACATGGAAATTTTGATTCATCATCTTAGCACAAATATCCTACTCTCTTATACTAGTTGTTTATACTAGTTGTTCATGTTGTTGATGCATTTTAAATTCTTTACCAAAATGCTTCTACTTTCATGATAGTTGATGAAGAGTTATATAAGGGTGATTAGTTGGATAAATTTGGTGCGAAGATGGATACAACCCCATGAATGACTTGTTAGATACTTTCTGCAAGGAAAGAAGAACTGAGCATGCCCAGACATTTTTTGGATTTGAATTCGTTCAAGTCAAATTTGAAAGGAAATGAATTCTTCACTACGGCCTAAAACCCTGAAAAAATGTGCCTCTTTGAATTTATGTCGAGAGTTTCTCTATTTTTGGGAACCGACGAAAGGGAAAGCTATATTCAATGTATATACTCTCGACTTCGATAGATTTATGGTTTCTTCTAGTTATTTTCTAGTCTCAAACATTTTTCCTACTTAGTTATAGCAAAAGTTGGTAGTATAATAAGCTAATTGGGTTGAATCGGTCAAAATAACTAAAAAAAAAATCATCGTTCCTTTAAAATTGAACTAAAATATATATATATATTAATAATTATAAATTAAAAATAATATATTAACTGCCAAAAAAAATAAAAATATTTTAAACATGAATCTTTGAAATTACAAATCAGTAAATATATAACACTATTTTTGAATTAAAAACAAAAATATATAACACAAGATGACGCTCGGCGAGGTATTTTCACTAAACACTGACTGCGCACCTCGGAGAGTCGGACCGACCAAAGTTATGGGTTGGCTTCCTCTTCTGCTGGCCGCCAAGAACGTTGACTTCCAATATCCAGTGGTACCCACACACAAGATCGGGGTTTGGGCTATGTTGAGACTTTTCAGTAGCAGATAGTTCAGAGGGTCGCCCTGCAACCACTGGCCCACAACAGTCGAATAGCATGGATAATTTGCGTTTTAATCTTAATACTCTCACAACTAGAAACGAAGTCACCTTTTTATAGTCCAATGTTATAGAATGTATCAAGAAATTTAATTTGAACTTCAAACTTACATGACGTTTCATACAAATTAAATGACCAATCGAAAACCCAGAAGTCACGTTTTTAACTTCATTAAATTGTTATAGCATGTTTCAATTTAAATTAAATAATTAAGTGAGTTTCTCACCACCAAAGCTAAAGTCACCTTATTATACTACACTGTTACATGAAGTTTCATGTAATTTAATTCTAACTACGCACTTTCGGGATGTTTCTGGCAATTTAATTGTTTCATGTAATTTAATTCTAACTACGCACTTTCGGGATGTTTCTGGCAATTTAATTTAACTTAATTGAATTTAAACGACAAAGAACTCAAAGAATCTCATTAGATTATCTTTTTTTTTAAGCAGAAAAAACTCTGGTCATATATTATGTACCAGTTTAATCAATATTCCAAAGACCATTCTTATAAATTACCAGCACGTACTTCTGTCAGTTCAAAATTACAGGGGTTCCGACAGTTCCAAAAACTTGATTATGCAGATCCTAAAATCCGTGGAATAAACAAAGGTTCATTCCCTGGTTCCTAAAAAAAAACATTGAGCAAACTCCAAAAATACTTCTTAAATTTCTGAAAACTTTGTCCCTAAAAGACCCATCCTAATACAGTGATGTTCCTCAGCAGGAAAGCATCCCTTTCCAGCATTCAAAAGTTAAATACCATCTGTGACACATATAAAGACATAGAATCATTAAAACTACTAAAAAACAGAAAGAGAATGTCATTGTAAACCTGTAGCGCAGATCTTTAAAGAAAGTTTATAGTCCCTGTTGTTCTCCTCCTCTTCGGATCAATCAGCTCATAATGCATGTTCCCAAAAGCCCCTTGCAAACATTTCTTGGATAAATAGTCAGCCATTCCGTTTTTCTCCCTATAAATGTGATTAAAGTGTATATCAATAAACTTCTTACAGATCAGAGTAATCCTATCCATCGAGGACACCAAATTGCTAGGATTTAAGCTAGTGCCCTTGTTAAGGTTTTCTATTAGAATTTTTGAGTCACCATAAGCCCATAACTGCTGGACTCCAAGGTGAGATGCAAACAACAGTAAACCCCAGCATGCCAAAATTTCTGCTTGCATATTGGTACCTCTCCCTCCATGCCAGAAAATTTTATAGTGGCAATTTGGTGACATCCGGAGCCATGACCCACACCCACATTTGAAAAGTTGGGAGGCTCCGTCAAAAAATCCCGCCAGATAATGAATTTCCATAGGCCACATTCTTTTTGACAGATCCTCCAGTGGTTTGTGCTTTCCTCTCAGTCCTTCCCATTATGAGATGATAAAGGCTGCAGTCTTCTCTAGACTGCAAACAACTTCTTCAAAGATCCACTAATTTTGTGCTCTCCTGATTTTCCAATGAAACAATGCCGGAATGACCCTAAGTGAAGTGGCTCGCAGATGCCACCAAAGGATAAACTCAACCGTGTTAGCCAAATATGGAATACTGCAATAAAAAAATTAACCAGTACCTCCATAACCTTTCGAGCATAAGCACAATTATAAAAAATATGTATGTTGTTCTGCTCATTGTTCATACAGAGTCTGCAATATCCAGGACCAATCCATCCTTTTCTCTATAAAATGTCCCAGGTAAGATTTTTATTCATCTTAATCATCCATAGAAGGATCCTCATCTTCAACGGTGAATTTTTTCTCCAAATTCTTTTATAGATTCCAGCCTCATCACAAGAAATAGTGGAAGAGGAAAGGTGACGATAAATATCGCTTACAATCAGTCTCCCATTGGCCGTCCTCCCCATCCATATAAGTCTGTCTCCAGCACTATCTGTTCGCAGCCCTTCGCTTCTTAAAGTCCTATTGAAGTTATCCCAATTTGCTATTAAATGGTCAGGCAGAGACAAGTCCTCAGACGTCATCCATATCAGCCTCCCATTTACCGTATCCTTAACAATCTGTGTTGAAAGGAAGATCCCTCTTGTATTAAGAAAATTTATGATGTCCATGCTAAGGTTATTATGTTCAGAAATTCCATTCATACCGTCCTGTCCAATAATAATCTTCGATCCCCCACCGAAGTGCCATTTCAGGAAAGTTGTAAAAGTCAACCAACACTTACTGAAACCATTCCATATTATAGAGCCCCCCTTTGACTTCTGCCAGTGACATATAAATCCTCAATATTCTTGTTATTTAAGTATTTATACTTTAATATTTCACTCCAAATACCACATGAGTTCAGCCCTCTCCACATGGATTTCATAATCAGAGCCCAGCCAAATATGTGCAGGCCTTTAAGACCCCATCCACCATTATCCATAGGTCTCACAATCAACTCCCATCTTGCCAAGTGTATTTTTCTTTTATCCCTGCCTCCACTCCACAGAAATTTAAGTAAGCTGCTCCTTATGTCTTTTAATATTTTTGATGGAATCACATAAATATGTGCCCAAAAAACCATAATTTTTTGAATCACTACCTATGCTAAGATAAGACGACCTCCTTTGGACAGCCATTTCGTAGTCCATCCCCCAATCCTTCTCTCTGTTTTCTCAACCAGCCATTTCCAATCCTTGATTCCATAATTGTTGGGTTTCATATAAAATCCTAAATATTTAAAGCCCAGATCTAACGGAGCAAGCCTGAAGTTAAATAGTGAACCAATCCATTCCACCAGCTCCATATCATCGCCTACATGGTAAATACAGGATTTTCCATGATTCGCCACCATACCTGATGCTCTGCAGTATTTTGAAAAAATCCCATAAAAATCCAAACACACCTCCTTCACAAGTAAGCCAAAGAAAAGTATATCATCCACAAATAGATTATGTGTAATTTCTTTGTGAAATGTGATCCCAATCCCTCTTATAGTGCCTCTGTGGACTGCCCTGTTTAATTTGGTGCTCAATGAATCCATAATAAGAATGAACAAAAGAGGGGAAAGAGCACAACCTTGAGGTAAACCCCGTCCAGGTTTGAAGAAGCGTGTTGCCACTCCATTGATGATGATAGCCATGGACGTATTATAGACACAGCCCATGATCCAGTTGACTGAGACCCTGTCCATTCCAATCCTATATAATATTAGCCTCATCAATCCCCAATCAACCCTATCGTAGGCCTTGTTGAGGTCTATTTTCATAACCAGTGCCTTCAAATGTTGAGAGTGAATGGAATGAATAGTTTCCTGGGTAGATGCTACCGCATCATGAATACTCCTATCGTGTAAGAAACTGGCCTATTCAGGTGTGATAAAGTGGGATAACACTTTCTTCATTCTCTCAGCAATGATCTTTGAGATAATCTTATAAAGTGAGTTACAGAGGGATATCAAATGAAAGTTATCAAAAGTCTCATTCTCCTTTTCTTTTGGAATCAAAAAAATGAAAGTGGAATTTAAAGCCCTGCTTATTTTACCAGTGTTCTTTTCTTCCACAATCATATCTCGTATATGATCCGTGAAAAAATCCTTGAAAAATATGAAGAAGTTCGGGGTCCAGCCATCTGGCCCCAGACATTTGTCCACAACAAAATATTTTATGACAGCAAGAACCTCATCGTTACTGATTTCCTTCTTTAACTCCCTAACATCCTCTTCTCCAAACATTACTGGCAGATCTTCGATTGCCCACAAATGCTCTAACTGTGCCGAGTCATCAAGGTTATTGTAAAAATTGCAAAAATTCTTTACAGTTTCCCTATGAATATTCTTCGGCGAGGTGTAAGTGGTCTCATTTACCTTAATTCTCCATATAGAATTTTGGTTTTTTCTCCCTGTGGCAAAAGCATGGAAAAAACGTGTGTTCTTATCTCCCTCTTGTAGCCATATCGCACAGCTTTTCAATCTCCAAGTCTTTTCTTCAATCCAGAGAATGTTTTGTCCTTGCTCCTCCACTCTCTTCAATCTTTCCCATATGTCCCCTCTTGGTGCATGTCCTTCCATTTCTTTGATCAGAACTGTTGTTTCTTTTCCAAGTGCCTTCAGTGCTTTCCTCATAGTTTCCTTTTTTTCCCTCTCCCATTCTTTGACTTTACCTTTCAAGTTCGTGAGCATATCAGTCAAAAAATCCATCGTTGTTTTAGGACCTCTGCTGGGTTGTTGACTTAAAAACTGCTCTACCATAGAAATTAAAGCAAGGTCCTGCAGACAAGTGCGATTGAACTTAAAAGGTTGTTCCCCTAATTCCTTCTCAAACCTCCACTTAAGAGCAATGGATCTATGATCTGAGATGCAAATATCCCCAATATCTGCCTCCCACTCCCCCATATGTGCCAGTAGGTTAGTCTTCACCACAAACCGATCGATCCTTTTGCATATAGTGTCATCTCCCTTTCTTCCGTTGAACCAAGATGGTCCCCCGTCCTTCATTGATAAGCCTCTTAGAGAATGGTCTTTAAAAACATTTATAATAGTGCCTTCCATCCCCTCTTTTCTACTTTTTGTTCCCGAGATTTCATCCTCATACAAGGATAGGTTAAAATCCCCAACAATAATTACATTATCCAACATCAGTATACCACTTCTTGCCATTCTTCGCCAGAAGGGTAATTACTCCATGTAGGGGGCATAGATGTTAATCAAATGAATCCTCTCCTCAAATCCTTTGATGTAACCTATCAGCAAAATCCCTCTGAAGAAGCCAAATGCCTTCATCTTCACTTTGACAGGATCCCACATGACTAATTCGCCCCCAGATCGTCCAGAAGCATCCCTCGCCGCCATATGCCACTCTGGAAACATGGCGTGGAAACAAGAATTAGCTTTCTCAGCACTATGCATAGTTTTTTGAATAAAAATAATGGAGGGCATCCTATGTCTAAGAAAATGACGAATAGACAGAATTTTTTTCATTCCCCCCAGACCCCTAATATTTAGTGAAAGCAGAAAAATTATGGACAACCCTTAGGAGGGCTTAAAGATCTAAGAACCCTTTTTAGTGCAAAATTAACAGGTATGTCGCGAAAATTTTCTGAATCATGAATACCATCCCTGCCCGCCTGTGATAAATATTTCTTTTTAATATTTGGTCTCCCCTTTCCTCTGCGTAAAGCAACATTAACAGTTGACAGCTTGCTGATGTAATCGGGAGATGTAGTCTGTTCACCTTTAACTACAGGAATACTAACCAAATCTGCATGTTTGTCTAATAGTAGCAAATCCAAATCATTGTCGACAGAATTCCTAGGGGATAAAGAATCAACGTCTATGACAGGTAATCCATTATCATGATAGCCCAGGGCATTCGCCACCGACACCCCTCCATTCGATGCACCCAATGTAACCGAATCTCGTAATCTTATTGTACCATCAGGTGGATCCAAGGGAAATTTAGGTTGACAGTATCTGCTCTTGAATCAGTAACAACCATAGCGGCTCTTGGATCAAAAGAGTGATCAGAGGGATACGAAATGTAAATACAAGATTTTCTTGTGTCTTTCGGCCCTTCTACCACAACCGAAACTTTTCCCTTCCCATATGTTTACAACTCGCCTCCATTTTTACCGATAACCTCCCTCGAAGCATCTTCATCACCACTATCTCCATCCTTATTACCCCCTTCCTCATCCTTATCAAAAAAAAATGTTGGAGAACGATAGGAGCAGAGAAATTGCTTACCTGACACAAGATACTTTTGATAATAAGGATGTGGTTGCATTTTCGGTCGATACTTGGTCTTCAATCGATCACTGGTCCCAATAGAGTTACCATCCTCCTCCCGGCACTGGCTTTCACAAGACCTCATCAAATGTCCTGGTATGTGACAAAGGAAACACCTAAAAGGAATGTTCCAATAGTCAATGTCCTGTTGATAAACTGAGCCATGCCACTCCAAATCGATGTCCTCTGGAAGGCCCCCTGCATAGGAAACCTCAACCAATAACCAGGAAATCCATTTGCTGTAAATTCCCTTGAACTTTGGGTCGAAAAACTGACAGGTACCTATGTTGTCCCCGATCCTCTTTAACACCGCCTGCGTCCAGAACTAGATAGGCAACCCCGGGAGTTTTACCCACAGTAAGTGGTTCCTAGGTGTGTTATTTATAGGATGGAAATCCATAGTCCATCTGTGGAGGGGAAGAAATGATCTTCTGTTTACCTAAGGTCTCCTGATCATTTCTTGAACATCCTCTTCCTTCAAAAAATGGTAGCAAAACCATCCATGAGGTAGTTTTCTCATCCTCAGCTCGTATCCGATTGTTTTCACCCATGCCTCCATCAACCAAAAATGTAAATCCACCTTACAGTAACTTGAGAACTGCCACTTACCAACGAGCACTCTGGAGAGTAGGCTATCTTCCCTGTCCCATAGTACATTTGTTCCAAAACTTAGTAGTCTTCTCTCTCTAGATGGCTTGAAAGACTTTTTCACTCTACTTTGAGAATATTCCTTTTGAGCTCCCTTACTCTTTTGCTTCTCGGTCTCTTTCCTGTTCTTTGTAAAAACTAGGTTACAAGGAAAATTCAGAAGAGTTTCCACAGAGTCATTATGTGTCACACAAGGTGTAATGCAGCTATCAGCTTGGTGGTCCCTTTCAGCCTTCTCCAGAGCAAGGATAAATTCCTCATCGTATAACTCAGTCTCGATATCAACATCATGGACACATGGCTTCATCCTATCCCTTCTTCAATCGTAAACTTAGAAGGAAAACTGATCATCAACATTCCCAAACGAAGTTAAAATTAGTAAAGATGAAAACAGTTAGATAAAAATATTGTTCCACCTCACTACTTCATTATCTGCAAATCAAAGGAAATCATCCTTTGAACCACTATGATCACCATCCCACCACTCTGTAGCCATCCCCGTATAGTCCCTCACCAACTCACTTAATCAGAAATATTTTGAAAAAACTCTCTCATGAAAACTCTGGTTAATTCCCTGCCTGAAAAACTAGTGTAAGATACAGTTGAAGAAACTTTTATCATCACCCAATACTGCCTACTGTTTTGGAGGTTCTTAAGCCCTAGCTCAGACAACAACATATACCACCTTTTCCCCAAACTGATACTTCTTACTGCTCCATGGTCTGTGGATGATTACAGTCTCATAACATCCACCACCCTCTAAATTTTGGGCCTCGGGGTCCAGAGACTCCTGTTCCACCTTAGAGAGTAGCAGCAATGACTCCCTGATTCTCCATAACATTAATACAAGTAGTCAAGAATCAAAAGAAATATGTCCCGCCTCCTTAAGCATCCACTACTCCCAAAAACACTGATTGTGGACTATGATGAAAATTTCCATGGCTTCTTTAGTCTCTGCAAATGTTTGCCTCCTGGTGCTGATATGCATCATTAATCCTTCCTATGCTAAATATATATAATAATAACCAAACCAATTTAAACCATCCATATTTGCCCCTAATTTATATATACTATACCTCCCAAATACACAGTAGCACATTCCAGCCTCTCTGTTCGGAAATATTTGCCTGGGAGTTGTGTATAGTGTTCAGTTCAACACATTACTTCCCACAACAAGCGTAAACATCCACTACAATGTTTAGTTCAACACATTACCTTGCATCGGAACATGCATGGTCGGCCACCTTTAGATTAGGGCAGAAAACCATAAAATCTCCTTCATAAAACCATAAAATCTCCTGCTACAATTCTATACTGTTATTACAAAGGCACTGAAAACATGAGCTTGGCCTCTTCCTACCAAGTTACCAGGCTCCAAGATACCAGTTACCTCCCCCCTCATTATCTTATCTATGCATGGTCTATTCATTCAAATGAACTTTGTTCAAGAAAAACAATATTCAAACCTAGTATCTTATGAGTTTAACAGGATAAAATACAAATTTTTGAACATCCATGTATAATGAAATATGCTATAGCTATTATCCTACCAATTAATCCATCAATCGTGGGAAATTGAGTACCGCATAAATAACTACATTCAATACCGCATTTTATTTCAACCAAACACTGACCGCTCAGGTCAGAGAGTCGAACAGACAAGAGGCCAGGGTTGGCTTGCTCTTCTGCTCGCTGCCAAGAACGTCAACTTCCCACTTTCGGTGGTACTCATAAACGAGATCGGGGGTCTGGTTTTCTTGATACTTTTTCAATTACAGAGGATTCCGATGGCCGCCCTCTCACCACTGGCCCACAACCGGTGAATAACTTTGAGAATTTGCATTTTAAGATTAATACTCTTACCACCAAAAATGAAGTCGCCCTTTTACAGTCTATTGTTATAGGATGTATTATGAAATTTAATTTGAACTACAAGCTGACAGATGTTTCTTGAAAATAAAATGACCACTGAAAAACCTAGAAGACGCGTTTTTAACTACACTAAACTATTATAGAATATTTTAATTTAAATGTGATAATTAAATTAAGTTATCACCACTAAAGATAAAGTCACCTTATTAGACTACACTATTACATGATGTTTCATGTAGTTTAATTCTAACTATGCACTTTCGGGATGTTTCCTCCAATTTAATTTAACTTAATTGAATTTAAATGACACACTTATAAAAATAAATCAAAGAATCTCAATAGACTAGCTATGCATGTTATGTTCATTCAGATAAACCTTGTTCAAGACAAAACAATCTCCACACCTAGGATATTACAAGTTTAACATGATAAAATACATTTTTTTAGACATTATTTACCTCAATAATTGCATTCAATACTGCATGGTATTTCCACTAAGCACGGACCGCATAGGTTGGAGAGTCAGACCGACCACAGGTTACATTGGCTTGTTCTTTAGCTCGCCACCAAGAACGTTGACTTTCGACTTCCAGTGGTACCGACAAACAAGGTCAGGGGTCAAGATGTATTAAGACTTTTCAATTGCAGATAGTTTGCAAGGCCTCCCTCCGACCACTAGCCCACAATCAACAAATAAGTTGTATAATTTTCATTTTAAGCTTAATACTCTCACCACCGAAAATTAGGTCACCTTTTTACAGTCCATTGCTATAGGAGGTATCATGCAATTTAATTTGAACTGCAAACTGACAAGATGTTTCGTGCAAATTAATTGACACCGAAAAACCCAAAAGTCACATTTTTAAGTACACTAAATTGTTATAGAATGATTCAATTTAAATGACATAATTAAATGAACTTAAATGACATAATTAAATGAAGTTTTCACCACTGAAGATAAATTAACCTTATTATACTACAGTGTTACCTGATTTTTCATGTAATTTAATTCTAAGTATGCGCTCTTGTGATATTCCCTGCAATTTTATTTAACTTAATTGAATCTAAACGATGGATGTATAATAAGAAATCAAAGAATCTCAGTAGACTAGATATGGATGTTATGTTCATTCAAACGAACCTTGTTCAAGACAATCTTCACACCTCTCATCTTACAAGTTTAACATGATTAAATATAAATTTTTAAACATTCGTGCAAAATACAGGACGCTATAGCTACTATCTTACCAATTAACTATCAATATTGGGAAAACTATTTATCTAAATAATTGCATTCAGTATTACATGGTTTTTCTTTATAAAAAAAAGGAAGTTTTCATTAGGGGAATTTTGAGGTGTAAAATGGGCCTCCTAACCAAATTGTAAAATAATATTGGAAATAATAAAATAAGATTATATTATATCAACAAATTTTAGAGTGAAAAAAAAAAAGCAAATTTTTTAACTCGTATTTTCAACTTATGTCCATGTGGGTTTACTCATATTTCGAGCAGAAACACTCGTTGGATTCAGAATTTGATTCATCATCCATGGAGTGCCCATGTTTCATACTTGTTATGGACCCACCTAAATGAAAAATGAGCAATACATTAATAACATGATTGCAATCACGTTTTTTCATGTATTTCTCATCTTTTGTGTAGCACGGTCCATCGAAAGTATGAAAAATGGGTACTCCATGGATGAGGAATTAAATTTTGCATTCAACGAGTACTCACTCTCAAAATTTGAGTAAAAAAATAGGGAGATAAGTTGAAAAAATAGTTTGATTATTTTATTATTTTTTTAATCATTTTACTTTTTTATGTGAATCATCCCCATGGTTGACATCATCATCTTCAATCCTATTGGTTCTTATAAAGCTTATTTTGGTTGTACATTTTTCTTTGAAGACTCATTTTAGACATCAAAATTCCCCTAATGTTTAGTTAACGTCTGTTGCAACTCGAATGGTTTATTTAATTTAAAAACTCTCTAATTAAATAATATGAATTTGTTACATTGAAACATAAAATAAATTAATGCAGATAAAATTTAACAATTTAAGATAATATAGTTACAATAACACCAATTAGTCCACTAGTTACAATAACACCAATTAATCCATCGATCTTGAAAATGCTATTTCCTTACATTTTGTTGAATGCGTAGTTCTATAAATCGTAAATGCAATGGAGATTTAGTTAATGTCCCTTTAAAATATAAATTCTTTTAGTTGGGTTCCTTGGTTCATTGTATTAGTTCTTACAGTAGTAAAACAACGATATATTAAAACATCTCTAATTTTTTTCTACATAAATTATTCCACACATACAATCTTGACACCAAAATGATTGCAACGACAACAGATTGAAATAAAGATCTCGATTCAATACAAAAAAGGATCTCACCATCAGCACATTGAATTACAAATATCGACTTCTGATTCTATGAAGAAAATTATCTAGTAATTTAATTGTTACATAATTATTCCAGTTACAGTCTGCGCACCCAAAAGCTTACAGCTTTAGCACATTGAAAAAAATATACGAATTCCAGATGAAAATATATCTGATCATGAGAATATTTAAATAAAGGTGTCCATTCATGATAAAATACCACTAACCAACATCCCAAAATGATAATTATATCGAAACACTGATACACAAATCCCTAATCGATATAAGAAAAAAAAAACCTCATGAACTCCAAGTATTTACATTTAAAATGGAGATGCATGATAGGCATATAGGCTATAATGCTGGAAAAGTAGTTTCTACACATTTAAAAAAATAGATGTAATAAATTAAAATATAGTTAGAGTCCATTCAAATTCCCAACACTGCACCATACATAAAAACAAAAACAGAAAACTCATCATATAGCCATTAATATTTCCCTCTTGTTGTTTAGTTACCTTGCAAAATATCCTTGAGGATATTTTGTATATGAGTAAAAAAAAACCACGTATTGGTATAATACTCGAGGTATCTAGTTTTTCTAATGTCAAATGAATCCTATGGGACCTCGTGAAAACCATGCCATAAAATGTTGAACACAAACGTTGCTTTCTATTTTGTTATGAGTTGACATCCCAAACAATGTGAGGGATTTTATTCAATTATAACATCCACTCTAGGGAGAAAGAGAGGTAATACATATAGAACATTCCTTGGAATTTCCAACTTGAAAACCTATAATGATATTGTTTCCTTTACATTCTTTGGATCTGACACTGGACATATTACAATGGATGCTACTAATCTTGCAATGATGTCAATAGAATTGATCCTTTTGAGACATGTCACAACAAGGCCCTTGCAAAACACAACTTGTTCGCCTTAACCCAACATCAGAAAAAAATTGGAAGATTTAAAAGAACTTACAAAGAAACTTTGATTTCAATATCTAACATGAAAAATCATGTTGGTCACATCTAAATTCATTTCTTGATGTAAATACTTATGATAAACCTTTGAATTATATAGTCTACTATAGACCAAGACTATGAAACAAATGATTAGTCCCTATCATTTCTCACTTGAATCAGTAAAAAATGTATGATGATGCAAATTTTCTTTAGAATTCGACATCCAAGAAGTTAAGATAATTCATTTCACTTCTTAACAAGAATATTGCTAATACCTATTTGACTCGAAAACAATTTGCTGAAAGAAATGACTTCGAAAGAATGAACCCATATGAGAATATTATCCATCAATGCGCTTATTGATAATGCTTTAATAAATTCTATACTAATGCTCTTAAATTAAATTTTATGGTAATAGAGTTGTAAGAAAGCAATTTATTTCATATGCAAGCCAATCATTTAAGTCCCATCCAAATTAGATCCACCAGTGCCAGGGCATCGACTTGGTGGAGCACCTATGACGACCACCAGTGGGGGAGAGACTCGAAAAAATGACGACATGGGTGAAGTCATGCTTGAGTTTTCTGATGGGCATATGGACGTAGTGGAAGGCATGTCGTAGCAATATGCACCCATGTTTGGTAAAAGGTGACTTTGGTAGGAGTGTTCGGTTGAAGGCATGTGATGTGTGACCGGGCAGTGCGACGGTCGATCGGGTGATGGGACAAGTGAAGGCGTACAAAAGTGTGGGTCTGTGGACCTAATGGTGGGCGCCCACCCAAGTGGACGAGTCATATCGTGCGGGAAAGAGGCACATTCAAGGGGCGTTTGGGTGTGTTAGCTATGTAACAAGTTCAATATGACAAACATGGTTGAATGGACATGTCGTTTGGTTGAAATCATTTGGATTCAGGAATATAAGTAAACTTGGATGGATTTCTTTCAAGGAAATCAACAGTCGACCTAAGGAAACTAGAGATGGAGTTCGGGTAGGTAGGTTAGGTTGAGTTGTGCGATGTTCAAAATTCAGGTCGTGTACAAACTTATGTCATTCGGGTCTTGTGCAGTCGTTCCTGTTGTCTGAGTCGTGTCGTGCATAGAAACCATGTGTAGTAATTTACGTCCTGTGCTGTCATTTGGGTCGTGTGAGCTGTTTTGTGCAAAAAATCTATGTGTAGTCATTCAGGTCATGTGAACTCGGGTTTTGTGATGCACTGAACATGTGTGCAGTTGTTCAACTAGTGTTATGTCATGTACACAACTCAGGTTGGGTCACGTGAAGGGAAAAATGTAGTTCGAGTTGCTGAGCGAAGTGCGTTAGCAGGCCGAGTCATGCAGAGTCGGGAAGGGCGTATCACAGGTCTTGCAGAGTCATGAAAGGACATCTGCTTAGGGTGGGATGAATGCAAGACAAATTTTGTGTTTGCATAACTGAATTTTGAGGTTTCCAACAATGTAGACAAGTGCAACATGAGTGCGACAACAGTGTGGGTAGTGTTGGGCATGGTTGAACGTTGCAGACAACAACACAACAAAGTCAATGGTGTGGGAAGAAAGCTGCATGGTTTTGAAATAACTTTGTGGGAGAGTTTTTGGTACATGGAAGGAAACTTCCAAAGCGTTGTAAACTTGTAAAATTGTACTTGTATATTATTTGAAGAGATTTTATAAGTAACTGAGAAGACTTGTTTGGGAGTTTCTCCTCCCTTCATAAATGAGTTTTTTTGTTTATGTTTGTTCACACATGTTATCAAGTAAAACTAAATGAATGTATTTTCACTACATTATTTAAGAAAGTGAAAGCTTAACAAAAACTAATATAAGTGTTGGTGATAGGCATAGTTCGTGAACCATAGTAGCAGTGGAGGCAAAAAGGTTGGGCGGTGCCGCACTGTGCCCACAAGTGGAATTTAAGTTTTCACTAGTGTGGGGTCGTGACAAATGCTATCAGATGCTGGTTTAGGGTGGAAAGACCTGACATGAATTATTTAATTTTTGTAGGCGAAATATGGTTGTCAGGGTCAAAGCTGAATGATGGAAGAGTGTTCTAAGAGACTTGTGTAAACCTTATATAGGTGGAAACCCATCATAAAATAAAGAACATGAATTTCAGATGGACTTGAGGCCTTGGAAGGGAATGTTAAAAGAGAGATTCTTCGACTTGCTTGGGCAATGGATCACTATTAAATTGCAACTTGCGATTAGGAATAAGAATTCGTCATATGTGAAGAAGAACATGTTGCAGGTGTGTGGGAGGAAGAGGATGAACTTGGTGTGATGTAACTTATCCAAGTTGAACCACATTCGTGCACATTACAGATATTTTTAGTAGGAGTCACTCACATGGAGGGACCTCATGAGGATGATTTTATGAGCAAATGAAGTATGTGTTTGTGGGTTTTATGGGTAGACTTCTGATGGGACATTGCGATGAGACGTTGTGCAATTGGGCATGAAGGAACATTGTTTACTTTAGCACATGTCTGGGAATTATGTGACCTTAGAGCAAAAGGTATGAATTCATGTGATAAGGGTGTAACATGATGAGCTTTGTGATGGATGAGTTATGCTTAGCCAAGTGGAGAATTGTATAAGTGCTTGATATAACTCATGGAAAGAATGAAGGAAGGGCACACCAAAGTGAAGATGACATGATACTTGGGTAGAATCCTTCATGGCATCTTTGTTGAGGCCAAGAATAGGTCTTGGTGTACCTTTACTGGGGGAAGCAACAATGAAGGAAGGGACACATGACAAAAAAATGATGGTAGGGTGACCGAGGGCACTAACGTGGATGAAGGACAAGAATATGATGACTAGAATGGATAGATGAATTCATGGGAATCTAATTGAAGAGATGGGAACATGGAAGACTTCGTGCAGGGACATTATGTGAGAGGACTTGGAGAGATGTCACTTATGGGCATTAAGGAGAAGTGCCAAGCCAAGGATGTTGGGCAGGATGGATTCACTAAGTCAAACATGGAGACATTTTACACATAGACTGATGGGGATGTTGTGAAAAAAGACCATCGTTTTGTTTGGAGGAGACATGGCGAGGCTATAAGGAATGTGACCAATGGTATAAACACAAATTGCGATGGCATTTTCTCTCAATTTAATTATGCTTGCCGAACTATTGGATGGATCTGGTTCATGGAAGCTCATGGTGATTTGAGAGAGGGTTGGAGCCGATGAAGAGTTCATGTTATGGTGGTATTGGAGTATTTGGTTCGCTAAGGAGCTGAGGTCAGGATTGAGACTTGAATTTGATGCGGTATGGGATGCATACCTTGAGCACATTATTGGGTGTGTTCGTGAGGAGTGGAATAATGGATACGATAGAGATGAGAGACTTTGGAGTTCGATGGAGTTGGAATGATGGAGATTCCTTGTTGGGAGCACTTGGGAAGGAGTTGAGTTGAGACTTAGCCATTTTTTACTGACATGGTGGTTGATTGGTTTATCACCGTGTGTAGCACATGGATGATATGATGAGGCAAGTTTACTCTTTCCCCTTTGACAACATTTATGGGAAGCATATCGTAGTTGGAATGGAGTTACTTCATGGACATGGATATGACAGATTGAGCATTGGATTGATGGGAAGAATTATTCATCGAGTTGAGGATGTGACATAATGTTGGAGAAAGGACAGATGAAGGCATAAGGAGGTGCGTTCTCCTGATTTTAACATGATGGTTTGACTGATCGACTAACTTGTTTGAGTCACGAGGGCTAGCAGTGTGCTAAGATGTGTTTGAGTTGAGTTGGAGTATCATAGCAGCAATTCACAGGATGATGACGATACATGGTGGACTAGCAAGACATGGGTTGGAGGGAGAAACCTTCCACATGATGCGGAAATATGGAGTATTGCGTTGAATGTGGTTGATGACAATAGATTGAGGCGTCTTACTCACACATGGAATCACCTTGGTGGAGGTTTGTGCAATGGAGAGCAAGAAGTTTATGCAACATGACCATTTTATGTTGGAGCTAGTGACACTGTGAGATCTAGATCTTAGTGATGGAGTTTTCTGAAATGGTGTTGTCGAGGGTGAAAACCTTTTTATATTGGGGGAGGATGTGAGGGCCTTGAGTTTTTCAAGCTCCCGTGACAATGACTGGTGGAAGAGAGAGTCGAGAAACTAACGATGCGGGTACACACGCACCCAAGCTGTGCAATGGGCATGTAGACACAGTGGCGGGCGAGTCGTAACGACATCCACCTGTGTTCGGTTAAAGGAAACTGAGGTAGGAGCATCTAGTTAAAGGTGTGCGATGTGCGACTCGGTGGTGCGATGTGCGACTGGTCAGTGCAACATGTGACCAATCGCTATGACGGGTGAAGGGGTGCCACCATGTAGGTGTGTGGACCCGACGATGGGTTCCCACTCGTTCGAGAAGGAGGTGCATTCAATCGGCGTTCAGGTGTGTGTGTTGGGAAACACGTTAAGGGCAACCTGAAAGTGATTGAATGAATGTGTTGTTTGGTGTAAATCATTTGGAGTCATGCGTATAATTAAACTTGGGCAAAGTTCATTCAAGAAATAAAAAATCGTCTAAACACAACCGTAGATGTAATTTGGTTAGGCAGATCGGGCTGAGTCATCTGAAGTTTAAAATTTGGGTCATGTACATTCGTTCGGCTCATGTGCAATCTTTGGGGTCGTGTGAGCAGTGTCATGCACATAACTCGTGTGTAGAAGTTTGGGTCATGTGAGTTGTGACGTGCACAAAATCCGTGTGTAGTGATGCAGGTCATGTGTAGTTGTCCGAGTCGTGTCAACTCGAGCCGTGTCATGCACAAAACCCGTGTGCAGTCATTCAGGCCGTGCGCAATCATTCTGATTGGGTCGTGTGACCCTGGGCTGAGTCATGTCGTGCAGAAAACTCAAGTTGGCTAGTGTGAAGGGAAGAACACAGTTCGAGTTGTTGAATGAAGGGCATGTGTATGCGAAGTCACGCAGAGTGGGGTAGGGCATGTCCCAAGTCGTGCAGAGTCGCGATAGGACGTCTGCCAAAGGCATGGTGAACGAAGGATGAACCGTGTGTTTGCAGAACTGAAATTTAAGGTTTCCAACAATGTAGGCAAGTGAAACACATGCCTGACAACAATGTTGGTAGTGTTGGGCACCGTTGAATAGTGCAGACAACAACACCACAGAGTCACGAGTGTGGGAACAAGCTGCATGGTTTGGGCAGAAATTTATGAGAGAGTTGGTGCAACCAAGCAACTTCCAAAGTAATGTAAAATTGTAAAATTGTAAAATGGTACTTTTATATTATTTGAAGAGATTTTATAAGTGATTGGGAAGACTTGTTCAGAAGTTTCCCCTCCCTTCATAAATGTGTATTTATGTTTATGTGAGATCTTATATGTTATGAAGTAAAACTAAATGAATATATTTTTGTTGCATTATTGAAGAAAGTTAACACTTAATGATAAATAATCTAAGTGTTGGTGATAGACATAGTTTGTGAACCATAATAATGGTGGTCGCGAGCAGGATGGGCACCGTCACACCGTGCCCATAAGTGGAATTTAAGTTTCCACTAGTGTAAGGCCATGACAGAGAGGGTATGTCCTCCAAATCGCTGATTGAATGCGGCTATCATGTTTACCGCACCATATCTCATAAATATTGATTGGCGTGAGCATTTCAGCTCAAAGGAGATCGAACTTAACTTCCAGCTTTGAGCATAATCGTTTTTTATTGTATCTCCCTTCTAGTATTCTATCAGCCTCGTCAATGGTGCAAAAGAGAATGATGTAATCCCTCGAATCCCAAAGCTGGGTATAAAATTTCCAGAAAAAAGCATAACATTCACTATACAAAACTGAAAAACTTTCGTAGTGCACACAAGCGAATAGCTTAAAACCAATATAGGTTTCACTTGGTAAACAACAATCCTATTGACATACCTTTACACTTGGCATACCTTTACACTTTTTTGGACCATTACGTAACTATCACATTTATTAATTTAACATCTCCAAACAAAATCAGAAATCGAATGCCTGAAATACGTTCCTCATCCACATGTGGATTCTTCTTTTTTATGATTTATTATTAATGTCATTTTCAAAATTAAAAAACACCGATGTGGAAAGCGAATTCGACTTAAATTGCGTGCAAAAGGCCCACTACTTGAAAAGGAAAATTGGATTTCTAACATATATGCGATTTTCTTATACAACACAATTTTCATTCCATCGTTTGTGAATTTGTTGGGTTTGTAATTAGTATAATTAAATTTAATCATATGTATATTTAATGGATATTTTTATATTAATTTTTTTTTTTTCAAAATAATTTTAAAATAATTAATAAAAAATTTATATAATTAAAAAATGATCATTCCTATCAATGTTTGGTATCTACTTATACATATGCGCTATAACTGTACTCTATTTTTCAATTAATAAATATTTGGTATCTACTCCATGCACATGCACTATTACTGTACTCTATTTTTCAATTAATCACAACACGAATTGTACGCGAGTGTAGTTCATATTTCATGCTGGGCATTCTAGTTTTATGGTTTAAGAGCATGCCTGTTTCAGGGTTACTTTATACCCGCAAGGAATTTTACACGCCTAGCTTCTTGTTCGTGTTATTACCAATGCACCGACTGTGTCTTTCATTATTTTTTCACCGTAACTTTTCATTCGTCCACATTATCATTTTTTAAGAACCAATTTGAATTTTGAATTTTAAATTTTCAGAGTGGTGTATGTTTTATCATAATTCATTTTTATGGTAAAATTGAGTTAGTTTAATCTTCAAAACAATTTTAAATTAAAATGTGTATTATTTTTCCATAAACAAAAAACTTGAGAATAAGACATACCTTTTTATAAAATATTTTACATATATTAATATTAAATATTATTTTAAATTCATTTATCACATAATCAATTTTTCTGATCTTAAGAGAAACCTTTGATTTTTAACATTTATAGAAATTAAAAAAAAAAATCGGATTCTTAACATTCTTATAATATGATAAACCATTTTATTCTAAATTTTTAAATATCAAAATGTATATTTTTACAATTTGATAAACTGTTTTATTCGGAGTTGTCTTTAGTGTGACTTTTTGGAGTTTCAAGCTCCAAAATCCGTTGAAAAAAATTGAGGTAAAATCTTGATTTCTGTTATTTAAACTAGTTTTTTTATTGTATATATGGATTCATCACCCTAAAAAACCTCTAAGGCACTTCAATTGTGCAAAGTTACCCATCAAACTTCTATTTTCAATAAATTCCTGCCGGAATTTAGAGAAAATAGATCGGAAAAAACTACCTTAAAGCTTCCAAACAGTCGCACTATAAATTACTCGGTTTTATTCTAAATTTTTAAATATCGAGATGTTTTCCTAAAAATATTATGCAATAATTATATCTATGTAATATAAAGTTAAGATAGGAATACTCTAACGTACACAATAGTACTTCATAAAAAAAAAATATTCACTTCGGCCTTTAAACATGAATTATATTACTTACTTATAAATCAATTCCAAAGTATCTGAATTACCATGGTTTACCTTCCGCATTTATTTGTCTTAAGAGTGTTTTATGAAACACTTTATCACGATTTGTAATGTGTAATTATTCCATTGCACTAACAAGGTTTCCCCACTCGGGACTTAGTTGTCTAACCTATAATACTATATATAAACATAACCTTTACATTCACTTGGCAATGTTGTTTGCGAAGGTTTAAGGTTTGTTCTTCACATATATTACATATCGACATTAATTATTAGATGAATCATACAATTGATGATTAATCCCAAAAGGACAGTGAAGATTGACAATATCTTGATAATTGATTTCTTATCTAGTTGATGGGAATATTCGTATGTCAACATTTAAGGTAAAGTCATATTGATGTCCTCTTCGCATGGGGAAACAGATCGATTGGTGACACCTGCATCTCTCTTCATCGTTGGACCGTAGGGTGGAAGATCTACTGTCTTGGTCCTTTGGTATCCGTTTAGGGTAATGACCCCGCCAACCCTAACTATTTCTCATTCATTTGCTTCGAATTTCGGTAGTGTTGCTCCTCTGCAACCTCGTCGCCTCCATACTTGCTCGACCACTGCTCGATTTTTTTTAGCTTTGGCCTCCTAGATCTCCGCAAGTATGCGAAATCCACAAACATGACCTTGAAAGCTCGGCTTTACGACATAGAAGTTTTATTTATCAAGTTTAGTAGGCTTTATATGTTTTAACAGGTTTTCCCTTTCCCTGTGGTTAACAGGTTTGCAGGGTTCGACTACCATGCCTCCGCCTTACAGATGCAGTCATCCCAACTTCACACTCGGTAAGTCACAAAGCTCCAAGTCATTATCTCGATATTTTTGACCTTACACTCGTAGTGCTGATAGTTATATAGTTTATTAAAAGTTGTGACCTCTGGCCACATCTCACTACAGGAACACAGCTCGCAACCAGCGGAAAACTTCACCCACGTATTGCAACCCTAGTCTTTTAAAATTTATTCTTGTTGATTGCCACTATTATGGAAGGTTTCTGCTTCTAAATTTAAGGTTGGTTTGGGCCGGTATATCTCTGTGGACTATTGGCAAGGGTTACGATTGCGTTGTCGTCCAACAACAGCATTTCAAACTGATATTAATACTGCCTTTGCTGCCAATAGGTACCGATTTTTCCATTAGTGTCTTAGTCTTGGTATGAAGCCTTCCAGGATTAGCTTCTTGGCGCTAGCGGCGTTATAGATTTGTGTGTCTAGACTCATGGCTTGCATTACATTCTCTTAGGCATTTTCCGCGTATCCGAGGTGTTCTGCCCGGTTATTCTCGGAGAACCTTTGTAATGTTTGTAAGGGTTTAACCCTGGTATTCAAAAGAGTACTCAACTTTGTATAAGAGGATTTAGTTTACTCTGCAACAGTGTTTAATATTGTTTAAAACTTCATCATGGCTTTTAGCTTGAACTTCAAGTTTTTGGTTATATAAATCTTGTCTTTTACCTTCAGTCAGGTTCTCTCCTCTGAAGTAACTGTTGCATTAAAATATTTATGTTTCTATTCCAATTTATATGTATCGTGTTTCTCTTGTCATTTCAATGGACTTTTACACATTACTCCCGAATTGTTTGAATAACTGTTTTCAATCTTGCTTGTATAAAGTTAGTGTTTTTCTCTCAATAACTATTACATAAAGACATATTTCATAGTTTATTATTTCTTACAAACGTTGCTACTCTTTTGGGTTTTACTATGCATGTTCTTTCCAGAGTTTAAATGTTTGTATTTCATTTCTCTGCCGAGATTTTTCATTTAATCCTCTTTACTATTTTTTGAGTTCCTTAGCTATTTAGGGATGTTCGGACCATCTGGTTTTTAGAGTTATTGCACCAAACTCTGATGTCCATGTATACATAGATTGCAGAAGAACAACCAATTTTGGGGTCTAGGGTCTCGACTCGGGACCCTGAACTAACAGTTCTGCTGGTTCATTTTTCTAATAGTTTTTTCGGTATTGATTTAGCATATTAACTTATTTACTGTTTACACTGCATATTTTCTTTGAGATACAGGTAGTAACTTCATTATATAAACTTCATTTCACAGTCTACATATATACATAAAGATTACTACTGTAACATATGGTCTGTATTACAAGAATTCCAGATACTATTTTATCTACCGCATTCGCCGTGTAAACATCTTTATTCCATAATTTTCAAGAAATCATTTCCTGCATATTAAACAAGTTTAGTCTAACAGTATATCACTACCTTAATATTTCTATAGTTTTGTTTACTTATCTTCTTCCAAACCATCTCATGAGGTGCTCCCTACCATAGGAGAGGTGATTACGTCCTCATCTCCCCCCGTGCTCCTCACTGAGTCAAGTAGGTTAAATTTTTTTCGAAAAGAGACCTCAAGACCCTTGGTCTTGTACTTCTTATTTTTCAGAAATCGAGAATGTTGAGTGCTTTCCACTGGTCACTACCAGCTCAGGAATTCTCCACTCTCTCCCTTTCTATCCTCAGTCATGGAATAGAACCCCTTTTCCTCACTGGGATGTACTTTTATTCCTAGAGGAATGGTAATTGTCTTAACCTTTTTCTGCTCAACCGCTTCTCAATTCTCGGAATATTTTTATCACTAGTCTTTTAAATTTTTTTGGAACCACTATTCCACAATTAAATTTTATTTCAACAAAAAATAATTAATTTATGCTCATCATGCAATCCTTTTGTCAAAAGAAACAAATGTTTTAGTCTCTTTATAACTAAATAACATAACAACTAGTTAGCACTTAAGCTATCTATCACAACTTCTCCACCTAGAATTAAACACTGTCCTCAGTGTTTCATTCCATCTCAACAAACAATTTTGGATAAGCATCAAAAACAAATCCTTCATCTTCCCAGGTAACCTCATCTGAGCTTAAGTGCTTCCAGTGCACTTTAACCTGGGTGATGGATCATCTCTAGAGAAATATTTATCTCCAATTGAGTGTACGATGAGGTTCGACCAGAAATTCGCCATCTGGTTTGACCCGCATTCAACAAAATTTGAATTAAATTCTCATAAAACTTATTATTTTAAGATAAGATTTTTTTAGTCTTACTCTACCTGAATTCTCTACTATTGGATTACATGCTCTGTGTCATGTACATATCATTTTAGTAAGGATACATGGAACACATTGTGCACCCGAATATTGCTGGGTAAGGCCAATCGGTAAGCCACAAGTCCCATCCTTTCCAATATCTGGAAAGTTCCACAAAAGTTGGGAGCCAACTTGGCACAAGAGGTCCACCTCAAGGGATGATAAGAGATTCTGAAGTTAATTTGGGTTCCCAACCTTGTAAATAGGGCCTTCCAGGATGCTGAAGTAAAGTTCACATCCTGATATGATATAACAATCTTTGGAATGCCATGCAATCTAAAAATCTCTCTCATGAAGATGTCTGCTATTTGCACGGTTTTGTAAGTTGAATGTACAGGTATGAAGTGTGCTGCTTTACTCAATCTATTGATGACCACCATAATGGTATCATTGTTCCTTTTTTATCTTGGTAAACCAATAATAAAATCTAGAGATATAACTTTTGATTTCCACTCAGGGACTAGTATAGGCTGCAACAATTCGGGTGGATGTTGATGCTCCACCTTAACCTGCTGACAATCCAAAAATTTGTTTAAATACTCTACAATATTTCTTCACATACCAGGCCAGAAATAGACCTTTGCAATTGTTGTTAGCAATTTATGGTATCCTGGGTGTCCTAGGTACTTACTCCAGTGATACTCATTCAAGATCAACTCCTTTAAACCCAATCAATTTGGAATATATATCTTTTCCTTAAAGGTTAACAATTGATCTTTGCTAACTCTATAGTCAAAAGGTTTCTCTTGTCTTCTGGCTTCCTCCACTTGTTTCCATAAAAACCAATATTCGGGATCCTTCCCGAATTCCTCTTTTATCTGATATAAAAAATTACATTCAATTTGATTATAGCAAAGTTTATAAACACAATGCAGTTTTCTTCTTAAGGCATTTTCCACATGATTTTGTTTACCTTTTACATGTTGAATATCAAAATCAAACTCACTTAGGAAGGCATTCCATCTTGCCTGACAAGATTTTCGATCAGCTTCCTTAAATTTGCTGGTTAGGCTACTGTGATCAGTTTTTAACACAAATATTTTTCCTAGCAAGTAGTGTCTCCATACCCGGAGTGCATGCACTACCGTTGTCAACTCTAAATCATAGGCTGAGTATCGTTGTTCATGCTCTTTTAATTTTCTTTATTCATAGGCAACCATTCTCCCTTCTTGTGATAAAATTGCCCCAACTCCTTCCTTACAAGGATCGGTACAAACTTCAAAATCTTTGTTGGGATCAGCTACCCTCAACACCGGGGCAGTGGTCAACAAATGTTTTAACCTTTCAGAATTGTTCTGGCACTCATTAGTCCATTTAAATACTTTTCCCTTTCTCTGTAAAGAGGTAATTTGAAAAGAGATCTTGGAGAAATCTTCAATGAAACATTGATGGTATCTAGCCATTGCCATAAAGGAACAGATATCTGCCACGTTTTGGGGTACTTTCCATTACATCATAGTCTTAATTTTCTCTCGATCAACCGTTATTCCCTCAGTAGAAATGATATGGCCTAAATACTATATCTTCTCTTTAAAATTGTCACATTTGTTGAACTTAGTGTATAGCTGATGTTTTCATAACATCTCCAACACTATCCTTAAGTGCTCCTTGTGTTTTTCCATGTTTTTTTGAATGAGTTAAAATATTGTCAATGAATATCATAACAAAATTGTCCACAAAGGGGTGAATTATTCCATGCATCAGCCTCATAAATGTTGCTAGTGCATTGGTTAAACCAAATGGTAAAACCAAAAACTCGTAATGCCCATATCGGCTACAAAACACAGTCTTCTAGATATCCTCGTCTTTAATATAGATCTAGTGGTATCCCAATATTAAGTCTATCTTTGAGAATACAGTGGCCCCATTCACATGATCAAATAGGTCACCAATCCGTGGTAATGGATATTTATTTTTGACGATCAATTTATTGAGTTGTCTATAGTCCATGCACATTCACATGGTTCCATCCATTTTCTTTACAAACAACATTGGCACTCCCCAAGGGGAAACACTTGGTCGAATGTACCCTTTTTCCAACAACTCTTGCAATTTCATTTTCAATTCAGTTAGCTCTAGTAAACTCATTCGATATGGGGCCCTTGAAATTGGTGATGACCCTAGCATCAAATCAATAGTGAAATCGATATCTCTTCTTGGAGGTAAACTGGTACGTCTTCTGGAAACACGTCCATGAAATATTGTACTACTTTTATGTTCTCCATCATAAGGGTCTTCTCCTTTAAATTAGCAAAACAAAAAAGGATAGCATATTATTGACATCCTTTTCTAATGCACTTACTCATCTGAGAGGCTGTAATAGGACGCAGTTGTAGGGGCTTCTTGATTCCTTGTATCTCTTTACAAGTTCCATCTTGAATTTTGTAATATATAATAT
Source organism: Pinus albicaulis (assembly GCA_034641835.2). Taxonomy (NCBI): domain Eukaryota; kingdom Viridiplantae; phylum Streptophyta; class Pinopsida; order Pinales; family Pinaceae; genus Pinus; species Pinus albicaulis. The sequence goes on from CM076574.1 coordinate 488,434,240, forward strand.
TCTCCTTACAATATACCGGTGTCCAATGTTTCTCCAAATAATCCATGCCTATTAATACATCATAGGATCCCAATGGCAGTCTATTCAGATCCACATTTAATTGTTGGTTTCCAATTTCCAATGTACAGTTTGAAATTTTGGCACAAACTTTTATTTTTTCCCCATTGGCTAGTTGTACCAGTAAGGTTTTTTTAATTTTTTACTTTGTAATTTACAAAATTCTAATATTATGGGATTTAAATAACTTAAAATGGCACCTGGGTCAACCAAAATAGAAACAGATTGCGAGAGTAGCTTACCTTCTAGTTCTATCATTGCTGGTTGATAATCTTCCTAACGATATTCCAATGTTGCGTTAATTCTGGGTATATTTCGAGCTACATCTCCCACTGTAGATGCTTCTTGTAGATTATCTATTATTTCACTTCTTCCTCAATATGGGTAATTTTTATAGTAATGAACCTCCCCACACCCCCAACACTGTAGAGGTGGTTTCTAGTGTTGTCCTTGTTTAGGTTTGCTACAAGCCTTTGTAGGCCTTTCTCCTATAGGTCACCACTTTGATGGTTTCTTCCAAAATTTTTGCTCCGTGTACTCCTTGCAGAATTCTTAAATTTATTGGTCGTAGCATTTTTTAAATTGGCACTGATTTTCTGTCCTTTTCTTGGCTTCCATTTTTTTCCTATTTCCCCTTTATCCTTAGACAGCTGGTAACAAATCCTTTCTTTTCGAATTTCTTCATTCATGTTCCTTGGATTCACAAACTCAGTTCATTCTTTCATGTGGGTTGGGAAACTACTCAAGAATCGTTGAACCTTAGCGTATTCATCCCTTAAATAAGGAACATATCTCAACAAGGAACTGAACTTGGTTATGTTTTCATCCATTTCCATTTGACCCAACCTTAGTTCATGGAATTATTCGAAATTTTCGTCATAGAAACGTTCTGTTAGTTATTTTTCTTTAAATTATTACTGAAACTCATCCCATGTCACTTCCTAGTCTTCAATGCTACGGACATTCTTAACGTCCTCCCACCACAAGGTGGCATTTTCTCTCAACTGATAGATGGCCAGTCTAGCTTTAATATTGTTGTTTTACTCATAAACTTGAAAGCACTTTTTCATCTTAATCAACCATGATTCATCAACCTCCTTTGCTTCTCCATCAAACATATGTGGTTTAATATTCAGGAACTCACCTTGTAATTTCACTTTTTGTTTCTTAATTTCTTGTTGTTCTGAGACATTACAAGACTCGACCTCATTATAGTTTCTATTCTTGTTACTTTGCTGTGAATGGCTTCTTTCCACTCTGTCATAGGTTTGTTCATTAGCTTGTCATTCATTTTCCTCCTGCATGTCTCTATTTGGACTGGGTTGTAACACTCCTTGATTCTATTTATCAGAAAGGCTCTTGACTATCATTTCTTGTTCTTGCATCAGGCACCCATTGTCACTCCTAACCCGAACCATTTATTCTTGTAAATTCTGCACAATGCTTAGCAATATACTGGTTTGGTGTTGTTGCTCCTCCAGTAGTTGAGTAGTCTGCTGGTGCTTATCTACACTCAGCTGAATCCAAATTTCACTATTCATTTCTGGTTGGGTTTGGGCTGTAGGTTCCCCTACATTTCGAGGTGTTTACTATGTCGATCCCCTCCTCATTTTGTCTTCTACTATGTTATTTATTTTTCTGTGCACCATTTAAACACAACAATTTATCACGTTAGGTGACGCATTGGGCCCCAACGTATTAACGATGCTCTGATACCACTTGTAATGTACACAATAGTACCTCATAAAAAAATGACTTCTGAATTTAAACATGAATTATATTATTTACTTATAAATCAATTCGAAAGTATTTGAATTACCATGGTTTACCTTCCGCATTTATTTGTATTAAGAGGGTTTTATGAAACACTTTATCATGATTTATAATGTGTAATTACTCCATTGCACTAAGAAGGTTTCCCCACTCGGTACTTCATTGTCTAACCTACAATACTATATATAAACATAACCTTTAAATTCACTTGGCAATGTTGTTTGCGAAGGTATCAGGTTTTTTCTCCACATATATTACAAGTCGACATTAATTATTAGATGAATCATACACTTGATAATTAATTTGAAAGGGACAATGAAGATTGGTAATATCTCAATAATTGATTTCTTATCCAGATGATGGAAATCTATGTATGTCAACATTTAAGTTAAAGTTGTATTGTTGTCCTCTTCGCATGGGAAAACGAATTGATCGATGACACCTGCATCGTTGGTCATCGTTGGATCACAGGGTGGAAGATCTACGGTCATGGTCCTTTAGTACCCATTTAGGGTAATGGCCCCGCAAACCCTATCTTTTTCTCATTCATTTGCTTCGAATACTGACAACGTTGCTCCTCTGTAACCTCGCCGCCTCCATACTTGCTAGACCGGTGTTCGATTATGTTTAGCTTTGGCCTCCTTGATCTCTGCAGGTATGCAAAATCCACAAACACAGTATTGAAAGATCGGCTTTATGACATAGCAGTTTTAGTTATTAAGTTTAGTAGGTTTTATCTGTTTTAATAGGTTTTCCTTTTCCCTGTGGTTAACAGGTTTCCAGGGTTCAGCACCCATGCCACCACCTTACAGACGCAGTCATCCCAACTTCACAGTCGGTAAGTCACAGAGCTCTAGGTTATTATCTTGCTATTTGCGATATTACGCTCGTAGTGTTGATGGTTATATAGTTTATTATAAGTTCTGACCTCTGGCCACATCTTACTACAGGAACGTAACTCGTAGCGGGTGGAAAAATTCAAACAACTATTGTAACCCTGGTCTTTAATTATTTATTCTTGTTAATTGTTTCTTTTGCGAAAGGTTTCTTCTTCTAAATTTAAGGTTGGTTAGGGAAGGTATATCTTTGTGGCCTATTGGCAAGGGTTATGGTTGCGTTGTCATCCCATAATAGCACTTCAACCTCATAGTAATAATGCCTTTACTGCCAACAGGTACCGGTTTTCTATTAGTCTCTTAGTCTCGGTGTGAAGCCTTCAAGGGTTAGCTTCTTTGCGCTAGCAAAGTTATAGATTTGTGCATCTAGACTCATGGCTTGAATTACCCTTCTATTGGGCTTTTTCCGTGTATCCGAGGTGTTCCACCTGGTGTTATTCTCGGAGAACTTTTGTAATATTTGTAAGGGTTTAACCCTTCTATTTAAAAGAGTACTAGGCTCCATCTAAGGGGATTTAGTTTACTCTGTAGCAGTGTTTAATATTGTTTAAAACTCTGCCATGGATTTTAGCTTGAACTTCAAATTTTTGGTTATATAAATATTTTATTTTACCTTCAATAAGCTTCTCTCTTGTGATTAAAACATTTTTTTTCTATTCCAATTTATATCTATCATGTTTCTCTCGTCTCTTTACTAGACTTTTACATATTACTCTCGAATTGTTTGAATAACTGTTTTCACTCTTGCTTGTATAAAGTTAGTGTTTTTCTCTCTATTAACTATTACAGAAAGAGAGTTCTCACAGTTAATTATTTCTTGCAAAGGCTACTACTCTTCTGGGTTTTACTATGCATGTTCTTTCTAGAGTTTAAATTTTTGTATTTCATTTCTCTACAAAGATTTTTCCTTTATTCTTTTTTACTATTTTTTCTAGTTCCTCAGTTATTTACGGATGTCTAAACAATCTGGGTTTCAGAGTTATCGCACCCAACTCTGTTGTCCATGTATACATAGATTGCAGAAGAACAACTTGAACTAAGAGTTTTGCTGGTTCATTTTTCTAATAGTTGTTTTGGTATTTCTTTAACCTATTAACTTATTTACGGTTTACACTACATATTTAGTAGTAACTTCATTATATAAAATTCATTTCACAGTCTACATATATACATAAAAATTACTATTGTAACATCTGGTCTGTATTACAAGAATTATAAATACTATTTTATCTACCACATTCACTGTGTAAAAATCTTTATTCCATAATTTTCAAGAAATCATTTCCTTCATATTAAAGAAGTTTTTTCTAATAGTATATCACTACCTTAATATTTTTGCAGCTTCGTTTACTTATCTTGTTCCAAACTAGTTGATGATGTCCTCCCTTCCATGAGAGAGTCGATTACGTCCTCATCTCCCCTCATGCTCCTCACTGAGTCAAGAATTGGGAACATTGAGTGCTTTCCACTGGTCACTACCAGCTTAGGAGTCATGGAACAAAACCCCTTTCCTCATTGGGATGTACTTTTATCCCTAGAGGAAAGGTAATTGTCTTTTGTTTTCTGCTCAACAACTTCTCAGTTCTTGGAATATTTTTATCATGAGTCTTTTAACTTTTTATGGAACCACTATTCCATAATTAAATGTTATTTCAACAAAACATAATTGATTTATTTTCATCATGTAATCATTTTATCAAAAGAAATAATGTTTTAGTCTCTTTATAAATAAATAACATAACAACTAATTAGCACTTAAGCCAAGTGTCACAAATACATTAAAACCTCTAACTATCATTTTTTTATATTAAAATTTATTTTTATATTAAAATTTAAAACAAATATATAAAAGTAAGGTATTTTATAATTTAGATTCTCTAAAATTTAAATATAAATTTGGTCACCATTATAAATAATAAAATATGTTATTAATATATAATAAATAACTAAAATATTTATACAATATATTATTAACCTATAATAAATAATTAAAATTTCAAAGTTATAGATATGCAAATAAGTTATACTATATATATATAAATTTACTATTAAATTAATAATTTATTGAAATTGTAAAATAATATGATATCATTGTATAAATTTCTTTTAAATTCTACCTAAAATATCCAAATTTTTAATTTTTAATCATTTGAATTTATTTTGTATAGCAAGTTTTTCAAAATAAATTTGAAAACATATATATAACTTTAGAATATTATATTTGATGCTTTTATACTTATACGTACAAAATAAATTACACGTAATTGCATAACATAAGTGTAAATCCATCTTAAATTGGATTTTGTAGAGTGTAGTTTTTAAATTAATTAGTTCGATGATGTTTAATAATTTATTGTGATAAATGATAAAAAAAAATAAATAGAATTATAAATGTGAAGGTCAAACTCCCATTTCCGAAACACTTTGTCCATGAATCAATAGAATTATATTTCCCGTCTTGTTAGGCGAGTTTCTCAGGACTCTTCATTTGGTCTTCGTAATGATTCATTAAACCTATGCTTAATAGCTTTTGAAATGGACGGTGGATAATAAAATTTCCATTTTATTGGTTTCATTAATATATATTAATATAAAAATTTACTTTATGAATCCCAAGAATCTTGATCACAGTGAGATCTTTCTTTATTTGTTTCATTTCTATATATAAAATATAGAGATTTACCTTAATGAAAAGCATCTCGTCTCAGTTCCGTCTGTTTCAGATTAAAAAAACAAAGAAAGAGAGGAGTCGAACCTTGACGATATCCAAAAGCCACATTGACATCAATCATTTTCTTTATCAACTCCCTTAGCACCTTTCATTGTTGTCTTAGCATAGTTCTAAATAAATAAATTAACTTATATATTTACATTAAAAGTGTACTTATTATATATTTACATTGAACTGTTTAGTTATTTATGTTTACAGATCGCCATGATCTCCTCGACTGCAGCACTCAACCACCAGGGCCATGTGCTGCAAACATTACCAGGTAAACGTGAAAGTAGTTTACATATATTGTTATATATCCATAAATTTCGACACAAACAAGATAACCCGCGTGGTTTTAATACAAATGGCACGGAGAATTACTGAGCTCCGCCTTGCTATAATTAATTTATTTGAAGCAGATTCCAAAATGGTTGTTTACTATGACAGGACAGTTATGTCAACAAGGACATTGAGGCTATACGCTAGTATTTAATATTATGATTACATGCTAAGATTTAAATTTAAATATTATTAAACAATAATAAAACTCAATTTGTAATGATGCATTTTTGTGATGGCAATCAATAATAATAAATTAGAAAAATAAATTTAATTTAAATATTAATAAACAATAACATGTTAAATTATGGAATAATTTAATTTTTTTATTATTGAGGGGGTTTTGCATTGCATTATATTATATATCAGCTTAGATCCATCTAACTTTGGATCTATCATGCGCCGAGAGGGATCAAATCTCTCGAGGTGCAAACCTATTTTTTGAGTGAAAACCCTGAGGAATGGTTTGCACCTCGAGAGATTTGATCCCTCTCGGCGCATGATGGATCCAGAGTTAGATGGATCTAGGCTGGTTCCAGTCAGAGGCATCAACATCACGTTTTTCAGATTATTAAAATTTTTGTACATTTTTGAGATGTAAGATGGATCTACGCTGGTTTCAGTCGTGTGCTGCCAACGAAAATCTATGAAAGATATGATTAATTTTATCAGTAATATGTAAATATATCAAATATTAATATAATCATTTTAAATATGCTAAATATTTCTAAGATTAACTTGGTCATTTTAATTTTAAATTTTCTTAGTTACCTCAGTTCATTGAGATGATAATTATTGTTAATAACTATAATGATGAAAAATGATGAAATACTTTTTTGAAATGCAAAGTGACAATAATAGTGTTGAAAGATAGAAAATGTGAATAATAAGCTCGTACTCATGTTACACTCAATCTCAAACTATTTTCTTCTACTATTCTTATTTCCTCCCTTGTTAGTTTTGTTATCTTTTCATATCGATTATATGAAAAAGAAAATTTAAATCGTAAACCATTTAAATCTTTAGCTCGATCTGTGGTAGTAAACATGATACCTTGTCTCTCTTCCTCTCCAATATTAATAGCTTAAATTACTATAACACAAAAATCAATCTACATTGTTAATAACTTTTTGTGCTTCCACTAAAATCAATGCATATTGTTAATCCAATCACTTTAATATGAATGTACTGTCATACATCCATTTACATCAAATCATAAATCAACATATAAATTGAAATCAATGCATTTAATGCAAGCAATCAAATAAGATTAGAAAATAACTTCTACATTGAAATCAATGCACCTAATGCAATCAATCAAATAAGATTAGAAACCAACATCTACACTGAAATCAATGCATTTAATCAAAGCAATCAAAAAGGATTAGAAATCGCCATCTACACCGAAATCAATGCATTTAGCGCAAACAATCAAATAGTATTAGGAATAATCTACATTGAAATCAATGCATCTAGTGCAAGCAATCAAATATAATTATAAATCAACGTCTAAATTGAAATCAATACATCCAGTGCAAGCAATCAAATAGTATTAGAAATAAATATCTACATTAAAATTGATGCATCTAGTGCAAATAATCAAATAGGATTATAAATCACCATCTCCACTTAAATCAATCCATCTAGTGCAAGAAATATTCTTCCCTCTCTCCACCCTCCATCCATATCTATATCCCCATCGATCTCCTTTTTTTTTGTCTGTATCTCAACCCCCTAAACACACATACTCTCACACTCCATACATATCATTCTCTTTGCCGATCACCTTCTCTCCCCATCTCTCTCTTCTTCGCTCTCTTCCCCTTCTCTCCCTCTCCCCCACTAATATCTCTCTTTCCTCCTTTTGTCCTCTCTCTCTCTCTCTCTCTCCCTCTCCATCATGTACATTGAAATTAAGTCATCTAGTGCAAGTAATCAAATATAATTATAAATCGACATCTAAATTGAAATCAACACATTCAGTGCAAGCAATCAAATTGTATTAGAAATCACCACCTACGCTAAAATCAATGCATCTAGTGCAAGTAATCAAATATCATTAGAAATAAATATCTACACTAAAATCGATGCATCTAGTGCAAATAATCAAATAGGATTAGAAATCACCATCTCCACTTATATCAATCCATCTAGTGCGAGAAATATTCTCCCTCTCTCCACCCTCCATCCATATCTATATCCCCCTCCATCTATTCTTTTTTGTCTCTCTATCTCACCTCCCTAAACACACGCGCTCTCGTACTCCATATATATATCAATCTCTTTTTCAATCACCCCCTCTCCCCATCTCTCTCTTCTTCCCTCTCTTCACCTTCCATCTATATCTCTATCTTCCCCTTCTCTCTCTCTCCCCCATTAATATCTCTCTTTCCTCCTTTTGTCCTCTCTCCCTCTCTCTCCATCTTCCTTATCACACACACTCTCTCTCTCTAGAAACCAACATCTACACCGAAATCAATGCATTTACTCAAATAAATCAAATAGGATTAGAAATCGCCATCTACACTGAAATCAATGCATTTTGTGCAAACAATCAAATAGGATTAGAAATCATCTACATTGAAACCAATTCATCTAGTGCAAGTAATCAAATATAATTATAAATTGACATCTAAATTGAAATCAACAAAATCAATGCAAGCAATCAAATTGTATTAGAAATCACCACCTACACTAAAATCAATGCATCTAGTGCAAGTAATCAAATATCATTAGAAATAAATATCTACACTAAAATCGATGCATATAGTGCAAATAATCAAATAGGATTATAAATCATCATCTCCACTTATATCAATCCATCTAGTGTGAGAAATATTCTTCCCTCTCTCCACCCTCCATCCATATCTATATCCCCCTCCATCTCTTCTTTTATGTCTCTCTATCTCACCCCCCTAAACACACACACTCTCGCAATCCATATATATGAATATCTTTGTCAATCCCATCCTCTCTCCGTCTCTCTCTTCTTCCCTCTCTTCACCTTCCATCTATATCTCTATCTTCCCCCTCTCTCCCTCTCCCCCGCTAATATATCTGTTTCCTCATTTTTTCTTCTCTCCCTCTCTCTCCATCTTCCTTATCACTCACTCACTCTCTCTCTCTCCACCTTTCTCTCTCTATTTCTTTCTTCTTACCTCTCTCCCCCTCACCCTCCAAGTCAATCTCTCTTTCCCTCCATCTCTCCACTCTCTCACATCCTCTCTCTTCCTTCCTCTCTTTCCCTTTCTCTCCCATCTCTCTCTCCCTCTCTCTCTCTTCACCCACCAACTATGTTACTATATCCCTCCCTCTCTCCTTATATCTCCTTCTCCCCCCTTATCTCCATCTCTCCTTATTTGTCTCTTTATCTCAACCCCAAACATACACGCTCTCTCTTTGTCTCTCCCTTGTCACTCCTTCTCTCTCTCCACTTCTCACTCTCTATATTTCTTATTTCCTACATCTCTCCCCCTCCAACTCCATCTCTCTTATCGATCCCTCTCTCCTCCTCTCTCTCAAGTCCTCTCTCTTGTCCTTCCTCTCTCTCTCTCTCCCCTAAATCCCTCTCTCTTCCCTGATCTCTCTCTCTCTCTCTCTCTCTCTCCAATACTCTCTCTTCCCCCATCACTCTCCTCCTCTCTCTCATCCTTCCTCTCTCTCCCTTTCTCTCCCACCCCTCTCTCTCTCTCTTTTCCCTCCAATCCTCTCTCTTCCCCCATATCTCTCTCTCTCTCTCTCTCTAATCCTCTCTCTTCCCCCATCCCTTTCTTTCTCTCTCTCTTTCCACCCCTCTCTCTCCAACTACATTACTATATCCCTCCCTCTCTCCTTCTCACTTCTTCTCTCCCCCTTCTTTCCATACATCTTACTTTGTCTCTTTATCTCACCCCTAAACATACACACTCTCTCTCCATCTCTCCCTTATCACTCTCTCTCTCTATTTCTTCTTAGTTATGTAAACTAATGAACATAAATATTCGTAAATATAAAGTAGATTATGGAGTAAATATGAAAAGAGGTTTTATTTACTTACCATACCTCTAGTTTATTTATATTTTTATTTATTTACCATACCCCTTTTCTTTACTATGGTATTTGGCTCATAGGCTTGTTATATAATTAGATTTTTATTTATAATCCTATTTGATATATTGTTATTTATTTACCTTACCTCTTTATGCCTCTTTTATATTTATTTATTTACCATACCTCTTTATATCTATTTTATATTTATTTATTTATTTATCATACTTGTTTATACCACTTTTATATTTGTTTATTTACCCATGGTATTTGGCCCATGGTATCAATATTAATTTTTCCCATGGTATTCATCGCATAGGCTTCATCTAAATAAAACCTCTTTTTAAAGTTTTTTTAAATATAAAAAGGTTTATGGAATAACTATAAAAAGAATTTTTATTTATTTACCATACATCTAGTTTATATATTTGTTTATTTATTTACCATAACTCTGCAGTAAGTATAAATTCATTTTACAAATATTTAATTAAAAGAAATATTAAAAGATTTTGGATTTTGATTGTTTGTGTTGAATTAACTCTTTTCCTTTGATTTAGGAAATGATATCGACTTTAGTAAAGAGTAAATATGTTTAAAATTTTACTTAATTTTGAAATTCAATGTGGTAATTTTTTTTGTTAAAGGTAAATTTATGATCCATTCAAATTCACATATATAATTTACTATGCATTCAAATTATATAAATAATACATAATTGTATTAGAAATTGATATATGTTCTAGCACAATGAGATTTTTATTTTTTCTTTTTTCTTTTTAATTTAAAACTTAAGCCAACATTTTGTATGAGGACGTGACCCACCTAACGACATGAGGCTCATATGGGGCTGTAGATGTGGTTCATATTGGGTTGTAGATGCGCGGCGCAATCATTTTTTGGAATTTAATTGGGTTATATTACTTTTATGAGAGGTAATAGTAACTTTCTAATTTCTCATGATTTTGAATAGTTCACTTAACACTGATTGTATAAGGATGAAGAAGTGAAATTAAAACTAATAAAATGAATCACATAGTGTTAACCATTTTCATTTTGTTTTGGATAAAAACCAAAACTATTTCACTAAAAAGAAAAATTGAATATATAATAAAATATATATGACAAGCATAATAATTTTATTAAAAAAAACACAACAGAATTGAAACAAAAATTACAAACACTAAAGGAAAACTAGAAAGTAAAAATTAAGAAAACATCAAAATAGTGAAAATTTCGTTAACTCTAATTCAGATCAATACAAATATTTTAATATAGTTAAATGAATAAATTAATGAATGTGAGATCTCTTTATGTAGATATTATGTCAATGCATTTTGAACTATGAAGGCATTCGATTAAATAGGGAGATCATTAATTACATTGGAGAAATTATGTAAATAGGTTTGAACTATGCAACATGAAGAAGAGATAATTATAATTATAATTATTGTTATTCAATTTTAAGTTTATCATTAAAGTAAACATTAAAATGGTGTATGTCACTTTTTGTTTGTGGGACAAGGACTTATCTCTCCAAAGTTATATGGTTGTTAAGTCTACTATGGCATACATACTCTATCTCTCTAGTTTTGAACCTGTGTATTCTTTATTTATTCACGGAAAGAAATTTGAGGAAAAAAAGTAATAATATTATAGATTTGAGGCTTCTGCGATGAGTATCAATCTATTAATTAATTAATTTATTTAGGTCATTGTTAATAATATCTAAACCTTTAACTTAAATTTAATTAAAATCAAAATTAACTAAATACAATATTTTATTTTATTTGATTTAGAATAACAATAGTAACTTTTACATATTTCAATATTTAAAAAAAAATAAAAAAATAAAATAAATAAAATAAAATAAAATAAAATAAATAAATAATTAAATAATTAATTAAATAAATAATAATAATAATAATAAATAAATAAATAAAATAAATTTTTTGTCGGCTTTCCTTATTTCACCACTCTTTTCCCATCAGAATAATAATAATGATAAAAATCCCAATGCTGTAAAAATGCAAACAATGATATGAAAAGTAGGAATGGGGAAATTTCTAAGAAAAAAAATTAGGAAAATTACCGAGATAAATAGAACCTAATATGAAATGGCATGGATCCAAAAACTACTAATTTTCCATCTAATCTTCCATCCATCACTTCTATTCACATTACTAGGTCTTCCATGTTTTCGTAAACTTCGAGAGGACTTGAGCATCTTCAATGCATATTTGGTGTTTTATTTTTTCTGCATGTTCTACTAATGTTTAGGAGTGGATCCTTCCATATCTAATTTTGGTTGTATGTTCTTGAATTCTTTAATTTATTGAGAGACGCGTTTCACCAATGTAGGGAGTCCCACATGAACATGGGATAAGATAAACATCTTTCATGTTCTTAGGGTCTACTAGGTCTTTTACTAAGGTTGAGGAGCTACAAATAGTTTTTAGGGGCCTAAAGGTTGAGTGAACCTTCTGTTTCCTTAGGATATTCAAAATCTTATCAATGGTCCCTTAGATAACGGAAGATGTGCCCCTATACTCTGATCTATAGGTTCATTTTTAACCTTAGTACCTTTGTCAACTTTAAGGAAACGATTGAGACATTGATGCCTATAATATCCATTATTTCTGAACACATTAATGGGATCAAACTTCTTATCATTAGCATGGATTTCATCAGAAACCCTTAACGCAAAAGTAGCTAAAGTGTTTACGACACCCAAATTTTGAGCAGGGAAATGATGGGACTTATCATGAAGGTACTTCTTTGTGCGAGTTTTCTTTTGAAAAACTTGGTGGGAAAAATAACCATCGTCCTTCTTTGAAATAAGGACAACAAGGAAAGGGAGGCATCCATTAATTTCACATTTCGTAGTAAACTTAATGGAGCTAGATTGGTTATTAAGATGTTCAAAAGAAAGCTCCAATTTTTCTCAGTCACGGGCCATATGACACATGTGTCATCCACAAACCTCTTCCATAGCTTTGGTTTGAATTGAGTTGAAGAAAGTGCTCCAAATTAAAATTATTTCATGAACATATTAGCTACAACACAGGAAAGAGGGGAACCATTTCAACACCACAAGTTTACTCAAAAAATTCACTTTCAAAGTAAACAAAGTAGAGGTTAGACATATTTCGACTAATTTAGGTTTTGAGTAATCTAGCTAAATAAATTAATGTCTAATAAAATAATTTCATAACTTTAAGAGGTTCATAATGAATTTAAGTGGTGAAAAATAACCCATAATGTTCTATAATTGAATAAAAATTAAATGAATAAGGTAATCTCATAACTTTAAGAGGTTTATAATGAATATAAGTGTTGAACGCTATTCCAAAATATTCAAGAATTAAATAATAAGTGACTATTTTTATATTAAGAAAAACAATTGAACTTTTTTAATCCAACTTAGATCTATTTAAATATGGATGTATTATGGGCCTAAAGGATTATTTTTCTCAAGATATAAATTTTTACTCAAATTATTAATCTAGATATATTAAATCTAATAATATTATATTAGATTTAATGATAATTTTTACATGGAAAGATAACAAACTTTGTAATAAAATTACATCAAATTAATATTTTTAAAATATTACTACTTTGAGGTGGAAATATTTATCTCTTTAAAGATTTTAATATATCCATATGATATGGCTTTTAGGATTTTTTATTTTTTGTGTTGAATTGTGTTGTACTTTCATTATCCATATAATCGTTTCCATTTATATTTTGAGTGAATATTAACCTTTTATTTATTATTATTATTATTTTATTAGATATGTAACATGCTTACACATTCCTTTATACTAGGTTATAGAATGAATGAAAATAAAAATAATTTGTAAAATCCTTTCGGTAATAATCACATGCAATGGAACATGGTTGACATGTTTCGAACCAACGCGTGTGGTTCATCATCAGGACTAGGTAAGAGATCAAATCAGGACATTAGGTTTAAATAGATGTAGAAATGGTTCAAGCCCCTTAACACAATTCGCCTCTCTCGAGTTGGTTTAAGATCCGATTGACCCTAGGGATGGAAAATGTGTCTACATCATTCCTTGTTCCTGTGGGACTCCTTACATTGGTGAGACTAGTTGGTCTATTAATTAAAGTATCTGTGAACATGCTGCTGATATTAGACATAGAAGATTTCACTCGTCCATCGTAGCTGAGCATGTACAAAATACTAACCATCATGTTTGCATTGAAAAGGTTATGGTCATTGCTAGGATCGACCATTTCCATCATTGTAAGTTAAGAGAGGCCTTAGAAATTGAAAAAATACCCGTTAATCTAAATAGAGATGATGGGTGGATACCTCCCTTATATTCTTGATTTTATTATTATTATTATTTATTTATTTATTTATATTTATATTTATTGATTTATTTATTATTTTTCTTTTCCTTGGACACCACTCATTAAAAATAAATAAACAAATATATATTCAAAAATAATATATAAAGAATGATAATAAATAAATAATTAAATCAATTTATATACATATTTACATATTATTATCACTATTGATTAATTAATTAATTAATTAATATGTTTAATAATAATAATATTAGGAATGGCTTCTGTGATCCATAAATTGTGTATAAAATATTTCGGTAAAATTCACATTCAAGAATATTTTGTCGATGCATTTCGAACCAGCCAGTGTGGTTCATCATGAGGACAAGATGAGAAATCTGATCTAGGACCCCTTTTAAATAGATATGAAACTCCAACTAGCTGTTGTGGAATAACGGCTAGTTTAACTGGAATAAGAAAAATACTAAAACAAAATAATAGTTGAATTATTATTATTATATTTATTTAATAATTTAAAAAATTGAATATAATAAAATATTTATATATTCTTAATTAATAATAATCTAAAATTCTAAGATTTAAAATAAATAAACATAAAAAATAAAAATAAAAATAAATAAAATAAATAAATAAATAAATAATAAATAATAATAATAATAATAATAATAAATAAATAATAAAAATAAATAAAATGTAAAAAAATAAATGAAAAATAATAATATTAAATATTAATAATAATAATGATGATGATGATAAATCAATAAATTAATAAATAATAAAAAATAAAAATAAATAATAATAATAATAATTAATAAAGAACAGAAAGGGAGAAATAAACGGGAACCAAAGGAGAGGAAAGGACATGAGGGAGAACTGAAGGGAAGAAAACCAATAACTAAGAGTGAAGGGAAGGGATCTAGCATCTACTAACACTCTACCCATGATCCCTGTTAAGGTTGACCGACCTCTTTTCAATTTCTAAGGCCTCCGTCAACTTTCGGTGGTGGAAATGGTCAATTATCGCAATAAATTTTGCATATTCAATGCAAATGTGATGCTTCATCTTTTCAGCATGCTTTGGTAAGGCAGAGGAACGAGATCAATCATGTTTAAGGTCAGTGGCATGTTCATGAATTCTTTGACTGATGGATCGACTAGTTTCACCGACGTAAGGTGTCCCACAGGAGCACGGAATCAAGTAAACACCCTTACCATCCTTAGGGAAAATCGGGTCCTTAACCGATCTAA
The DNA here is from genome assembly GCA_034641835.2 of Pinus albicaulis. Lineage (NCBI taxonomy): Eukaryota > Viridiplantae > Streptophyta > Pinopsida > Pinales > Pinaceae > Pinus > Pinus albicaulis. Next base: position 488,449,633 of record CM076574.1, read on the forward strand.
GCGAACTTTGAATGGTGCGGAGGGGCTTGAAGGTTGAGGGAAATTTATGTCTCCTTAGGATCCTAGCGATTTTATCAGTCGTTCCTTGGATAAAAGGAAGGTGAACTCTGCATAACCTATCACAATTATCCTTTTTGACCCTTGGACCTTTTTCAACATTTTGAAAATCTCTAAGACATTGAACCTTGCTATAACCATTTTTAAGGAAAACCTTAAGGAGATGAGATTTCTCACCTTCAAGGTTGTGTTCATCAACAATTCTAAATGCTCTAGTGGCTAGGGTACTAAGAACCCCTAACTTCTGAGTAGGGAAATGATGACAACACGCATGTAAATATTGCTCCGTGTCCGTCTTCTTTCTAAAGACTTTATGAGAGAAAGAACCTTCATCATTTCTAGAAATAAGAACATCAAAAAAGGGTAGGCTACCATCCACTTTGAATTAAATGGTAAACTTAATGAAATCAGATTGATCATTGAGATGATGGAAGAAAAGGTCCAATTTCTCTTTTCCATGTGGCCACACCACACAAATGTCATCAAAAAACCTTTTCCAAAGCTTAGTTTGAAAAAGGGAGGAGGAGAGTGCCCTTGATTGAAAGTCTTCCATGAAAATATTAGCAACCACCGGGGATAGGGGGGAGCACATGGCCACACCACAACTTTGTTCAAAGAATTCACCCTCGAAACTAAAGAAGGTTGAGGTTAGACAGATCTCCACTAAACGAGCAGTATCAGGATCTGTGACTTGAGAAATGACATCAATAGCTTCCTTAATGGGGATGCAACTATATAATGAGACAACATCAAAACTAACAAACCTATCATCGCGTTCCAACTTGATGCCTTTCAATTCATTAATAAAAGAGGATAAGTCTTTGACAAAGGATTCAGTAAATCCCACGAGAGGCTTAAGCTTACTAGCTAAAAATTTAGCGAGAATATAAGTAGGACCACCTATGGTGTTGAAAATGGGGCGAAGGGGAACTCCATCCTTATGAATCTTAGGGAGACCATAAATTCTCGAAGTGAATTTATCTAGTTTTTCTTTTGATCGGCATGTCTACAATGTGTTAGAGAATGGTCTCAATTATGCTCTTGCTCCTAAAAGAATCCCTATTCATGACATTATTTTTGATATATAATACGGGATTATAGAAGTTCCTGATGCTACTAAAGACACTATTAGACAAGATTGTGCCATGATCCTCAGAAAAGTGAAGTCCCATAAGAGAAACATTAGCAAACCTGAGTTTGAGGCTCTAAAATCCTTAAACAATAACTAGGACATTGTTGTTCTTAAGGCTGATAAGGGAGGTGCTACGGTTATTTTAAACAAAGTGGATTATCGTAATAAGATGTTGGATCATCTTCTTACTAGCGGGAGCTACAAGAAGTTGAACAAAAATCCCCTTAAAAAAGTTTCTAAAGCAGTGGCTTTGGCTATAAAATCGAATAGCACTGTTGGTTCCCTAAGTAGAAGTCTTATTGAAAGTAACCCCTTCAATCCGAGAGTTTATGGTCTCCCTAAGATTCATAAGGATGGAGCTCCCCTTCGCCCCATTGTCAACACCATAGGTGGTCCTACTTATCTGCTCGCTAAATTTTTAGCCAACAAGCTTAAGCCTCTCGTGGGATGTACCGACTCCTTTGTCAAAGAATCATCCTTTTTTATTAATGAATTAAAAGGCATCAAGTTGGAACCCGATGACAGGTTTGTTAGTTTTGATGTTGCTTCATTATACACTTCCATCCCCATTAGGGAAGCTATTCATGTCATTTCTTGGGTCACAGCTCCTGATACTGCTCGTCTAGTGGAGATTTATCTAACCTCGACCTTCTTGAGTTTCGAGGGTGAATTATTTGAAAAAAAAATTGGTGTGACCATGGGTTCCGCGCTATCCTTGGTGGTTGCTAAACTTTTCATGGAAGACTTTGAATCAAGGACCCTCTCCTCCCCCCTTTTTCAGCCTAAGCTTTGGAAAAGGTTTGTTGATGACACCTGTGTGGTGTGGCCACATGGAAAAGAGAAAATGGACCTTTTCTTCCATTATCTCAATGATCAATCTGATTTCATTAAGTTTACCATGGAATTTGGAGTGGATGGTAGCCTACCATTTCTTGATGTTGTTATTTCTAGAAATGATCAAGGTTCTTTCTCTCATCAAGTCTTTAGAAAGAAGATGCACACGAAGCAGTATTTACATGTGGGTTGTCATCATTTCCCTGCTCAAAAGTTAGGGGTTTTTAGTACCCTATCCACTAGAGCCTTTAGAATTACTGATGAACATCAACTTGAAGGTGAGAAATCTCATATCCTTAAGGTTTTCCTTAAAAATGGTTATAGAAAGGTTCAATGTCTTAGAGCTTTTCAAAAAGATGAAAAATTTCTGAGGGTCAAAAAGGATCATTGTGATAGGTTATCCGAAGTTCACCTTCCGTTTATCCAAGGAACAACTGATAAAATCTCTAGGATCCCAAGGGGACATAAAATTCCCTCAACCTTCAAGCCCCTCCGCACCATTTCGAGTTCGCTTAGATGGGTTAAGGACCCAATTTTCCCGAAGGATGGTAAAGGTGTTTACTTGATTCCGTGCTCTTTTGGGACACCTTACAAAGGTGAAACTGGTTGATACAACAGTCAAATAATTCATCAACATTTGCATTGAATATGTGAAAGCTATTGTGAGAATTAACCATTTCCGCCACCGAAAGTTGAAGGAGGCCATAGAAATCGAAAAGAGGCCAGTCAACCTTAACAAGGATGATGGGTGGAGTGTTAGCAGATGTTGGATCCATGCCCCTCATTCTTAGTTATTGGTTTTCTTCCCTTCATTTCTTTCCTTTCCTCTCCTCTGGTCCCTAGTTTTTTTCTCCCTTTCTTTTCTTTAATATTTTTTTAATTAATTTTTTAATTTTAATTTTATTTATTATTTTTTATTTATTTTTTATTATTTTTTTATTTTTATTTATATTATTATTTATTGATTGATTGATTTATCAACATTATTATTATTATTATTTATTTAATATTATTATTTTTCATTTATTTTTTAATTTTACTTATTTTTATTATTTATTTATTCTTATTCTTATTATTATTATTGATTGATTGATTTATTTATTTAATTTTATTTAATTAATTAATTTACTTATTTTTATGTTTATTTATTTTAAATCTTAGAATTTTAGATTATTATTAATTAAGAATATATAAATATTTTGTTATATTCAAATATTTTAATTATTAAATAAATATAATAATAATAATTCAACTATTATTTTGTTTAAGTATTTTTCTTATTCTAGTCAAACTAGCCATTATTCCACATCGACTAGTTGGAGTTTCCTATCTATTTAAATTGGGTCTTAGATTAGATTTCTCATCTTGTCAAAGCATCTACAAAATCAGGTTGAATGTGATTTTTACCAAAAGTTTTTGTACACAATAATAATAATAATAAAATAAATGAAATAAAATAAAATAAAATAAAATAAATAGATAAACATTTTAATCTAAAAATAAAATGCAACGGTAAAGTCAAACTAGCCGTTAACAGCTAGTTGAGCCATTTCTACATCTATTTAAACTTAATATCTTGATATGATTTCTCACCTAGTCCTCATAATGAACCACATTCATTGGTTCAAAAAGCGTTGATGATGAACCACACTCGTTGATTGGAAATGCTCCACCATATTCTATTGCATGTGATTATTACCTAAAAAATTTACAATTTGTATAATCAATCACAAAAACTTAAATTCTAAAAATATAAAAATAATTTATTCACAAAATTTTTAATTGAATTTCAAAACTTTTATAACATTAGAAAAATTCAATATATGTTAATTTAGAGATTGTTAATTTCTAAAAACTATGAAATTTCTTATTACATTATTTGAAAAAAAAATGTTAATCAAAATTAATTAATATTTTTTTTAAAATAATAAAATTTAATAAACAAAAATGATGTTAAAATATAATAATTAAAATATTATCTTTTAATCGGTTTTGTTAAATTTGGAATAGAATTAACTATTTACCCTAAATATTTTATATTGATTCAAAATTTTAAATTTGAAACAACCTTGAACACATACTTAGTTATTGATTTTTTACATAGATTCATGGGACTGAAAACCGTATATTTCGATTACAGACATAATCTGTTAAAATTAAGTGAAGGTGAAATATAAATGAACATGTTACAAGTGATACCTGAAAATTTTCATCACTATTCTTTGAAAACATATTTTAGTAGTATGAATCTTCCCTAGGGTTAGAGAGGATGAGTTCACAAGTGTGGTAATTGTTTCATTTTGTTTGGAACACATGCGGAAATTTTCGTTTTGACTTTTGTAACAAAAATTATGAGTGAAATGTTAAGAAGGATCAATGACATGAGATGTAAGTGTTTATTTTCAAATGAAAGAAAAATTAATTTTGATGTGTTAATATTATTTGAAATATGTTAAAAGTTGTTATGTGAGATTATTTTTTAATGATTAAAGAAACAATTAAAATCTTTTAGGTTTATAAGTGGCCAGAATAAAAAGAAAAAAGAATATATATATATTTTTTTCTATTATTGAATAGAATAATGGATAGACATAAGCTATAAAGAAATTTCTTATGATTAGAGATAAATTTCATGAAGTGGAATATGTGTAACAGAATTATGGAATGTAAATGAAATTTATTTTGAAAAGACAGCCAGTAGGAGAGAACCATTGGAATTAGACACAAAAATTTAGAATGACATTACTAAAGGGTTTACTAGGTGCATCTTAAAACCAGACTAGATCCATCTAACTTTGGATCTATCATGCGCCGAGAGGGATCAGATCTCTCGAGTTGCAAACCTCTTTTTTGAGTGCAAAACCTGAGGAATGGTTTGCACCTCGAGAGATTTGATCCCTCTCGGTGCATGATAGATCCAGAGTTAGATGGATCTAGGCTGGTTCCAGTCAGAGGCATCAACATCACATTTTTCAGATTATTAAAATTTTTGTATATTTTTGAGATGTAAGATGGATCTAGGCTGGTTTCAATCGTGTGCTGCCAAGGAAACTCTATGAAAGATATGATTAATTTTATCAGTAATATGTAAATATATCAAATATTAATATAATCATTTTAAATATGCTAAATATTTCTAAGATTAACTTGGTCATTTTAATTTTAAATTTTCTTAGTTACCTCAGTTCGTTGAGATGATAATTATTGTTAATAACTATAATGATGAAAAATGATGAAATATTTTTTTTAAATGCGAAGTGACAATAATAGTGTTGAAAGATAGAAAATGTGAATAATAAGAACGTACTCATGTTACAATCAATCTCAAACTATTTTCTTCTACTATTCTTATTTCCTCCCTTGTTACTTTTGTTATCTTTTCATATTGATTATATGAAAAAGAAAATTTAAATCGTAAACCATTTAAATCTTTAGCTCGATCCGTTGTAGTAAACATGATACCTTGTCTCTCTTGCTCTCCAATATTAATAGCTTAAATTACTATAACACAAAAATCAATCTACATTGTTAATAACTTTTTGTGCTTACACTAAAATCAATGCATATTGTTAATCCAATCACTTTAATATTAATGTACTGTCATACATCCAATTACATCAAATCATAAATCAACATATAAATTGAAATCAATGCATTTAATGCAAGCAATCAAATAAGATTAGAAAATAACTTCTACATTTAAATCAATGCACCTAATGCAATCCATCAAATAAGATTAGAAACCAGCATCTACACTGAAATCAATGCATTTACTCAAAGAAATCAAATAGGATTAGAAATCGCCATCTACACTGAAATCAATGCATTTAGTGCAAACAATCAAATAGTATTAGGAATAATCTACATTGAAATCAATGCATCTAGTGCAAGCAATCAAATATAATTATAAATCGACGTCTAAATTGAAATCAACACATCCAATGCAAGCAATCAAATAGTATTAGGAATCATCACCTACACTAAAATCAATGCATCTAGTGCAAGTAATCATATATCATTAGAAATAAATATCTACACTAAAATCGATGCATCTAGTGAAAATAATCAAATAGGATTATAAATCACCATCTCCACTTAAATCAATCCATCTAGTGCAAGAAATATTCTTCCCTCTTTCCACCCTCCATCCATATCTATATCCCCATCCATCTCTTTTTTTTTTCTCTATCTCACCCCCCTAAACACACACGCTCTCGCACTCCATATATATCATTCTCTTTGTCGATCACCCTCTCTCCCCATCTCTCTCTTCTTCCCTCTCTTCCCCTTCTCTCCCTCTCCCCTACTAATATCTCTCTTTCCTCCTTTTTTCCTCTCTCTCTCTCTCTCTCCATCTTCCTTATCACTCACTCTCTCTCTCTCTAGGAACCAACATCTACACTGAAATCAATGCATTTACTCAAAGAAATCAAATAGGATTAGAAATCGCCATCTACACTGAAATCAATGCATTTAGTGCAAACAATCAAATAGGATTAGAAATCATATACATTGAAATTAATTCATCTAGTGCAAGTAATCAAATATAATTATAAATCGACATCTAAATTGAAATAAACACATTCAGTGCAAGCAATCAAATTGTATTAGAAATCACCACCTACGCTAAAATCAATGCATCTAGTGCAAGTAATCAAATATCATTAGAAATAAATATCTACACTAAAATCGATGCATCTAGTGCAAATTATTTAAATAGTATTAGAAATCACCATCTCCACTTATATCAATCCATCTAGTGCGAGAAATATTCCTCCCTCTCTGCATGCTCCATCCATATCTATATCCCACTCCATCTATTTTTTTTTGTCTCTCTATCTCACCCCCCTAAACACACGCGCTCTAGTACTCCATATATATCAATCTCTTTTTCAATCACCCCCTCTCCCCATCTCTCTCTTCTTCCCTCTCTTCACCTTCCATCTATATCTCTATCTTCCCCTTTTCTCCCTCTCCCCCATTAATATCTCTCTTTCCTCCTTTTGTCCTCTCTCCCTCTCTCTCCATCTTCCTTATCACTCTCTCTCTCTCTCTCTCTCTAGAAACCAAAATCTACACTGAAATCAATGCATTTACTCAAATAAATCAAATAGGAGTAGAAATCACCATCTACACTGAAATCAATGCATTTAGTGCAAAAAATAAAATAAGATTACAAATCATCTACATTAAAACCAATTCATCTAGTGAAAGTAATCAAATATAATTATAAATCGACATCTAAATTGAAATCAACAAATTCAGTGCAAGCAATCAAATTGTATTAGAAATCACCACTTACACTGAAATCAATGCATCTAGTGCAAGTAATCAAATATCATTAGAAATAAATATCTACACTAAAATCAATGCATATAGTGAAAATTATCAAATAGAATTATAAATCATCATCTCCACTTATATCAATCCATCTAGTGTGAGGAATATTCATTCCTCTCTCCACCCTCCATCCATATCTATATCCCCCTCCGTCTCTTCTTTTCTGTCTCTCTATCTCACCCCCCTAAACACACACACACTCTAACTATATATCAATATCTTTGTCAATCCCCTTCTCTCCCCATCTCTCTCTTCTTCCCTCTCTTCACCTTCCATCTATATCTCTATCTTCCCCCTCTCTCCCTCTCTCTCCATCTTCCTTATCACTCACTCACTCTCTCTCTCTCAACCTTTCTCTCTCTATTTCTTTCTTCTTACCTCTCTCCCTCTCCCCCTCCAAGTCCATCTCTCTTTCCCTCCCTCTCTCCACTCTCTCACATCCTCTCTCTTCCTTCCTCTCTTCCCTTTCTCTCCCATCTCTCTCTCCCTCTCTCTCTCTCTTCACCCACCAACTATGTTACTATATCCCTCCCTCTCTCCTTATATCTCCTTCTCCCCCCTTATCTCCATCTCTCCTTATTTGTCTCTTTATCTCAGCCCCAAACATACACGCTCTCTCTCTGTCTCTCCCTTGTCACTCCTTCTCTCTCTCTCCACTTCTCACTCTCTATATTTCTTATTTCCTACATCTCTCCCCCTCCAACTCCATCTCTCTTATCGATCCCTCTCTCCTCCTCTCTCTCAAGTCCTCTCTCTCGTCCTTCCTCTCTCTCTCTCTCCCCTAAATCCCTCTCTCTCTCTCTCTCTCTCTCTCCAATACTCTCTCTTCCCCCATCACTCTCCTCCTCTCTCTCATCCTTCCTCTCTCTCCCTTTCTCTCCCACCTCTCTCTCTCTCTTTTCCCTCCAATCCTCTCTCTTCCCCCATATCTCTCTCTCTCTCTAATCCTCTCTCTTCCCCATCCCTTTCTTTCTCTCTCTCTTTCCACCGCTCTCTCTCTCCAACTACATTACTATATCCCTCCCTCTCTCTTTCTCACTTCTTCTCTCCCCCCTTCTTTCCATACATCTTACTTTGTCTCTTTATCTCACCCCTAAACATACACACTCTCTCTCCATCTCTCCCTTATCACTCTCTCTCTCTCTATTTCCTCTTAGTTATGTAAACTAATGAACATAAATATTCATAAATATAAAGCAGATTATGGAGTAAATATGAAAAGAGGTTTTATTTACTTACCATACCTCTAGTTTATTTATATTTTTATTTATTTACCATACCCCTTTTCTTTACTATGGTATTTTTCCCATAGGCTTGTTATATAATTAGATTTTTATTTATAATCCTATTTGATATATTGTTATTTATTTACCTTACCTCTTTATGCCTCTTTTATATTTATTTATTTACCATACCTCTTTATATCTATTTTATATTTATTTATTTGTTTATCATACTTGTTTATACCTCTTTTATATTTATTTATTTACCCATGGTATTTGGCCCATGGTATCAATATTAATTTGTCCCATGGTATTCGTCCCATAGGCTTCATCTAAATAAAACCTCTTTTTAAAGTTTTTTTAAATATAAAAAGGTTTATGGAATAAATATAAAAAGTAGTTTTATTTATTTACCATACATCTAGTTTATATATTTGTTTATTTATTTACCATAGCTCTGCAGTAAGTATAAATTCATTTTACAAATATTTAATTAAAAGAAATATTAAAAGATTTTGGATTTTGATTGTTTGTGTTGAATTAACTCTTTTCCTTTGATTTAGGAAATGGTATCGACTTTAGTAAAGAGTAGAGATGTTTAAAATTTTACTTAATTTTGAAATTCAATGTGGTAATTTTCTTTGTTAAAGGTAAATTTATGATCCATTCGAATTCACATATATAATTTACTATCCATTCAAATTATATAAATAATACATAATTGTATTAGAAATTGATATATGTTCTAGCACAATGCCATTTTTATTTTTATTTTTTCTTTTAATTTAAAACTTAAGCCAACATTTTTTATCAGGACGTGACCCACCTAACATCGGGGACATATTGGGCTATAGATGCGCTTCTCGCCGCAATGATTTTTCTACTTTATTCTTGAAAAACGGGAGAAGTCCAACTCAGAGTGAAGTAATAGAAAAAGTGGGTTCATGGTTGGGTGGGATCCTTTAACCTCTTTCCATGAAGACTCTAGATAACTATATTCATGTTGGATGTTTAATTAATTTCTGCAATAGTTTTGTTTCTTTTAAAACATTTCAATAGAGTATCTTTATGAATTTAAATGTTTCATTACTACATAAAAATTCCCATAACTATTTGTAATGTAATAGTTCGATATGCACGTATATATAGTTTTTTGAGTTTTTATATGTCAATGGAATATTGTAGGTACATAATTAATTTTCCCTCTAATTGGAACTTCAGCCATAAATCAGATATGACTATGGAAGTAAAGAACAAAACATAGTATAGAAGACACTATCTCAGGCACTTTACCAAAATTGGATCATAACATGATTGAATAAAATAGTAAAATATCTAAGTGATTATATACACACTACTAAGGTGGAAATTGAAGGAAAAGTACGTCTTGATTAGAACTTATAGAGGAACCATAGTAATAAGAGGTAGTAGTTATAATCAAAATGATCAAAAAATAGTTTAAAATGTATGTATGTGTATATATATACATATTCATTCAAGAAATATCTATAAATACATATGAAAAAGGAAATAATGCAACTACGTAACGCTAGCTAACAAACCATGCATCATACATACTTGGAAAATAAACAAAAAGAAAAACCACGATAAAAGAAAATGGTATGGAAACTAAGTAAAAAATGACAATTAAAAATTTACTTTTCTTTTCAGGGACAACAAACCTTACAATACCTCTTTTTTTCTTCATATATAAGATAAAATAGCACACAACAAACTCTAATCAAATTCGATATTTTAATGAAGGAAATTACACACATATTTATACAAGCTAAAGTCTCAAGATAGGAATTCTATTTTAGACGTACAGTAGTGTGGTTGAGAGATTCTCTCAACCACACACTAAACTAGGAGAAACTATATTCTAGCGAAATCCTATTATGTAGGAACAAACTCCTCAAATGGAGAATTACAACCATAGACAAGTAGGTATTAATTATTTCTAACTCCCCCCCTTAATGACTACTTGTCATGATAGTGATTCACAAAGTCTGGTTGTGGTCAAACATAATAAAGAATATGTCGATGTCCATATAAAAGAGCAACCATCCACCGGAATACATGGGTACCAACCGCTGCAACCGCTAGTCCTGTAGGATGTCCTTCGCATACATGATTCTGTCGACCGTTATCACTTCATATATGTACCTGCAAATCCACCACCATCAGGCGAATTGCATGTGCAGAACCTCCAAAAACAAAGAGAGATCAGTGCCTTTCTAAGCCAAATATTCATGTCCAAATAACAATCACAAACAGTTGCGCAATCACACAGCAAACTCTAATCAAATTCTATCTATACTGTAATCTGATTAGAGAGAATAGTAATAATTGGTCCTCTTCCTCCAAGAAACTGTCAACTCTATTATCAAATTTGAGATGGAGAACACAGACTTTGAAAATAAATAAGTGAGCGATAGACATATATGTTCTAAAAATTTATTTCCATTCGCCGTAACAAAACATGATAGTAATATAAAATCCTGAAAGCAGAGTAACCGCAGTACGTTCCAGCTAACACTATTAAGTAGCAAAATCTCAGACTTTTTCTGTAGCAAATTATATTTTCTGACTTCTTTATTTCTGTAGTGCAGCAATCTTCAAGTGACAGATCATCTCTGTAATTTTCTTTTAATATATCTATAGATCTCAGATACCAAGGATGGCATCGATCTCAGGCACCGACCTTCACCAGTCGATGCAGGCACAACATCCACCGCCTACGAGCTCCACGCAGTTAACGAAGCAGCGAGCATTCAAACAGTTGCTCCTCAGGTAGGCAGCGCTCCTCAGATTGACAAACCCAAAACAAAACAAACTGCAAACAAAACTCTCTATCTTCTATTTCCCTCAGCCCACGAGGGGCCGAGGCCCAGGCCCTTATGGGCTCTGAAGCTCTGATACCAAGATAAAATAGCACACAACAAACTCTAATCAGATTCTATATTTTAATGAAGGAAATTACACGCATATTTATACAAGCTAAAGTCTCAAGATAGGAATTCTATCTTAGACGTATAGTAGTGTGGTTGAGAGATTCTCTCAACCACACACTAAACTAGGAGAAACTATATTCTAGCTAAATCCTATTATGTAGGAACGAACTCCTCAAATGGAGAATTACAACCATAAACAAGTAGGAATTAATTATTTCTAACTATATATATATAAAAGGCCACTACCCCACAAAAATATATTTATTTAAGTTAAAAAAAAATCCAAAGAAAGGTAATTGTGTTTTTAACATGTGGAAGGTAATTGTGACTTTAACATGCGTGAAAACCCTTCATAGGGAAAGTCAAATTTTTAAATATATCGAAATAGAATGGTTCGGTCTCAGTCATCCCACTTGGCCATGCATTACGGAGTATATATATATATATAAAAAGCAAACGAAAGAAATTCAATCTCAGTTTAGATTGACTGGGTCGTACCCCAGAAATAACACTGAAGCTCAAATTTATATAACCTAATGTGTGGACAAACATGGACATCATTTCGATTTCGTAAGGGACCAATCTAAAGTCAAAGGGGAAGGAAATTGTCCTTTTCTTAATTATATTCATAATCACCTGAGCGGTATTGAACGATGTTCCCGTATCTACCTCTATCACATAATACAAATGCTAAAAAATCAACCTTTGTTTACAAATAATTATTTCCCCGAGAATACCGGAGCCAGTGTTTTAATATAAAAATTACCCACTAGGAGTCAACACTGCAAATCACGTTGGCATGACCGTATAGGGCTGGGAAAACCCAAGTCAGTGCCTCGCCATGACTGAATGTGCAGTGGGTCGCAATTTGTGAACACGCAAATTTGAATCACTTAGAGTATTATCATAGGAATAACGTGGAAAAAACCCTCTCTTACACAGTCATATATAAAGGGGTTGCAGAGCTTCGCTCTCGACAAGAGAAGAAACAAAAATAAGTCCAAAGCGGTGGAGACGAGGACAGGGTAATTACCCAAATAGAATACCCAATTTTGATCACTGTCGATGTAGCTTAGAGAAATCCACACTATTGATCTATGACAATTGGAAAGGGTTTGACAGGTGTGAGTATGGCTTAATTTCATGTTGGAGCATCACATGAACGATGTCGACAAGGTAGCCATGTTGATCGGGATGTGGTGAAAAGCCATATTAATTTATATATTGTATGAACCATCTAATGGCCACATCGTGGGATAAGAACCGAAGCCTAATACCCTCATAACCTATGTCTACATATAAATTACCGTCGGACATTAGGTGTAAGGAAAAGCACCATAGTTTTTGGAATAAAAATAAATACATAAAATAAGCTAAGCCTTAGGTATATAAAATAAATGAAAAATAAGCTTGATCCATGAAATAATTTAATTAAACTGGGCATTAAGTCAATACTTTAATCAATATAAATTCAAGAAAGAAAACATGTCATAGTATTTATTTAATAATGGAACCTCGGAAGACCTATACTGAAGTTGGAAACATTAACACTGTTATCATGAAATAGTAATTAAAACAAAAATTGGGAAATGCACTTTATGTCTTTCCATATGAGGAGATGTCTTGTAATTTAAGGGGTTCGAAGGCATTTGTGTACATGACTCATTATTGTGTAGGTTCTAAAACAATTATATTATTAAATAAATTTGGTTAAAATAATATCTTATTTTTTGATAAATTTTAGAAGATTAGATATGGTATGAGAATGAAACATGTTATAATATTGCGTCTTTTGAATTGATGAAAATATTGTTAATAAAATTACGTCTTTCTGTGCACAAAACAAGAAGAAAAAATAAATAGGAGAAACACAATGGTAGAACCCCAAGGAGGTAGACATATAGGTGAGGAAGAAATTTATGTACATTTTGGTCAACAAGATCAAGTACCGAACAAAGAAATATTGAACGTGATGAAAGATTTACAAATAGAATAGGCATGAATTGCTACTAAAATCGAGTGTGAAACAAAAAAAATGACTAAAATTGTAACATGAAAATATAACCCCAAGACTACAAAAATAGCAAGGGAGGAAGAGAACAGAGGAGAGACCTCAAAGCAGAAGACATCTGAAGAGATGACAGAGAGAGAGGAAGGAAAAATTGAAGGGAAGGAGCATAGCTCATCCAAATTTCATTCTAAGTCTGGAAAGAAGCCCAAAATGGAGCTATAGGGAGAATTTATAAAAATCATAACACCAAAATACAATGAAGAACCTCATGAAGTAGAAGAATCCTCATTGCTTAATATAAACAGATATTTTCAATTTTAGTATTATTCTACTCAACTGAAAGTCGAGTTGTCTACCTACTAGCTTTATGGAACGGCTTACCTTTGGTGGAAAGAAGTGAGAATAGTGCACAATTTGGAAATTAAAGATGTTATTTGGGAAGAATTCAAGTGACATTTTAAAGAAAAATCATTAATAATGTGTTATTTTGATAATAAAGTGAAATATTTTCATGATTTGATGATAGGTCAAATTTTGATGGATGAGTTAATAACAAGGTTCACTCAGCTTTTGATATACATATCATACATAATGGAACAAAAATAAAAGGTGAAATTCTTTATAAATTTCCTTCCACTCCCTTTTAAGGAATGAATAGAATATGATAACCCGAAAACTATGGATGAGTTTTTTATAGAAGAAATAATTTTTCAGAGGCTTAACCTATTCTCTTACATATGTATTTATAGAGTAAATTAGTATGAACTCCATGATTTTTTATTTGCATTGGCCAAAATAATACATAAGGAGATGATGACAATATTTTTTAAGGATTTAAATATTTTTGTATAAATAGTATTGTATACGACTATTCAAGTTTGAAAATTCATATGTATAGAATGTGGCCAAATATTCAATAAAAAACTTGTAATTTACTAATCTAATTGGTAGCCACATAGATACAACATGTAAAAGTCACCCACTATAGAGGTATCCTCAACCAAGACTTGAAAAAAGAAAGAAAAAACAAAACATGAAAGGCTACAATGTGACGACAAGTCCTTTTGTGCCACTATGTTGCGCATAATTGACGAGCTTTAGGATACTACAAAAGAAGTCCATTTTTTTTGGCTAAATTGTAGCACTTTGTATTCATTATTAAAAAATATATTACATGGATTTCATTTCCATAATTTCATGGAAAAATATTTCCATTGTTCTCTGCAAAAGGACAATAAAATTTAGTCAAGACCAATTATTTTTCTTTTTGTGAACTCAAAATGAACCATCATTGTATTGATTAATTTGAGATGTAGCTTATTTTCATTGCTACCACTATAAATTTTAGGTGAAACCAACCTCAACCAATCACAACATTTGAACTTATACTTGAACCAACCTTAAAGTAAGAGCAAGCAATATAATTTAAAGCTTAATTTTTTGAAAATGCCAACTTATCTTCTTAGAAATAAGAGGAATATTTTTTAACTTATATGCTTAATTGATATGCAAAAGAAACCTATATCAATCCACATAAAGTTAATTTTAAATTATCAACACTTCATCTTTATTTTAATAGAAGATTTCATTTATCTAATGGATATCAAACAAATTCAATTGTCAACTTTGCTACATAATCATTAGTATAATATACAGTTTACATAAGCTCAAGTATACCAGATTATTAGAATTTTAATTTGAAATAAATTCAAATTTACCATATTATTATAATATGAAAAATTAATACCGAGGTTCTCAATGGAAAGCTTCCAATTACTAGATAAATTACTAGATGTTGATAAGTGAGCAAATCCTAAATACCATATGATGATATAGAAAGGGATATCATAGTTGATGCTCCAATGAATAAGAAAGTGTACAATTTCTCAGTTGGAAAAATCACCATCCAAATTAATAGGAAGCTTTCAATGACTCGACGATGATAGGTAAGAAAATATGAAATTACCATGCTATCAAAATGGAAAGTTATATGAATGTTCACCTGCTAATGAAAGGAACACAGTAGGTAAATATATAGTAAGTTGTGTCATTTTCAATGATAACCTTGTAAAGTTTAAATATATTTCTTTGAAATCTCCAACACAAGAATGAAATATTTTTCTCTGTTTTATTATTCATTGCAACTTATCGTTGCAGATAAATACACCCAATATAATCCCTCAAATTACAAGTACCATGGAAGTAAGTGGAAATATATCAATATGTATTAATTATAGTGGAATAAAAATATATGGTAGAATTCACAATTGAACATCACATTCTAGAGGGTTTCTTCTAACTATGAAGAAAATATTATATATCTACAGGAACTTTACTTCACAACAGAATCGAAGGCCCATAATACTAGGAAGATTGATGGGATCAAGAAAAGTTTTGTTTTTTTCTTCTCTTTGTTTTTTATTTACTTCTAATTATCTAGTTCACTCTATCAATCTAAAGGGCCCAATAAATTTTTTTCGTTCTTTAATATGTGGTTTACTATATCAATTTGGTACTCAAAATATACATACTATTTGGAGGAATCAAGGTAAATAATCATGATACAGTAAGACATGTCATAGCATGATATCCAACCATAAGTGGGGACTAAGAAAATAAACCATCCCCACAACACAAAATACAGTTCCTTGACAAGGGATTCAAAGAAGTTTTCAAAATAATGCTAGAGCCAAATTCTTAGAATTCGTAAAAATTTCTTAAATGAAAATATTTGATAATTGATGACATGTCAAACTCCAGATTTGTGCCCCTCTGACTAACTTTAGCGATATTGAAATACAAGATCCATATCTTAATAGTGATTCCATCAAGTTACTTGAGGGTATCAGTGTTGATCTTCCCTTTGATTTCATTTTCCACAATAGATTGTATGAATTAAACATGAAACTAGAATAGGCTCTCAAATATGCTTTGAAGCTTCTATCAGAGGAAGCCTACTACAATATGATGAAACCCTGCAAACCCATCACATCATTTTCTTAATGGTAACTTGTATAACCCTAAAATTTTTATTTTTGGCAGGAAAGGTAGATTAATAGTAACACAAAAGGCCCATAGGAGTTTCCTTGATCTAGCTCTAAACTTCTATAACTAATTTGTAGTGGCTGTACCTAAATTTCTCAATAACAAGCCCACGAAATTTAAATAAATCATGTCAAATCACTCTAATATTATTTCTCACATATAGTCATTTAAGATCCATATCAAACCCACTATGTACCTGATCTATAAAAGGAACCATATGATCTAGGTGGATACTAGTGGCAACCCACCCATTGCACTTCGACCCCCACCAATTTTTATTTCAGCTTTTGATTTTCCTTAAAGTAGCATAGCTTACTATTTTTTGTTGTTTTTCGGGTCCTGAACTTCAAGACTCGTTTTGAGGCCCCAAACAACATTTTGTTTTTAGAAAATTGGAAAATGTGATTCATTGACTATCATTTTCAATCGAAGATTGTATTCCTTGGATAGATATTTCTAATGAGATATCGTACACATAATTCGGAGACCATATTCCAAAGTTACCAACCAGGGAAGTTGATGTACCAATTTACCCCAACATGGTCCACGGTTTTGGTGATTCATCTCCTAGGGTTAGGTTTTTCGATGTTTAGATTTTTCCATTGTTTCTCAATAATAAATACTCCTTTGACCCATATTTTAACATAGTTTAAAGGCATGTAGACACAACATCTCTTCTTAGAGATAAGATACCATCTGAGCTAGTTTATTTCCCTTCTGTATGTAAGCATATTTTGGTTCTATGATATTAATGAAATGAATTTTTATTTTTGCTGCATATGTATGTTTATTTTTATATATGTATTCTATTGCATTATTGTATAAGTAAGGATCAATGGTATTAGAGTTGTATTCCCTTTCTCTATATTTCTTTGCAAGACTAGCCTCGCAAACCCCGACGACCTCCCATGGCAGAAGAAAATAAAAACGAGGGAGCAGTATATCCTTTCAAAATAAATATTGAATAATACCTTGAGAGAAAAAGGAATGAAATGATTGGAAACTATACCAAGATCCTTCGACAGATACCCAGAAGCGATGCATCTTGATCCAACAACTACTATGGATGTGCCACTCACTTTAAGGTACAAGTCAACTTTGATATTCCCATAGTTGAAGGGAAGATAGAGGCAGATGTCATATAGAAATGGTTAAATATGTTGGAAGGATATTTTTTGGTTCATGAATTTTCCAATATAGAAAATATTACTTTTTCACTCTTGAAAGTCGCCCCCCACGTCAAAGACTGGTGGGAAACCAACTTTGAGAGGAAGGAAGAGAGGGAACACTCACTATTCTCAGCGACACCCACTTGGAATTATTTATGACATGCCTTCAAGGAGTAGTAATACCTTTTTGGGAGATATGACAAGATGTGAATGAGCTAGCGAATATTTTCCATACCCTACACACAAAGTTTGGAATCAAATATTCTGAGAAACATACGGTTCCCAAGTACCATGGTTGTTTTCAAAAATATAGTCAAGAGGATATGGAGTTCCTGGACATATCCTCTCTTGGTAAAACATATGGATATGTTTCCAAGATTGAGCAAAAATTCAAGCAGAAGAAGCGATACCTTGGATATACCAATCCAACTCAGAGAAAATGTGCCCCTAAGCCACAAAGCAAAGGATAGATCCAATTCATCCCCCAAGGGAAACGGCTAGGAGTTGTAAGGCAAGGGTGAAGGGAAGGAAAATAAGGACACCGAAAAGTGGCGTGCGTTCCGTAAAACTCCCACTCACAACACGAATGAATATCATGCAAAGTAGGCATTGATATCCAAGCTGAAAGACTCAGACACAGATGCATGCTCTAAATTTGAGCTAGAACTCGACAAGGGAAAGCAGGTCATTGACATAGGAACCGCTACGACGGTAGCCATTACCAAGCTCCAAAAGGTAGAACATGTAGCTCTAGAGGTGGAGGAGCACCTCTTTAAGTCACAAATGTGGTTGAATTAATGTTGGGCCTACCGACCTCACCACACTTGCAGCCACAAACATTGGGTGGCTCCACCAAGGATGACATGTTCGCGTCAACCAATAGTGTCGCCTTCCCTACAACATCAAGCCCTTCAAGGATGAGGTATTATGTGACGCTGCTAATCTTGAAGTTTCTGTTTTATTATCATGCCAACCATACTTGTGTAAACATCTTGTTGTGTATGAAACAAGGCCTCACACTATTATTATTTATTTTTATTAATAAGCTATATAATATACTAGAGGTAGTGCTTCCTACAACCATCTCTTTGATCTCTGCTTAGAAATGTAGTAAGATCATATCCTAGATAAGGAAATTTATTTTCTTTGTGATTTTCTCTTAAAGTAAGGGAAAGATCATGGCCACATCCATGGCCTTCGTAAAGGTTTCCCCCATGCAACAGAAGTAGGGGGATAAGGTTGTGTATGAATTCACGGACATAATCTCCTGATCCATAGGGTTACCCTTGCACTGTTAGGTGAAGGATTAGATCGATATTACTCCCTGAGCACCTCTACCAATTAGGTCGATATATCATATGTCCATTCTATAAAATGATGAGATCAAGAGAGAAATCCAGGAATTTCTGTAAAAATATCACATGCGACTAATTTCCTTGCCTCGTGGGATCCCAATTATACTTGTATAGCAAAATGATAGGACCTAGAGGCTCTGCATTGATTATTGGGTACTAAACAAAAACATTTTCAAGAACAGGTACCCAATACCACATCTTGATTCCCTTCTGGACCAATTCACAGGGGGCAAATATTTTAGCAAGATCGACCTTAATTCTAGCTATCACTAGGTTTCAATAGAGACCATAGATTTATGGAAGACTACTTTCAAATATAAGGAAGGCATTTTGTAATGGTTTTTCATGTCCTTTGGGTTGACAAATTTGCCTACTACTTTTATGAGGGTAATGGATGACATATTGTGACCCTTCACCAACTCATTCGTGCTTTTTTATCTAGATGATATCATCCTCTTCAACAACAGTTGGGAAGAGCACTTGCAACACATTCGACAAGTCCTTCAAACCCTGCGACATCACAAACTATGTTTCAGCTTGGAGAAATGCACCTTTGAAATGAGCTAGGTCCAATATTTGGGTTATGTCACAGATGAGTGACACATGCTTGTGGATCTGACCAATATCCAATTCATTCACGATTTTCCAACCCCGACCACATTAACATTTCATGGCAGATTGTTGAGCTTTGTAAATTTTTATTAGAGGTTCATGTTGGGATTCTCCCATATCCAGTGGAATTTGAGTCATACTACCGAGGGAAGATGGAAAGTAAATTTTTCCTAGTATGAGTCCCAAAACAAGGTGTTTGTTGAGTTGAAGTATCACCTCTTCTCTCCATATATACTCCCATTACAAAACCTAGAAAAACCATTTTAAATTGAGAGAGACATCTCTGACTATGCTATTGGTGCATTCCTCACCTAGAACATACATCTAGTGACCTATCATAGTGATCTACTTTCTGATATAATTCGAAAGTACCGCACCTATGATAAGGTGATGTGATGCATCGGTCATGGTTTCCGACAATGGAAGCATTACATTATGGGTAAGGAGATGACCATCCACACTGATCACTGACCTCTCGCTTTTATACAAACAAAAGAGAAGTTGCACAACGATATCCATCAAAAGTGGTCTACATATCTGCAAAAACTCTAGTTGAACATTCAATACAACAAGGGAAGCACTAATCATGTTGCATACTACCTCATTCGCACCCCAATTGCATCCTTGGCTACTGTTCTCAACTCTTGTGGCCACCATAACTCTATATGGATGCAAACATACAAAAATGATCAAAAATTTTCCTCAACATACCAAATGCTAGTAGATGGAAAGAAATTTCTGGATTTCCACCTCGAGGATGCATTATTATGTTACCTAGGCGAACTTTGTGTTCCTTGAAGTGAGCGAGCCAAGATGATTTTGGGTGCTCACTACAGTCGGGTCACAGGACACTTTGGTTTGGATAAAATTGTGGTCATACTACAAAAATAATTTTGTTGGCTAAAACTCCAAAAGTATGTTGGGAAATATATCAGATCATGCACTGCCTATCCCATCGCTAAGCCAACCATAAAGAACAAATTCCTGTAAACTCCTCTTCCTACTCCCAACCAACCTTGTCAGTCGATCTCCATGGAATATATGTCTTGCCTACCTTCTACCAAGCATGGTAATTATTGTTTATTTGTGTCCGTAGATAAATTTTCTAAGATGACTCTATTGGCAGCCTACAAGAAGTGTATCACAATAGAGGACATTGTCAAACTCTTATTTAAACGCATGTGGGTACATTTTGGATATCACAGACCATTATCTCAGATCAATATAGTAGCTTCCTGAGAAAATTTTGGTCAAGCCTTTCGACACTATTAGACACCAAATGTGTCAACTCAACTGCATTCCATCCCTAGAATGATGGCCACACAAAGGTCATAAACAACATGATAGTGCACATACTCCACATGTCCAACTCCAAGCATCCACAAAACTAGGATGAGAACCTTCCATATGTGCAACACAGTTATTATATAGATCTCCATAGCTCGACTGGTCACAGTCCCTTTTAAGGGAGTCCAGTACTTCAACCATTTTGTTAGATTAATTTTGACATGTCTCATGTGACTATAGAGACAAAATCCACACGTATACTATTTAAGCCTAATAGAGTAATCAAAATTTATTCAACGCATCCGACACATCTTCTAGTAGGTTCCTGACATCTTGGAGAAGTCCAATGCCAAGTATAAGAAGCAGCATGATCAACATTGGGTACCACACAATTTTTAGGTGGGGGACAGAGTTTGGGTGCATTTGAAAAAGGAAGGAATTACCGGAGCCCATCGGAAGCTCAGAACACTCTAATATGGGCCATAAACCATCACCAAGGTTGTGGGATACAATGATTTTGAGCTCAACATTTCCCCATTGCTTGGCCTTCACCCAGTGCTTAATGTGGACAACATTTGACCATACATTCCACCATTAATAGACACATGAGACATAGCAGAACAACTCATATGGACAGAGCTAAACATCAACTACATGGAACATGACTCAACTAATCGAATCATGGACTTACAGATCAAGCACACTCGCCAGTAGAAGATACAATTGTATCAGGGTTTCAATGTTGTCCAATTTTTGCACCAACGCTAGTGGCTCACTAAGGACCAAGTTCAACATAAATTTCCCCATCTCATGGAGGCTCTCAACCTAATGGGAACCATTTATTCCTAATGGAGGGGACTGATCCACGTGGATATTAGTGCAACATGCTTATTCAATTTAGACTTACACTAGTGTTTTTTTTTAGTTTTTCAATTTCCTTAATTGTAGCACAGTTTATTATTTTGAAAGTTTGTCAGTTCCTGAACTTCCGAAGCTGTTTTGATGTCCTAAACTACATTTTTTTGGAAAGCAATGAAACATATGGCTACAATTAATGTTTTAAGTATAAATTTTTAGTCATCAGATCTATATTTCTAATGAGTCATCATGCTTGTCGAACGAAGATTGTATGTCAAAGTTATGACCCCAAGAAGTTGATGTACCAATTTACCCCAATGGGTCCCAGAATTTTGGCAATTCATCTCTTAGGGTTAGGTTTTTGGATGTTTAGGGTTTTCCATTTCTTCTGAATAATAAATGGGCCTTCGAGCCTCACTGTAGCACAGTTAAAGGGCATGTAGTTGCCACATCTCTTCTCAAATAATCTACCATCACTTGAGCTATTTTATTTCCCTTATGTATGTAAGCATATTTGAGTTATTCGATTTTAATGAAATGAAGTTTTATTTATGCTACATCTCTATATTCTATTGTGTTCTTTAATAATTCTGGATCACCATAGTATATTTCCATGTATGTGCCATATCAATTCTTTCATAGCGTGCAATGCACCATAGGACTGAATGATTTTTAACATAGCCATTTTCTCAGAGTTTATAGGCCTTTGAATTTTAAAGAAAATTATAAAAATTGAATTTGTATATGAATATCACAATTCTATGCATTCATATATAAATTCATTTAAGTTTGCATTACATAACATATAGAGCTAAAATTTAAAAAATGTTTACATCTACAATCTAACATTTAATGCTTAGACATCTCCCCTATACTTGGTTGTGGAACACCTCTCATCCAATTAAAATATCTAAAATTTCCTTTAAAATTGATTTAAATTACAATAAAGCTATATGAGAATGTTATTATCATGTTTAGGAATTATACAGATCACTTGAAAGAAATTAATTCTGATATAGGAGTTAATCAAGGTTTTTCTCTATTCCCCCACCCAATATAACATATAAATGGAAATGGCACATGTCATTTGGAAAAGATTTCTTGTTTTATTATGTCTTTAGCTACAGTATCCATCATCATTTTCCTTGATGCTAATGATATTGTTCTTAGGTTGAGGATATCCTATGGCCTTAAAAGGAAACTAAATATTCTTAAGGATTGTTCTATAGTATGGGTATGGAAATTAATGTTGATAAAAGAACAATAATGATAATAAAATTAAAAAATATTATGTAATTTCATGTATTATAATGACAACCAAGAGGAAGTATATCAGAAAGATATCACTTAATTCGTTTTCATCACAAGGTAACATGAACTAGGATAAATAGAGGCTAGAAAAATTATAATAAATTTGGAAATAGTTCAAAGTATGGATTTGGAAGAAGAATAAAATCCTACTAGACACTCTTGACACCCTTCATATCTCATATTGTTGGTGAAATTTATGGATGAAGAATCAACTAGTAGAGAAAGATGAGAAAATTCTAAAATATTTATAATTTACAACCTCAAAATTAAGTATGATATGCACTACCCTATCCTCATCATAGAAGTATTTCATTTTATAATTGAAACCATGTTTTCAAGTAGTTAGTTAATTTCGAGTAACAAGATAAATAATGTAAAAGAGAAGAGGATTCCTATGGTTTTTTAAAAATCTAGTCAAAAATACTTTCCTCTCAATTGGGGTTAGCATAAAGATGTCATAACTTGATTAATCCATTAAGGAATTTATGAAGATGTCACTATTAGTATTAATGATAATATAAAATACATTATGAAATTTAAATTTAAGTTGCTTTTTGTGTAATAAATAATGAGAGGACCATAATATTAAGCTATTTAAAATATTATTACGGATATAATAAAGTATAAATTCCAATATAATAAATAATTAGAGAATAAAATAAATTTAAGGCATTACAAGGAGTTAAAAATAATAATTTAATTCCACACAATAAAAAAATAATCATATTTTCAATATCAAATATATTACATTTATATAGTTGAAGTGAAATCCAACTAATTCCAATCTTAGAGTGAGAAGCTAAGAGAATATCTCAACAACCTCCAACAAACCCTAACTGATTTACTAATGTTATAATTAATCTTAACACCCTCCCTTAACACATACATTACAAATCGTAGATTACAAAGAACAACACTAAGCCACATAACCATCTTGTATGTTGATCTTTTTATTTAGTATGAGCTTCATGAGAACTTCTATCCACTCTAAAATATCATATACTCTCGTTTTTCTCCATCATCAAATTCAAGCAACCACTTCATCCATTTAAGATATAATTACTTATAACCATGATTGATGTATTTTTATGAATGATGATTCTTAACATATTTTCATCTAGTCATTGTGCTAGAGAAAAAGTCTCAATACTAAATCACTTTATTGAAAATATCCACATTTGACAAAGACATAACATGTTGTATTCGCTTTCTATAGAGGAAAGCAGTCTAGATATTGAATGTATCCAATAATTAATCTTATAAAGTGGCTTTTACATATTCACAAGAAAACAAAAAAAAAAATAACCTATAGCTGTTCTTGGGTCATTGCATCCTCAAAGAACCAAAAGCTATAATGGAGTATAAAAATAATCAAATCAGTGATGTCTTCTTATGGCAAGGCATATAATAAGAAACACTAGTTTAAATTATGGTACTATGTTCTATGGCCAGCTGTTCATTATAGAAGTTTACAAAATAAATATAACATACATTACCAAATATGCATTGAAATATTATGGAAGATGCAACAATCATTTTTTGTTTAAGTGTTTAAATCACAAAAAATTATGTTGTTAACAATTAAAAAGATATTTGCAGGATTTATATCTTGCAAAATGAGACTGTAGAAGCATTTCAATAGTCTTATCATAACACGAGTGGAAATCCATTTCTCGTTATTGACATCTGCAAGCACCTCCAAAGAAACTATTACCTCAGCTCACAGTGATCAAGAAACTTCTAATACCCATAATTTTTATTACAAATGGGGAACTCAAAACACAGGTTTAATGACGCAAAAATATTTGTGGTAATTCTACATCATATTCATGTCTCGCAATCAAATTTTGAACATGTGCACTAGGTTCTTGGAAAAACTTAACATGACAAGAAGTGTAAATCCAAACACGCATAAAAATAAAAAAATAAGGATGAATAATATAATGCATGATGGATTAAGTTACGTATATGGTGCTACATCCCTATAGTCCCATTCCTTGAAAGAAACACTCAAACATAGCTATGATGACAACACCAACGATATGAGAGACTTTGTAATCCGTAGCCATCTTAAAAAATAAATGTGCAAGAAAAAATATAACATGTCCCAGTCTATCCAAAACCACTCGAAACGAGGCCATCCTATTGCTTTGTGATGCAATTCCACAATAACACTTCCTCCTTCATACTATTTTATCAATAATTTTCAATGCTGGATGAAGCCATATGCTCCAAAAGTTTCTCACGATGCTTTCAGAATTAGAAGTATTCTATCGTGTAGACGAGTGTATATTTATTGATTTCTCTCCATGTGGAGTTGTAGAATCAGGTATGATGATTTTCAATTCTTCAATAACTAGTTATACAACTAATGTCCATAGAAACTCTAGATCCAAACATAAAACAAAAATCACTAAAGAAACTCTAGATATTTTGTTGTGCGAACTATAACATAATTTGGTTTTTTTTGAGGAATTTCTATGTGGTTAAGGAGTTTCTACCAACTCCACTAGTTTGTATGGAATTCCTCCTACCATATAGTAGAATAACCCATCGTGAAAAACCCCATGAATGGTTTCATGGATTTAAGAGTAAGAGGGTTTCACTCCATGAGGGTGATGGTGTGGCTTTCATATTCACTATTTGTTTCATAAACTGAGATAAACCCATTAAATAAACCACATCTAACTACAATATATAAAATATAATTCACTGAAAGCACTCACACATTTACACTAATACATTCCTACAAGAAATTACTCTTAGATTTATAACACATTTTGGGCCCTGCCTTAAGGGATTAATGAGAGAGTTGTGTGCTCCGATACCAACAAAGAATTTTTATTGCACAACCTAAACTTATGTCATATATTCTATCTCAAGTTTAAGACATTTATATATTTTGAGTGAGATCCAACTAATCCCAAAGTTGGAATGAGAAGTTGAGAGAATATTTAAAAATCCTCCAATGAACCCAAACCAATTTACTAATAAATTGAACAAGTGTAACTTAGAAAATCAAAAGTATCTCTCTATTGAGCATAATAAACTCTTATTAAATCCACAATTTCCATCTAAACAACATTATAATAATGTCAAGTTAGTGGCAACTTCTTTATGAGTTTAATGTTCTTTAGAAATGAAGTTTGGACCAAAAGAAAATGTTGACAATGTATGGGTGACATTTTTTCATATTAATATATATATTTTTGTTAAGATTAAGTGAAAAGAAATACACAATATGGATTTTAACCAATGACTTGTCTCAAATCTCATAATAACAATACATCCATTCATAATTAATCCAAAACTCGGAAAAAAAAATTGCTAACGAACTAATATTACTTTCATATAGGTTTATACTAGTAATTTCCCCATAAGCTGCAAAGTGAGGTCAATAGGATTTTTAAATCAAAAAAATTGTACAAGAAAATGGCAAAATAGAAATTAAAGCATATAGAAGAAATATTAAGATTCTGGATCAATAATTGAAGTTTTGATTATTAATCAAATTTTCATTTCCTCCACTATAGGCACTACAAATATCAAATTTTTATCTCCTCAACTCTCCGTCAATAATGTGGTAGTTCATAATGGGCGCAAATGATGAGCTCCCAACAAAATTTGAAGACGTGGATTCAAAGGATGTCCATAGGAACAAAAAGAACTCGCATATGTTTTTAGAGAACTTGGGAGATCACTTGAAAGTTAATAAACTCCAAACTAAACACATATGTTTTTAGAGAACTTGGGAAAGTCAATAAACTCCAAACCAAGGGGATAATAATTTTGTATTTTTTCAATTAAATAATTCTATCAGCCTATCTTTTCACATTTTGGGGAAATTCCTAGTTATATATATTAATGGTATCATAGTTGTCCCCCAACACCCAAAAATAGTTACCATTATATTACTCCTACAATATGCTCTTCATTTTTATCATGGTTTTCCCACAACACACCCAAGAGCGGCCCAAAAAAATAAAAAGGCCTTTTAATTTTAGACCTATCAATGTTATCATGGTTCAGATGGTAGTCCACATAACCCAATTAAAGAACCAAATTGAAAAAAGCTTTAGCAAAAAGTGTAGTGTGATCCGAACTTTGGATTGCCATGATGAATAAGGTTGTCCTGATCAATAAAATTATCCTGATCAGGGCTGCATAGCCACGAGGAATGAAATAATCATGATGTGGGGTTTGGACTGCCATGTATTTAATTATATATTTCCTGGTTAGAGCTGGTATTGTGTCATATCTTCAAAGAAGCGCCATCCATTTGATTTTTTCACCCATGAAGCACATTCTCATATGACTATTTGTACTGGAGATAGTTAAAAAAGAAATCCATAAAAAGGAAATACAGATCATAACACCATTATATTTTTTCATCAAGGAAGCACATGCTCATATGACTATTTTTACTCGAGATGGTTAAAAAATAAATACAGTATAATTGAAAAAAAACTCAACTTATTGAAAGACTAATTTAAATTCAACTAATATAATTCAAAAAATCCCAACTTGTAGAAAGACTAATTTAAATTCAACTAATATAATTGAAAAAATCCCAACTTGTAGAAAGACTAATTTAAATTTAACTAATATAATTATTCCAACTTGCAGAAAGACTAACTAAAATTCAACTAGTATAATTGAAAAATCCCAACTATCCCAACTTGTAGAAAGACTAACTGAAATTCAAGTAGTATAATTGAAAAAGTCCCAACTTGTAGAAAGACTAATTTAAATTTAACTAATATAATCTCCCAACTTGAAGAAATACTAACTGAAATACAATTAGAATGTCATGGGAAAAAACCCTAACTTAGAGAAAGATTCATGGAAATTGAATTAAAATATAATAGAAAAAAATCTCAACTTGCAGAAAGACACACTAGTTGGAATTCCATTCTATTACAAATGCCTTAGCTTGGATTGCATGTAGAGTATTTGTTACTAAAGCAATTACAGAAAACCATGGTAAACAACCAGGAACCTCCACTGCAATGCCCATTTAGAAACGAATTGAATTTGTATAGAAACTACAACTGCCAATTTAAAAAACTGGGGTGAATTTTTTAGTAAATTTTAATGCCAATATTCTGCAATAGGAATGGACAAAAATTTAAAGGATTCTTCTTTATAACTGTAAAAATTCACTGATAAACATTAAGATAAACAGATGCTAACTAACATAAACAGATGCTAATTTTTCTCAGTAGTTGGTCATGTGTTACAAGGCCTTCAAATAACAAATGAGCACCATAATTATGATTAATATATTAGCTGGCTATGATCAACAAACGGTATAGGTATACCTGAGGGAGAAGAGGCACGTGAGGCCCAACAGAATCTGCAGTGAAATTAAGAAAAAATCCCATGATCTTCATCACAATCTCCACCTCGTTCTATAATTGGGCTGTTGACTTTACCTTCACTAGTGTTGTCACCGTTTGGGTTCGAGTTTCTGTCATTAGCTAGATTCTCACGAGCAGCAGCAGCCTCACGCCTTAGGCGATGATCCTGTAAAATCCAAGTTTCAGATTATATTACTATGGCATGCCAGCAATGACAATAGTAAGCATCGAGAAACAGAGTATTAACACAAGTAAACAAAGTATAGATATACTATATACACCATTTAAATATCTGTGTATACATATATATCAGTTGGTTTATACAAACACTGTAACTGATACTTTGCTCATTGATGTATAAACTTATACTTTTATTGATACTTTGCGGCGACAATGGTTATTGTTTCAAAGAAAAAACATACATCATGAAAGGGGAATTCCTCTGCCTCCCGCATGTGTATGACATGGCCCATCTTTGGCCTCTTGTTAGCATCTCGATCCACGCAATCCACGCAACGCAGTGATACCACCAATGCTCGTTTGAATGCCGTGGATGAGGGTTTAACCTCGAGCAATGGATCTACCAATTCCTTGGGACTTCGGCTCCCAAATCATTTTCAGCCATTCTACCAAGTTCACCTGCAAATGTTTGAATTCAAAAAGATTCATTCCTCTTTCAGACCTT
Source organism: Pinus albicaulis (assembly GCA_034641835.2). Taxonomy (NCBI): domain Eukaryota; kingdom Viridiplantae; phylum Streptophyta; class Pinopsida; order Pinales; family Pinaceae; genus Pinus; species Pinus albicaulis. The sequence goes on from CM076574.1 coordinate 488,478,866, forward strand.
AAATTTATGCCTATGTTAAATTAAATGAAGGTAATAAACAAATTTCCAAATGAATTGAAGACCTTAAAGCTATGCCTATGTTAAATGGAAGTACTGAAGAAATTGAGGAATGGATTGAAGGGAACTGTATATTCTAACGTCCTAGCAGGTCTTACATAATCAACAGGGCTTCTTCCCTAAATAATAGTTGTAGACATTTCTTCTCTCACTCAACATTCCTGTGTTGGCATTCTCATTCAGTAGAAACAACATTCCTATGCTGGCATTCTCATTCAACATTTATGTGTTCGCATACTCCAGTGCAACGTCGCTGAATACTGAATATACAGGGCACCATAAAAAAACCATCAATCTAATTGCAAGGATCCCGAATAACAAGTATCCTATTAAGTTATGAGTCCCATGGATCAGTATGATATAACCGCAAAATAAAAGCGAAATCCTGCTTGCATAGAAAGTGTAACAACAAGATGTACAGATGTCATATGATTGTAGTTGGACAGATGGAAAATGGTAGATGGTGGACGGAGTAAAAAGAAAACCGGAACCGAATAATGGGAGACAGCCTTGACGTTTGCGCATGTGTCATTAGCAGAACGAAATGGTTGACAAAAATAGAAAAGGGTTGATTCAAAAGAAAAAAGCTATCGGCCTAAGATAAATATTGACTGGTTAATCAAAAACTTATACTCTATGGAATTAGTATTGATTTGATATATATTTTGATAAAACATAGGCATTTACGTTGGTTAGTTCTAAAAGTGGTTAATTCCAAAAGTGAGCATTGATAAGATCAAGAGACTGTTCATTGTTTTTGCCAAGATTCCATTATCCAGGGATTAATACTTTTAACAAAACCACCTATGTTTGCGTGTAAATGTGTTCCACTTGCAACAAATCCCATCCCTTGACGCCCTTGACTTCCACTTTTGTCGGCATGTGTTCTCGTCCACTTGCAATTGATTTATTTATAGGTTGATTAGATTATGTTATTTCGTTTTACGCAATTCGCTTACAAATCGAGTTGTCCGGGCATGATTCATGAGCCTGTAATGTCGGGTCATGAGTCATGACGGTTTTGAAGTGTGCGAAGGCCCCGTTAAGCAGTAGCCAACTGGGTGAGCAGCAGTACTTGGAATTTTCCTCGCTGTTGCTACCTCGACCACAATTTCCTCGCTGTTGCTACAGAAACAGACAAGGTCTTCCCCTCTCTTGCTGAGAGCTAAAATGAAATCAGATCTGTTCGTCTGAAAGGAGTTAATATGGGCGCGCGCACAGATTTCGTGATCTCCGTCTGCAGGTAGAAATAAACGCCAGCAAGCAGATCACTCTGCCCTTGATAATAGTCCTAGGGTTTCCTTGACCTAACAACTACACTATCTGTGGATATTAGGGCTATGATTGCCTTGACGTAACAATTACTGAATACACAATGGGCCGCCGAAGGATTGAGTTAAGGAGGATCGAAAATACATCGAATCGCCAAGTGACTTTCTCCACTCGTCGAAACGGTCTGTTGAAGAAAGCGTATGAGCTGTCTGTGCTTTGCGAGGCAGAAGTGGCGGTCATCATCTTCTCAACCCGTGGAAAACTTAATGAGTTTGGCAATAAGAGGTATGACGACCTCCCTTTCTGAAATGTACATGTTTAAATACTATGCTGATAACTCTGAATGGACATAAAATTTATGGTACACTCTAATCAAAGGATTTCTAACCATATCTAATGCCAGTAAATCAGTTTTCATAATAAAACTACTCTTGTGATTCTAGTACTTATTATAACAGGCTATAAACATATTTTATTTGAATTGAACTCAATACGTATAGGACTACCCGTATAGTATAGGACTTCCCTCAGACAACGGAATCTCTAGAAGTCGACGACCTGGGTCTGGGTTATAAACTTGCTTTCTTCTGCTTAAACCAGATCCTCCACAAGGCCGCCACAAATATTAAATTTCCAGTGAACTCATCTGTATGGGTATTTTTATGTTATAATATCATGTTACAAGTAGACAAGTAAAGTAGCATATGTACATCTTCGAATAGAAAGGTAGTCTCTCCATGACGTTAATGGAAATTGAAGAGGGTCGATCAATTATATTTCATATGTTAGGTTTCTCCCGATATCCATTCTTTCCATTAATAGCAACCTGAAAGCGGGTGTTAAAGGATGGGTGAATGGTATTGCCGTTTCTGATTGAAAGCACAACCGAGAGGATAGCATTTGGCATCTCAACTCTAATGAACTAGAAAGTGAAGAATAGAGTAAGAAACTCGAGGTAAACAATTTCAATTTACAGGCTGGGTTTCCGACTGTCTCCCATGACCCAGGATACTCCACTTTACAAACACATCTTTGTCCTATAGAATCCAATTTGGGAAATTCAGAAATTAATTTAAAAATGTGTAGTCAAACTTAGAATATGGAGATTTCCTTAACAAATTCGAAGAGGGTTTCCTCACACTTTCTAAAACTTTAATTTACCTCAACTAACTAATATGGGCTTCAACTTATCAATGGCACCACCAACAGGTGAAAACATAATCTGAAAACCTTATAGGCAGCCCTGAAACGTTCCTTGGAAAATATTTTTGTGTTGCGAAACTTTTAAGGATGGAAATTTATCTTAAAGGTCAGAAACATTGGCCAATCTTACCAATCCATAATATGCAAACTATAAAATTCTTGGTGATATTTTATAAAACATATTCAAACTTCTAATGATTTTATAGAGTCCCTATAAAATTGTCAAATAATTTTTTTTATAAAATTTGGGCTAATCACTTTTAAGAAAAAAGGGAATTGGCGAATATTTTTTAGGAAAAAAATGGAAGATTAGCCCATTTGCATATATTAGCCCATAAAATTTTCCATGGAAAAGTGTCCTTTCGACTTCCATGCATTAGAAACAACTTGTTCTTGCTCCCAATCCACTCTACACAACCTTGAGTCACTCCTTAACACCACACACAACCTCATACACCCATTTTCACTGAAATCTAGCTCTAACTCACACTTATAAAATCTTTAGGGTTTTGTACAACATTCACACAACATGGAGCTTGGGTTTCCTATCACAACGTTTTGTTGCTCTAAATAATACGACTTGACATTCTAGATACAAAAGGAACACTTAGCCACATGTTTTGAAACAAAATACTAGAGGGTCTTTAACAACCACACTGTCAATCGAAATAGTCAAAAAGGCCTTACGTAGTATACTTTTTTCTTATTCTAACAACACTCAACTTACACTAAGTCGCACAAAAACCACTCCATCATGGGTCTGGAAGGAATCACAACGACATCCCCAAGGTGCGTAAACTAATGCACACAATAGTTAAAGTCACGAGGCATCAAATTATAACATCAATCACTTCTAGAGATTGCAGGGTCTTAACAACACATCATATTTAGAACACTTGTGTGATAGTGCAATCTATCAACAATGAACACACACAGCAATGTACAAACAAACACCATCATCAACCATAATTATGCAACAATATGAACTTACAACTTCATATGCTCACGGGTAAATATTCCATCTTCAATTTCATCTAAGCTAAAACATCAATCTACCCTAAAGACTTACAACCACATCACATCTCTCCACACATTTCGATTCTTAATTGGTGCATATAAACAAATTCGTTAATAATAGACAAAGAGAGTAGAATAAAATGAGAGAGGCACATAAACACAATTTCTCATTACTCACATTCATCATACATTTAATTGGCCATATCTACAATGTGGGCATTTGCAGTCCATGCATCTCATCCTCTTCCTCTCCTCCTACCGATGAAGCTTCTCCTCTCTACCTCTGCTGCACTTTTTCTTTTGCTGCACTTCTCTCTTCTCAAATATTTTTCCTTTAAAAATCAAAATATACATGGGATAACCAAGAGTCATAAGTGATGTTTTGTTTCCCCTTCTCACAAAATAAGGGAAACTAAAATTACATTTACATTAGGAAATATTTCGTCTATATCACAAAACCCATTTCAAAATGTAAATATATTAAAAGTTCATTTAAAACTTAACCAACATAATCACGTGACCATCGCATGACATTGGAAAGCTCGTGTCCAATCTTCTTTGAACTTTGTGCTCCATCCATCCACCTATATCAAACTCCCAAGGTACGAAAATATATGACCTCTTATTCATATGCATATGGTCTTCTCGAATAGCCTCAACTCATGAGATACAACATGCCTTTGGAGTAACAAGTCTCCACCTTGCCAAATCATACCTCACCAAACTTCTCTTTAGTTTGGGATTTGGCATCTTCCTGGTTCTCTTCTTTAGAACCTTGCAAGAAATCCATCCTCTAGGTTGCTGCAAATCTCCCCACCTTTCACAGTGAAACAAACCTCTTACAAAGTCCTTAACTCAACTTGTACCTTCTTCTATTGTTTCTGCCTTGACCTTAGAGCTTTACCTCTTGCCGTATTGTTCAAGCTTGTGAACACATCATAGGTTGTGTCTTCATCGAACCAACTATGCCTTCCAAATTTCCTTTTTTCAATTTCATTTTCTATCTTAGTACTTGGATGAGATTTACTATCTTAAACGTACTCATCAAATTTCATGTTCTTCATCACATGTGTTCATCATCCTTAGGCTATTCTTCCATGGCTGTAACTGAAGTCCCTTGATATTTTTCTCTGACCGAGAATTTTACTCTATCTTAGCTTTGCTTGCAATAAATTTTATTTTACTTTCTTTTGGAGACTTCATTTGTAACCTTTGTCTTCCTCCTCTTTTTGTAGCAGTCCTCTCATTATCTGTAGCTATAATTTGACTTCATATACTTCTCTATCAAGGTTTTCCTGACTTGATCTCCTATGGCTTCTCTTTAAACCTTTACTATGGCTCTTAGTAGTCACAAACCTCCTTCTTCCATGAGCTCATCACTACTCATTGTTAGTTTAACACAATCCACTCAAACAAGTTAACTCCATCAAGCTATGTGTAAATACGATACTGAGCGCTCTTGTTCCTAGTCTTCTCTCAGTATTTCTACTCATTCCTTATTTTGCAATCTTCATTTGAGCACTCTCTCATCTTCTATCTTTTTCATGCACTTGACTCACCTTATTCCTCTCATAACTTAACTTTTATTCCTCACTTTATACCACAAGGTTCTTGACCATCATCGTTAGCTAAAGGTACTCATCAATTATACTTTTAATCAACAATTAATCCATAACTGACTGGAAAAAAATACCATTAACTCATATTCAATCTTTACTTGAGCACACAATTGTTGCTACATAAATATTATTACTATTTTCATCCCTTTTTTGTCGCAAAACTTCCTGTTCAACACCATTCTTTCTGCTCATAACGCCAGTAATCTTGACTCTCTTGTAGAAATTGTTTGTCATGATTGACTTCTACCCCTAACTCAACCATGTCCTCCTCAAATTCTTTATCACTCATTGCTTTGGCACTTATCTTCTTCTTTTTGTGAATTTTCTCTTAACCCTGCTATCATCTTCATCTCTTCCTCTTGTAAACTTTCCTTGTCTACTAGTGAGCTACAACTAGCCCTTCTATTCCCTGTAAAAATTCTACTACTTGTTACCCATACCAATTCATCCTCCCAGTATCTTATCCTCTTTATGTTCTCTACAATAGAACCTCTTATTGAGTACACTTTCTCCTCCAATTTTAAATTTGTCAACTTCTGCATATTCAACCACTCACTCTTCTTAGTTTTATTCTTGGGTTTTGTCACCATTTCTTCCTCCAAGTGCTTTCCTAGTTCTTCTCCTTTGACATATATTACTTACTGTGATAACTACTACCAATTCAGTCTTGCAAACAAAATTATTTTAATGACAAAAAAATCAAATTAAAGTTTATAATATCTATAACAATATCCCATCTTCCACTACTTTCTGAATGAATTCCTCTCCAAATAATGCACTTGTTCTTTCCCAAGAGCATATGAAATCTTCACCTCCCTCGAATCACCACACATACTATTGTAAGGTTCCTTTTCCTCTTCAATCTCTTTTCATTGTCAAGTTTTCTTCAAACATGGAGATTCCATTTTTACATGGATCAAATCTTATTTGACCTCGATTCCATACCCATCACATGGATATTCTACCAACCTCTCCTTTCGTAGTCCACTTCTATTTCTACTCCCCACCTACAAATGGTTAAAATTCCATTTCCCCCTGAGCAAAACACTCGGTTTTTTTTATCCAAGTCTATCCAAACCTAATTCTAATAACTGACATGCATAAATATACACCAAGTATCCTCTAAACTCTTTGAATCAAAATTATGTTCAAATATTTTTTTTACTCACAATTGCAATCAACATTTGAAATTTAATTTCAACCTCTGTTATTTTGATTGCACTCCCAAAGAGTGAATATTATCTTTTAAAAGTATGATTTTTTCCAAATAACGAAGGTACACTATGATATCACTTGCTGGAGACTATCAGGTTTCTCTGAATATCTCCCATAAGTTAGGATACTCCAACCTACAAGTAAAACTCTTTGTTGTAGAATCCAATTTTGCAATTTTATAATTTATTTTAAAAAAGTGTGGTCAAAGTCATAATATGAATATTTCCTTAACAAATTCCAAGAGATGGGTTCCTCGCACATTCTCACCCTTTTCCTCAGCTCAAATAACTCACATGGGATTCGACATATCAATGGAAAAACCAACAGGTTGAAACATGCTCTCAAAACCTGATATAGATCCTTAAAACCGCCTTGTTGTAGGTGCTAGAAACTATTTTCGTAGCGCTCATGTAGGCACTAGAAAATAATTTCATAACGCTTCCCTAAAAGTGTATTTTTACATAAAAGAAGATGAAATGACTCAACCTTGATCCCAGTCAACTCTAAATGACCTAGAATCGCTCCTTAACACCACACATGGCCTGATATGTCCTTCTTCATGAGGATTTAGTTCTAACTCACACTTATAAAATATTTAGTGTTTTCAACAGTATTCACACCAAAGGGAGCTCAATTTTCCTATGAAAACATTATATTACTGTAAATAATATTCCTTTATATTTCAGAAACACACGGACCACTCCCACATAGGTTTGGAACCAAAATACAAGAGCGTCATTAACAACCACACTACTAATCAAAGCACTCAAAGAGGCCTTATGTAAGGTACTTTATTCTTATTCTAATAGCACCCAACTTACATAGAGTCATACATGAACCACTCCATAATGGGTTTGGAAGCAATCACAACAACATCCTAAGGTGCATAAATTAATTCACACAATAGTTAAAGTCACGAGTCATCAACTGTTAACATCAATCAATTATACAGATTCTCAAGTCTCAACGAAAAATCACATTTACAACACATTTCTGACAATGCAATCTATCAATAGTGAACAGGAACACCAATGTATAGACGAGCAACATCATTAGCCACAACTTTGAACAATCATCGGTAAACATTCCATCTTCAATCTTCATCTAAGATAAAGCATCAATCTGACCTAAATAATTACAACCATGACACATCTCTCAACAAAAATTTGAATTCCTAACAAGTTAAGACAAACAACTTCATTAAAAGAAAATACAAACACAGAGGCACATAAACATAATTTCTCATTAGTCATATTCAACATAACTTAAATTGGCCCTATATACAATATGGGCATGGGTAGTCCATGCCTCTAATCCTATGTCTCCCTCATAGTGTTGTAGCTTCTCCTCTCTATCTCCACTACACTTCTCTCTTCTCAAACAATCTTCCTTTCTAAAAAGAAATATGCCTCGGATAACCAAGAGTCACAAGTGATAGTTTGTTTCCCCTTCTCAAAAATTAAGGGAAACTGAAATTACATTTACATTACGAAATATTTCCTCTAAATAACAAAACTCATTTCAACATGTAAATATCCAAAAATAAATTAAAATTCAACCAACGTCATCATGTGACCACCATATCACATTGGCAAGCTCTGCTCCAGTCTTCATCGAACTTTGTGATCCATTTATGTACTTGCATTAATATACATCCTTTAAATTAATATCAGCCTGAAAGCCCTAGCCCAAAGGCCCTATTCAAGGTGTTTATAGACACAACTATAACCTCAATGGTATTGATTGGATATATGAATGGCATTTTTGTTTCTATTAGAAAACACAACCTCCATGATATCATTTGGAATCTCAAGTCTAGTGAACTAGAATATGAAGGATAGAGGAACAAACTGGAGTTGTCCACTTATAAAAATATCACACACAACATATTAGAGTTACATTCTTCTAACTCTAATTTCATTGAATTTAAAATATAAAATTCAATTCAATTGAAACTTGATTAAAAACTACTAAAATCTAATCTAATTTCTAAAATGGAAATAATTAGGACTAATTACCCCTTACATTCCCTCTTTTCATCTGTAACACTCTTACATTAATTACTACCACTACTTATTGCTAAATGGAAACAATTGGGACTAATTACCTCTAACATTCCCTCTTTGCATCTCTTACACTCTTACCTTAATTACTACCACTATTGGTTGCAACTCAAACATCATCCATAAAAAGTTTAAAGAATTTAGAAAAGTTGTCATTAGTAATTCTAAATCATGATTTATAAAAATTTATTCGTTCTACCACAAAAGGCATCCAAAACACTCATCTTTACACTAAGTATATCATAAATGATGAAATAAACTCTATCTTTAAGCATATAGATAATGTATATTTATATATTTGGTTTATTAAAGTTAGTGGTAACACTAACCAACATGGCAATGCTCTATATGGTAGTTTTATTTATGAGAGGAATTTCTAGTTATAAGGTTTGGACATGGTGCAATGTTCATATTGACAAAACGTTTAGGGAAATGTAGAACCAACAACCTAATATAACGAGTAATTACAATTCCACCAGAGACCCTATAGATAACAATGTGAAAGGATGTAAAAGAATGTTATGATAAAGGAGGCGACATCATGGAAAATTTTAGGAATGGAAAATTATCTTGAACTATAAAACATTGGCGAATCTCACTAGTCCCTAATATGAAAATTATAAAATATGTATTGATATATTTGTGAAATTATTCAAATTTATAATGATTTTATATATAGTATGTATATAATGTTGGTGATTTTTAAAGTAAAATAATTTATATTTTAAAATTTGGGCGAATCATTTCTAGAAAAATAGGGAAATTTGCGAATCTTTTTTTTGGAAAAATGATGGAAAATTAGCCCACCTGGGAATATTAGCCCCTAAAATTTTGCATGGGTGACATGAAATTAGGTGAGAAATTGGAATGGGTGGGGTAGGAAAGGTCCAAGTAAAGGGTGATTCTTATAGAAATTATGAAGAGTGGACAAAGAGGGAAAAAAGAAAAAACTTCATATTGGGTTTTTTGAGGGAAAGGAAACATAATCCAGGATATGTAGTTATTTTCTCCAATATTTACATTTACATTCAATAGATGAAATATCACTAAAAATATCATGTAGTGATAGGAAATTTATTGGTATTTGTCATTATGAGAAGGATTTCATATAATAGAATGAATCCAAATGGAAATATAATTGTTCTTAATATTTGAAATTGTGATCTTAATTGAAAATATTTTCTACATTAACGATAGCGAATATTTCTAAAGAAGGGCAATGCATTTTCAACTCAATAGGACAAAACAAAAAAATTTAGAATAGAAAAGAAGGATTTTATAAAATTGTTAGTATTGATAAAAATGTATTACTTACCATAAGAGGGCTTCCTCCTTTTATAAAATTCTTAGTGCTCATGAAAATGTATTCCTTACCACACGATGGGTTCCTCGTTTTATTTTTAGTAGTAATGAAAATGTACTCCTTACCACAGGAGGGGTTAGGAAGCACCTTAGGTTCAATTTTTAAAATAACGAAAGTAACTAGGAATGGAAAAAACAGCTCATGTGCAATGATATATGTTTAGATGAATATTTATAAAACCCTACCAAATTTGATAAGCCCAAAATTTCAAGAGTTTGAAGGGATAATTTTTTTTGTGTGTTATATTTTTTTGCATGAAAATATGTATGAAGTATACATTGTGTAAGTGTTACGAGGGCATCATAAAAGAGTGGAAGGTTTCCTATCTAGAGGTTTAGTATTATCATCCACAAATTATTTGTTACCATGACCATATGCCATTACTAGATATATAACATTGCCATAACAAATAGGAAAAGTATCTGATAATTCAGATAAACAAACCCTAAAAATTTGTTTTGCAAAGCATTTTAAAAGAATTGTTTTTCATCATCTTAACATATTCAATTGTTCCTTTATGTTACTTTAATAACTATACAATATCTCATATAATATAAGTTCAATATTTTAAAAAATATAAAATTATAAATCCCTTAAATTTGTTTCCATTATTTTTCATTGTGGTTTATTCGACTTATAATAAGTAGATTCTTGTGTAGCCGATAGACATGGTGAAAACATTTATGATGGGTAAATATTTATTTAAATACATTTTATAACAATGTACTTAATGTTATATAAACAATTTATTAATTTATAATAATTGATACATATATTTCTTAATATTGATATATTTTAATAAAATAAATAGTGTTAGATTGATTGAAATTTATATTACGTAACAATATTTTATTTCAAATTGAAAAATATATACATTTTTATTTATGTAGTAGCATATCATGATAATTCAGTGGTCTTGAAGTTATCAAGGCAGCTTTGTAACCCATCTAAGGTAGCCTTTGATTTAATGTGACTGTCTAAAAGAAGTGTTAGGAACATGGAAACATGTAGAGGAAATGCTAAACATTTGATAATCTACAAATGGCCACTCTTGTGTGGATGAATATTCGATATATATGTTGAATAATAGCTAGAATCTTGTGGAATGCCATGTCAATGTGCATGTGTTGACATCCCCATGGCCCCACGGTCACATCATCAACGAGGTTTCAAGTTGTGGGAAGGTGAGAGGTGAATAAACGTAAGAACTACAATGTTTCACAACGGTAAGCTTCCCATAACAATAGTCAGACCCCCCTGGGTCAAATTCGAAGTGGCTTCTCCACCATTGATTTCAAATTATTCACTAGGAACTCTATGGAACTTGTTATATGCCTATATCTCAAAAGAAATCATTAAAATCTATGTTACTCTAGACGTCGTCGACCATTGAGGGTATGATGAGGTTATTATTCTTCCAATCCTACTTCTAAGCCCACTTTCATTACCTAGCAAGAATTTGATGCTTGTTCCCTTTTACACCATCGTATCGCTTCTATGACACTTCAGGAAACCTCCTCCCCCATTTTCATGAAATTAAAAGCCTCTTCCCCTCTTATCTTATCATTGTATCCATTTAACACATCACTCCATGCTCCATAAAAATAATTTAGTACCTCTTTTCCTCTTTGTGCTATTTATAACCATGCTCCCTTATCAACATAGAATTTAGGAGGCACCGTAGGTAGGAGGATTAGCCATTGTTACTAGCACAATTATAACGAAGTTATTTTTGTGATGGGGAAGGGAATCTCTCTCTCCAAGTTCATAGAATTAACTAGAAAATCCCTAGTTGGGCATTTGAGTGGAAGAGTATTCAAGCTCTCAATATTAGATAGGTGGCTCTTAGATTCTTGGAATCCACATATTAGATACCTCCCTTATGCTCACTTTCTACATTTGGGCTAGGTTCCCTTCATCTTCAGTCAAACATGGATTGAATGTTCATCATGGATGCTCCCTAGTCTTGAAGTAAGGCAGGGCTCACTCTTAGGCAATGGTATATTAATTTCAATCCCCTAAAGGAACTTTTCGATTGCATATTGTCCCAAGGTTCCCATTTTTCTATGGGATGGATAGATTATCAAACATATTTGGAAAAAATATCTATATTCATTAGATTTGAACGAGGATGGGAATGTAATATTCATAATCATCAGGCCTACATATATGTTAAACGTTTATCAAAGGAGGGTCCCCTAAAATATATTGAAATGGAATTTAAAGGTTCAAAATGTCTCCAAAGGATTGATTTCTTAAGGATACCCTTTAGGTGTTTTCTGTGCCATGAATTTCGATATCCCATAGCTAATTACCACAGTAAGGGCACACTCTTCACTAATCCCTTCATAAAATCCTATTATTTTCACAGAGGTTAAGCTCTATATGAAAATGACACTCCATCTAGTGCGAGTAACAAGTGTGACAACCCTCCATTTTCTCCATTCATTTACGTGCTTGTGGGAGGTCATGCAGCATTAGCTACTGAGCTTGGTGGATTCATGGTTTATGTATGCATGGTTTCCCCCACATCCCTCTTCATTCTCCTTTCCTCACCCTATCCCTCCCCTTAAACATATAAGTATACTACTCATGACACCCTTTAGATGTTTGTTGTGCTAGGAAGCCAGAAATCTCACAACTCATTTCCATTTCTATGGCCCATCGTTAGCTTTCCCCTTTCAAATATCCTAGTCTAATCCTAGAGGCTCACCTCTCAATAAAAATGTGACATGAAACTCCACCTTCCTTGTCCGATTCTCCTCCTTTGTTTGATCACACAACATTGGATTTTGGGATTGGTGGATTCATGCTTTGTGTAAGTATGGTAGTTCCCCTCTTCCTTCCTCCTCTTGTCCTCTTCTTATCCTGTCCCCTTAAAAATACTAATTATCTAACATTGAATAATAGAGAAAGATAATAAATTATAAAATCAGTTTTAACTTACAATCTCACAATTAAACATGATACACTCTATATTATATTCATCATAGAAGTACTTATTACCTAACAGAGACCATCTTTGCGAAAAGTTACTTAATTTATGAGAAGAAAGTAAATAACTTGTTAGAAGCTAAGATACTACAAAGTGGGGGGTGAATCAATATTATGCGAAATCCAATTTTGCATCTAACGATTATAGGCACTTGAAATTTAAGCAAACCAATAAGAAAATAAGTCACGAATATGATTTAATAATGTATTTTTCTTCGCTTCCATCTAAAGAATTTCTCCCCATGGGATCACATCACCATCTTGAATCTTATTAGCTCTCTTAAAGTTGATTTTTTTAGTAAAATTCATTTTCAAATCCATTCTTGATCTCAACATTCTCTTATTGTAGCACATTTAGGAAATATATCGGGAACAAAAAAATGGTATCTTCATTGGATTGGAGCTATATTGGGAATACAACATTCATCGTCCTAAGGCCTAGATACAATTTGAAGTTCACTCAAAGAAGGCTCTTGTGGCCTATATCAAAATTCAATTTCAAGGATTGATTACTCACGTATATGTTTCAGGTGTTTCCAGTACTGTAAATTTGGACATCTCGCAGCTAGTTTCCACTACAACGACCTATCCTTAGCTCCCTCCTTTAAATAATCATAGCTTTATCATAGAGGTTCATATTTCCCTGATAATGTTACTCCATCTTGTGAAAGTACCATGTGTGATAGAACTCAAACCTCTACATCCAAGTCTCCTCCTTCAGGTGGTCACAGATCATTAACTTCTGAGGTTGGTGGATTCATGGTTTCTAGAGGTATGATTTTTCCTCCTCCTCCTTATTCTCCCACCTCTCCTCTCCCTTTACCCTCCCCTAAAACATATAAATACCTACTTCAGGATGCCTGTAAGTTAATTTATATTCGATAAAGTCATACATTTCATGACTTATTACCACCACAAGGTATTTTCCCAAAATTGCTCCCTTTTGAAGAGCTCATTCTACTCATAGGGGACCATCTCTCACTAAATATGGGTCTCCATATAGTGTGAGCCAAGTTTGAAAGCACTCCAACTTCTATGTCCAATTCTCCTCCTATGGTAACATAGTTACTGATCAAATCAGAACTATTACCTCAAAATGAGAACTCTAATAAAAAACATCAAAAAAGAATGAAGAAACAACTCGAAAAAAAAAAGTTGTATTTTGGAATAACCTTCTTCTTTTTTAGTGTTTATTTTAAACATTTCTTAAAAATGGAAGTAAATGCCATTTTTTTTGGGGCAAAAAACAACGTGAAAATGAAAAGTGTTGAGGTTCGAATAACATAGGCAATTTTGTTTGTGCAAAAAATAGCCTGAAAACGAAAAGTGTTGATGCTAGAATAACATAGCCAATTTTGTGTGTGCAAAAAAAAACTTGAAAATGAAAAGTGAAAAGTGGTGATGCTGGAATAACATCATGAATTTTTGTGTGGAAAAAAAACCTTGAAAATGAAAAGTGATTTTGTTTGAATAACAAATTTTTTTTTTCGGGGTAAATTGTCAACAACTTTTAATAATGACATTAAAGATAAAAATACCATGACTCTGAAAAACCTTAGAGTTTCAATGATAACCACCACATTAAAGATAAAATATCAAGAGTCTTAAATTTCCAACGATTTTTAGGCATGGGATTAAAGATAAAATATCATGTCTCTAAACATCCTTAAAAAACCAATGATGACATTAAAGATAAAATATCACCTTTATGAAAATAAAATTCCAATGATTTTTAGTCATCGTATTAAAGATAAAATTACACTTATAAAAAAAAAGAAAAAAAACAAATACAAAAATAAAAAAATACACAATATAAAGAAAAAAAAAACCAAAACTTAAAAAAAATAATTTTTTTAAGTTATAAAAAATTATTAATAATAAAAAAATATCGCATAATTATAAAATAAAATAAAAAAAATAATTAAAATAAAATCTAAAAATAATTAAAATTAAAAAGATAATAAAAGTAATAAAAAATAAAATAAAAATTAATAGAAATTTAAAAATTTTAATTTTATTTAAATTTATTTTTTTATTATTTTAAAACCAAAATTTAAATAAATAATATATATATATATATATATATATATATATATATATATATAAACAAATTTCATTTTTTTTCTTTAAATTAAAAAATTATTTTAAAAAATAGAAGTAAAAGCTAAAAAAATTAAAAAATAAAATGCATTCTTAAAATTAAAATTTACAAAAAAAAATTAAAAGATATTAAATTTAAAAACAAAATAAAAAAGAAATAAAAAATAAAAAAATATAAATTAAATTTAAAAAAAAATTAAATATAAAAATTAAAAAATAAAATAAATAAAATAACAAACAAAAAAAATAAATTAATAATTTCCCGTAACACCGGCTCCAGTTGTCTGAGCCGCATGGCCACCATGACAACGTGGCCTGCAAATTTATTTGTTTATTTATTTAATTTGATTTTTTATTCTGATTTTGATTTAATCTTTAAATTTTTATTTTTATTTTTTTTCAATTATTATTTTTTATTTTAATTTCTTTATTATATTTAAATGTATTTTTTTTTAAATTTAAATTATATTTTTAAGTTTTTTATTAGATAATTTAAAAAAAATAAAAATAAATATTCACTTATGTTTTTTAATTTAAATTATATTTTTTAATCTGTTTTTTTTAATATATTTATTTTATTTTATTTAATTTTAAATTTTAAATTTAATTTTTTTAATATATTTTTAATTTAAAAATAACGAATTATGTTTTATTTTATTATTATTTGGAAAAAAAAAACATATATGATGATAATGATGATGGTGGTGGTGGTTAACGTCCACTGAGACCAATCTTTGGTCTATCGCATCTAAAGAAAAGAGTTATTGAGTTTGATTTAAGGTTTTATTCCTATGCTCAAAAAGCTTGGAGAGAAGCCCCTCTCTCTCTCTCTCTCTCTCTCTCTATATATATATATATATATATATATATACTTTTTTCATTTTTTTGTTTTTAATTTTTAATTTTTAATATTTTTTATTTAAATTTTTAATTTTTACTATTTATTTTTGTTTTTTTAACACTTTTATTGGTTTTTTTTTAATTTTTTTATATCTGATTTATTTTGTCATGTCTTTTTATTTTATTTTTATGCTTTATTACCAACATGAAAATCACCACTCTAAACAAAAATTATTGATGTTCCATCAACCATTTTCAAAATTAGCATGAAAATCACTAACCTTTCAAAACGCAATAAAAATTAAAGTGCCAAGACTCTGCTAAAAAAAAAAGAGTGATTATGCGTCACCATTTTTCAAAATTGAGTGTTGTTTTTGCTACCTCACAAAGTAGGTCCCAATTCAGTTACCTATATTATTGGTAACTATTTTTGGGTTGTAATGTAGAATTGACTTTTAATTTTGGTGCTTTGATGCCTTCTACAAGTATGGTTGTTCATCCTTGTCTCCACTCCCTATCCCCTCCCATTAAAAGTATTAAATTTGTAACATAAAATAATAGAGAAAGATAAGAAATTCATAAAATATTTTATAACTCGCCATCTCACATTTAAACATGATACACTATATCATATCCTCATCATATAAGTGATTTACTCCCTAATAGTGATCATGGTTTTGATTAGTTACTTAATTTAAAAGAACAAGATAAAAAAATCTGTTAGAAACTAGGAAAATACTAATAGAAAGGATGAATCAGTATTATGGAACATTTTACAAACTTTTAATATTATTTTATATTATAACCAAAGAATAAAATCACAATATTATATATCAAACAACACACATATTACATAAATATCAACCTTTGATTTTGAGTCACACTACTAAGAATATTCTAGAATATTTAGTGGAGGTTAAGTCTCTACCATCGAGTTAATAATTATTGATAATTAAATTAAAATAATAGAATCTTTATTCCAAAATATATAGACCTATCGACGTAAAATTTAAAATTGTATAAGGGTCAATAATGTTTATAAATAAAGACATCATTCTAGAAGATAAAGTCAAATTTTGAAGGGACCTAAAAAATAAAACAAGTCACATACAAAGTAAAAAGGGATATAATTAGAAATAGAAAAAATAATTTTTGGGATAGAGATAAAAAATATAATAAAAGATACACATTTTTGAACATTGGTATCCACTATTAGAATCACCACACATTTTCATTTAGGAAAAGTCTCATGCTAAGTTGGATCGTATGTAAAATTTATCTCATATTAGTTATTGAAAAGAGAATAAAGAGTCTAATTTCCATATTAAAAAACTTCCTTTTAATAACTATGTAGCGAAAGGTCCTCCTAGCCTAAATGGATTGGGGCCATATATTGTTATATAAAGAGGAATTTTTTCTCAAGTTAAGCTTTAAAACATAAAAATGTGGGACATTTCATATCCACTATTGGAACAATCACAAGTTTTCATGGAGGGATGGTCCAATGCTAAGTTTGGTCGCATGTGAAATGGATCTCATGTTTGTTATTGAAAAAAGCTTGAATGTAAGGTCCATAACATAGAAATACATAACTACTTTGGAGATAAGTCTCAACCTTTGATTTGTTCATGTTGTAAAGATTATTGTAGAATATTTAGTGAGGGAAAAGTTTTTACCATCCACCTAATAATTCTTGATAATTAAATTAAAATTGTATGGTATGAAAATAACTCATAAATAGAAGAAAATGTAGATCAACGACTTAGAAATCAGCCTCTTCAAAGGGGAAACCTCCTTTAAATTACATAAATGAAAAATTCTTGGATGATACAATTGAAGAAAACTACCTTCTATATATAAGAGTCTAGGGGGTCGCAACATAACAATATGGGGATGATACAAGCACAACAATCACAATAATGGGGCTACACCTATGGGGCACAATAATAAAAATATGGGGACTACATGGTCACAACAATAATAATATTGGGGCTACAACAATAATAATAAGGATCTACACTAGTATTATAGGGACCTAACATTGTAAAGTACCTATTCCAAAATAGACACACTTTTTTACGTAAAAATTCCAAGTTTATAATGGTCGATAATATCTATAAATAAAGACTTTATATTCTAGGATAAAGTCTTTCCTTCTTATTCTTTTTCTATGTAAACTGAAGCATTTATATTCCATATGCAAAAATAGTTTACGAAGGTTTACATAGAGATCGCACGTAGCAAAAAAATACAAGAAAAGCTAAAATGAACTAGAAACCCAAGGAAAACAAAGCCAAAGAGAAGAATGATCAATCCGGTTATTCAAGGCATAAATATACTGGACATTTCGACAATAGATAGATATACGAAATGATGACACCATGCCTAAAAATACATGCTTACATTTATCACCAATTTTTAACCCATAAAGCTAAGAGAGAACTGAGCTCATTATAAATAATTATAATTTCAAACTAGACCCTGTGAAAATAATGAAAAGCAAGGACTGCCTCCACGAACATATAAAATCACCGTAAATAATTATATAGAAATTTATTTCAACTAAAGAAACCATAATTCCAAGAAATACATAGTTCCATTGAAACAAGAAAAACACATCTTCAGGAGTATATAACATCACAATCCATGAATAAAATCTGGAGGAACAAATATCTCCCAATGTGTAAAACAAGTAGGAAGTTCCCATTTTACACATATATCAACCACTGAATAAATCCACAGCATCAAAATTAATAACCCATAGACACCAACAAGAAAAAAGAGCCAGCCATAAAAGCATAGTCTCCCATAAGTGCATTTAGCCATATATAATACCGTCTAATCCAATGTTATTTCACAAAGCATAGTAAAGGACCATGTCCTCACCATCCAAATTTTGTAACCAGAGAATCACCAAGAACAAAGAACCATCCATATAAAACATGGTCATCCATAAAACAGAGTTCTAAAGTACCAACTAATCCATGTCCAAATCAAAAGCATGACATAGGAGCATCTCCCAACAGTGTGAACCAACATACCGACCAAAAATTTGTTCGTCAACAAATTATGATTCGACTAAATCATACTGAGTAATCGAGCCAAAATGTAAAACATAGTTTTTTCATTTAATATCAACCAAAATTGACTGCAAAAACGACATGATATTCCACCATATCTCATCACGGTGTGAGGAATATATAGTATCTGACACCTGAGAAGTAGGATCCGAAGGATCCATGAGTTCACCAGATAAAGAATCACTCAAAATAAATCCCTATACAAAAGCCAAATTAGAATGCATGTTTTCCAAACAAAACCTTTTATCTTGTAGCATGAATTTGATGTACTCCAATGAGGATAAAACATTGTAATTTTCCACTTGCTTGTCTTTAAATACCAACCAAAACAGAGTTGACATTTGTAGATGTAAAGTAAGAGAGTTTATAAAATGTAGCTTTCAATTTCTAGATTTTCCAAGCTCAGGAATATAATTTACATTTCGCATATTCACACATCAATTCAAAATCTTAATTTTATGGGTCATCCCCTCCATCATGAGTTTAGAGTACTTCAATTTCGTTTCCCACCTCTATACGAAATACATTAAAGAGAGTAGCCACTAAATCACATGAAAAAGGGAGAAACCTCTCGTATGCCGAAGTAGAATTTCCTCATCCACCCCACCCGCTATTGATTCTCCTAGGTATTGATTCTCTACCTAGGAGGCATCAATACTGTAGAGAGAAAACTCTTGGGACAACTATTGAAGGACCCACATCTTATGAAAGCATAGGAGGAAGTAGTCGACATGACACCCTGAACATGAGACCCAAAAACCACTATATCATCACCAAATTACCAAACTATTGGCTCAAAATTCACCAAGTTATCAAAATTCCTGTAGTGTAGAACCATGACCCACAAGACTCTTTAATTATTTGGAATAATTAAATACTTACCTATGAATCGACATGACATGGAAATGCAGATACAAGGAATTGTAAGCATAGAACTATTAGCTAGAAATCAAGCTATAAAAATTTGCCATAAATTCAATAGGAAAAACTTACTCCTACTTTCAATAGAAGACGCTTTATATTCTAGGACCTGATAATAGTTAAGACTCAGATACATGCAAAAACCATTACACACCCTTATGGAGACGAGAATCAATCCCCACAAAGAAAGAAGATATAAAGAGAGTGCTAACTAGCTAAATCCAATATGCAATATAAAATATGAAAATACAACCTTGAGTATTTTGCAAGAAACCAATATTTCTATGTGAAAAGTGAAAGAAATAGGAATCAAATGTTGGAGGGGTTGTCAAGTGATAGCTATTGATGCTCAGGGTAGCGCAAGGTGTTCATAATTTTTTTTAAATTCCCATAAGGAAATTTTCTAGTACTAGATGGTGAACCCTCGAATTTTGATAAGAAGATTTCATTATCTTGGTTCAAAGAAAACAGTGAGCATTAAGACTTCTTAGGGCTCCCATGTAGTAGGGGGATAAGTTAGAATTTTTGCAAAACCTCCATGCTCATAGAATTCCTGTTCATGATTGTATTTGGATTCTTGTAGGGGATTTCAATTTTATCAAAACCTCTAGATGGGAAAAATGGTGGGATTCGAATAATGGACCCAAAATATTCCTCATTTATTGTGTTTATTGAGAGGTTAAATCTAGTGGACATTCAAATTCTCAATGGTATTTTTACCTAGAACAACAAAATGGGAGGAAAACATAAGGTGGTATGATGACTTGATCGTTTCTTGATTTCTAAAGAAGTTATGGACAATAGTATTTTTAAGAGACCATCCTTCAATGTCTGTGCTCAAACCATTGGTCTGTCCAATAGAATATCGAACTTAAATAAGCCCCCCTTGAAAGTTTCTAGCTCCAAGCCCCAAATTCCATGGACAGACCTACAGAGTGGTGTGCTGAAATTAAAGTGAATGGAAGAAATAAAACGAATCATAAAAAAAGAAAAAAGAGACACAAATAGAAGTAGAAAAACTTCTGTTAGAGATTGAGGTAAAAAATATAATAAAATATAAAAATTTACAACATTTCATATCCACTATCGGCTTATTCCACTTATAATATGCATATTTATGTCTAGTTAATATATATGGTGCCAAAATTTATGAGGGGTATATATATACATTTTATAAAAAAATAATTAATGCTATATAAATAAGTTAATAATTTAAATAAATTGAGATGCATATTATTTAATATGAATATATTTTAATAAAATAATTAGTGCTACATAGATTGAAATTTTTATTATGCAACAATATTTAATTTTAAATTCAAAAAAGTTATATATATATATATATATATATATATATATATATATATATATATATATATATCATGACAATTCAATATATTTGAGGTTTTTGTGATGTTTTTTCTACTCTTTAGTTTCATAATATGTCACGGGTAACCTTCAATTTAATGTGACTCACTAAAAGAAGTGATTTGATCACTAAAACAAATGGAGAAAATCTTGGAGGTTTCTCAATTTTCACTTAATCACTATTACTTGGATGAATTTTCAATATTTCTATTGAATGAAAGACAAAATCTGGTGGGACATTACATATCTTATAGACTATATACTCTTTCCCATCAGACACCATGTCAGTCATGTGTTAAAGTCCTCGAGGCCTTACCGTCACATCAAAAAAGTGGTATTTGGGCCATGTCCTTAGTAGTTTTGGAAACCACTAAGAATGAGGGAAGCAACTAACCTCAATAGTAGCCACATCTTAGAGTGGTAAACCATCCAAGAAAAAAATTGGATGCCCCATTAAATTCAGATAGTCTACGGGCCCCATAGTGTCTTCTCCAACATTGATTTCAAATTGTTAATTAGGCACTCTGTCGAAATTGGTATATGTATATCCCTCGGTGTAAATCATTAAAATTTGTATAATTTTATCCACTATGGACTATTGAGGGGGAATGAGGTGAAATGTTTTTTTAATCCTTCTTTTATCCTTTATTTCATAACATAGAGAGAAGTTTATGCTCCTTCCCTTCGACACCACTATATCACTCTTCTGACCATATAGGAAATTTCCTCCCACATTTGCAAAAATGGAAACAAACCTTTACCTCTTGGGTTATCATCCTCTACCGATGTCACATCACTCCCTGCAAAAAATGTGTAATGTACTCCATATTCACCTCTTGCTACTCCTTCTAATAAAGCTCCCTCAGTAGCTCAGATTCTAAAAGGCACTACAGGAAGGAGGAGTAGAGACTGTTATCAGCACATACATGACCAAGTGAGTTTTATGGTCGGGAAAGACATCACAGTCTCCAAAATCCTCGATTTGACTGGAAAAATCCTAGTTGGACATTTGAGTGGGCACTTGAGAAAACTTCTAGTCAATCTCTCAGGCTTAGGGAGGTGGCTCTTAGATTCTCAGAAGCAACATATTGAATACCTCCCTTCCTATTGCTTTCCTCCCATAGGTTGGCTTGCTTTGATATTTCATTTAGAGGAGGATTACAATTCAATCATGGATGTTCCCTAGGAAACGTAGGGATCACTCTTAAGCCCTAGTATGTTAATTTTGATCCCCTCAAGGAAGCCTATAAATTCCATTAGGATACGGGCTATTTTCTTAGAGTTTCCCCTTTCGCTATGGGAGGAAAACATTTTGAAAGTTATTGTGCAAAAAAATGGCATATTCATTAGATTGGATCTAGGATGGGAATCTGATATTTATAGTCCTTGGTGCTAGATATAGCTTGAAGTTCAGTTGAAGGTGGGTCGATAGGCATATATAAAAATTGAATTTCAAGGATCAAAATAGCTCCAACAGATTGATTACTTTTGGATACGCTTCAATTTTTTTTTGTTTCATGAAGTGAGACACCTCATGCTCGATTTCTACTATAAGGGACCATCGTTAGATACCCCATTTCTAAAATCCATGTCTACTCATAGATAATACGCTAAAGCACACCTAGCTACCAGCTATACAAAAATATTCACTCACACAGTTACACTCACACATTTACACTAACCTATTACTACAAGAAATTACTATGACATTTATAACATATTTTGCATCCTTTTGTGATAGAGTAATGCGAGATCTATGTGGTGTGATAACAACAAATAGTTTTATTTTCACTCCATAAACTTATTTCATATTTCCAATCCCAAATATAATACACTGATATAATTTCAATAAGATCCAACTAATCCCAAACATGGAGTGATAAGTTAAAGAATATCTCAACAATCACCAACAAACCCAAACAAATTTATTGATGTAAACATTAATCCTAACAACTTAGCAAATATAAATTTGAAAATCATCAAATCGACATTAAAATAATCTTAAGTGAGCCACAACTTCTTTAAAGTTTGGAGAAAAAATATATGAGCGGAATATATATATATATATATATATATTGTTAAATCGGGAGGTAGCTCCGCAAATCACAATGTGTATTAGATGGAGAATGTGAATTTATTTATACATGTAGGTGAGGCTATTGGGATTCACTTCCCAATAACTCTTGGCCTTCCTTATTTCCTAATATAATTTAATATACAATATTAAATATCCTCACTCAACCCTTAGGATTAAGTGTGAACATTCCCCCCTTTAATCCGAAGGGATGTTGGTGAGTCCAAGCAACGATCTGAACTTTTCAAACTTTTCTCTTCCAGGTGCTTCGGTGAAGATATTAGCAGTTTGCTCATTTGTGGAACAATGATGTAGATGAATGGTTTTGGCTTGAACATGATGTTGAATTAGATGGTATTTTTTATTGATGTGCTTTGTTTGATCATGGAACTTTGGGTTCTTGGTTAACTTTATTGTAGAAGTTTTGTCGATCATGAGTGGTGTTGAATACATTTGTTTCATCTGCAAATCTTCTAGGATGTTTCTGAGCCACACAATTTCCTTTGTTGCTTCCACTGCTGCCACATATTCTGCCTCAGTCATGGAATCTGCTGGAACTGACTGTTTTCATGATCTCCATGAGATGGCTCCTGATCCAAGGCTCGTGGTGTAACCTGTAGTAGACATCCTTGTTTCTTTGTCTCCTTCAAAGTCTGAATCAGAGTCGCTTACCTGTGTATATTTGAGTCCAAAGTCTTGAGTCCCCTTCAAGTAGTTTCTTTTCCAACTTTCTTAAGAAACAAAGTTGCATCATCAAGATCAAAATGTTTGAACTCAAGTTTCATAATATGCTCGGTTAATTTCTCATACCAGGCTCGTGGTGCTTGCTTCAGGCCATACAAAGATTTTATAAGTTTGCAAACTTTGTGTTCTTGGCCCTTTACAACAAATCCTTATGGATGGGACATAAAAACTTTCTCCTTTATATCTCCATTCAAAAAGGTGGTTTTTACATCCATCTGATGGAATTTCCATCCATTCTGAGCTGTTAGGGCAAAGAGAGTCTAGATGGTGGTCCATTTTGTTGTGGCAGAAAAAGTTTCTTCATAATCGATTCCTTCTTTTTGTGCAAAATTTTTTTCCACAAGCCTGGCCTTGTGCTTGTCAAGTGAGCCATCTGCTTTATTCTTGTTCTTGTAGACCCACTTATAGCCAATTGGTTTTGTTCCCAAAGGCGGTTCAACCAGATTCCAAGTGCCATTATTTATCAAGGAATCGTACTCCTTTTGCATCGCTTCATTCCATTCATCATGAGAAGTGGATTCTTTGAAAGAATTTGGTTGATGATCTATAGAAAAACTCAATTCATAGTTACAAGCAATATCCATATCAACAGGAGAATCAGAATTATCTACGTCACCTTCGTTTTGTTTAGTGGAAATTCTTGTTTTTGTTTTTCCAACATCATCGAGATGAACATTCTCTAGTGTCTTTGTTAGTCATTTGGGAGGACCTTTCTGAAATGGCCCAAGCTACTCATTTGACTGAGTTGGGATTGAGTGAAGTTTAAATCTCTCAATTCTGTCAATCACATCATTCAATGTGTCATCTGTGGTTGTTTCTTCATGTGGGGGAGAGAGTGCTTCAGGAAATGATTCCAAAGTTTGATTCAATATAGGAATCCCCCCTTCAATGTGTGGAATCTGATTACACGTGAATATATCCAAGCGATCAAGTTACCGCTCAACAACATTGTCAGTCTTGGAAGATTCAAGGAATATGAAATCTCTTGCTATTACAAACTTCTTATTGACTTCATCATAGAGACGATATCCTTTGGAGGTATTGGAATACCCCAAGAAGATACATTTTCGACTTCTAGCACCAAGTTTATTCCTTTGTCCCTTGGGTATCAATGCATAACAGGTGGAACCAAAGACCCTAAAATGCTTTATCGAAGGAATGTTGCCATGCCACATTTCAAAATGATTTTTGTTTCTAATTGAACTTGAAGGACACCTATTCTTTATCTATACAACACATAGAACTGCATCAGCCCAAAACATAAATTTTACATTCTTGAAAAATAACATGGATTGAACCATATTTAAAATAGTTATGTTCATTCTTTCAGCTACACCATTCTGTTAGGGATTATATGGTATAGTTGTTTGATGTTTGATCCCATGTTCACGAAGATAATTTTCAAATTCGTTTGAAGTGTATTATTTTCCATTATTAGTACATAGAGAAACAATATGAGTTTTTGCATCAATTTCAATCCATGCATGAAAATTCTTGAATGTTTGAAAAGCATCAGACTTGTTCTTCATTAAGTAAA
This sequence comes from Pinus albicaulis, assembly GCA_034641835.2. Classification (NCBI taxonomy): domain Eukaryota; kingdom Viridiplantae; phylum Streptophyta; class Pinopsida; order Pinales; family Pinaceae; genus Pinus; species Pinus albicaulis. Next base: position 488,504,333 of record CM076574.1, read on the forward strand.
CCCAAAAAATTCTAGTGTAGTCATCAATAAATGTCATCATATATTTATTTCCATTTGTAGAAGCAACAGACATAGGGCCACATAAATCTAAAGGAATAAGCTCAAGTTTTCTATGTGCTCTTGAGTTTGAATCATGAAATGACTATTTGCTATGCTTTCCTAGAATATGAGCATCACGTTCCTTAGGATTCCTAAGAATTGTAGGTAGTCCATTAACACAATTTTTCTTCAACAAACGAAGGATTTCATAGTTTAAGTGTCCAAATCTAGCATGCCATAAAAGACTTGATGGGAATGTACCTTCATCATGATGTGAAATGAATGCAAAGTTTCGAGCATGAGCAGATGAATCTTGCAGCTTAAAGAGTCTTCCTTCTTCTATTCCCTCCATGACAAGTGAGTGATTTGATGCTTTTTTGACATCTGCCTTGCCATTAGACAAGTGAATGGAGTGTCCTTGCTGGAGGATTTGCACCAAGGACAACAAGTTTCTCCTCAACTCAGGGAGATATAGAACTTCATGTAGAATATGATCTGGAAGACCAGGCAACTTCAGCCTGACTGTGCCAAGCCTTGATGGCTTGAGTTTGGATTTATCTGTGAAGTATACTGCTCCATCAACTTTTTTAGTAAATTATTCAAAAAAATATTTTCTAAATGTCATGTCACATGTTGCTCCTAAATCTAGCAACCAATCATCTCTCCATGAAGTAAATGAAACATCAAACAAGTCTTCAGTTACTCCATTGTTACAATGTGCTAGAACATAATGAGCAGATTCAGGTGCTTTAAATTTGTCTTTGTCATTAGTTTTACCTTTGTCTTGATTTCTTTGCTGATCAATTTTATCCCAAGGTGTCCTGCATGTGGATGCATCATGCCTGTCTTTATTGCAACGTATACAATGAATATTGGATTTGTTAGATTGTCTACCCCCACTTCCTCTGAAGTTTCTTCTTCCTCTTCCTCTTTGGCCACCTCTTCCTCTGGAAGGATCTGGAGCATGACTCTTTTCTCTATGTGCAAAGTGTGCAACCTCTTCAGAAGATGAATGGGTTGTCATATTTCTGAAAGCTTTCTCTCTTTCTGCAAACTTTTTCTCAAGGGAATCAAAGGTGATATGGTCAAGGTTTCCACTTGCTTGCAATGACTCAAGATAATGTGAGTAAGTCGGATATAATGCCCTAACATATGCTATGAGAGATATGTCAATTTTTGCACCAGTGCTTTCAATGTCATGCATGATAGATCTTACTTCTGAAGCTAAAGCAAGGGGATCATCATTCTTCATTTCAAGAATAAACAACTTAATCATCAATTGAACAATTTCTAGTTCTGAATGTGAATCATAGAGTTCTTTTAGCTTGCTCAAGGCTTCATAGGCATTTGAAAATGGTGAAATATGGTGACTCACCTCTTCATTTACATAAGCTACAATCAAGGCATAGGCCTTACAGTTATTGTTTTCCCAAATGGCGAGCTCCTTGTCTGAAGTGGGCTTTTCTGGTGGATTTCCTTCTTGTTCTTCACAAATTCCTTTTTACAACTCATTAAAAATGAGAGTGTGCTTGATTTTCCGAGATCATTGAAGATAGTTCTCCTTTCCGGAGAGAACCACCCCTATAATAGATATGAGAGAATGCATTCTTTTGAAGGGAAAAAAGAATTACTTTGCTGGAAAATTTCTTTTGAAGGAGGGAAAAAAAACTTTGCTAGAAATATACTCAATTCTACAAAAAAAATATATTATTTTTTTGTTTTTGTTTTGGGAAAAAAATTGTGTGGGCAGTATTATAAATGGGGGTGGTATTATGAATGGGAGGCCATGGTATTAAATGGAGGTGGTATTATAACTGGGAGGCTGTGGTATTATGGATGGGAGGCGGTGGTATTAAATGGGGGGGTGGGGTTTATTAATGGGGGGAAGGCAGTATTACAAGAGAGTGTAAACAAACAACATAGGCCACCACCCTGGGGATCGTAAACAGAGTGTTGATGTTAGGTAGGGAGTCTAGATTTATTACGCAGCAGTGAGGGAGGTAGGCATTATTACGCAACAGTGAGGTCGCTATTACTTATGGTGAGGGGAGTCGAGTAAGGAGGGAAGGGTTCGATGGGGCATAGCGGGATAGGTAGTCGAGTTGCTGAGGGTATCAGGGCAGGGGTTTAGGGAGTGGCTGTAGTGGGGTGGGCCGTAGCGAGTGCAGGGTAGATGGGGTGTAAGTTGGGTGGTGTGCTGGATAGGGGGGCCTGAGGGATTGGATTGTTGGGAGGAGCACTGTGCGGGTTTGTCTGTGTGAGGGGATAAGCATAGTAGGGAGCGGGAGTGTGGAGTTGTAGCGTGGTAGGGGGAGGTCTGAGGAGGGGGGAGGGGGCTGAAAGGCCAAGGGATGAAGAGATTTACGCCATGGATTTACACCAATGGCTGCTCTCAAATATCAACTTAATAATATATCTAGCTTCATTTCCAATCAAAAAATCCAAACATTTTCTGTTAAACAGTAAATATTAATTTAATATATTTATATAAAATAAATATTGATCTGATATATATTTTTAATAAAACAGTGGAATTTACATTGGTTACTTCTAAAACTAGGATAGATAACGACAATATAGCATTCAACTATTTAGGTTAAGATTTCATGAGGGAGGGATTAATAATTTTAACCAAATGACCTATGTTTGCATGGAAATGTCTTTAACTTACAACCAATATCATTCAATGATGCCCTTAACTTCCACATTTTTCAGGTTGTGTTCTTGTGTAACTTGGCCCAATTGCAATGGATTCATAAGTTTCTTAGATTGTGTTATTTCTTTTTACGAATTTCCCTTAAAATACAAATTGTTTGGGCTGGTCATGAGTCTTGAGTTTGTCAAATTTCGAGTCATGAGTCATGATGATTTTGAGGTCATCAAAGGTTTTATTATACCAAGTTAGATCCTCAACAAGGTTGCGGAAATATTTATGTTCTTTAAACCATACTTACCAAGTTCGAGTCTAAATTCAGATTCAAGTCCAAGACAAAAAATTTATTCCTTAAACCATAGTTATCAAGTTCGAGTTTGAATTCAGATTCAAGTTTGATAAAATACTATAAAAATTGAGATAACAAATTTTCAGTTCAAAAAAATTCAATAGTATATATTTTAAAATTTTAAATACATATATTTCCCCTTATACTAATATTTAAATAATCTTAATAATTATAAATAATATAAAAATTTAAAATATAATTATTAAGAAAAAACCATAGTAATTTCTTCCCTCATTTCAAAACTTAAAAATTGAAATTTATGCTCCTCTTAATTTCCAAACTTACATAAAATTATTTCTTAATAGATATTGCATCAATGTTCAAAACTTCTTTATCTAAATTTTTGTAGAATAGAAATATATTTAATATTTTCCTTAAAAACATATTTAGTGTTCTATATTTAATAATTTCCTTGAAAACATATTTAAACCAGCCTAGATCCATAGGATCAAATATCTTGAGGTGAAAACCTTGTTTTTTTAGCACAAAAATTCATGAAAAGTTTTCACCTCAGGAGATTTGATCTCTCTTCGCTTGATAGATCCAGAGTTAAGATGGATCTAGGTTGGTTTCAATCATGCGCCACCAATAAAAATCTATCAAATACATGAATTTTTTTATCAGTAATATATAAATATATCTAATATTAATATAATCATTTTAAATATGCTAAATATGTCTAAGACTAACCTCGTCATTTTAATTTTAAGTTTTCTTAGTTACCTTAGTTTATTGATAGATAAATATTTTTAATAACTTTAATGATGAAGAGAGATTAAATACAAATTTTGAATGCAAAGTGAAAATAATAGTGTTTAATGATACAAAATGTCAATAATAAGAATGTTTTAAATTACAAATAGTCTTCATTGTGATGAATCTCAAACTATTTTCTTCTACTATTCTTATTTTCAGCCTGTTTAGATTTGCCATATTTTAATATCGCAAACCATTTAAATATTTATCTCAATTTGTTGTAGTAAACATCATACCTTGTCTCTATTTCTCTCCAATATTAATAGGTTGAATTACTATAAAAAAAATCAATTTACATTCTCAATAATTTCTTGTGATTATGTTGAAATCAATGCATCTAATGCAAACAATCAAATAGGATTAGAAATCAACATTTACACTTAAAAGAATGCATCTAGTTCAAGTAAGACAACATGATTAGAAACCAACATCTACCTTGAAATCAATGCATTTAGTGAAACGAATCAAATAGGATTAGAAATAACCATCTGCACTCAAATCAATGCATTTAGTGCAAGAAATCAAATAGGATTAGAAAACATGTACACTTAAATCAATGTGTCTAGTGCAAGCAATCTGAATTATAATTAGAAATTAACATCTACATTGAAATCAATGCAGCTAGTGCAAGAAATAAAATTGGATTAGAAATTACCATCTACACTAAAATCAATGCATTTAGCACAAACAATAAAATAGGATTATAAATCATCTACATTGAAATCAATGCACCTAGTGCAAGCAATCAAATAGGATTAAAAGTAACCATATACACTAAAATCAATGAATCTAGTGCAAGACATATTCTTGCCTCTCTCCCCCTCAATCTATATCTCCCTCCGTCTAGTAAAGAATAGAGGAAAAAACTAGAGTTACCTAATTTCAAAATAACTTATGAGAATACCACACAACATAATAGAGTTGTGATTTTCAAAATATAATTTCATCAAGTGAAATTTAATTTACATTCTAGTAGAAACTAGTAAGTTTAATTAGAAATTATTACATTCTAGTAGAAACTACTAAGTTTAATTAGAAATTATTAAATTTAATAGATGAATGTGAATAATTAAGAATAATGTGGTTCTCTAACTCTAATTTCATTGACTTTAGGATATTAAATTTATACTATATTAGTAACTACTAAATTTAGTAGATGAATGAGAATAATTGGGAGTAACTATATATAACATTTATGAGTTAGGACCACTATTATGTGCAACTTTAACAAATTAAATCTAACATAATCAATTATGAATAATAATTTATAAAAACTTATTATGTTGTCTTGAAATTCATCCAGAACGACCCTCTTTTCACTAAGGATGTCATAAATGATACTATAAACTCTACAATAATAATTTAGTTAATATATTTATTTATTTGGTTTATTAAAGTTAGTGGTAACACGAAAAAAACATTGTCATCCACTATAGGTTAGTTTATTAATAAGAGAAATTTCTAGTTATAAGGCTTCCACATCGTGCAATGTGTCAAAGTTTAGGGGTAGTAGAACCGACAACTTAATCAGTAGTTATTGATTCTACCATAATCCCTCGACCTAACAACTTTAAAGATATTATCATAAAGGGGGAAATATGAAATCATGTAAGCAAGTGGAATGGGTGGTGCATGAAAGGTCCAAGTGAAGGGTAATGCTTATGAAAAAAATGAAAAATGGAGGAACAAAGGAGAAAACTTCAAATTGGTTCTCTGAAGAAAAGAAACCTAATTTATGATATATAGTTGTTTTTCCAAATATTATAAGGAAATTTAAGGTTATTTGACATTAGGAAAATACTTTAGTATAGTAGGCAGAATCCAAATGGAAATCCAATGGTCAAGAAGATGAGAAATTCTAATCTCAATTTAAAATATTTTCTATAGTGAATATACATAATATTTATAAAAAAATGGGTCATGCATATTCAAATAAATAGGAATACATCTATTATTATTATTATTATTATTCAATTTTAAGGTTACATCCAAGCTATACATCAAATTAGTGTAAGAGACGCTTTGCTTGTAGGAGAAGGGAATTATATTTGCATAACTACTTGACTACTAAGTCTATAAAGGCATACATAATCTATCCCTTTCTATTTTTGAACATGTGAACCCTTACGAGAAAACAAATGCTCTTATCCATTCGAACCACTTATGATGTATTGATATTGGATAAAACGATTTAGACTTAAAAAAGATGAATTTATAAAAATGTTAGTGTACATGAAAATATATTCGCTACTATAGGAATTCTAAGAGGAGTAAATATTGGAGGGGTTTGGAAGCACCCGAGGTTCATTTTTCAAAATAAAAAAAGAAACTGGGAATGGAAAACACACCTCATATTCATTGATATATGTTTAGACGAATGTTTCTAAAACCCTAGTTATTTTCATAATCATAAAATTTGAAGTTTTTAAATGGAACAAAGCTTTATCGTGTATGCGTTATATTTTTTGCATGAATATTTCTTTGAAGTATAAATTGTGCCAGGTGTTACAAGGGCATCATGAAAGAGTTGAAGCTTCCCTATGTAGATGTTTAAGATTAGCATCCTCAAAGATTTTTATTACCATTACCAACCCCCATTGCGGGACAGGTCTTCATACCATGAGAAGTAAGAAAAGTATTTGATCATGAAAATTAATAAATGAACCCTAGATAAAAAAAATTCAAAACATTTTAAAAGAGTTATTTTTCATCATTTAATCATGTTGAATTCATTTTTTAAGATATTTGACTATTATACCTCGTCTTAGATAATATACATCCAAAATTTTATAAAGTATCAAATTTGTTGCCGTTAGTTTGCATTGTGGTTTATTCCACTTACAATAAGTATATTTGTGTTTAGTTGAGAGATATAGTGAAAATCATAAGATTATTAAATATTTATTTATATACATTTTATAACAAAGTAATTATTGTTATATGGATAAGTTATTAGTTTGTATAAATTCAGACATATATTTTTAATATTAATAGAGTTTAATAAAAGAATTGCTATTACATTGTTTGAAATTTATATTGTGTAATGATAGCGTAATTAAAATTGAAAAATATATACATTTTAATCTATATATTGTAAAATCATGATAATTTTGTGGTTTTGAGGTTACAGAGATGGTTTTGTACCTCAACAGATTTGTAACCCATTTGAGGTAGCCTTTGATTTATTTTGATTGGCTGAAAGAAGCAATCTGAGCAATTAAACGTGCATAGGAAATGTTGGAGGTTTTTTAATATACACTTAATCAATATTACATGGATGAATCATCAATATGTATATTGAATACTAGCTAGAAGGTTATGTAATTTCGTGCTAATGTGCATGTGCTGAAGTCTCAGAGCCCCTTTGTCACATCACTAAAGCAGTATTGGGGGTGAGGGGGACCAAGATGTTGGTGGAGGGCAGGAGGTGACAAAACTTAATAACTTAAAAATTCCATGGTAGTAAACCACATAAGACAAAAATCATACTGTGTCACTCCTTAATTGAATTTTGGATAGTTAGGGGGGGACATAATGTCTTCTTCTTCATTTATTTTAAACAATTTGTTAGGCACTATGTGGAACTTGGTATATATTTATCCGTTAGTGTGCATCATTAAATTCTATATAGTTTTACCCACCATACACTATTGGTGGATTGATAAGGTGGACTGTTCATATAATCCTAGTTCAAATTTCACTTTCGTGACACAAGAAGAAGTTGACACTCATTCCCTTTCACATTATCATACCACTCTTTTGACATTACAAGAAACCTCCTCCCCCATTTGAACAAAAGGAAACACCCATTCCCCTCTTATTTTACCATATTATCCCTCTCCCATATCGATCCACATTCCAAAGTCACAATGTAGCCCCTTTTCACCTCTTCCTATTCTTGCTAACCAAAATACCTGAATAGCTAGGATTACCCAAGGCACCGTAGGCAGGAGTAGTGGACACTGTTACTAAAATAATCATGATTAAGTTATTTTTGTGGTTAGGAAGGACATTCCTCTCTCAAATATGATTGATTTGATTGAAAAAAACTTTGTTTCATTTGAGTGAAATGCTAATCAAGCTTCTAGGATTGGCAAAGTGGCTCTTAAATTATTGGAATCCAAATATCCATTAGAGGAAATTTGCGCCTAAAAGTGTCCATGAAATTTTCATGTAATTTCCATGTCATAATATGTAAAGCAATCAAAATACATTAAATTTAAAAAAGAGGTACATGTAAATATTTTGGAGGGAAAAGATGAAAAATTACTTATTTTAATTGTATTTTTGGCTTATATCCTTATAGGTTTACTCAAATTTCAAGGGTATAGACTCATTAGATCTGGGTTTAAATTCTACATCCAAGGAGTACCCATTATTCATACTTTTGAGAAGACCCACATTGATAAAAATTACAAATACATTGAAAAAACGCGTTAAACAAGTTTTTTTAACGTATCTGCAACTTTTATCAATGTGGGTCTTCTCAAAAGTATGCATAATGGGTACTCGTTGGATGTGAAATTTAATTCCACATCTAATGGGTGTCTACACTTGAAATGTTAGTGAACCTATAAGGATATAAGCCAAACATACAATTAAAAAAAGTAGTTTTCTTCTTTTCCCTCAAAAATTCATAACTCTTATTTTACTATTTTAACTATTATTTTAATATTTTTCTTTAGGAGGTCACTTTTAGGCTAAAATTTCCTCTAATGAGATATCCCTTTTCCTATTATTTTCTTCTTGAAGTCTATAATTCCTTCATATTTGAGATAGATAAGCATTACAATTATATCATGGATGCTCACAACTATTGAGTCAAAGAAGGGCTCACTCTTATTCACTGGTTTTCTAATTTTGGGATATTCTCCCAAAATTTCTCCTATTTATATGTGATCAAGACACTTTCAAAGGTATTCTGGACATAAATTACATCTTTTTTGGATTAGGGCCTTTATGGGAAATCTAAGTGTGAACATCGTTTGACCTAGATACAGGTTCAAGTCCTCTCGAAGGATTTTCTATAGCACATATTGATATTGAATTTCAAGGCTAAAATTGCTCCAAAACATTTATTACTCAAGGATGCACTTTAGATTTTTCTTGTGCCATAAATTTTAACATATCATGGCAAATTTCCACCACAGGTCTCCATCCTTAGCTTCCCCCTTGAAAAAATACTATTATAGTCATAGGGGATCATCTCTCGATGAATATGTGACTCCATCCAATGTTAGTACCAAGTGTGAAAACCCTTCAACTTCTCCATATTTATCCCCACCTATGGGTGGTCACATAATATTAGCGTTTAATATTGGTGGCTTCAAATAATTCTTTATTATTCTCTCTTCCCCCTAACTACTCCCCTCAAAATTATAAATATCCTACTCAAGGTTGTTAATAATTTGGTAGGGAAATGTTTAATTCAATTCTCTTACTTGATAACTACTTGTGTTATAATTTAGCTTCTTTCTCTTTTATTAATGTTATAATGATAAGAAATACATGAAACACTTACCAAAACATTAATAACAGTGAGACAATGTTTAGGTTGCAAGCGAGGGCCAAAACCCCTCCTCTAGAGGGGAAAACCTGCAAATATCTTATAATAAATGCTTCAATTGATAATTCCAAGACCCTTGACAAGATACTTGACAAAACATTACCCAAGACACTTATCATTATCTCTTTCACACTTTCATCCTTATTTCCTGCACTATTCAACATTGTTACTAAGAGAGTCTCGGTCTCTTAATTTTTCAACCCTTGATACAATCATTTGGGCTTCTCTTTCTGTCTCAAAATCCCCCCTAGATATGGTTAACTTCCATCACTGTTCTACGCTAGAATAAACCCTAGAATTAGTTCAGAAATAGTCTTCTTCCTTCATTGAGATTGCAATGGTTATGCATTAGACTAAATTTCGAACCTTCTGAGATTCGTTACACACTTACTAGTAAACTCCCTCTTCATTGTATAACCCTAAAATTGTTGCACTCACATCCATACTAGATATTGAAAATATGACTGAATCTGATGGTGAAAATAATAGGCTGAGTAACCCTTTATATAGTGACTGATCTCTTCTATCTAGGCATAGATGATCATGGAGGTAAGCTGACCTCATCATAAGGAGAATATAGTTTATATTTTGGTAAACTATAAGAGGCATAGTTACAAGTACCTTGAAGTGAATCTTTAACATAATTGGCATGTCCTTTACATGTGTAATGTCACTTCATATATATGACTTCTTATTTTTATTTATGATTAGATGATAAATCCTAAAAGACATCAAGAATATTTCTTCGAACTATGATAAAAACTCCTTGCTCATGAAACCCATGAAGCAAGTAATAGAATAAATTTATTATTCTTTTTCTTCTTCATTTACATAAAATCATAATTACAAGTCATTATGAAGACCAAACCTACTTACACTTTTCAACACTTCCCCTTAACTAGGAAGGTATTCATAATGGTACATGGTTATTCTCAATCTGAAGAGATCTCATTAGAAGAGTTGGATTTGTAACCCATTTTTTTCTAGCATCATATCAATCCAACATTTTTACATACCAAGGCTTTGGCTAACAGCTCCATATCTTTACGATACCATCAGCTACAATGCTGGTGATACCAATGACTATAGACACCATGGTCATTGTCTCCAAGGTACATACTCTACCCGAGTGTTCATCGAGTATGACCTTATAGGACTATTTTTATTGGGATTGCCAATATTAAAAGAATATTTGTCCTCGACTACTCTTATTGGAACGTATTATCACATTCTGAAAGAGTATCGGATTCCAGGTGGTTACCAAATCCCAAAATTCTTTATTATTTCTTCTAATGAAGACAAGAATGTGATTCTATTCCTCCCTCTCACATAGACATGTTACATCCACCAAACCAAAATTGTCACTTAGATACACAAGATTCTTGTTTGGAAGTGATTTGGTCAATATATCAGCTACTTATTCATCAATGGGAATATACTAGAATTGTAGAATGCCATTTTGTACTAGTTCTCAAAAATTGTGATACTTGTTCTTAATGTGCTTTGTCTTTCCCTGAAATATTGGATATTTAGAAAAAAGTATATAACTAGTGCTATCACATAATATTATTGTATGTTGCATCGGTCCTTCAAATAAGTTCAATAAAACCTTCTTCAAACAGACAACTTCTTTTCCTATTTCACAGGCTGCAACATATTCAACCTCAACGATACTTAAACAAACTATGTTTTTCTTTCTGCTTATCCATGAGACCATGGAGGATCCCAAGTTGAAGCATATTCCATTAGTACTCCTACCATACATATATATCCAATTAGTTGAACGTGATTCTTTCTATTATACTTTAGACAATATTTGATGGTTCCTTGAAGATACCTTAGAATGTGTTTCTCTACTATCCAATGGTCCTACTTCGGTTCCACTTGGAACTTAATGAGAATATTTATTGAAAAACATATGTATGACTATTTTTTTACCAAATATTAGTGATCCAATAAATTTTCTATATTTGGAAGGATACACACGGCTTAGATATAAACTCCTAAGTCTCTTCAAGTTTGTGATCATTATAGTCATCATAGGTTTGCAATCCATCATGTCAAACTTATTCGACATCTTTATCACATACTTTCCTTATCCTAAATATATTTAATGAGTTCCTTTCCAAACTTCTAGTGCCAAACAGTAATGCATCAAGCCAAGATCCTTCATCTCAAATTATGCTACTAGTTGATTTCTGGATTCTTTGATTTGTCCTTCCATACCTATAAGGAGAATATCATCTACATATAGAAGAATAATTATTGGCTCTCTCTTTCTAACTTTGATGTATAAGTTTGAATGAAGAAAAAATTCTTTAAGCCTTGTCTTTGAATATATGCATCCATCCTAGCATACCACGCCCTTGGTATCTGATTTAGGCCATATAGTTATTTATTTAACCGCCACACATATGCCTTTTTTCCTTGACTTCAAATCCAAGGGTTGTTCTCTGTAGACTTATTCATTAATTGTTCCATTTGGAAATTCAGTTTTGAAATCCATTTCTTCGATGTTCCATCCATTGATGCTGCCAGAGAAATTAGTGATCAAATTGTTGTATATCTTGCAGTAGGAGAAAATGTTTCTTTATAATTCATTCCTTCAAGTTGAGAGAAACCTGTTACCACAAATCTTGCTTTATATTTATATATAATTCCATCAATAACATGTTTTATATTATAGACCCACTTGTATGTAACCACATATTTCTCTTCAGGCCTAGGTATGATATCCCATACACCATTCTTCATGATAGATTGGTATTCTTAATTCATGGCATTCTTCTGTTCGAGATTTTGTAATGATTCTTCAAAACTGGATTTTTCTACTTCTATGAGTTTTTTCATATATGCAACATATCTAAAATACTTCTTGGGATTCTTACTTTCCCTAAATGTTCCCTTAGCTGCTCCATTACCTTATGTTTCATGTATTGTGGATCTCAACCAATTACGTATTTTCATTGTTTCAGGAATAACCAATAGTTGAGTTGGTTCACTATGACCTTCTTCTTCATGGTGAGCTTCCTCTACTTCTTGGTCTACCTCTTCCTAAAATATTGGAAGGGATTCATCATTAGAATTTGTGGAAATATCTTTTGATTTCTTAAATGCTACACTTTCATCAAATACGACATCACGACTAACATCTATGTGATGGCCATCGTTCATGTAGATTCTATAAGCTTTTGATGAGTTGTTATATCCAACAAATATTCCTTTCATCCCTCAAGGATCAATTTTATTTCTTTTGTCCTTTGGTATATGGATATATACATGACACCAAAAGATTCAGAGATGTTCTAAATATGGCTTCTTCCCAATGAATATTTATTCAGGAGCTTTATTATCTAGAGATCTATGATCACATATATTTTGAATATAGACTATAGTTTTAGTTGCTTTGCCCCGTAGGAACTTTGGTAGATCCCAATCATGAAGCATTAATTTCACGCTTTCCTCAATGGATCTATTCTTTGTTTCTACAAGAACATTTTGTTCAGGATACTATGGAACTATTAGCTCACTCTTAATCCCTGAATCCTTATAGAATGCTATGATCTCCTTGGATGTATATTCTCCTCCATTATCAAATCTCAGGACTTTTATCTTTCTTTTTGTAATATTTTCAACTTCAACTTTGAATTATTGAAATTTTTTGAAAACTTCATCCTTGGTTTTTAATATATAAACCCAAGTCTTCCTTGAATTATAACCTATGAAGGTGATATAATATAGACGATCTCCAAGATATTTTAGAGTCATGGTTCCACACACATCATAGTGGATGAGATCCAAAATATATTTTGATTGTGAAGTATTGCTTCCAAATGGTTACCTAACATTCCTTACAAATGCACATTTCTTGGAGACACCTTCATGATATTCTTGAAGATTTTGAATTCCATCTACAATGGAACTCATAAAGGGAAGGATTTTGAAATGGAGATGACCAAATATTTGATGCCATAGTTCATAGGGACTTATTTCAACATGATCTAAAAATTGGGCTAAAGGGGATAACAATATGTGGAGCCTTCCTTCTTGAATGCCGATAATTTTGGATTGATTTATATTTGAGTATTATCCCAAAAAAACATCCTTTCCATCAATTAAAGCTACTCTATCTCATTTATCTTCTAAACTTGAAATTGGAAGCAAGTTCTTATGCAAAGTTGGAAAAAATAGAATATTGTCGAGGTGAATATTTCTTCCATCTTCAAGCTTGATTGATGTAGATTCAAGGCCTTTTTACAAATAGTTGTTGTTGTCTCCAAGTTCAAAAAAATAAGTGGATTTTCCCTTTGCTAGAGTCTTTGATTTTTTTGAGAGACCAATCATTTTTATTTAAGAACAACTGTCAATTACACAAAAGTATTATTCTTGAAATGTACCGGAGAGGGCTGAGAAAATACCTTCATCTTTCATGATTGATACTTCCTTGGAAGAGAATAAGAGATTCCCGATCTTCTTGAGATGGCTTGCAAACTTCTTGGTAACTTCCATGATCCCCTTGGATGACCTTAGCTCCGATACCATGTTGAGAATTTAGTAGGGCAATGTTTAATTAAATTCTCTTACTTGATAACTTATTGTGTTATACTTTAGCTTATTTCTCTTTTATTATTTTTATTATGATAAGGAATACATCAAAAAATTACCAAAACATTAAGAACAATGACACAATGTGTAGGCTACAAGATGGGGCTAAAACCTCTAGTAATGAGGGGGAAAACCCAAAAATCTATTCTAAAAGATGGCTCAATTTATAATACCAAGACCCCTCACAAAAAAATTTACACAAGATTACCTAAGAAACTTGTCACTATATCTTTCACACTTTCGTCCTTCTCTCCTACATTGTTCAACAATGATACTAAGAGAGTCTTGGTGTCTTAATTTTGGCAAGCCTTAACATAGTCCTTTTAGCATCTCTTTCAGTCACCAAATTCCTATTAGATAGGGTCACCTTCCAACACTATTCTAGACTAGAATATACCCTTCAAGTACTCCTAAAACCTGCCTTAGCCTTTGTTGAGATTACATTGGTTATGCACCAGACTTAATCCGAACCATTTTATATCTTTTATGCACTTGTTAGTAACCTCCTTATTTTTTGTATAACCCTTAACATTTTTCACCAATATGTATACATGATCATGGAGGTAGGTCGGCTTCTTCATAGTGAGAATATAATTAATATTCCTTCTGACTATAAGAGGCATAGTGACAGTTACCTTGCTGTGAGTCTTCATAATTGACATGTCCTCTTTATGTCTAAAGTGACTTCATATACATGAATTGTTAATTTTATTTATGACTAGATGATAAATCCTAAAATAAATCAAGAAGAAGTATTTGACCTATAATAAAAAATCCTTTATCATGAAACCCATGAATAAAGTAGCATAATACATTTATTATTCTTTTTATTCTTCAGTTACATAAAATCGTAATTACAAGTCATTATGAAGACCAAACCTAGTTACACTTTTCAACATAGGCTACCCTTCAAGTATTTTATGTTCCATGAAGCTAGACATATCATGGTTGATTTCCATCACAAGAGCCCATCCTTAGCTTCCCTATTTATAAAATCATATTCTCCTCATAGAGGCTGATCTTTCCCTAAATATTTGATTTCATCTCATACGAGTACCAAGTGTGAACACTCTCCACCTTCTCCATCCAATTATCCTCTTGTGGATGGTCACACAACATTAGATTGTGAAGTTTGTCACTTCATGGATTTACAAGCATTTTCATTCCCCCTTATCATTCTTTCTCCTCCTCTCATTTCCCTATGAGATTGAATAGTAGAGAAATATAAGAAGTTTCTAAATTATTTTATAACATACAATGTCACAATCAAATATGATACACTCTATCTTATCATGATCATAGAATTGGTTTATGTTAGCTTGATGGGGCCTAAAAGTAGGTTTGAAGTGATTACAAAGTCCATAAAAAACCACTATTACCTGCCCTTTCAACAACGATATGCTTATGCAGACCGAAGTCTCACCTGAGGCAATATATGGGGATGCTAGAACCAGTTTTCTGCATTGAGAGGGATACAAGATTGTGGCTTTAGGGATTTTCCTTCTGACCATCTCTTCGCAGACCCGATCTATCGATACTATAGTCATTATTAAACGCATTTGTAGAACTTACTACACACTACATGATCTGAATTAGTTATGCATGAAATAAAGCAAATGACAATAAAAAATACTGCGCATTTTAATTACAGATAAAAACCCTTACCAACATACATAGTCAAAAAAAAAAAAAAACACACACACACACAACAATATAACTCAGATCTTCTTAATAGTTCTTTCATTAATAGTCATATCACTCACATACATTTAGTTTCACCCTACGCACACAACTGCAGGGTTCTACGCACATAGCTGCATATTTCCTAAGGTCTCCACACACACAACTGCAAGAGCCTTTTATCTAACCCAAAACACAAAATCTGACTTAAAACAGTCTTACATCCATATTCATATCATCAACTTCTACTTGAATACCTATGACTTCTATCTAGACTCCTGATATAGATTTTTTATTTACAATACCATGGTCCAAATCCATGGGCAGAGTTCAAAGTTCACAAAATATCCTATCTCATTACATAATAATGCGATTTGACCTGGCCCAAGGCGCCTATGACTCCAAATAGACTTTTTGATGCACGTTGTGCTCTTCAGTCTGTGAAGTTTTTCCTTACTACTTTCTTCAAGGAGATCCCATCTCCAACATGCCCCCAACACAAAAATGTGACTCATCCCAAGTCACAAAGCTGGTGCACCATCTATATTTGTTTTGATGCTACTCAAGGAATCCTTCAATTAGGGCAGTTCTTCGATGCACTTATTTTCAAACTCATTAATCTCTCATAGTAATGTCTCTAAAAAATTGTTAGCTTCCTTCTCCTCGGATCCTCGCTACGTTGTGCATAGCACCTTCAACTCATTTTCCTCTTTTTGGGAGAGTTGGATAGCCTCAGCTTCCCATGGTTTTAGTGTACCTGTAAGTAGATACTCCTTCCTGTACAACTCATCGACCTGTTCCTATAATAATTTACCCTCTTAGAGATGGGTAAGCCACTACGTTGGTGCTAAGGTCTTAGAAGTGACCTTAAGTTGATCTAGTTGTTTCAGCCTCTCACACACTTCAACCTGTAACGTTTCCACCTGAGGCTCCTCCTACAGTGAGGCACATACATTATGAACATCCCCAAATATATGTGGACACTCCTTTATGCAGGACTCAACCTGTTCTGATGCATATTTCATCTCCATTGCGCACTTTTGTCGGACTTCTGGTAGAGTGGCAGGCTGTAATTGCATATGCAGCCCAACTATCTTTATCTGCATTTCCAAGCACACTTTTTCCACCTTGCCTTGTATTCCTTAACTGCGGTCGAAAGCTTGGCTATTTTTTCTTATGGCGCAGCTGTAGCCTCATTATCAAGCTATGGTAGCTTGCTTCATGCTTTAGAGATATCCTCCTCCAGCTTCTGCTGTTGCGCTCCTTTAGTCGCACACTCTTGTACATCAAGCTATTTTTTCTCATCCATGCTCTCCCATTACTTTGTCACATCCTGATTGATCATGATATCCCATTGTTCTATGATGTTTAGTTCCTCATCAATGCCTTGGTCGATTTCATGAAAATCCTATAGTGGTATCGTAGCGTGATTCAACTTTGTATTCTGCCAAAGGGCCACCTACCCTAACTTCTCCATCATGTCAAAACTTAGTGTGTCTATAGGGATAGGCACCACACAGGTATCAGATATTAGTTCCAACTCATGCGCAAATGTGCTTGTACCAACATGTGCTTCACTTGTTTGAACCAAAATCACTCCCAACCTGCTCACACTCGTTTGAACAATTCTGGTCTGCGCCTCCAAGTATTGAAATGCCTTATGAAAATTTACGACAAATTTATTATATTGTTATTTGATAATTCCACATAAGTGCTCAGTGGATTGCTTCACAGTATCCCTAATTTCATCAAGGTCCCCTTCAGTAAGAACCATGGTTTGTTGGCCAGCGGTTTTATTGTACTTTAACCTCTTTCGCATGCCAACCTTCTGTAGTTGTCTTCGCTTGGTAGTAAAGGGGGAAGCTAGATCTGTACTGAGACCACCGCAAATAATATCATCCCCTCCTGTGTTCATAATCTCTATATCAATTTCTTGCTCAAAGACAAATGTGACCTTCATATCCTTATGTATTATTAGCTTAGTCAGTTTCACCCCACTTGTTCCTGCCTCCTCTGTGCCTTCAGGGAAAGGAGTTAACCAATCACTTGGTCGGTGGCTCATTATCACCTCCACATCGTCTTCCTTGACCAGGTATGACAAATTTTACAAGACCCCTATGAGGTCCTTCTTCGCTTGAATGTGTATATGATGGAAGTCCATTTTGAACTCCGCTACTTGGTGATATTAATCCACAATGCAAGCTAATATCAAATCCTAGCAGAAAAAAATTATCATCCATAACCCTTGATGGCTCTCTCTAATTCCATAGTGAAGCATACCTGGCTGTTTCGCATAGATGAGGGTCCGCAAGTGTGGAAATACTACTCCTCAGGGTCTCCCTACTCCATGATTGCAATAATAAGCAGAAGCCATGCATATTGGAACTACTTTCCTTCTTCTTGTGTTGCCCTACAATCATCGAGGAATTCCGCACATAAGTATTGTTGAGTAAAATAATTTTCATTAGATTACTAACATAAATTATCAATCCGGGATCTGTAGGAATTGTGGGACATAGATGGACAATATATGATAGGGATGAGTGCATCAAAAACTAAAAATAACTAATCTAATCACACCATTTCTAATTTCTATTCCATGGATTGAAACATAAATCATATGACTAATAATTGAAATGGCAATGCTAATCTAAATGAAAGCAAATAAAAAGGAAAAAAATTATTGTATGATCACAGGGGATTCACTGTGGGAGAAATACTAAAACACGTGGGTTCATAATGTTGGATATATAACGAGGAAAAATGACATAATATATTGGGGTTATATAGGGGGTAAATGGTTTTTATGTTGGTATGTATAAAAAATGGTGTGCAAAGTCAATGAAAAAATATAAAGGGGTATAAAAAATATTGACGAAAAAACGGATACCTACAATATATAGTGAAATTAGGGTCTTTTTAAATTACAAAGGTGTATTGGGTTTATATTGGTAGGGGGTTAAATAATATGATTGTTAGAGCCATTTTCCAATATGTACTAAAATTAAGGGTATTGTTTAATATGCTATGATCACACGTGACATGTTAGAGGTTCATTAAGTGAATCCCCCATGTGTATGATCAACTACTCAAGCATTCCATATGAAAGCATGACAGAGTCACCCTCTTGACATGATTTACAAGAAATTGATTACACTTTAGTATTAAAAATTTAATCTAACAAATCATTTAAATAACATGTAAAGGTAAACTCAATTATTGTATAGGTTAAATACTCAAGAATCCAATTTGGAATCAAGCCAGAGTCATATTCTTTCCATGATTTACAAGAATCCAATTATACATTTAACGTAGGATCTGATCTACGAAAGGAGTGTAAAAGCATATAAAGGAAAACTCAATTATTTTATAGGTTAAATACTCAAGAATTCAATTTGGAAGTATGACAAAGTTATCCTCTTCGCATGATTTACAAGAATCCAAATTATACACATAATTGAGGATCTGATCTAGGAAATAAGTGTAAAAAAATGTGTAAAGAAACTAAAAAACTGTGAGCTCTAATGCCTCAAACATAATCAAATTGGAAAATAGAAGAATCTACTTTCTTGAGATTTTCTAGGAAAGCAAAAGATTACATAGTCATTCAAAAACTAATACTAAGAAATAAAATAAATATTAATCTATGAAAGAAAATAAATCTTAATCTATGAAAGAAAATAAATCTCACATATTGTAGATGGCTGATCCAAAAGTATGAGAGATGGTAAGTCGAGATGCTCCATATGTAGGGAAAACCAGGTCAAAGTGAAAGAACACTCATGAGTAAGGTCCCACAATCTAATTCTTTATTCAAAGCTTGAACATAAATCCAAATTTACACATGACATGATAGAAGAAAGCTTCCCCTATTTATACAAAAATTAGGGTTATCTACTCAATAAATGTAGATCCCATAAATATCTACTAGATCCAGAATTGTCTCAACTTATCCCTAAATTCTAGATGCAAATCCTATGACACATCAAGATCTCCATGATCTTTCTCCTTGGAATATGGTCAACCTCTTGAGTTTAAATTCGAATTTGTTCTTGGGAGGTTAGGTAAGACCCTTCTAGAATCTCCAAAATAGGCCTACATATGTCACAAAACTCATAACACAAATATAGATAAATGAAACCATGTTAATTTTCTAGTTTTTAATCGTAAATTCACTTTAAATACATAAAATAAATAACTTTTGAAAACAAGGATCCTAACCCATATATCTATGAAAATGGCTACTTGATGTAGGGTTTTAGGTCAGATAGTTACGAAATGAGAGCTGAATGGTTATGACATAATGGAAATATGTATGAATATGGAAGACAATTTTGAGACATAACAAGTATCCTTCCTAGTTATAGACCACACCCTTGGTGCACTCGGAAACTAAAGCTATGAAAGGCGCAGAGGCCTCATTGCCACAAATTTTCCTCATAATATTCCTCGTAAGAATTTGCGTGGTCAAGTGCACAGTTCTACCAGATATGGAGTAAATTAGATAACCTCGAGTTCCATTGGTTAGCCTCATAGTCATTCTTCATCTTATCCGTGAGCTTCTTTGGATTTTGACCACAAAAACCTTCACGAGGTCTAACCCAAGGAAATGAAGGATTTTAATTCTCCTTATGAGTGTCTCAGTAATGGGGGTTTTCTTCTCCAACCATAAACAATCATTATGCATTAAGCCTAGAAATTGGCGCACACAAATAGTGTTGATAGTATTGCGCCCAAAGTGTAGTACATTAGAATATTGAGTATCCCAGCCTCCTGGATATTGTTCACCCATTTAATCAGCTCCAATCAAATTATTCCTCCTTTATAGGTATGTTGGCATAGATATCTGTTGGGCTCAAACTGTGGGTATTTTCTCTGATAATTAAAATCCTAATCTTCCATTATGAGCCGCGACACCTTGGCCAGTTACTCTCCTTCCACTAATACCTCATCTGGAATCAATGGTGTAAACACCTTGTAGTTTACTGCACCATGGTCTCTCACTACCTACTTAGCCTTCGGCTTCCAGGGAAGAATATATGGAGGCAACCTATAGATTGGCTCAACATCCTCAGCATCAATCTCTTCTGGTAATTCTTCGTCTTGATTGTCACCTGAGTTTATCTCCATGGCCTTTTTCTGTAGATATTGTGTTCCCTTACCATGCTATTTTGGTGGGATTTTCTTCCAGGGCGACTGAATGACGATTGGTTTCTTAGGTTTTTCTGATAGTGTTGCGCCCATAGTCATCTGCCTTCTAGGTGAGCTCAACCCTATGGTGGTTACTCTTGGTGTGGCCGTCATGGTGTGATATGCTCTTGGCTAGATTGTGTGGCTAAGGCATGCCACGATCATTACTTATCTCAATGCTTCAAAACTGTACTCTATCATGTAAAAAATCACTCGACTCTCTTGTAGAAAGAACTCTCACTGCTAACGCTGGGTGCAAAAAAATTTAAATGGGGAACAAGATCCCTTCTTTATAGAAAAATTTCAATTCAAATCACACCATCGCTTTTAGGTGCTCCTCATAAATGTTTATTTGGCAGCATATCCACCTAGATATTCCCATTAATTGCATCCATACCTCTCTTTTTCACACCCAAGTAATTTTCCAATCAACTTTTACTTCGCCAATAGTCATATTATGGATGAACTTTGTGATGCTCATCCGCTTAGTGAAGTCCTGCCTCCCTCGACACAATAAACTCCATTTGAGTGTTCCTTTACACTGTCGTGTAGTACTACAACTATGGTGAAGCCATCCTTCAATAGAATCCTTTTTCTTCTGGTCATCTTGGTACATACAGATTTCTTTTGCCAACACAAGATTGTTGGTCGAGTCTATCCAATCAGGTTGTGCCAACATCCTTGGCTCCTTGGTAATGTGGAATACTCCTACTTTCACTAATTTAAGAGCCTCATTAATTGACCCACAACCATCAACGAAAATATAAGTTAATAAGAACCCATATATCATCTCATCCCAATCCATGGTTACGTGATGCAGTTTTGTTTCAAGATACCATTGTTGATGTATCATATTCAAATAATGAAAGAAAATGTGCACCCATTTTGTCTGATTTTTGGCACCTGAAATTTCATTCCAGTGATCGAAGTGCTAACAAGGATCCTTTTTACCATCATATTCCTATGTGATGTTCGTTCTAACCTCACCTAATCTCATCCTTATAGTTTTGCAACACTACTTCCATCCTCTGAAACTTACCCTCTGCGTGCCCCACCATCCAGTTGGGGTAGACCTCAATGTGATGTCCAAAGCTTTGTATCTCTGGGCCATAGCTACCTTCTTCTCAAATTCCTCAAAAAATAAGACAACAATCCCCATGCCATCATAAAAATAAAAGTCACATGCTTCTGATATGAAAAAATGTATAGATATGGTAACCCTGTTACAATGCTTAGTGGTTAGTTCATGTAAATGATTATGTTAATTCTTTATCTTGTCATCAGGATATGAAACAAACAAACTATCTCACTCCCAACAAATTCTACCATCCACGGTGGAATTGATCTAGTCCTCATGGTCCACAGTAAGCTTATATATCTAATCAATTTCAACATCCCCATACTCATGTTGGACAAGCTCTATATAACGTGAAAATTCAGAAGGATATGATACCACAACAACTCGAGTACCATACTTTTCAAAGATCATCTGCCTCTTCTTCAATTTGATTATAGAATCCATGTCATAAGCCTAGTAAAATCCCAAAAATGTAGTATATGGATTACTATCATCACTGATATAAATCACTTCGAAGTCGACCAACATGGTAGCTCCATCAATATCTACACTAATCCCATGAAATCACCCCATAAAAATGATCTTTTGTTGATTCCCCATTCTCATCTGAATTAGTGACCATTGCAGCTTAGGCCTTCCCATCCTCTCCCATGTATATTTTATCAGAACATTAGCATATGATCCTAGATCCAAAATGGCTTGGTCTCTCTCGGAATCTTCGATCTGCATAGTAAACCCATCTCTCGATCGATTCACTTATTCTTCTTGTATTCTTTTTTTACTGCGCATTGTTCCAGCTACAAAATTTCCTTTCTAGCAAAGTTATCAAGTAACTCCCACAACCCTTCTATATCCCTCTCGTCCTTTAGTAATTTCATAAATGTATGCAAGAAGGATGAAAAGATATACTGATCAACTTCCTCTACTTCGACATTCTCCTTAATCTTGTTCTCCATTGGAAATAGTTGTTGCTGCATTGTAGGTGGCAAAGCTTTAGGAGTCATAAATGTCTTCCTTGCTTCCATGAATGTTTCTTCCTCGTAATGTGCATTAATTACAACATTATTATCTTCAACTTTCCTTACTGAGGTATCTCTCAGATGCTTTTTTCGTTTTGCGCATTTTCCTTCAGTATTTATACCATTTCATGTTACTATGTTAACACTTATATCTACCTAGCACAATTTATCCCTCATAATTTGTATAGTTTAAGTGAGATATTGTTTGCACTTCTCCTACATTTTAGCTAACAAAATAGTACAATGTTCGATTTCATGACCGTATTCTTAATAATACTTACAGGAAGCTAAATTAGGATTCTGACAATCTCTGGCAGAATTTCTAGCTTGTCCATAGTTGTAACATATCATCTGGCCTCATCTATGACATGCGTCTCCTCCTCTATTAGCCAGGTGGCTCCAGAGATTCTCAGGAGACCAAGAGGGCTCAGAAATGGTCAAAATTCAAAGTGGTTGAATTTCTCTCGAACTAGGTTTAGATTTAAGTGCTCATCTCCCTGATTCCAACATTGCGAACATATCTCTAATTAGCCTGTATGGAGAAGTTAGAGAAAGTGAAAGTTTTGGTCAAATTTGGGTAGTGGGCCAGGTTTAATTGTCCCATAAATTTTCCATCAACCGGCAGGGAACCTAGCTCCTGAAAACTGGTGAAATTATGGCCTCCTTAAAAATCCCAATCACCCTTATTTTCGTTAAAGAAAAAAACCAAAAATTAGTTTTAAAAAAGAAAAAAAATTATGAAAATATGAGTGGCGAGATGCTACCCGCTCATGGATCCACATTATATACATAAGGTTTAATGTTTTGTTTGGGTGCGGTTCAACCATGGCAGACCCGCCACCCTGGTAGTGCACAAAGGAGCAGGAGGTTGGGTTTGGGCCACATGGAGTGGACCCTAGCCACCGTAACACATATATAACGTGGCCACGAAATATGGGCTGGTGGGAATTGAACCCACTCGGACACATAGGTTGGACTAATCCATGGGCAGCCCAACCAAACAACGTGCCCTGAACAAAATTCAAATAAAACTTGAAACAAACATTACCAACACTTCAAACATATGCCAAATTTTGTGGGAGGCGAGATTTGATGCCCCGGTTGCCCTTTAAAAAATGGCTACATTTACCACTTCACCAACGTTGCATTCGTGGTTAACTCCACCCAAAAATTATATATAATCCCAAATTCATAGTGCGCCTAACGGAGAGCAGACTGGCATGAAATTAAACTAATACTATTTTTTTTTGCACAGCGGAACCACGAGCCATGGGGAGAGCGGAACCATGCCTAAGGGAATCTTGAGGGCATCAAGAAGATTCCTTGAGGCCCAGAACTTGCCAAAATCCATTTTTGACAAACTTTATGTCAATTTTTCACCTCTCAGCTATAGGTACTCAATGACGATGTACGTTTCAGCAGCAGAGCTTCCCATTTTTCGTCCATTTTCCAGAATGGAGTGATGGTGTCAGATTTTCAAGTGTGGATAGTTGATTTTATGCTTCTCGATGCCATGAATTCGATGGTGCAACCAGATTCAATAACTAATCATGTAGTTCCTCACCCAAATTCATGTGTTGAGGTATATGCAGTATTGATGTCATGTAATTCTCTTATAATTTTTTGTGAGACTTATTATGTTGTTTAGATCCTTCCTTGATGTATGTTGCAGGATCTTTGTTTTTTCTTCATGCGAGATGTATTCACCATGGATTGTTATAATCCATATGTATCCTTGTTGAAGGGATCCTCATCCTCACCTTGTGTGATATCATGTCATGTTGATAGGAGGCCTATTGTGGGTCAGAGTTCTTTTAGCGGAACGTCTCGTGGAGAGACAAACCACTCATGTTGAGGGCATATATCCTTGTATGAAAAAAACATAGTCCATTAACATCATCACCATTTATTGCACTATATTAAATGACCTATGCCATATTGACACTGGACCCAGAGACGTAGCCACACTGGGTGAACTCCGTTATGAACGTCTTGTGTTCTTATGTTGATTTTTTTCTTGTTTCATCTTTCTTAAAGAATTTATGTGTGTTATTTTAATGCTCTTTTCACTGAAGTTCTAACCACATCAGAGAAGTAAAATATCATGGGTAAGTTAGGTATTTTATAGACCCAAATAAAGTGGTATTAGAGCAGCCTTCTCGCTCATGTGAATTGTGAGCGTGAAAAACGATTGAACATGAAGCAATGGACGACGAAAAAGACATGTAGCAGGCCATGTTGAGGATTTCCAAAATGGTGGAAATGATGTATGAAGCTTATGAGAGACGAGAGAAAGAAGAAGCAGAAAGAAATTCTTCATCCACACCTTCCAGTGAATATGTATCTCCTTCATTTCATTCTTATCATTGAAATGAGGAGATCAAACATAGCCTTCAAGAAGACAATGCTGAATTGAAAATTATTCTACGAGAGGACAAAGAGGATAATAAGAGAGTGCAACTTCAATTGCAGGCTGCATAAGTAGCCTTTAAAGAAGTATAGTGCAATGACTAGAGCCTTCAATAAAAGGATGTTGAATTAAGGAAGCTTCTACAAGAATAGAAAGAGGAGAAACACACACTGCAGCTTCAATTGCGAGCCGCGGAAGAGGCCTTGGAGAAATTAAAGTGCAAGAAGGCTTAAAGAAGCCATCATTAGCTATTTTTGAATCAACGTATGAGGTAAAAAATGTTGATTGTTCTTCAGTTTCATCTTCACATGCTATAATTTATGTGGGAA
Organism: Pinus albicaulis; assembly: GCA_034641835.2. Lineage (NCBI taxonomy): Eukaryota > Viridiplantae > Streptophyta > Pinopsida > Pinales > Pinaceae > Pinus > Pinus albicaulis. The sequence continues at coordinate 488,530,007 of CM076574.1, forward strand.
ACATGGAGATACCCATTACAGGAACTAGCATGAGACTCCTTACAAAAATGGGGTATAAGGGAGGAGGACTTGGTGTTTATGGCCAAGGCATAACTCAACCATTGGAGGTTGTGTAGAGACCTTGATCCAGATGTTTGGGATACACCAATGGACATTTCTCAAAGGTATCAGAAGCTTCCAATACATGGTTGAAACCATTGGGGAAAGAGAATGTGGGAACACTTCACCATCATCCTATGACAATGCACATTGCAAAGAAAGAATTGAGGAAAGCTCTCATCACCATGATTGCACCAGAGACCAACAAGAAAGGTATAACAAGTCTCGGTATTATAATTTTCAATTTTATTACAATCATGTCGCTAAAAATTAACATAAATTATGGAATCAAAAAACTTGTATTTTTTGTGGATTACATAACCATGTATTTACTCAGTGCTGGAAGATAGTGGCAGCATGAAAGAGGATGAGGTGTGAAAGGCCTTCTCCACTGTAGGAAAACAATAAGGTAAAATAGGTATGGAGGAAGAACACTCATTTCATTCATTGCGATATAATTTTCCATCAAAGAGCCACGTGTTGAAGGATCCATGCAAAACAACGTCTCAAAGAAAAAGTTGTTATGCATGAACTAGTTGAAATAGTTTCTCGACAAGAAAATGTACCACGGAGAGATAACCCATTCACTTTGATAAGTGAGACATGGTTTTTCTAGGTGTGGTAATGTTTTTTTTCCTTATTTCTGTAAATCATGTGTTGCAATTTAAAATGTAAAAGTGATGATCTGTTTTCCATCACTTGTTAAAAAAAATGATGTTTCAGCCTTGTATTGATATCTTGGGTATTGATTCCATTTTTTTGTATACTTGACAACAGAGTATGTGTTATAAACTCATGGAAAGTATGGGATGTCTAGGTCATAGTTGTTCATGTAATTAAGCATGTAATTTTCAAATATTGTACTGGAGGTTGTAGAGGATGTAGGTGTGAGCTCATCGCTTATGGCTCCGAAGAACAAAGGTGAAGGAGAATGAAGGGTAACATTTCAGGACACTTGTGGTATAGAAAAGGTGCAAAGAAGCTGCAGATTAATTTTCATGATTTTTGTGGACCAAAAGTCCCTCAGTGGGGAGGATTGATCCAAGTGGCTCCAGACACCTTCAGGAGACCAAGAGGGCTCAGAAATTTCAAAATTCAAAGTCGTGAGATTGCTCTCGAACTAGGTTCAAATTGAAGTTCTTCCCGACTTGATTCTAACGATTCAAACAAATCTCCAATCTGAGCCCGTATGGAGAAGTTAGAGAGAGTCAAATTTTTGGTCAAAGTTGGATAGTGGATGAGGCGTAAGTGTCCCATAAATTCACCATCAACCAGTAGGGAACTTAGCTCTCGAAAATGGGCGAAATTTTTTCCTCTTTAAAAATCCCAATGACCATTATTCTTTTTAAAGCCAAAAACTAACAATTAGTTTTAAAAATGAAAACAAAATATGAAAATATGGGTGGTGAGCTGCCCCCTGTTCCACCCCCGCATGGATCCATGTTATATACTTTATGTTGAATGGTTGGTTTTGGGGTTGGACACCCCCGACGGACCCGCCACCCTGGTAGCGCATAAAGTAGGAGGAGGTTTGTTTAGGGTTGCGTGGAATGGACCCTGGCAACCATAAAACATATATAAATTTGCCACAAAAACAATACGACCCATGGGTGGACCAACCAAACAATACGACCCAAACAAAATTCGAACCAAAACTTCAAACAAAGATTACCAACATTTCAAATAAATGTCGGATTTTGTGGGAGGCAGGAATTAATCCCCCAACTTCCTCTTAGAAAATTTCTACATTTACCACAGCACAAGCAATGCATTTGTGGTTATCTCCACCTAAAAATTATATATAGGCCCAAATTTGCAGTGCGCCCAATAGATACCAGAGTGGCACGGAGTTAGAAAATTATTGTTTTTTATTTGCAGGGTGGAACCATGAGCCATGGGGACACTGGAACCATGCCCGAGGGAATCTTGAGGGCATCAAGAAGATTCCTTGAGGCCCAAAACTTACTAGAGTCCATTTTTGACAAAATTTATGTCGATTTTACACCTCTCGATGACAGGAAATCAGTGGTGATGTCAATTTCTGTAGTAGAGCTTCCCATTTCTTTTTCCATTTTAAATATTGGAGTGACTGTGTGAGATTCTCAATTGTCAACAAAATATTTTATGCCTCTCGATGCCATGAATTAGATGGTGCAGCCAGATTCAGCATCTTAGCATCCACTTCTTTATCCAACTTTGGGGGTTCAGGTATATGGAGTATTGACGTCATGTACTTATTTTATCATTTTTTGAATTATGTTAAGTGTTTTCAGATGTTATTAATTGAATGGTGTTATACCGATATAAATGTGAATGCATGAATCTATGAAGTTACTTTTGAAATAAAGATTTTCTAGAATTTATGTGATTAATAGTTTTCCCTCACGCATTGGATTCGCTGAAAACTAGATAAATATAAATTGTGAGTTAGAATAGTGTCTTTCATCAGAATTTTAAAATGAAGAGTAATTGTTTGCTGTTATTATTTTCTCAACGGTTAAATTATGATAGTGATCGAAATAGTAGTCATTGTGCACTTTTCCATAGCCTAAGACTTTATTATTGCATATAATTTTCTGATAGCATTGAAGTAAAAGACAATCCCAGGTTGATAAAATTAATGATAAAAGGTTAAGATATATTTTCTGGATTCATCTTAGTGCCCAACATTTTGGTGCCGTTTCCGGGGAGGCTGTCAAATTAAAATTTGTGTCTCTAAAAGGTCAACTATTGAATATGGAAGGTAAGAACCTACACTCACGTTAAGTAAAAATCTTGTGCCCAGCACCCACTTTCAGTCGACGCGATTAGGCTATATAAGTGTGTATCTAGTTTTTTCTTGATTTTCAGTAGACCATGTATTCAGTTTTTCTTTTTTTCTGATTTAAAGGAGTGATGCAATTGTGTATCTAATTTATTTTTCTGTTTGACATAAGAATGTATTTAATTCGTTTCCCGATTTCAACTATTAATGTGTAATAAATATTCAATGTAAGTGTTTATGAATAAGAAAAATAATCAGGTAGTAATATAACAGAAACCATCAACAAAAACCAAAAAAACCCAGTGACCGGTGAGCCTTGGAAGAACGACCTTAATGGACAAAATTATTTGAAAATCTGAGTCTCAAGCATCAGTAGGACCTCGAACAAAATTTGGGAAGGGCTCTACATCAATCCCTCAAGTGGAAGAATCACCAACTATAGCTCATGCTGAGATTGACAGCAAACTGAAGGATCTGAGCAAAGCTTTAAAAACACATTTGTTTGGCATTCTAGTACTTGACAAGAGGGAAATTATTGTAATTTAAAACAAGAAGAAGGAGAAACGAGTGGAGCAGACTATACTTTGGTTATATATCTCCTATGATCTTCATAGAAGGAAACACGCTAGAGATTCGAGACATAAGAAGGATAGTGAAAACCCCTAGGGAGTTGAGTAATATCGATAACTCCCCTGCTCAAATAATACCTCATGACCAAGAAATCCCTTAAAATTATTGGTATATATTCGTTCAGATTGAAACTCAGGCACAAAAATACTAGACCTCGATAGTATAATATCCTATTGTTGATCTGGTGGCTAATGCCCCGAGGAAGGCCATCCCTTTACAAAATATTCCAACTTTCCATGGGATGACTTCAGATGATCCAGATCCCTTCTTATTTGAATTTTATGTCTTCTGTAGAGATTATGATTATGCCATTGATCCGCAGAGATTACATATTCGCTTCTACTTTGAAAGGGGCAGTATTACGATGGTTTATGGGCCTAGGAGGGGGCACTATCGATTCTTGGGATGCAATGAAAAATTCCTTTCTTACAAATAATCAAGATTATTGTTGATCAAGGGATCTAAAAGATGAAATATTTAAAATGACTGCAAAAAGAAATGAAACTTTAGTTGAGTTGACAGAAACATTGAATTTAATGGGTAACGTGATATCTATCACAAAGAATATGAAAAAATTATTAAGCTGTGTAGCATGTGTTCACGTGGAAATACACGAGCCAAATCTAGAGTACCGAATCCCTTGACCAGAATCATCAAAACCACTGGAGGAGGTGTAACACACACTGAAATTTGTAATATTTTAGAAGATTTTAAAGCTGATATTTTGGGCACACTAGCTAAAAAAATAGATTTTTTGTGGGATAAACAAAATCAAGTTGAGGCAGAATGAGCAATGTCCATATTCTATCTACAACGCTGAAAGAATCACATGGAGAGGGAATGCCCGATGGACATGGTTTCAACCTATGCTATTTTAACTAAAGAGCATTCAACGGATCAATGTCCATCACTTCAAGGATTAAAATTTGTACTCAATGAAGCCGAGGAGGAAATTGAAAATGTATACCTAATGGCTCAACATAGACAATGGTGATCATGTCCTCCATAAATAATGCAATACCCCTCCTCATTTTATTCTGGACAATATGTCCAACAACAGAATCTTGGAAATGCATGGCAGGGACAATCACCCTTTAACTCTGTTTAGAAATATCAATCATATCCAACTTTACCATGGATGAATCAATCATTTGTTGGATCACCATGGCCAAATCCTCAATATCCTTCCCCATTATGGAAAAATTCAGTCACTAACTCCTATCCCTCGCAATGGTCAAACACACTTGAAAAAATTCGTTATGGCCTCCAAACTAGCAGCATCCTGCGGGATTCGTAAATCCACCCGGGGGTTGATCGCTCAATATCAACCCACACTCCTAGACACATTTCGGTTACCTCCTAATCCTCAACCTCCAATGCGTCCTCAATAGCTGGCTCAATCGAATCCTTACCCCAACAATATACCTATCTAGTATGTGCAAATCATTGAAAATATTGTCTACGAATTGAATCCTTTGGGATGTAATGAGCTTCGACTATGGTCTCGACATATTGTCTCTCCTGAAGAAAATTAGAATGATCAATAAAATAGTAAAGAATAACAGACTATGCTAAATCCTTCGTCTGTAGTTTTTTGAGAAACAAAGCCAAAATAAAACACAATTAAGAAACAAAACCCTAAAAAAAATCATAGCCTCCTCCCCTCCATTCCCTGAAAGACTCATGATAACCAAACTAGAAATTTACTCTGAGTTTGATATTTTAGGGGAGTTGAAAAATTGTGTATGAAGATTCCACTCTTGTAGGCTATACGAGATATCTTGATCTATTCCAAAATGATCAAGGAGTTATGTGCAAAGAAACCTGGGAGAAAACCAAAAGATCCACCCATGGCTCACGTTGTAGGAACACTATCTGACCTCATTAAATGAAAAATGATTCATGTTAAATATGAAAATCTAGAAATCGTAGTCGTAACTATACAAATACATGGCTACACTTTTACAAACACGTTGGTATATTTAGGAGCAACTATTAATCTTCTGACCTGTGAGACTTGTAATATCTTGGGTATCATAACTTTAAAACCAACTTTAACCTTGTTAGAATTAACTAATAGGTAAGTGGTCAAACCTGAAGGAACTGTGGAAGATATCATGGTCTCTCTAGACTCCTAAGAATCTCTTGTAGACTTCTTGGTCATCAATCCAAGAAGTAGACTGGATGGACATCCACTGATAGTACCAGGAATGCCATGGTTATTAACAATAGATGCATATATAGGATTTAGAGATGGAAACATGTCTATTGTGATAGGAAACATCGTCAAGAATATTATTATTTATCCTTTGGCTAAGATAAATCTGCCTGCTGTAAATTTTCAGTTACGCCTTCCTAGATATCAAGAAGAAAATTTGCTTTTGCCCCCTTCCCTAGATGAAGCTTTGGGACTTAAAAATCAATTAGAAGATGATGTAATCAACAACTTCATCAATAAACCAACTATTATTAGAAACCCAACGTGCCAAATTCTAGAATCTCTGCTTGATAATGATTCTCAAGGAGACCCCTTAGAACAATTAAATGACAATAATATTCCCGCAACTGTTGTCCATAATAACATTCCAATTGAAATAGGAACAGGAAAAACCCTTCATATTAATGTTGGTCTGGAAAAATATTAGCAACAAAGATTAAGTGAGGTTCTCCACAAATACAAGCAAGATTTTTCCTGGGAATATTCAAACATGAAAGGTATCGACCTGCAGCTGTGCACCCATCACATCTATATTGAGAAATACACCCACCTTATTTGGCAGCACCAGAGGAGGTTGAATCTACACCTCAAACACATTGTGAAACAATAATTTCTTAAATTGTTGGATTTAAAATTCATATACCCAATTTCAGATAGCTAGTGGGTTTGCCCGTTGGTAGTTGTCCACAAGAAAAACAGGAAATGGGGGATTTGTGTAGATGACATAGAACTTAATAAGGCTACCCAAAAAACCCATTTTCCCCTTCCTTTCATAGACCAAGTCCTTGATACTTTAACTTGAAAGAAATTCTTTTCATTCCTACATGGTTTCAGTGGCTACAATCAGATTCAGATTGGTCTAGAAGACCAAGATAAAACTATGTTTACTTGTCCACGGGGGACATTCGCTTATAGGGTTCTACCCTTTGGGATATGAAATGCTGCCAAACATTCCAAACTGAAATACTAAGTATTTTCTCTGACCCAATTAATACGGGACTTGAATTGAATGTTGACGATTTTACCCCATTTGGGGATGATTTTGCTCAATCTCTGAAAAATTTAGAAAAATTCCTTGAACGATGTATCGCTACTAGATTGAGTTTAAGTAATGAAAAATTCCATATGATGATCACTGAATGTGTAGTTTTAGGGCATTACATTTCTGCTACAGGAATGTAGGTGGATCCAAATAGGATTCAGGTAATCCTTAAACTTCCTATGCCCCACACAAAAACATAGGTACGATTTTTTCTCGGCTATGCAGGGTATTATCGTAGATTTATAGAATGTTTTTCTAAGATAGATACACCTTTATACACTTTAACACGCAATATTGAATTGGAATGGTATGATAATTGTGATATTGCATTTGTAGGTCTCAAAGAATTACGCTAGATAGCGCTAGTATTAGGAGTACCAAACGAGGAACTACCTTTTCATATCTCCTCTGATGTATCAGACACAAACATAGGCATTGTTATGGGGAAAGAAGAGGATAAAAACCTTATGCTATCTAGTACATCAGAAAAAACCTCACTCTTGTTGAGTTAAATTATACAGTAACAGAAAAATTATTTTTAGTTATTATTCATGCTTTAATAAGTTTAAACATTATATAACAGGGTATCGATTTTTTATATATACTGGCCACTCCGTCATTAGGTACTTAGCTAATAAAACCATTATTAATGCTCAGGTAACTCGATAGTTATTTTTGTTACAGGAATTCAATATCAACATCAAGGATCAACTAGGGAAAGAAAAATTAATGGCAGACTTCCTATCTCGAGTACCTAAATTAGATGAACGTCAACGAAAAAATTACAAATTTCCATATGAGCATATATTTGTCTTGAAAATAAAAACACCGTAGTACACTGAAGTGGAGAAATACTTGGTGACAGGAAAATTACCAACACATTTGTGACCATGAGAGAGGAAGTTGATCATACAATGCAACACATGCTTTTCCTGGATTGGTGGCTACCTTTTCCACACTGGTTCTGACTTTCAAATTCGAAGGTGCACCAAAGAAGATGAAGTTTTTGATATTCTAAGGGCTTTCCATGACGGACCCTCCAGAGGACACTTTTTAGATTTCCGAACTGGACATAAATTTCTTCAAATGGGCTTGTAATGGACCACAATATTTAGAGATCTGAAAAAATATGCTCAGGCCTGTGATAGTTTTCAAAGAATGGGTCATCATGACCAAGTTGATGAAATTCCCTTACAACCGCAAGTGGTGGTAGAACCAATAGAAAGATGGCTATTTGACTTTGTTGGTCCCTTTAACTTGCCATCAAATCAGAAAGTGTACATATTGGTTTGCACAGATTATGTAACGAAATGGGTCGAAGAAGTAGCATTGTCGAGAGCTATGGAGGAGGCAGTGACTAATTTCTTGTTTGAAACATTTGTATGATATGGATTACCAAGGGAGGTAATAACAGATGGAGGGTCGTAGTTCACAAGTCAACAATTGTGGCCACTCTTTGGAATTATCATATCAAACATAGAATTACTTCCCCATATCACCCTCAGGAAAACAAAGAAGTGGAAAGAACTAAAAATGTCTTGGAATCAATTCTAACTAAAAAAGTATCTACAAATCATTGAATTTGGGCAAAAAAACTCCCTGAAACACTCCCTCTTGTAGCACTTCATGTAGTTGACCCGTAGCATTGTTTTCTTCAACCATATTTTCTCCAGATTATGACCCTTGCATATTGAAGTTGAATAGTGGCCCACCAACCTTGATTTCATGATCATGGAGGACTCTAATACCACAACAACCCTATCCTCTCTTGACTGTAAAAATAAGATAACAAATAGAGTTGGATTTTTTTTTCATAATTGTGTTGAATATTGAATTTTTCATTTTCAATCAATTGCGCAAATAGATCAATGATTCATACAAGTAGCATGTTAATTTTAGAGTATCATGGTTTTATTTTGAAACAACACTATATGTCTCCTTTAGTGGAATTTCAACAACATTTACATTGAACGAATGAGATTTTCACTTCCGTAGTTAGAATCACGCTCATCTCCTTGACATCATGACATGATTTTCTATTTGTATTTAGTTGAAAGCGTGGTCTCTTAACACCTTGTTTTGACCTCATGATTGAGGGTGTCATGAGTAGAATCATACTTATTGTCTCTAAGTTTGTACGAATCTCGGGTTCATAATTTAAGTTAAGAAGCCCTTGGAAGTTGCAACATCCTTAGTGAAATACCTGGGATTGCCAATTTTTGGCAGTGTTAACAAGGAGGTGTCTAAGTAGGTGTTTTTTCTACCTAAGAGTTACTTTTTTTTAATGTTGTAGATTAGTCTTATTTTTTTGGAAAAATTGAATAATTGAAAAATGAAAAGCTAGTTCTTTCATGCGTCATAGGAGTAGGGATAGTAAATGGAAATACTTACCGAAAACCAAAACCCCTTCAAGAGGTTAACATTTATTCTTCTTTAGTAACTGTGAACTTCCGTCTCTGACTATAGGGGAGTTAAAACACCCTCTAGGTGAACAACTTGAAATTTTTGAGGAGCCCATATGGGATGAAGAAACTATCTGACCTACCCAAACAATGGATGAAAACATGCAAAATGAGCTGTTCCATATCATAGAAGACAATGGGGAGGACACAATTAATAATATAAGACTTGTTTCCCTTACACATTTCCATGGCCTAACCTAAGAGGATATTAATACCCTTATGTTTGAATTTTAATTTTCTATAGGAACTATAGCTATTCCATCGATGAATAGAAGCTAAAGTTATTTCCATCTACCCACAAATATGTAGGCTTGTGTTGGTTTATGAGTTTACCTTTACACAACATGACTAACTATTACCAAAAGAAAAAATCCTTCAATGAAAATTACAAGGATTACTATAGGTCTAAAGAAACAAAGGAGGAGATATTTAGGATGGCCCTTGGACCTAATGAATCCCTAGAGGACTATGAGGAATGATACCAACTCAATTATAGGAGGGATAACTATATCCCCTATCTTGAGTCCCTTAAGCTAGTTATTCTTTGAGGGACTAGGGAGGATGTAATTGAAGCGCTCAACATTTTTTCTGGAGGATATATATACCAATTTATTTATGATGACATCAAAACAATATTCAAGAACCAATTTAGGGCTTGTAGGAAAAAGGGTAGGTCTAGCCAAACCCTTATCAGTTTCTCTCCCTCTACAACAACCATCAAGCATTAGATAGGAATTATGTTGGAGGATTTTAAGAGTGAAATGTTTTATACCTTTCCCCTGCAAATGGATACCATGAAAATCAAAAGGAAGCAAGAGGATGTAGAAATGCCACTAGCTATATTCTTCCCTAGATGCACTATGAGATATCCTTGGAATGATTTCCCACTTAATGTCATAGAAGTCTGCTCAATTTTTGAAGAAAACCATGCAACATAGAAATTTCCCTTTCTAATAGGCCTAAAGGCTATATAACAAGGGGTAGAAGGTGGTTGATAAAAACTCTACTTTAGTAACCAAAGGAGGCCTCAAGGCCCTTATCCATATCGACAGGCCATGCAAGGTGCACACTATCATCATTAAAATCAAAATCATCATGCACCTTTTCACCCTTGCTATCCTTCCACTCACCAATCATGGTCCACACCTCCTCTGTGGCTTTATGCTCCTCAATATTTTCCTCGGCCTATCAAATCTCCTTTTCAACCACATCCACCCCAATCTTCCCAATGTGGAAACCCCTCACTAGGGTGGAGGCCTCAAAAAACCCAACCTCTTGCTTTATTCTTGAACCTCAACCATAATCATGACTTCCTAACCATACTCCACCTAATAAACCTAAAATGCCTCCTCAAAAAATTTTTAACAAAAAAAATAAACATGCACAACAAGTTTACAGTGAAGAGACATCATATCGTGCTTATGCTCTTGAAATCTAAGAGATCAAAATTTTGTCTGGGGTGGTTCTCACAGATAATCACCCACCTTCTCCACATGGAAGGTTTGAAGAGAAGACGGAATAGATTTCCCCTCAAGCCCATGAACCCCGTTACCTTGAAAGGTCGGTTAACCATAAACAACAAACTCTAGAAGAGGATAAACAACTATGAGAATTAAGGAACTTGTGTGTCAAAATACCTGTTCTCCAGGCCATCAAGGATATCCCAATTTTAAAAAATATTGTCAAGAATGTTTCAAAAGTATTTGTAGAAGAAGAAGAGATACCCCCACATTTATAGGGGGATTGAAACTTCATGAATATGACCTTATTGACCATAACTTACAAAATAAACCTCCCACCTACATTCAAGTTGATGAACTAATAAAGGAATCAGAAGGTAGTCCTTGGAATAATTTTTTCTCTGCTTAATCCACCCAAGAACATGTCAAGGTTGTGAAAATTATACCATCTAGAACTATAAGGATCAACCCCTCTCTCTCAATCGAATAGGAGGAGAAATTATCAAGTGTGTTGAGGAAAGACCTCTATCCTTTTTCTTCATATTATAAGGAAATGAAGGGTGTGAATCCCTCATTCTGTAGTCATCATATCTACATTAAAGGGGGATGCAAGGTTATCTTACAACCCTATAGAAGGATCAACCGATCTCTTAAGGACATTATGAAAGAGGAACAACAAAAGATACTAGATTTAGGGTTCATATATCCCATTTTAGATAGTGAGTGGGTATCCACTCTTGTTTTAGTCCCTAAAAAAATTGGGAAGTGTAGGAACTCTATTTACTATAGAGAAATTAGAAAGGGTACAAAGAAGGGCCATTTTTGTTTTCCCCTCATTAACCAAATCCTATATGGCCTCGCAGGGAAGAAATTATTCTCCTTATTTGATGGATTTAGTGGGTACAACCAAATATAGATCATTCTCGAAGACCAAGGGAAATCTACATTCACATGTCCTTGTGGTACATTTTCCCATAGAGTCCTTCCATTTGGTCTGCGCGATGCCCCTGCTACCTTCGAAAGGGAAGTTATATGTATCTTTAGTTAACTTTTCCGTGACACAGTTGAGATATACATCGATGACTTTGTTGGTTATGGATGTGACTTCCAGGAAGCTCTATATAACCTATGAAAAGTACTAACCAAATTCATTGAAATGAATCTTTCATTGAATCCAAAGAAAGGTGATTTTTTGATGAATGCATGGATTTTCCTTGGCCATTCCATATCCAAGGAAGGGATACGGGTTGACCCAAACAAAATTTCCATCAATAAAAGATTCCCTATCGCCCATAAACAGAGAGATGACTGGAGCTTCCCTGGATTAACTGGGTATTATAAAAGGTTCATTAAAGACTTTAGTAAACTTTATTCACCTTTGTTTCAACTTCTGGTAAAATATTTAAAATTTTATTGCACACACAATTATCAGGAATCCGTCAAAGTGCTAAAAGAAAAGATCACCACTGCACCCATCCTCATGGATCCCAATTAGGCATTACCTTTCCATATACACATGTAGGCCTCATACAAGGTTGTATGGTCTACCCTAGGACACATGGAAGAAAAATTACCTTATGATATCTATTTCATCTATAAGAATATTTATAAAGCTAAGCTAAATTATACAATCACTGAAAATGAAATCTTGGATGTGGTACATTCTTTGAAGAGGTTTAATTACATCGCTGGTTATCAAACTTTTATTCACTCTAACCATGCCAAAATCATGTATTTAGTGAATAAACCTGATGTCAATGCTAGTATAATTAAATGGTTATTGTTATTGAAAAAATTTTATTTAACTGTTGTCGACAAACCAGGAAAAGAGAATGTGGTTACAGATTCTTGTCAACACTAACCATGCATGTAGAAAATGAAGAAAGGGTAGATGATCAACTCCCAGATTAACACTCTTTTCCATCTTGGTGCTCTCTCCTTGGTTTTCTGATACATACAACTAATTGGTTACCGAAAGGTTCCCTCCAAATGTATCCTCCATGGAGAAAATAAATATTTTTATGAAATTGACCCATTCACTTGGATTGGGTGAAATCTCTTCAATTTGGGGCCAAATCATACCTTGAAGAGATTTCTGATCGAAAACGAGGTATTTGACATCCTCTTAGCATGCCATCATGGAACTTATGGAAGCCATTTTGTTTCTAAAATTAGAACGTTCAAATTTTTACAACGAGGTTACTACTGACCCACTTTGTATCAGACGCGAGGTACAACACCAAGTGTGATCAGTGTGAAAGGATGGGTAAGCCTATATATAAGGATGAATTTTCATTACAACCTCAAGCGACTCTAGAGCCATTTGAGAGGTGGGGCATGTATTTCATTGGGCCCATGACTGCCTATCGTGAAAAAATAAGTATATCATTTTGTGCACAGATTACCTCACTAAATGGGCTGAAATAAAGGAATTTAAGGTAGAAAATAAGAAGAAGGTGGCTGATTTAGTAAGGGAGAACATATTTTACAAGTTTGTTTTTCCAAGAGAGTTAGTCGTTGATCAAGGAGTATAATTCACATCAAATTTGATTGAAGATGTCATGAGGTATCACAACATCAAGAATAGGATATCTGCTACCTATCACCCTCAGGAAAATAGGGAAGTGGAGGTCACAAATACAAAATCTGAGAACATTCCAACGAAGCTTCTTAGAAACAATAGAAAATGTTGGGAAAAAGGAATTGCAGAAGCCACTTGGGACTACAACACAACTTGGAATACCACCAATGGATTTACTCCATTCGAACTAGTCTATGGGAAGAAGGCCCTATTATCCACTGAGTTTGAATACAACACCTTAATGATGGAAATTCAGTAAGACTTGGACTTCACTACAACACAACACGAAATAGAATAATTTTGAGGTCTAAAATGGAACTCCTAAGGAAATTATAAAATAATAGTGGAAATAATAAAAGAAGATTAGATTACATAATAAAATTCTAGACGGAAAAAACAAAAAGCTACTTTTTCAACTTGTATTTTCAACTTATCTCCCTATGGGTTTACTCAAATTTCAAGTGGGAACACTTGTTGGATGCATATTTTTATTCCTCATCCAAGAAGTACCCATGTTTCATACTTTATATGGACCCTTCTACATTAAAAATGAAAAATACATGAAAAAAGTTATCGGAATAATATTTTTTCATGTATTTCTCATTTTTTGTCTAGAAAGGTTAATCAAAAGTATGGAACATGGGTACTCCTTGGATGGGGAATTAAATTTTACATCCAGAAAGTACTACCATTCTAAATTTTAGTTAAACCTTAGGGAGATAAGTTGAAAATATGAGTTGAAAAAAATAGTTTTATTATTTTGTTATTTTGTTAATATTTTAATTTTTTACTCCAAAAATGAAGAATCATCCCCAATGGTTGACATAATCATATTGAATCATATTGGTTCTTATAAAGTTTATTTTGGTTGTACATTTTCTTTAGGAGACCCATTTTAGACATCAAAATTCCACTAATAAGAGGCTGCTCCAACTGAATCATTTTGATGAATTTAGGCTACAAGCTCTCCTGCACACTGAGGTAATCCAACTACAAATGAGGTTTGACATGAAAACAAAAATTAGGGAGAATACTTTCTAGGAAGGTTATTTGGCCCTTTTGGATGACTCTAGATTCAAGGATTTCAAGGGCAAGTTATTTACAAGATGGTTGGGTCCCTATTTAGCTTAAATATTTCATAAGAATGAGCTTGTATAAATCATAAAAAATGATGAGGAAGGAATTCCCTTACTTATCAATGGTTACAAGTTGAAGTTTAATAAAAGGCCTTTATCCAAGGAATGTTTGATTATTTCAATAAAAAGGGAATTGAATGTGATTACGGGCTTACATCCCTCAGTCCACAAAGCTTCTAAAAAAGAGAAAAATAAGAAAAATAAAGGGCCTAGATGAAAACCTTCATGAGGCATATAAGGCAAAATATAGGTTTGAAAACCTACATGAGGTAGCCTAAGAGAAAAAATAAAAAATAAAAATAAAAGATAACATGAAAAAATCCACAGGTGAAAACCTCCTCTAAGACGTCTAGGATAGGCATGCAGGTTGAAAACCTCTACATAGGCAGTTTTGCATGTCTCAAAAAAAAGAGAAAGTAAAAAAAAATAATACATAAGGGAGGAGTCCTCACACCAATTTGACTAACATCTCTCTTTTTCAAGACATCAGAGAGTTATAATAAAAATGGTTACAAAACAGATTCAACAGATTCATTTTTCCATTTTTCCCAGTTATCCATTACATTTACATCCTCTTCACTCACCTCCATACCTCTCTCCATCATATATCCAACAATTGGAACATGTTTTTCTTTCTTTTTGAGGTGCTATAGGACTATCCTGAACTGCTAGAGGATTGTCCTAAATTGCTATAGGAGAAACCTAAAAACATATAGGAGGAAGATATAATTAGAGAAATGGGCTAAAAAGGTTATGTTTTCCTTAGGAAATGTTCAAATATGTCCAGGAAAATTCCTTCATCACTCGTCCACTCCATATAAACAAAACTCATCCTCAAAATTCCACTTTCCCATACATAAAAAACCGAGAAAGATAATTTTTCCTTCAAAGTTTTCACCACACACACCACCCTCTCATGATTCTAATATTGTCCTTATACCTCCTATTATTTATTTTAGTTCCTGAATGCAATGAGAGGTCTTGAGGAGAAGCAAAGTGACTACTACAGGAAGGCTATCCCTGTTGTATCATCTAGCATAGTTGTGAAAAAATCCTAAATAATTTTTTATTTACAAATTCATGTAGAAGATCGAGTCAACCTAAGGAATCATGAGGCCAATTATGAATATGAGAAGGGACATACCATCCCTAGAGAGTAGATTTTAGGTCATCCTTCCATTCCAACTGCAGAAGAATGATCATTGAAAAGAGGAATGCACAAAAAAATATTTATTTCATCAGTCAAGAATCATCATGCAATAAAAACCTATGCAGAATAAAACAAAGGAAATAAACACATTCAAAATCATCTTGTTATGTAACACAAAAACAACATGCAAGCATCTCTAAAAATTCTACATCATAGGTAGGATCGGGTCTGACACCCCTAATCTCTTCCTTATGAAAATAATGGGAAAAAATATGTTTAATGATCGAGAATGGAATTTTTATGGGTTGGAGGTGGTCAATAAACTTGGCCACCTTCGATTCATTAAATGTAGTTTACTCAGCCACTATGCAACATGGGAAAGTTAACTTAAGTGGGGTGATAATTACCAGGAGTGGGGAAAATGGTTAGAAAATGAAACTCGTGCAAGAGAAAAGTCACCAAAGCACTCTAATCCTTTACCACAAAAAGGAATAAAAAGTGGAAGGATCGACTCCAACTTCTTAATAACTCATTTCTAGAAAAAAATGGAAAAGGACAAACATGATGCTACTAGATATTGCCCAGTGTGCCACTGAGTTGCCATAGAGTATGCTTTGATATGCTACAGGACGGTTTGAATTACAATAGGAGCACATAAAGGAATCTATAGGGGAGAATTAAGGGGATAAAAGGACCCAAAACCAACAGATATTGACATCAAACCCTCACGAATAGAAGAGAGTTGTATTGAAAAAAGTAAGTGGCACCCTCCCTATCCAATTACCATACACATGCATGAGTAATTATGCTTGAATCAGGTGTCGTTTAGAAAAAAATTGTACAATAGATTCCTTTGAAATTTATTAAATGAGAAGGAAAGATAGGGACAAAGAAAAGTTCCTTTTTTTCATAGAAAAATGGTCATCGTTCTCCTCCTATGTTCAAAAGGAAAATTTTACACTATCTCCGAACCTGAGACTTTTCTAAGGCAAACATTGATAATACACCCAAAATAACATTGAGAAGGAGAGGTAGGAGAAATGGGGGCAGGTTACAAGAGAGGATAACCCATAGACACAAAAATAATCCATTAACAACCCCCTATTTTGGACATGTTCTTGAGACATCAATGGATGGGATTATTTGGGAAATTAATGGGATATGATGAGGAGATAATTCAAGAATTTTTCATAGCCCTCAAATGTCATAAAGGAAATAGATCCACTCCATTTTTTTATAGGACTTACAATACATTTGAGTTTATAACTTATAAGTAGAATAACCATGATACCCTTAAGAGTTCGATGGAGCAAGTAAGATAAGGGAATATTTGTTTCATCTAGAAAAAAAATATTCCTCCATAGAGAGAATCTATGGAAAAAAATGGAGGAAGACGAGAGATCCTCTATTACCCTTGGCATGAAGTAGTTTGTAAAATCCTCAAATACATATTCTGTGAGGGGAGGTTGATAATTTCGTATGCCAACCAATTTAAGTTTCTCTATGACCTAAGGTTCTAGACACAATTACTTGTTCTAAATAGACTTGGTATACCACATTTCCTCTTACATACCATCATTTAAATTATCCAAAACGTGAGGGAATAGAAGCACCTGCAGATTCCCCATTTTGGCCTTAGCAAAATAATTTTTATGGATTCCTTGAGACAGCTAAGGAACCTTGTTATGTGGACTGACTTCATAGTCATGGAAAAATATATTTTCATTCAAATAGAGGCCATCACATCCACACACCAAGAAGAAACACCGACATCTACTACTGAGGTGGGGAAGCGAAGCAAGGTGAGAAGAAAGATGAAAATAAACAAGAGAAGGAGAAATAAAATAGCCGAGGAATATAACCCTAAGGTGCCCTCCAAACGTTAAGGGACAAAAATGCAACGGAAAAAAATGTCTCTCACTAGGAAACACAAATCAACAAGTGGTTTCCACATTGGTCACATTTGGAGCACTTGTCTAGTCGAAAATAAGGTGGCCAGTGAAAGGCCCCTTGTACTTCAAAATAAGGAAGAGCACCAGGATAAGGAAAGTGAAGCCTCAACCTTGTTAAAAATTCCTTATCACTATTGATGAATCAGTAAGCAAAAAGAAATAAGTGGGACCTAGTGAAAGGAATATTGAAAAGGTTACCTTTCCTAAAGCGAAAATTAGACCAATTGTGACACCCATGGGGTGGCCTACCACTAGATTAGTCACAGATAAGAGGATCAAACAAAATTATTCCCTGATACAAGGGAAAACATTGGAGGTACATGAAAGAACAAGAGAACTACAAGAGAAATAGGGAAAACAACCAGATAAACAAGGAAGCATAATAGATAACACATTATGAGGATACAAGGAGCAACACCTTCTTTAACCAATTGATAAATCTAAAAAAAAAAGGTTCAATGGCAGAGCACATTGAGGACCTCATAAAATTGAATATCAGGGTATCAAATATTTCAGGGGATCATAAGATATATTTCTTCATTGGGACATTAAAGGATAACATCCAATAGGAGGTTCGCCTTTTGGAATCTGATTCATTGGAGAAGCCATTTAGGGCGGCACGAAAAGTTGAAAACAAAATTATGAAAACAAGGAAATACACCAATCACAACTATAAATATGGAATTGTTGTTGCTCCTAGCCTTCCATAACCCAGAAGGTTGACATCAAAATGATTGGAGGAAAGAATAACGTAAGCGGTTTGTTACAAATATGATATAAAATACACTAAAGGTCATACGTATGTTGAGAAGAAATTGATTTACATAGGTTGTGAAGAGGAGGAAGAAAAGGAACAATAAAATTCAAAAGAAAAGGATATACACCCGGAAGCAACCCTAGATAAAGTAGAAATGAATCCGATGATATCTTGTAACTCGTTGGTAAGAATTACCACTTCTCAAACTCTCAAGGTAGAAGGACATATCAAAAATAAAAAGGTAATAGTGTTGATTGATTTGGGTAGTCCCCATAATTTTATTCTTTCTAAGATAGCCAAGGAATTAAATTTATTCCTATATCAAACACCAAAGTGTCAAGTTATGGTTTCAAATTGAGGAACTCTAAAGTGCTATAGAAAGTTCCATAATCTCAAGTTAACCATGGCAGAATATGTATTGAATAGTCCAATGCTTTTTATTCGAATGGGTGGTGTTTATGTTGTACTAGGAGTCCAAAGGTTACAATCCTTGGGGACAATAGTTTTTAATTCTCAAGAAATTTTCTTGAATTTTTTATTGGAAGGAAAGGAAGTTGAACGGGGTATTGCAAGGAAACCAGGAAAGATAATGAGTTCTAATCTCATGAAAAAAATTCTAAAGAAAGGAAAATGAGGTATAATTTCACAATTATGCTCGTTATAGGTTTAAGTAGTTGAAGATGACATAGAGAATCAACAACAATTTCTGCAACTCTTAAAGGATAGTCTGACTTTGGTGCAGAATCAAATGAAACACAAGGAAAATCAACATCGCAACAAAAGAAGTTTTTAGGTAGGAGACTGGTTATTTCTACAGCTACAACCATACAAACCACTACTCCTCAATAAAGCTAAAAGGCATAACAAATTATCACCAAGTTATTATGGACCTTACAGGATGTTGTAAATGAATGATACTATGGAATACAAATTGGAGCATCTGGCATCTTCTCGAGTGCACCCAAATTTCCATGTTTCATGTTTTAAAAGGGTTATAGGTGACAAGATCCCAACTAAAACAATATTCTTAGAGGTTTATAAGGATGAAAAAATATTATTAGAACCTGAATTAGTCATAGAAAAAAGCACTCGACAACTACGAAATCGATAAATCTCAAAGTATCTCATGAAGTGGAAGAATTTATGAGTTGAAGATTCATCATGGGAGGATGATAATATTTATATAGAAGCATCCAGATCTACTCAAGTGTTGAGGACAACCCTTTTTTGAAGGAGAGGGGGATGTTAGGTCCCCATAAAATTAGTGTAGCCCCTTATTGTTATTGTTGTAGCCCCATTATTGTTATTGTTTTTCCCATGTAGTCCCCATATTGTTATTATTGTGCCCCATAGGTGTAGCCCCATTACTGTTATTGGTGTGGCCATGTGGTCACCATATTGTTATATTGTGACCCCTTATACTCATATATATAGAAGGTAGTTTTTTTCATTGGTATCATCAGAGAGTTCTTCATTTATGTAATGTAAAGGTGGTTTCCCCCTCGAATATTCTAATTTCTAATTTTTTAATCCATCATTTCTTCTATCTGTGAACTGGTTTCATAACATGTATCAATGACCAAGGGTGATAAACCTTAGATTCCCATCTTGGATCCCATATAATGAATATGATAATTATGTTTTCAATAAATTTGATAATGCCTTTACCCCATAAAAAATGGGAAAATCATAGATAATAGCCCTTTTCATAAAGGGATATACAAGTTCCCTTATGGTATTTAAATTAATATACTAGGGCTTGAGAGTGATCCTTAATTTTCCCAATGATCAGAGAGAATCCATGATGGAGTTACAACCCTTATCTAACTGAAATATGAAGGCAACCAAACACCAAGGAAGAAAGTGATAGGAAGGTATGTATCCAATATGCGGCTTCTAAGAATCTCAGATCTACCTCCCTAAGCTTAAGAGCTTAACTATAATTACACTCAAATGCCAATTAAAATTCCCAATTAGGTTTTTTTTTAGTAAAATCAAATATTTTTGAGAGTGGGATATCCTTCTCCACTAGAAAACTTGCTTCTTCATGTTTGTGTTGGTAATAATATCCACTCTTCCTACCTATGGTGCGATTAGAAATCTGAGCAACTAGGGGAGCCTTGTTAGTAGGATTAGGAAGAGGTGAAGAGGGACTACATTATGCCCTTGGAGTAGGGACTGATGTGGTAGAGGGAGAATATGATAACAAAATAGGGGAATGGGGTTTTCCTTTTGTGAAAATTTTGGAGGATATTTTTTGCATGGTTGAAAGAGTGGTATGGTGGCATATAAGGGAACAAGCCTCAACTTCTTGTTGTTTTAAAAAAGCAGGGCCAAAATCAGGACTAGAAGAGTTCCACCTTATAACCCACCCAATATTCAATGGTAGCTAAAATTATTTAAATTAAGAGATAAATATATATTGACTTCCATAGAGTTCGTAATGAACCATTCAAAATTGACGACAAAGAAGATACTTTGGGGCCTCTAGACCATCTAGACTTCAATGAGGGGTTCTAGTTTTTGTCCTAGGCTATTTACCTTTGTGAGACATGGAATTTTTTTTATGTTAGTTGCTTCACCCACCAGCCTAGTGGTTTCCAAAAATACTAAGGAAATGCCCCAAATTCCACTTTGGTGATGTTACCATAAAGCCTCAATGTTTTCAACAAATTTACAATGACATTGAGTCTAATGAGAAGGAATGTACAACCTATAAGATATTTGAAATGTCGCAATATTCTAGATGGAATTCAATTGACATATTGATGTTTCATCCATTTAATAGGGATGAAGTACCAACCAACAAAACTCAATCATTTCATCCACGTTTTTAAGGGATGATATCACTTCTTTTAGCTAATCATAGTAAATCGAAGGTTGCCTTATATGGGTTGCAAAATCATAGAGTTGTAGTACCATCACTAAAACTTCAAAGTTGTCAAATTATCATGTCATTCTACTATGTAAATTAAAATGTATACTTTTTTCAATTTCAAATACAATATTGTTGCAAAATCTAAATTTCAATCTATGTAACACTAGTTATTTTATTAAAATATATTAATATTAAATCATATGCATATTAATTTATGTAAATTATTAACTTACTCATATAACATTAATTACTTTTTACTGATAAAATTAATATAGATAAATATTTACCCATCATAAATTGTGTCATTGTATCTCTCAACTACACATAAATATAAGTGGAATGAACCAAGATTGGATATGATATGTCGTAATTTTTTTTCTTTTTAACCTCTATCACTAATACTAGTTTTTATATTTCTAATTATGTCTCTTTTTCCTTTTTATATGACTTGTTATATTTTTTCACTTTATTTTACAATTTAACATTATCTTCTAGAATAAAGTATTTATTTATATATATTATCGACCCTTTTAGACTTCCAATTTTTACATCAAAAGATATTTCTATATTGGAATATTGATTTTACAATTTTAATCTAATTCTTACGAATTTTTATGTCGATGGTAGAAAGCTAGCCTCCATTGATTATTCAAAAATATTATTAATATTACGCAAAAATAAAAGGTTAAGACTTATCTCCAATGTAGTTATGTCTTTATATGCTATGCATCTTAGATTCTTTATGCTATTTTTGATAAGTAATATGCTATTGATTTCACATGCAACCAAAATTAGCATGGGACCTTCCCTCCATGAAAAGTTGTGATGATTCCAATAGTGGAAATTAAATTTCCCAAACTTTTAGTTGTTATGATATTTTTTACCTTTATCCCCAACAATAATTTTCATGTTTCTAATAATATATTGTTTTCCTTTCAATGTGGCCTCTTTCGTTTTTGACTTCCCTTCAGAATTTAACTATATCTTCTAGAATTAAGTCTTTAATTATAAATATTATCAACCCTTGTAGAATTGGAGTTTTTTACATTGATAATTATGTATGTTTCTTATTAGATATTCCATAATTCTATACTAATTATCAATAATTATTAGGTAAATGGTAGACTCTTAACCTCCACTAAATATTCTAGAATATTCTTAGCAAAATGAATGAATCAAAGGTTGAGAATTATCTCATGTGTGTGTGTATTTTGTTTGATATATAATTTTATGGTGTTATTCCTTGGTTATAACATAAATAATATTAAAAATTAGTAAAATGTTACATAATAAGGATTCATGCACACTCTCAATATTATCATTGTTTCTCCCTAGATGCGGGTGAGTAATTGCGGGTGTACGTTCGCAGGGATTTGGGTCGGCGCATGGATTTACCATGCTGCCACCCATCCTCACACGAAGCTCACCATTTACTTTCCCACTGTCTACAACATCGTTGCATTAATGCAACACAGAAGCCCAGACATGCTCGTGCCATTAACAAGCATGTCTCTCTCCAATAATCTCAATCTTACTCCGCCCCCTTTGTGCTCGAGCTGCTCCCCTGCTGCTGCAGAACCCAGCTCTCGAACCAGCACGGGGAGACATTTCTCTATTGTTTGCTACATATAATTGGCTCTTGGCTTTCATTTCATGCAGAGCCACCTCTATAATCATTGGTTTAGCTCACCTACTTTGAATGCCCCTGCTCTGCGCAAATGACCTCCGCTGTTCTCGGACTCTTCCACTACTCAAGCCCCTTCTGTCCCTCGCAATTATGCTCAAAGCACCATGTCGTGCCTTCAACAACATATGCACTATCGAAGAGGCCGAAATCAATGTCATTTCACTCGCCCACCCTCTACTTCCTCCACTGACCCTTCATCCCCATCCTCTGATGACTTCACTGAGCACTATCCTGACACCAGAAGTGGTTGTGGACATGGACGTGGGCATGAGCGGTCTCAATTTGAAACAGGCTCTCCCCATATCCCCATGACCTCTATCAAAATCCCTGCGCATCATCACATCGCTCATCTTTGTATCCCTTGCACCTTGAATAGGCCCACCATCGTTGCCACCATTTCCATTGACTTCAAGGAGGTGCCTCCTGGTTTGGTCGCTGAGGAAACGGGTCTTGGGTTGGAAAAAGGTGCAGTCAACATGCACTTTCCTCCTCAAGGTGCCAGTCTGAGAAGAAAGGTTCCCAGCTGCAGTGAGACTCAGGACATTGGACAAGGATACAAGTCGGGCGACATCAAGCGAGGCTGCTCTAGCAAAAAAGACACCAAGAAGACAGAGGAAGATGATTTGATTGCTTATGGCTGCCGATTTTTTGAGGAACCACCCACCACTTCTCATGACATCTAATATGGTCAGCAGTTGCGGGTTTCCCCTTTACAGTCTTACGACTAATTTTTCTTCAATTCTTTTCATGTTCACCAGTTCTCTGTTTCAGATTTTGGACAATATGTTAATATTTTATGGCCAGGTTCCCCTGCGTGGGCAACATGCTTCAGTTTTTCTAGATAGGGACAGTAGTCCAGTTTTTGTTTTTCTGGGATGTCAAGTTAACACTTTTAAGTTAGCTATGCAGTGTAAGAATGCCGCTTTCATGGGAAATCTCAGCTGAGGCCAGTGCCTCTTTGTTTATTCTTTCTATATCATAATAGAATAGTCAAATTCAGAAAAAAAAATATTATCATCGTTTCTAATAGGTTACTTATATTCTTATTCTAAATTATGTAACTAGTCAAAACCATGGCCTCTATAAGGGAGTAAATCACTTCTATGATGAGGATAGGTAGAGTGTAACATATTTAGTTTTGAGATTGTAAGTTATGAAATAGTTTAGAAATTTCTTATGTTTCAGTACTATTTAATGTTATAAACATAATATTTTTAAGGGGAGGACATAGGGAGAGGAGAGGAAGCGGAAACACCATACCTGTAGAAACCATGAAGACACCAACATTAAAACCCAAATTTGTGTGGTTACCCATTAGATAAGAACTTTATAGAGATGGTCACATTTTTCACACTTGGTATTCACGCCAGATGGAGTCACATACTCAGGGAGAGATGATCCTCTATGAGAGGAAAATGACTTTTCAAATGGGGCATCTAAGGATGGGCCCTTGTGGTGGAAATCAACCATGAGATGTCTGCATTTGTGGCCCAAAACCAACCTAAAGTGTATCCTTGTGTAAGATATATATAGTTGTAAGCCACAAGCCTCAAAACATAATGTTGTGTGACCACCCACAATGTTGAAGAAAACCTCATCAGATTTAGTTTTTATATCTTCCACGAGACCCTTCTTTGAGAAAACCTCAATTATGATGAAGCTTATATTCCTATAGATTTCCTAATATATTTCCTAAATGCGATGCATTAGGGAAAATTTGAGGTAAAAGATGGGCCTTAAAATGAAAAATGTTTTAATAAAATCAATTTTAATAGAAACTATAGGATACAAGATGATGTTGCCATCCATAGGGGAGAATATATTTGGTGGGAAGACAAACAAAATAATTTTTTTAATCATTTTCGTGACTTATCTACATGTTGGTTTACTCAAATATCAAGAATTATATTTGTTGGATGTGGAATTAGATTTCACATCCAAGGAGTAACCACTTTGTTTTTTAGTAAATATACACCAACAGAAAATCGAAATACATGATAAATTGTAACATTATTTCATTTATTTTGAAATTTCCTCGCTATGGATCTACTCAAAAGTATGAAAATATCATTTTGTGGAAAATCTAATTTCCCATTTAAAACGTGTTCCCACTTGAAATTTGAGTAGACTTACAAGGATATAAATAAAAAATACAATTAAAAAGTGAAATTTCCCTTATTTTATTTTGAAAAAATATAATTCTTATTTTATTATGTTTACTATTGTTTTATTTCTTCTTATGAAGCTAATTTTACACCTCAAAATTCCCCTAATTATAATATTATCATATAATGTTATTTTAATTTCCTTCAAACTAAAAAATAAATTTTAGATATTTAAAATCATAACTTAGTTGTACCCACTCTATAATGTCCAAAATATAGCATGATATGCATTTTGTTATCATGACACTCCTTACAAATGACCATACGCATAATAACAATAACTTGTAAATCTAGGTTTCTATTTAGTTCTTTTTCAATTTCTTTCTAAGCATACATCAATCCTCTTTTTTAGGATAATGTCACGGAGAATCATGCCTGAAGTTTTTCATGAAGGGCATAGATTGGTCATTTCTTTTTAAAGAATAAATGTATCCTATGAAGAGAATATTTCCTTGATTTCTTATTCAGTGAATATCATATTTTAAAACATTATAAAGATAATTTTTATCTACAACATTTCTCTCATAAATGAAGAATTAATTGGTACAATATAGCATTTTAGTATATAAGACTTCTTAGAATATAAAAGGGTATGTGATGTGAAGCTGAATCTAGGAAAAATGTTCCTCTATATAACACTATATGCCCCGAATAACTCTAATGGTGGAGGATATTTTTCAACATATTTTCCAAAAGGAAAAAAATTATGTGTTATGGACCTCAAATTCTTTATGCTCTTTTCAATAAGTAATATGATATCAATTTAACATGTGATTCAACTTAACATGGATCCTTCCCTCCATGAAAAACTATTATTATTTCCAATAGTGGATATGAAATGTCTGGAATTTTTATCTTTTATTAAATTTGTAATGCTCATCATTCAATATAATTTATTTGGATCACGATGTAGGCTATGAATAACACTATCGTTTGCCCGTTTTTGAGAACTTCGATTAGTGTCATTCCAATAAATATAGCACTACAACAGGAATTGAAGGGGGACATAACCACAAAGATGAAAAAACATTTCTCATCTTTAGATATGGACGTGGGTAGATGGGGTATTTTGAGGTCCCCATTTCCTCAAGTGTAGACATATGGGTGATTTCATGTCTAAGAAATGGCTGCAACCATGGACCCTTCGTTATTTTTGGGCTCTAAGCTTCTTTGGACCGAATGCATCATCATGGACAGGGCACATATATTCCAAAAAAAACATTATAGAAAAGGTTGTAAATGGAATTTTTGAATTGGTTGTAGAGGATTTGATTGAAAGGATATTTGGTCCCATCTACTCTTTCAAAGGATAAGCCGTGAAAGGATATTTGTTGACACCCTGGAATCGAATAATTTTTTTTGTAGAAAAAAAATGAATGAGATCGTAACTTTGGATATGGGAGACATTGAAAAGTGGATGTAAAATATCCCCAAAAATGTGTGGTAACACCTATACTTTTAGCTTCTCATGAACAATTCTTATGTTCCATGCTTGTTTGAGAATTTGTAGGAGAAAAAGGGTTTAGTGAATGGGTTTGAGAGAAGGATTTTGACAAAGTGTTACATAAAATGTTAGAGAAGGAAATCCACGAGGGTTGTCACAAAATGTGTAAATTTTTCGCCATAAATTCCCAAGAAATTGGGTTTCCTTCGGTCAATAAATTTTCCTCACTGAGCCTTGATGTTGGAAGGAAAATAACTAGGAATGGTACTCAAGGTTTGGATCTTCGAACATTCGTAATTTTTGTTAGGAATTTTTCTTGAAAGTATTTTTCTACCATGTCCAAATAAAAAACGTTTTAGAATTGCTTGAAAAAAACATCCAAAATCTATCTGGGACACCGGTGAGAATGATTAGGCTTCTCTATGACGGGAGAGAATCAATGATGTCAAAAGGCCTCAAAGATTATGGGATAAAGAAGGATTTCACTATCTCTCTAGTTGCAAGTATAAAAGGAGTTGTTGAGGGTGGTGGGGCATCGTGTTTTTAAAGCCCAAGTCTTTGAAGGATTCCTTAATGTTGAATATTGGTTCTTACTCACACAAGAAACTTTCAGGTTAAGTGTGTGTGGTATAACATTCCTTGGGTAGTCCAAAAATAGATTTGAATCAGATCATAAGCAAGAAAAACATGATATCTTTTGAAATTGATGTGATTATATGTTATGTGAATGGATTTTGGCCCTAAAAAATTTCTCTGCAATATTGGGTTAATCAAAATTAGTTCTAAAATATAGATATGTTATTCTACATCAAACAGTTGTTTGTGGTTTTCTTTTAGGAACTAGAAGACTGAAAGAGATTTTTAGACCAGAGTCCCTAGTTTTGGGGTAGAGTTAGTATTTCGATTCAATAATGGTTTCTAGAGTTTAATGCTATTATCATGAATCTGTTTCATATATTTGTTTGAGTTAGGCTCACTAAATTTCACTTTTAATGGATTTGGCTGGAGATCATAGAGGATGTTGGTGACTGCAAAGGATGCTTTATCAATCTAGATAGTGATTTTTTTTCAAAAGGATTCATAATTTTCATTCGCATATGTCTAGAAGTGGAACTCAATGAAGGTTTGGAAGATAAATTTTTCCTGAAGTGGGGCAATAAGGAGAATTCCCAACCATTCGAATATGGAAAATTTCTATTCAGGCATAAAACCTTCCAACAAAATGGCAACCTTTGAAATGCATGTCCCGTTCCAAAAGGGGTTGTCAGAACCAATGAAGAAAAAAGAAGCAATTGTAGCTCGAGAAATCCAAAGGAAAAAACAAGTCCCAAGAATATTGTAGGCCAAGAAGAAAAAATCCCAACAATTGAAGACGTAAATGAACCAATGGGCATATAAGGATCCAATTAAGGCCATAGTATCATCACCATAGTCTTGTGTAGAGGAAAATCCTTTGACAAATGCAAAGGAGAGAATTTCTACTGCAACATTTCCCGCAATCTATGGAGAAAAATGTAATCATGAATCATACCAGTCATATCGAAAGAAACATATGTCTAATGTGGCCAGACCAATGGCTTTGGCACTCTCTCAAGAAAAAGACAAATCAAAATTACCATTAACTATGATAGATTTTCCAGCAGTGTGTCATTAGTTGTGAAACAAAAAAAAATAAAAAGCAATGAATCATCTTGGTCTTTGAATCTGGGATGAAGTAGATGTAATATCATGTATGTAATTTCTAGTGAACTTTTTTTTTTTAAATCAATAGAATTCAACTTACAAAAAGAAAAATAAAAAACATCTATACCTAAAAATAACTTTTCTATTTATAATTACATCCATTTTTCCTTTGTATATGCCTTGTATTATTTCTTCACTACCTTTCACTATTTAACTTTATCTTCCATAGTTAAGTATCTATTTATAAATATTTTTTATGCTTGTTGACATAACATTTTTACATCGATACATGTGTATATTTTGGAATAGGGATTCTAAAATTTGAATACAATTATCAATAATTATTAGGTGGATAATAGACACTTAACCTCCACTAAATATTCCATACACAAATATCAATGGTTGTGATTTATCTCTGAAGTAGTTATGTTTCTAAGTTATGGAAATTAGAATATTTATTATCTTCCCAATAAATACTATTAGATCAATTTCACATGAGATCCGAATGAACATGGGAACTTCCCTCCATGAAAATATTTGATGATTCTGATAGTGGATATGAAATGCCCCAATTTGTTTACCTTTTGAAGCTTAATCAAATGAAAGTGTTCCTCTTTATATAAAATTATATTCTCCTAATGCCTTTAGCGTGGGAGGATATTCTATTACATATTCACCGAAAGGAAAACAAAACTATGTTATGGACCCTAGATTATTTATACTCGTTTGAAGAAGTATTATGGGATCAATTTCCGACATGATCCAACATAGCATGGGACCTTCCCTCCATGAAAAGTTGTTGTGATTCCCATAGTGGATATGAAAGTTCCCAAAATTTTACCTTTTATTTTCCCTTTTACCTCTATCCCTAACAATAATTTATATATTTCTAATTATATCTCTTTCTCCTTTCTATGTGATTTGTTTTAATTTTTAACTTCTTTTCACAATTTAATTTTATCTTCCTAAATGAAGCCTATATTTATAAATATTAGTGAACTTTCTAGACATGGAAATTTTTGTTAAGTGTATTTATTTTGGAATAGGGATTTTACAATTTTAATTTAATTATCAAGAATTATTAGGTGGATGATAGAGACTTAAGCTACAATAAATATTCTATATTATTCATTGTAGTATGTACAAATCAAATTCTCGAATTTATCTCATGTGTGCTTGTTGTTTTATTTATAATGGTGTGTTGTTATTGTTTGTTTAATCATAAAATTGGTAAAAAGTTACATAATATGTAATCAATCCAAATCTACTTATTCACTCCAGTTATCTTGAAAATTAAATAACTAGTCACAACCATGGTCTTTATTAGTGAATAAATTGTTGGGGATGTGATCCCCTCAAAGAAGGCAACAAGGAAAGATGTCGCAGATCGAGGCATGCAACTCATAACGCAGAGTCTATTTTTAGTCATAGGGGCTTCTGGGTGGGTCAAAGCCCCTTATTAGTAATTGGATGGTATATTTTGTGAACATTGAACTCTACCCATGGTTTTGGACCATGCTATTGTAAATTCCAAATCAATATAAGGAGTCTAGATAGAAGTCATAGGAAATCAAGTAGAAGTTGATCAAAATGCATTTAGAAGTAAGATTATTTTTTGTCAGAGTATGTGTTTTGGGTTAGATAAAATCCTTCTTCATTTGTGTGCACGAAGACCTTACGAAGTTTGCAGTTGTGTATGTAGACCCCTGCAACAATGTGCGTAGCATGAAACTGAGTGTATGGGAGATATTTGGCTATTAATGAAATAAATATTGAGAATATATGAGTTATATTTATGTGTTTGATTTTTTCTTACTATTTATGACTGTCTATGGTGAGTAAGGGTTTTGATCTGTAATTGAATAGAAAAATATTTTTTATGTTCATTTACTTTATTTAATGCATAGCTAGGTAAGATCACATAGTCTCTAGTAAGTTCAACAATTGTGTTGAACATCGCCTATAGTATCGATAGATCTTGTCTATGAATAGTTGATAAGAAGGAAATTCCATAAATCCAAAATCCTCTATGATCTCAATGGTGTGAATAGTTTTTCAATCCGTGCTCATATGCGAAAGTTAGGAGCAGTCAAATTTCGAGGGTTGACTTAGTGATGTGGCAGACGAAGGAGGACACAAATTTTCTGAAACCCGACCACCGAGTTCTAGCCAACCACGACCAAATTCTGGGTGAAATTGTGGGAAAATTAGTTTCACTCCTTTGTTCAAAATCCAGATTTTCCAAAATTAGCAGTTTGATGTAAATGCTTAAAAAAAAAGTTAAAAAAAGGTAGGGCGGGCCATGACCCCTGTCCTACCCAGCGGACATGCAAAAAAATATTTACTAAAGGGGGCAGGCAAGCCATGACCCCTGCCAGACCCCACAAAACCTGTGGCCACATCACAACCCACACAATATACGTACATATGGGTAGGCGGGGGTGTTAACCCACCTCCTAATCCACACCACCTTTACACCATTAAAATGACAGTGCTAGTGGAATATGTCGGCGTGAGTCAGCTGATGTGGGCTCGACCCCCCAACAACCCCATACGTTGTATTTAAAAAATCCGGTGGGGTTTACAAAAGGACTGCATGGGTTTTTAAAAAGAAAATTCGCTAATTACGGAGGGGTCGAGGTTTGACCACCTGACCTCCTTCCTCCTAACAAAATCCATAACCAACGTGTCACAACGACATCGCTATGAAGTCCGCCCACTTTTTTATTATATAAGTCTGTTGTCTAGAAGTGCGTCAAGGCCATGGAGGAGTAGAGCGTGCATGAAAATCAAGGTTTATGATTTTTTTATTGTAGGTGATGCGGAAACATGAGCCATGTGTAAAGGCAAGTGGAACCTTTATTGAGCCCAACTTTCACGACGGCGAAATTTTGACAGTGTCCAAATGGGACAAACTTTCTGTCTTTTTTGCACTATTCGATGCCACAAATCTGATGGCTTATTCATATTTTCCATCTGAGCTTTATGTTTTTCGACCACTTTTCAAAGTGGAGTTGTAGGTGTCAGCATTCAACGAGTGAATAGTCTATTTCACACCTTTCGATGCCACAATTGTGATGGTGATTTCAGATCTAGCAGTAGAGCAACTTATTCTTCAGTCATATTAAACATGAGGTATATGACGAGTTGATTTCATTTACTTCTTTGTATTTTTGTCTCTGAGATGCATTGTGATGTACAGATACCTGTTTATGTTTGGTGTGGGATCTTGTTTTGTTCTTGATGTGAGATGTACTTTCTGTCATGGATATGTATTATTTTTTAGATAAATTTGATGCCATGTTGGTAGGATACTCACTGTCACATGTATGTTGTTTGAGATCCCTTTGTTTTCCATGTTTGTGGGATATGCATGGTATTTATTTGGGAGCTATTGTCATACTGATAGGAGTCCTTTTTATGAGTGAAATTTCTGGTAGTGGAACATCTCGTGGAGAGGTCTAGCCACTCTTGCATGAGTGCATTTTCCTTGTTCGAAAAAGAAAACACCATCCATGTACATCTTCATCTTTACAACACTTAATGCAGTGGCCTACACCATCTATACACCGAGGCCTCGAGACGTAGTCGCTCCTAGACAAACTCCGTTATCAAACGACTCGTTCTTATAATTTTTGATCTTGACATGTTATGTTCCTCTTCTTTACAGCATGCAGTTGTTCACTTATGTTCATTAACGCTTTAATTAAATGAAATTCTAATTTATCAGCTGAAGTACAAGGTATTGGTTAAGGGTATCAATAATTGACCCTGGACCAAGTGGTACCAGAGTAGGTCTTCTTGCTGATTGGATTACAGGCGTAAGTTTTTGAATGCTCGCAAAGTTGAGCCATGGATAATGTGAAGGACATGTACGAGACCATGCTCAGGGTCTCTGAGAAAGAAGAAATGTTGTGTGAGGCTTATGTAAAACAAGCCACAAAGAACGTCAAATTGAGGAAACTCATACAAGAAGAGAAGGAGGACGAACATCAATTGCAACTTTAGTTGCAAGCCAGGATAGAGGCATGGGAAGAATTGAAGCACAACAACAAAAGTATTCAAGTAGATCATAATGCATTGAAGGCACTCCTATAGGAAGAGAAGAAGGAGAAGCAACGATTGTAGCTTCAGCTACAAGCCATGATAAAGGCCTTGGAGGAAGTGAAGCGCAATGAAGGCATAGATAAGCCTTCTTCACTTGTTTCACAATCGAAAGCTAACGTAAAGAGTGTTGATTTCTCTTGAGTTTATTCACATTATATCATTTTTATTGGAAGTGTGGAGATACCCATTTCAGGAACTGACATGGGACCCCTCACCAAGATGGGGTAAAAAGGAGGAGGACTTGGTGTTCTTGGCCAAGGCATAACCCAACAATTGGAGGTTGTGCAGAGACCTCGCTATGCAGGTTTGGGGTACACTGGAGGAGGATGTTTGAAGGACATCAATGGAAAAAAAACTTTGCTGAACTCACCAGAGAAGAGGATTGATGGGAACATTTTTCCATCATTCCATGGTAATGCATTTTGCAGAGCTTAGGCAAGTTCTCATCACCATGATTGCACCAAAGATCACCAAAGAAGGTATAATAAATCTCATTATTCCAGAGTGCATCCTAGTTATGGGAATGTTTATAACCATGGTTGAAAATCATGACATTGAAAAATGTGCCATTTTTGTGGTTTTCATAACTGTGTTTTCTAAGTGTTGGAAAAGGATAACAGCAGAAACGAGGATGAGGCATGGAAATCCCTCTCCACAACAGGAAAAGAAATCGGTTAAGCAGGTTTGGAGGAGAAGGACCTTTTGCACTCACTGTGACCAAAGTGGCCGTCAAAGAGCCATGTTCTGGAGACTCCATCCAGAGTAGCGCCTTAAAGAAAACGCGCCCATGCATGAACCAGTTGAAAGAGCTGATCGAGAAGAAAATATCCCACTAGGGGATGACACATTCACTTTGGTAAGTGAGAGATGGTTCTTCCATATTGTTTTCTACATATGTTAGCTTTTCATGGCCTTATTTTTGTGAATCATATGTTGCATTTTTAACTATAAAATTGATTATGTGTTTTTCTATCACTTGGTTAAGCAACAATGATATTTTGGCCTTGTTTTATAAGTCATGTAATCCATTTATTTTATGTAAAAGTGATGATGTTTTTTCCATCACTTCAAAATGCAACAATTATTTCTTGTCTTGTAATGATAGCTGGGTCGTGATTTCCTTTTTGATGTAAAATTGACCACCAAGTACATGTTATAATCTCGTGGCAAGTATGGAAATGTTTTGGGGTCATACTTGGTCAATTTGAGCATGTAATTTTAAGGGGAATGTACTACAGGTTTGCAAAAGGTGCAGGTGTCAACTCATCCCTTATCGCTCCAAAGGACGCAGGTGAAGGAGAAGGAAGAGTAAATTTCCAGGACACTCGTGGAGTAGACATAATACACAACGGTTGTAGATTCTTGTTGTTGCTTTTGGAGGACCAAAAGCTCCTCAGTGGGGAACATCGAACCAGGTGGCTCCAGCAACACACAGAGGACAAAGTAGGCTAATGAATGCTAAAAAATCAAAGTGTTTGGATTTCTCTCAAGCCTGGTTTAGGTTGAATATTTCATCGTCCTTATATAAACGGTGTGAACGGTTCGTCAAACCGAGCTCATATGCGAAAGTTAGGAGAAGTAAAAGTTCGAGGGTTGACTTGGTGTCGTGGTAGAATAAGGAGGACACAAATTTTTTGAAACCAAGTAATTGGATTCCAGCCAACACCAGTGGGATTTTGAGAGAAATTTTTGGAAGGTTAGTTTCACTCTTTTGGTCAAAATGTGGATTTTTCAAAATTAGCAGTTAGTTGTAAATGCTTGAAAAAAATATTAAAAAAAAGGTCGGGCAGGCCATGACCCCCTCCCTACCCAATGAACATGAAAAAAATATTAATAATAAAGGTTCTGGTAGGAAATGACCCTACCAGACCCCACGAAACTATCGGCCACATCGCAACCCACACCATATATGTACATATGGCTAGGCGAGGGTGTTAACCCACCACCTAACCCACACCACCTTTACACCATTAAAATTACACCGCCAACAAAATATGTCGGTGCGAGCTGCCCGATGCAGGCCAGGCCCACGAACAACCCCATATTTTATATTAAAAAAATCTGGTGGGGTTTAAAAAAATGACTGCGTTGGTTTTTAAAAATAATTTTCAGCCTAATTATAGAGAGGTCATGATTTGACCACCTGACCCCCTCCCTCCTGACTGGATCCATAACCAACGTGCCATAACGATCTCATTGTGAAGTCCGCCCACTTTTTTATTATATAATTCTACAATTCAAAAGTGCATCGAGGCCATGGAGGAGAGGAGCGCATATGAAAATCGAGGTTTACGATTTTTTTATTGCAGGTGATGCGGAACCATGAGCCATGTGCAGAGGTAGGCGAAAAATTGATTGAGCCCAACTTTCAGGAGGGTGAAATTTTGGCCATGTCTAAATGGGACAAACTACATCTCGTTTTTACATTATTTAACGCCACCAATCTGATGGCGCATTCAAATTTTCCATCTGAGCTTTATATTTTTTGGCCATTTTTCAAAGTAGAGTTGCAGGTGTCAGCATTCAGTGAGTGAGCAGTCGATTTCACACCTTTCGATGCCACGATTATGATGGTGATTTTGTATATAGCAACAAAGAAAATAATTATTCATTCATCTTCAACATGACGTATATGACGATTTAATTTCATGTACTTCTTTGTATTTTTGTCTCTGAGATGCATTGTGCTGTACAGATCCCTGTTGATGTTTGATGTGGGATATTTTTTGTTCTTGATGTGAGATGTACTTTCTATCATGGTTATGTATTATGTTTGAGATCCATTTGATGCAATATTGGTGGGATACTCACAATCACATGTATGTTGTTTGAGATCCCTTTGTTTTCCATGTTGGTGGGATACTCATGGTCTTTATGTGTGAGCTATTTTCATACCGATAGGAGTCCTTTTTATGAATGAGAGTTTTGGTAGTGGAACATCTCGTAGAGAGGTCCATCCACTCCTTCATGAGATCATTTTCATTTTACGATAGATAAAACACCATCCGTGTACATATTCTTCTTGACATCACTTAACGTAATGGCCCACACCATTTTGACACTGAGGCCCAGAGATGTAGTCCCTCCTGGACGAACTCGGTTATCAAACAATGCATTCTTATGATTGTTGATCTTGACATGTTATGTTGCTCTTCTTTACACCATGCAGTTATTAAATTATATTCATTAACGCTTTAATTAAATGCAATTCTAATATATCAGCTGAAGTAAAAGTTCTTGGTTATGGGTATCGAGAGTTTAACGTGGATCACGCTCTCCATCTAGATACAAAAACCTAGTTCAATCATCCCACTATATTTCCCCAGGTGAGACTCCAATCTCCACAAGAAAATCGTTTCCGAAAGAGCCAATAATTGTGGGTCTTTTTTTACTATGTACTCACTTTGAACCTGGGTCTAGGCCCCATGAGGCCAAAAAATTGTTTTGTTGTCGGGACTGAGATCTAACTGAGCTATAGCTAGATGTGGAATCCTTCTAAGCAAGAGATCCAAGATTGGGTAAGTCTGAAATACCATAATTTTATGTGCAAGAAAACGAAACCTGCGCATATATACTAGTTGGTTACAAAAGTATATCTATACAGATAAGTACAAGATCCTTTTTGCTTCATTTTCTAGTGATTTGTATGAGTGGTTCTCATTACTAGCTCTGCTAACGGTTTGGTTCAATAATAATCTAAGTGTGTGGACCCCAGATCTGATTGAGAAGCTAAAAAAGTTAGATAACGAGATTGGGAGAGTTGTTGTTTATTGGGTATACAATATCCTATGAGGGTTTATCAGTGAGTTTGGGATCGAGACTACTATGTCTTATTGCGAAGTAGAGTGTAAGTTCTTCAAATGCCTCATAGGTAAGTACTCGAATTCAGTGAATTTGGATTAGAATGTTATTGTGTGAAAACGGTGTACTACAAATGCGCTCATATTAATCTGTGAAGGAAGATAACCTATTACTATGTGAAGTGGAAAAAGGTTTAGGACTAGTTGGGGAATGTACGTTGAAAGGGAATATGTTGGGTGTGGAGCCTAATTATCTTGTTTATTTTGTATCATAGCATTGGACCCCTATACATTAATGGGGCAGCAATGCCGACCATAATTAAATGTTGCTTGGGGGGTCTGGGGGGGTGGTTGCGACTTTATGGAGCCCCCCCCCTAGTGGGGGATTTTGGGGGCAGTTCCCCCAAAGATAAAAATAGATGTAAAATTTCCTTGTAGAAGTATAGTAATTTCTAGTCAATCCGGGCCGTTCATTAGGCGGATGATCTGACGATAGAAGTTATGTTTATTTTAGGGTTTTTTGCAACCCTCGCTTGTATGAGGGTATTGTATTGCGGCTATGTATTGTATGTGTATTCTTAGAGCGAGAAATAGATAGGGAGACTGTGAGAGAGAACATAGGATATTACAAAAAATCTGTTGTAGGTTATGTCTCTTCATTTTGATAGATAATAGAAAGGAAGGACTGGTTGTTCGGGCTGGATGTAGCCCAAACTAGGTGAACCATGTATATCTGTGTCACTCTGGTTTTATGTGTTTTGTGTGCTTGTGTTTTTTTCATATTTTACGTGTTTCATTTCTCTGTAATATATAATTTTCTAACAACTGGTATCAGAGCCAAAGGTCTATTTAGCTAATAATATCACAGGAAATAAGGGTTCCTGGTTCGAGTGGGAGCAATGGTGAAAGATGGTAAGTTTAGGCAGGAGAAATTTAACAACCAAAACTTCTCGTTGTGGAAAATTCAGATGGAAGATTATCTGTATTAGAAATATCTATACCTACGATTGAGCAGAAAAACAAAGAAGCCGACAAAAATGACAGATGCAGAATGGGAGATTCTCAATAGAAAGGCGCTCGTAAAAGTACGGTTGTGCCTCATGGCGTCGGTAGCCTTCAATATTTCAAAGGAAACAACAACATAGGATTTTATTAAGAAATTGGTGAAACTATATGAAAAACCCTCGGCCTCAAACAAGGTATTTCTTATGAAACATTTATTTAATATGAAGATGTCGGAAGGTGGATCTATTGCAGACCATTTAAATTATTTTAATATAGCTACCAGTCAGTTATGTTCTGTAGGGGTAAACTTTGATGATGAAGTTAGAGCTCTGTTATTTTTGTGCTCATTTCCAAAAATATGGAATGGTTTAGTTATGGCCATTAGTAACTCTGTCTCTGGATCTAGTACTTTAAAGTTTGATGATGTTGTATCCTTAGCGAGGAAATGTGACGGAAAAGCTCTAGTGAGACATCAGGTAATGCTTTGAGTTCAGAGTCTAGGGGAAGAAGAATGGAAAGAGGAAAGAGCTCAGGATATCATAGTAAATCAAGGAAAGGTATATGCAAGTCTATATTTGGGATAGTGTGTTGGAAATGCGGAAAGAAAGGACACCTAAAGAAAGACTATAGATCTCAGAAGGGAAAAAAAGGAGACCCACAACAAGAAAACAATCATGAAGAAAAAGTGACAAGTGATGTGTTACAAGATTATTTGATTCTTTCTTTCGAAAATGTTACTGATTCCTAGGTAGTAGATTCAGGGGCCTCATTCCATGCACACCTGATAAGAAATATTTTCATGACTATGTTCGAGGAGATTTTGGGCAAGTTCATTTCGGTGATGATAAACCCTGTAAAATTTTTGGAATGGGTAAGGTTCTTGTAAAATAACAGAATGGGAACCAATCGATATTAAAGGAGGTAAGGAATGTTCCAGATCTGAAGAAAAATCTGATTTGAACAAGGCAGTTAGGCAGTGAAGGTTGTGTGGCAAATTTCACAGATAAAACTTGGAAGGTCACCAAAGGAGCCCTGGTAATATAAAAAGGTTGAAAGGTTGGTACATTGTATTTATGCAATGGTATTTCTAACTTTGTTAATGCTTAAACTTCCAAAGGAGCAGATGCAGCATTATGGCATCATAGGCTCGGACACATGAGTGACAAGGGGATGAAGATTCTTCACTAAAGAAATTTTTTGTCGGGTTTGAAGAATATTGATTTGGATTTCTGTGAGAATTGAATTTATGGAAAACAGAAGAGAGTCGGATTTCTCAGAGTTGGGAAAGAAAAGAAGAGCAAAAAATTAGAGCTTGTGCATACAGATGTATGGGGACCTGCTCAAGTATCGCCTCTTGGTGACTCTAATTATTATGTTACTTTTATTGATGATGCAACTAAAAAAAAATGGATTTGTTGTATTCAGAATAAATCTGATGTATTTGATAGTTTTAAGAAATGGAAAGATTTGGTTGATATTGAGATAGGAAAGAAGTTGAACTGTCTCAGGTCAGAAAATGGAGGTGAATATTGCAGCAAAGAGTTTGAAAGGTATTGTTCAGAGCATGGAATTTGTAGAGAGAAGAAAGTTCCAAGAACACCACAACAAAATGGTGTGTTAGAAAGGATGAACAGAAAAACCATGGAGCGTGCAAGGTGCATGAGATTTCTTGGAGGATTGCCTTTACAATTTTGGGCAGATGTTGTAGATACCGTTGTTTATTTAATAAATAGAGGCCTTCAAGTTCTTTGGATGGTGTTATTTCGGAGGAAGCATGGACAGGGAAAAGGGTAAACTACTCTTTTTCAAAGCCTTTTGGTTGTGAGGCTTTTGTCCATATTAATAAAAAAAATAGAACAAATCTTGAGGCAAAATTAAAAAAAAATGTACCTTTATTGGATATGGTGTTAATGATTTTGGTTATCGCTTATATGATTATGAAAATCAAAAAATAATTAGGAGAAAATATGTAATATTCAATGAAAAGGTATTGTATATGAATCAGTTGTAGGAAAAGAAACATGAAAAAGAAAACAAAGAATACATAGTTCTTGATGAGATCACTGAAAAAGTAAAGGTGCCTGAAAATAATAATAATCAACAGCCACAACAAAAAAAACCACCACAACAACAATAAACACCTCAAATGCCTGAAAGTGGTGTTAGAAGATCTACTAGGATAAGTAGACCCCTTGAATGATACTCTCCTTAATTATATTATTTATTGTTGACTGATTCTGGTGAAAAAAAATGTTATGAAGAAGCAATGCAGGCTGAAATGAGGAAGAAGTGGGAGCTATCCATGGAAGAAGAGATGGACTCCTTAATGCATAACCAGACATGGGACTTATTCAGGTTGCCTGCAGGTAAAACTACATTATAGAATAAATGGGTTACAGGTTGAAGGAAGAATATGGACGAAAACAGAGGTACAAAGCTCGACTTGTGGTGAAGGGGTTTGCAGAGAAGAAAGGTATTGGTTTTGATGAAATATTTTCTCCTATTTTTAAGACAAATTCAATCAAAACTATTTTAAGACTTGTAGCAGCAGAAGATTTTCATCTTGAACAATTACATGTAAAGACATCATTTATCCATGTAGATTTAGAGGAAGAGATCTATATGCAATAAATAGAAGGATATTAGGTCAAAGGGAAATAAAATTAGTGTGAAGATTAAGGAAGAGCTTGTATGGCTTAAAACAGGCTCCAAGGAAGTGGTATCTAAAATTTGACAAGTTTATGTCTGAACAAGGTTATACTAGATGTCACTCTAATCATTGTGTTTATCTGAAAAAGAAAAATCATGGTAGCTATATTATATTATTATTGTATGTAGATGAAATGCTTGTTGCAGGGTCTAACATGCATGAAATAAATGTGCTCAAAATAAAATTATCAAATTCATTTGCAATGAATGATTTGGGAGCTGTAAAACAAATCCTTGGTATGAGAATAACTAGAGATAGGAAAAATCACAAAGTAACACTGTCTCAGAATGAGTACATACAAAAGGTGTTAAAAAGATGTAATATGCAGAATGAAAAACTAATTAGTACACCTTTTTCTAGCCATTTCAAACTTAGTAAGGAGATGTGCCCCAAGACCGAAGAAAAAATGGATTATATATCTAAAGTTCCATATGCATCAGCACTTGGAAGCTTAATGTATGCAATGGTTTGCACAAGGCCTGATATTGCACATGCAGTGGGAGTTGTAAGCATGTACATGAACAATCCAGGAAAATAACATTGGATGGAAGTGAAATGGATTCTTAAATATTTGAGAGGTACCACAAATCAAGCATTATGCTTTGGTGGTTAAAAATTGCTATACAGTGATATGTTGCTGCAGATATGGCAGGTGACAGAGATAACGGGAGGAGACAGAGATAATGGGAGGAGCACTACAGGATATGTATTTATTTTACGTGGAACGACTATCAATTGGGTTTCAAAAATCCAAAGTGTTTTTGCACTTTCAACAACAGAAAGAGTATGTTGTTGCTACAGAGGCTAGTAGAGAAATGATTTGGTAACAAAGGTTTATGGATGAATTGGGTAACAAGCATGATATGGGAATGTTATATAGTGATACCCAAAGTGCCATTCACCTTGAAAACAACTCAAAATTTCATTCCAGGAATAAAAACATACAACTCAAGTACCATTTCATACGGTTAGTTTTGGAAGATGGACAGTTGAAGCTGGAAAAGATACACACTAGCTAGAATCCTGTAGACATGCTAACAAAATTTGTAACCAGGGAAAAAATGAGATTATGCTCAGTTTCAATTGGTCTTCAAGTATGATGATGAAGATGAGAAATATCCAAGTCCAAAGTGGAGTCATTTTCCAGCAAATGAAGCAGTGATGGAGTTCCTACAATCAGTCTCCAAGTGGGAGATTGTTGGGTGTGGAGCCTGATTATCTTGTTTATTTTGTATCACAGCATTGGAAACATGTACCTTAATTGGGCAGCAATGCTGCCCATAGTTAAACGTTGCCTAGGGTGTCTAGTGGGGATGCAATTGTGACTTTATAGAGCCGCCCCTGGCGGGGTGTTTCGGGGGCAGTGCCCCTAAAGCTAAAAATAGATGTAAAATTTCCTTGTAAAAGTATAGTAATTTCTTGTCAATCTGGGCTATTCATTAGGTAGATGATTTGACAGTAGAAGTTATGTTTAGTTTAGGTTTTTTTTCCCTAGAAGGAAACCCCTCGCTTGTATGAGGGTATTTTATTGCGGATGTGTATTGTATGTGTATTATCAGAGCGAGAAACAGATAGGGAGACTATGAGAGAGAACATAGGATATTACAATCGATCTGTTGTAGGTTGTGTCCCTTCATTTTGGTGGATAATAGAAGGGAAGGACTGGCTGTTCAGGGTGGACATATCCAAAACTGAGTGAACCAGGTATATCTGTGTCTCTCTGGTTTTATGTGTTTTGTGTGCTTGTGTTTTCCTCATATTTTGTGTTACATTTCATTGTAATATATAATTTTATAATATAATATAGTCTAATATTTGGGTTTGAAGAAGGAGAAAGCAACTTCGATACCCCAAGGAGTCTCATATCTGAGAGTCAGTAAAACACCGTAGAGATCCCCCACCCCTCCACCCTCGTCATTACTACATTCCATTATGTTATTCCACCTCCGCCTCCACCTACCCCATTCACCATGGCCCAAACCCCAAAGATGCTCGTGTTAAAGGGAACAAATGATCTTGAACAGTTCTGGTTTGTGGTAGAAGCGATATGGAGTTCAGAAAATGTTGCTGATGAAAACATGAAGAAAGCACTGCTGGTTACCACGCTACAACATAGAGTATTTTATTGGTACATGAAATATGTTATGATGAATGAAAATTCTTCTTTTGATGATAAAAATACCATGTTGAATGTCTATTTCAAGAAACTAATATTGTAGTCCCTATGTATCACAAAGATCAACGATATTAAGCAGCAGGCTACTAAGATGATATGGAAGGTAGATCAATGATTTAAGACGTTGTTGAGACACATTAGCTTCAATATCTCAGATGAACATCATAGACAATGGTTCATTGTTGTGTTGTTGCCTCACCTCATATTAAAATTATCACAATAGAAGGTTGTTGCTTAGGCTGAAGCATTGGAGATAACAATGAAGTTGGAAGCTTCATCGATAGTCCATACAAGAATAGGGGTGTAGAAGATACAAACTCAGTTACAGAGCCTGCATATGGAGCTCTAGGATCTAAATAAGGGAAATGATGTTGGCTCTAATATAAGGTTAGAAGTCTAGTGTATCAATTGTAGAACATAGGGCCACGATAAAGAGAAGTTCATTGTTTATAGAGAATATTTGAATTTTTGGATGCCTAGTTCATTTAAGCTTGGATCGAGTGCAGGGACAAGTGTAAGGATCCATTTATGGTGTATCTTATGCAAATTTTCAGGCTATTATTCCATGAAAAATTATCACCTGATGAAAAAGTTTATGAGATCGTTGAAGCAATTGTTCTGAAATTTCTGCCATTCGGTGGGGCATGATGAGAAATATTTTAAGAGCTATGATTTGATGATGTAGAATATTCATGGTGCATATTGAATGCAGGTATAAGGTCGCAAAGCTTCAGGTTCACCGAATATGCTTGGAGATTTCCTAGGCTGAGGGCGTGGCAGAGTGATTTGGGTCTGTCAGCTACCAGATTTACCCATGGTCTTTTACTTCTGTGATGTGGTTAGAATTGAACTGAAAAGAGTATTAAAAGAACACACATAAATGTTCTAAGTAAGAGGAAACAATACAACAATCAACATAAGAACTCAAGACATTGGTAATAGATTTCACCTAATGTGGTTTACGTCTCTGGGCCTACTGTTAATATGGGGTAGGTCGTTTCATATATTGTTGGAAATGGTGATGATGTAGATGGACTATGTTTTTTTGTCATACAAGGATATATTCCCTCAACATGAGTGACTTGTCTCTCCATGAGACATTTTGCTACAGGAACTGTCACTCACAATAGGCCTTCTACCAACATGACATGATCTCACATAAAGTGATGATGAGGATCCCTTCAACAAGGTTACATAGCTATCATAACAATCCATGGTGAATACATCTCACATGAATAAAAAACAAATATCCCACAACATACATCAATTAAGGATCTAAGCAACATAATACATCTCACAAGATACAAAATTCAATCTATTACCTACAGAAAATTAAAAGTAAAATAAATGATAATATAAATAATGTAAATTACAGAAAGGTAAGCTCACTATCAATCATACATAATAAACTGTTAAATCTCCAGTTACTGTGCCCACGATATAAAAATGTACTTCCTAAACAAACTCAATCCAAAATACTAAAGTAAAATCTCATTCAACTCCATTACTCGAAATGTTTTACAGAATAACCTCAAAAAGGTTTAACTCAGATTGTTGTATATAAAATATAGTAAAATAATAAATTGGAACATTAACAATGAGTGTACGACAATTGTCTTTTACTTTACTATATTATATATAACATTTCGAAAATTTAATGTAGAGTTATCTTGAGAATCTTTCGATTCTCAGGATTTCTCCTTCAACCATGAATTTCCATATAGTATCAATCAGTTCCCCATTGCCTTCATTTTTAGACCATGCCTAGACATCAAAATGTAACTTGCTATTAATATGGAAGTGGCTCAATCAATATCTCACTCAGATAGCTCAAGGAACATCAGTCATTCCTTTCGGCTAATCTGCATAATAATTTACCTGAATTACAACCTTTTTGATATTGGAAAAACTCACATTAACTATAGCATTTTCGACTTACTTTTATCATTATTTTTTCTTAAATTATTACAAGTTGAGGATAAAATTTCCTAAAAATATAACAATTATTAAGGAAATAAGGAGAGAAATTATACCTTTTCCTGTGGCCCAATAGTTTGTCTTACAAATGTTCAATCAGTCTAAGCCCTAACTCCTTATACCCTAACCTCATTAGGGACATGCAATGAAAAAAAAAGAAACATAAGACCCCTCTCATACCACTAATTTGAAATTTAATAAGAATTCAAAAAACTAAAGATATAACCATAGATATAGAGATGCAGTAGAAATAAAACTTAATTTCATTAATATCAAAGAATTGAAATATGCTTATATAAAGAATGGAAATAAAATAGCTCAGGTGATGGTAGCTTATCTTTAAGAAGACATGTGGTGGTCATATGCCTCTGAACTATGTTACAATGAGGTTCAAGGAAATTTTTACTATGTAAAAAAAACAAAATAACCTAAACAACTAAAACACTAACCTCGGGTGATGGAACACTAAGAGTTTATGGGCCTCATTAGGGTTAGTTCGGTAACTAACTTCCTAGGGTTATAACCTGGTCACATTGTATCTTTTTTGTGCATACGATACCTCATTAAAAATATCTCTCTGATTATTATAAGATTTCCATGACAAGATATACAGTTGCTACGGACCTAAAAAAAACATTGTTTAGAGGTCAAAACTGCTTCAAAAGTTCACGACACGAAAAACTGCTAAAAAGAGTAAATGCTGCTATAAACAAGGAAACTAATGAAACTGACTAGAGGTATAAGTTGAATAGGCATGTGGCTACTGATATGCACCTAGATCACAAATTTCATAGTGAATCTATCATTTAGACAGCTTGTGCCATTAAAATAAATTATCAGCCAAAAAATTAGCTAATCAAACAAAGGATGAACAGACCCAAGTACATCAATACATTCACTATGAATAATTTTATTCAATGTTATAATCTCAAAATTTTGGCCTTAGAGCAGATGATTATAGACATAAATAAATGTCTTGATATAGTTATTAAGTATATAAGTTAGGA
Source organism: Pinus albicaulis (assembly GCA_034641835.2). Classification (NCBI taxonomy): domain Eukaryota; kingdom Viridiplantae; phylum Streptophyta; class Pinopsida; order Pinales; family Pinaceae; genus Pinus; species Pinus albicaulis. The sequence goes on from CM076574.1 coordinate 488,574,897, forward strand.
ACCCAAAGTATGAAAGGAAAATGACAATACATAAAAATGTAATATTGTGCTATATGCTTAGAGTGAAGGAATCTATTGGTATGTAGCAAGAGGTTGTTCAAGGCACATGTCAAGACACAAAATTAAGTTGTTCTCATGGAAACTTGTTGGGAAAGGAAATGTGACCTTTATAAATAATGCACTTGGTAAGATAGTAGGTAAAGGAGTTTTCGGTCAAGCTAACAATAAATTTATATCCAATAATGTGTTGTTTTTTTATGAGTTGAAGCATAATTTACTCAATCTGTCTTAGATGTGTGACCAAGGTTTTGATCTATTGTTAAAGCTAAAATTTGTCAAATCCAATATGAAAGAACTAGAAAAATATTTTCTCAAGCTGTTAGAACAAAAAGTAATGTATATATGTTAAAAAAGAATATATAGAGGCGTTGTTTGTGAAAGATGATGAGATCTAGTTGTGGCATAAATGACTTTGAATTATGAATTTTGATCGGAATGTCAAATTAGAAAATTATAATCTTGTTCAAGATCTTCCAAAGCTTTTAAATCCTAATAATACTATTTGCAAGTACTTTCAAAATGGAAAAAAAAATCGATTATTGTTGATGTCCAAGGAGAATTCATCAACTAGGAAATTGCATGCAATATATATGGTTTTATGTGGTCCTACTATATATAAGACAGCGAAAGGTAAATTGTATTTCATGCTTGTCGTTGATGATTTCAATAGAATGATGTGGGTTGCATTGCTTAGGAAAAAAATAGAGGCCTTTAAGAAGTTTAAATATTCTAAAGCCATGGCGGAAAATGAGATAGATAGTAAAATGGAGGTGAGTTTACTTCATAATTGTTTGATGATTTTTGCAAGAAACATGCAATCAAAAGAAGATTTACCACAACAAAGAGTTTTAGCAAGGAGAGCCAATAGATCAATTCATAAATTGGCAAGAGCCATGATGAGAGAAGTAAACATTCAACAAATATTTGGGCTACAGTCATTCACATAGTAGTGTTGATTCTAAAAGACCACACTTCAGATGAAATAGTGATCAGACTCCATATGATACTTGTTATGGGAGACCTACGATAGCCAAGAATTTCAGAGAGTTTGAAAGCACGTCCTATATGAAAATGAATGACGAAAATGTAGGTAGATTCTATGAAAGAGCTAATGAGTGTATTTTTCTTAAATAATCTCAAAGTATGTGTTGTACCTTAAGTGACAATTCCTTAGCTGTGAAAAGGATTGTGCTTATGACATTATCTATTTGTGTCACAAGTGATTATTATATATCTGTCTCTGTATTAAAACCCCTAATCATTGATTCTGTAACCTTCAAATATCAAACCCATACATGTTTCTGCAATGCCATATTCCAATTATGCTGAAATGAATGGATGGAAGAAAATGAGAAGAGGATTTCAAACTGATATGTTGTCTAAAACAGAATCTACCATTTTAAAATCTAGAATAATTATGTAAAGATAAAGTTAAAATAGAGGAGCGCACCTTAAGGTTTGTTTAACTCTTAAATACACATGTATAAAGAGACCCACTGCTCAAATTACTCTATTTCATTCATAGATATGAAAACATTATGTAAACTGGATAAAATTTCAACATAACCAGAATAATAGAAAATTGCATACTTCTTTCATTGATTTGCAATTCTTAGTACAAAATTATGCTTCAAGGTTCAAAAACTCGGAACCTTCAACTTTCTTGAAATTGTCTTTAAATACAGTATCACAAGACAGTTTCCAATAATGAAACTGATTCTAACTGCCCTAACTGATTCTAACTGCTTGAACTACTCACTGTTACAGAGGCACATGCCTCAAAAAGGTTCTATTACATTTTCATGATTTTGGGAAATAACATAATGAGAATTTGAAAACTTCTAATCTATGAGAACAGTTGCTCCTGAAGTGGTTGTTGAATCAACAACTACTTTTGGTTGAGCCGTTGGGACCTCTTTTGTTGAGTCCATTGAAAATTTCTTGCACTTCTTCCATAGCTCATTTTGAGTTGTCGAGGAATTTTTGAAACTTTGATATTCTATCTTGAATGCCATAATTTGACTATATGTAGGTTTTCTTGTAAAGAGAGTCTTCACCATCCATAGCAAATTGAAATGCCTATGCAAGAAGTCAAACACAGTTTCCCCTTTTAAGATTTGTGTCTTTTCATGCCTATTATTTGCCTTAATTTTTGCTAATGTTAACTGATCTTCATAAAACTTCCATGACATGATATTTCCTTTCTCAGTCCAGCATGAAGGTAAACCTGGTCTGGTCAATTTGTCAAATGATATATCAAACTTCTTTACTGTTCCTTGATTCCCAATAACCTTTTATCTGCAACCTTCTGAAGATCATTCTTAATTATCATCTTATTAACTTCCTCAACATAAAAGTATCTGTTTTGTATCCCAATATCTTCTAATTCTTCGTCTGTTTTGGAATTGATAAAATTTATAAACTTCCTAGCCCAATTTTCTCTTTTAATGGCCATCTTCTTTTCAGATAATATATCCTCTTCATGTTCTGAGATGAGGCTTTTCTCTTTAGCAAATATATTCAGGGAATTCCAATTTGACTTCATTTATGAAATAATCTCACCCCAAATGATATCTTTAGTTTTTATAAGTGAGATATTACCTTTTAAATTCTCCTTGAGATCTTTAATTTCATCTTCTGCCTTCTGTAATTTCTGCTTATTCTCATCCGCTTTATCTTCTAGTGCTCGCATGATATTGGTGGCCATTTCTAACTCTGATTGAGCCTGCTTTCGATCTCATTCTGCCATCTTCAATTCTGTGTTGAGCTGGACAATCTGTGCTTGATGGTCTACATTACCTATAGGAAAAACAAATGTACAAGTATGATTTTCAATATGGTTTTGTAATGAAATAACAGTCTGCTTTACTTTAGTCAACTCTTCATTTTTCTGCAATACTTGCTGACGCAATTCTTCTTTCTCTTTTTCCACCTCTGCTACTTCTGCATCCATTCAATGTTCTGCAGCAGGTAACTTTAGCTTTCTTTTTAGGGTGGATATCTCTATTTCTGCACTCTTCATGAGCTTCTACACTGCAGCCTTGTCATTCGGATCCACACCAATATTCATGATAATCTTTTTTAACTCTTCGTTTTGAACTGATAAGGCCCTTGAATTGGCCTTTTCCATTCTGAACTATTTGATAACTTTTGCAAGCATGTTTTCAGTTTTAACCGTTGTGGCATTAGTCTTGGTTAAATCATTAACAATTAACTGTCCAGTCTACATATGAAGGTTCATCTTATCCCACAGTGGGATATTCTTAACATCCATAGTTATATTTACCTCATTGAAACTGCTTGAAGATCCAAGGGACATCCCTGTTGGATGTGTTAGAGCCATTCTGAATTGATCCTTTTCAAGGTCCATTACAGTCAACAACCTAGTCTGATTAGCAGCTATATGATGCTCTGCCTGAGCCTCTACATTAGCTTTTATTCTCTGATTTCTTTCTTCAATCTGTGTAAATATTTGTTTGACTGAAGGCATCTTCTTTGAGTAAATTTCACGGCCTCTAGGAGAAGAGGGGACATTTTTTTCTTCATTGATATGGAAGGTAAAACCATGTGAGTTTGAAGAATGATCTTTAGCCAATTTGGTTCTCTTTTCCTCTCTCGGCTCTTCATCATCTACTTCAACAACATCATCCCTACCTCTTTTATTTTCCCTTTCAGTTATAACAGGAGTTTGAATACTCGTTTTTGATGTATTTAATTCGCCTGGGTTCGCCAACTTCTCCTGATCAGGTTTTCTTACGTGAGAAAACGCAGAATATCCATTCTCAATTGTTCTCTGAGAAACCACTCAATGCGGATCATATGGCCATTTTTCTCCTAGTATCAAATGTGTCTCTTCCAACATTTTAGAAACTTCATCAAAAGCTTGCCTCATATTGACCACGAAAGGTCCCACACTCATAGGTAATTTATACATAAAACCTTTCTTTATGGGAAGAAAGTGCACCTGATCCAAATTAAGGCTCTGTCTTATGAATTCCAAGGCGAAAATCCGCATAGGTACAAAAGTTGGGAGCCTATAAGGCTCAATACTAGCTCCATACAATATTATCTCTGGATACTCTTCAAACACAAACCAATCTCCAAATCTACAACTTGGTCCTAACTGTAGAAATTCCCAGGCTTTTGGTAGAAAACATGGAGGAGGGACTCCATTCAAAATTCTATAAGCAATAGACATATAATGACTAGAAAACTCAGATAACCCTGCTTCATTTCCTTCTTTTCTAGTCATGTCAGTCCAGAATAAAACTGATTTCTTTTGCTTGTTAACATCAACTATATTCAACCCCAAACTCATAAATTCTTCAACATTTTGATATAAAAATAAATACATAATCAATGACGGGAATTTAAAGAAACCTGTAAGAGGAAAGGTCGTCAACTGAGAATTTACAATGTCCTGCCAGAAAGATGGAATGTCGAGAACAACCCCTGGTTTCATCATCAGCGCGTACATTCCCAATACTGATTTATCAACTGTATGGTCATTGTCTTTGCCCAAAATCTCTGGAATGCAACTCAGAATTGGTCTCTACTCAGCATTGAACACTTCCAAACTAAATTATTCTCCTTCTAGTTGAGCTTCCTTTGAATTTGATCTCAAGTAGGACATACATTAATCAAATTATTCATTTGAAAGGTCCTCAAAATAACTAGCCAATGAACTTCAGAGAATTGCAGCGGTGACTCGTTTTCAGGAAAGCATAATTCTTGGCGAATTAACTATGTCGATACCTACAAAACGTTTTCTCCCTACCAATTCATTACGAAACACTTACCAGGATACATTGAAGAGACCAGCCATGAGATAAACTTGGGAAAGAAATGGGCTTTTGGGATACAAGCGGATGGTATACCGGAATTCTTCATGGCAGAAAAGACTGGGGATTTCTCAGCGTTTAGGGTCACTTGATGATACAATAAGGGATGATTTACAGAAGACATGGTATCCTGGACATCTTTTTCACTTTCCAAGAAGGAATTGAGGCTTGAAGAACCAGATAGAGAAACTCGTTTTTCCATGGCTTAACAGACAACAGATAGAAAACGGAAAGGTGACGGTGATACAACTCGAAAGGGGGAAAACGACAGCAGGTACTTTGAAAATGGGGTAAAAAGAACCTTTTAACAACTACGCAAAGCCGTATTAAATGCCTGGAGTGACGTGTAAAGCCACTGACGTGGGGGTACAGCTGTCTTCCACCTTGTTTTATGACGTCACCGCGGGGGCTGTTGGAGTGTGGCAGAAAATTTTTAGTTGCACGCCCCGCAATGCATCCACGCCGTCGATCAAATTTTACCCATGGTCAAACGGGTCAACCGCGGGGGTAGCTAATCAATTAACTCACGAAATCTTCACACCTCCGCAATTCATCTCCGCTCATAATCTTCAAGGCTTATTTCTTCCGCCTTAAAACTTGCTCAATTTTTAAACATCAAACGATAACACGAATCCAAATAAAGTTTAATAATAAAATTAATTGGTAACCAAATTTGAAAATATTTCTTTTTCATCCTATAGTATACATTATACCATAACATATACTTTTTCTTTTTTAAATTCAGATTTTTTTTTTTTGCTATTTTTCAATTTTCAAAATGAAATAGAAAAGGATATGCAGATGATCCACAACAGTATGAAAGGTTATTGATGCTACAACAAGAATAAAAAGAGGATAACGGATTGCATTGATGTTTAATTGGATGAGCACATTGAATCCGAATAAAATAATCTATCAAATAGTAGCTCCACTAATACAGTCAACAATGGTGAGAAGGATGATGAACCACTTTCAGATGAAGACAGTGAAGAAGATCTTAGTCCTCAATGCAATGATCTTGCAAGGTGTGTTAAAAAACACCACCTCATTGATCAAAACTTAAACATGAACATGAAAAATTAGAGATATAACCATAAATACAAATATTTATAAAAAACAACACATCATTTCATTAATATCAAATATATGAAATATGCTTACACAGAAAATCAAAATAAAGTTGCTCGGGTGATGGTAGCTTATCTTTGAGAAGCGATGTGGCAGCTACATGCCTCTCAAATATGTTACAATGAGGCTCCAAGTACTATTTATTATTTAAAAGTAATGGAAAACCTTGAGAATCCAAAAATCCAACCTTGGAAGATGAATCACAAAAATTTGGGCCTCGTTGGTGTAAATTGGTACATTAACTTGCCAAGGCCATAATTTTGGCATATGATCTTCGTTTCACGTGCACAATACCTTATTAGAAATTATATCTGAGGACTAAAATTTTTGACAAAAAATGCTAATCAAATTTCCATTTTCTCCCATTTTTGAAAAAAAAACTTCATTTAGGGCCTCGAAACAGCTCCAGAAGTTGATGACCCGAAAAACGGCCAAAAATTGCAAATTGTGCAACAATTAAGAAAACTAAAAAACTGAAAGAAAGAATGGTGGGGGTCCAAGTGGAATAGGTGGGTGGAAACCAATATATACCTGGATGATACCTCTCCCATTAGGAAGCTATGGTCCCCATTGCATTGAGTGCCTCCATGAGATGAGAAACTTCTATTGAACTTGGTCACTAGTTAGGCACTTGCCTTGCTAAAGGAGTTGGAAAAATTGGAAAACTCAAAATAATTGGATCTTCTGCTAGTGAGTGTTCTTGATATGTGTGTCCTTGATCTAATCAGTAGGGTATTACTCCATGCATTATGGGTTTATATATGTTGATGTCATTTGTTATACAATGTCTTATGTGTTCAGGAATGGTGGAGAGTATGGTCAAATCCGGTCCACATTTAACATTGGGTGCAGGAAAAGGAATTGTAGAATGATGAGCTTGAAATAATTGTCCCATAAAACCTTATTGATTGTGTAAGGCTAATAACAGAGTGGGTGAAGCTTGTAGTGTGGGCCAACAAGGCGCTCCTTCTGCAACTGTAACCAAACTTTGTCTCCCATCTGGAACATGTGTGGCACCTGATGTTCATCATGTCATCACATGTACTTAGCATTGGCTCTATCCAATAGGACATGGAGCTACTGGCGCATGTGCTAAATGTGCTCAATGAATTTGTTTGCCTTATCAGCTTTGGATTAGACATGAGCTGAATCTTCCTAATTAGATGTAATTGATATGGCCACATCAATGGGACATAGTGGCCGGAATCCCAACCCCACCTCAAAGGGGTTCTAACAATTTTAGCTATGGAGAGCTTTGTTATAGCTATGTTTGACACAGGGTATGCTTTCATCCCATGTGCATGGATTCTTAGAGTTTTACATGCGCATAATTTGTACGATCATCCCATTGATGACCTGCGTTTGCCATAAGTTTTAGGGTGGAAAGTCGTGGACTTAGTGAGGTTGGTATCCATCATCAACTAGAGATTTGATGAAAATGTACATAGGAACCTGCTATCCCAATCTTATATAATGGACTATGGGATCCCTAAGTGTACCCACACTCATTCAAATAAGAACTTAGCAGTGGATTATGTTTTGATATTCTTGTTGCAGGCCACCAGAATGACCATCTTAGAGAATATATCTATGAACACAAAAAAAAAGTCATTGGCATGCTTATTAGTGGGAAGGTCCGACATGTAATACATGGGTATGGATTTTGAAGGTGGAATAGGAGTAGGAAGAGGATTATATAAGCGTTTCTTCTTGATCTTTGGTATGGAAATGGTGCAGGAAGTGCATGATCTGATGTGCTTCCCAACTCTGGCTAAAGATCAGGATGTCATCCAAATACACCACCATGAATCAGTTGGTGAATGGTCACAATATGTCGTACATCAACCTAATGAAGGTTGTGGGGGATTTCTTCAACCCGAGAAGCATTACCAACCATTTGAGAATGCCTTCCTTAGATTTGAAGGCACTTTTAAACACATTGAAGGGTTCGATTTGGTGATAGTCAGACTACAATTTAATATTGTTGAACAGTTTGGCCCCCTTGGGCTGGTCCAGAAGGTCATCGATCTGTGGGATTGGATAACTATTCTGGACAATGATATTGTTCAACATCTAATAGTTAATACATCGTCTACATGTCTCATCCTTCTTCTTTACCAACATGATTGGGTTCCCGTAGGGTGACGAAATTTGACTGATGTGACCTTTTTGCTACAAATCTTGAATCTTCCTCTTGATTTCATCGTTCTCCAGAATAAAATGGAAATAGATCAATCCATTGAATAATGGCATGCCCATGGTCAATTCGGTGGTGTGCTTGACCTAATAGTGTATAGGTACTCTTCTGGGTGAGGTGAAGATTTCCTTGTACTCCTCCACGATCTTGTTTGTATGTTGCTACTGTGCAAAGGAGCCCTGTATGGAGGCCATGGACATAATATTATTCTTTCCTTGAGGGTGAATCATAAGGGAAAAAAATTCTCAATCTGGGAAATAATATTACTGTATATCTTATCTGTGATCAAATAGATGGTGGTAGACAATATTCTATACAACTTATTACCCAAAGTAATAATAAAAGTATGAGGCCTAGACTCATACACAACATGTTGCTTCCACAAGTATGGTTGGCCTAATAACGTATCACAAAATTCAAGAGGATAAACATCACATGGAACCTCATCTATGAAAGCTTGATGTTGTAGGGAAGGAAACGTTGCTCGCTAACATGATTATCTCATCCTTGGTGAAGCCACCTAATTGTATAAGACTACAGGTGTGTTGTGGTTAGTAGGCCCAGTCGTTTCATGACCTATTCTGAAATGAGGTTTGTTTTTCTTCTGCTATCAATAATGAATTACATCAGAGAATCCTTCACCCACATTTTTCAGTGGAAGAGGTCCTCTCCCTCCTTTGGATCTTCAGGCTAATTATTCTAGAAGTTAGTTGTGGCAACAGTGGCACTAAGATCCGCGTCAATGATATTCTTCCCTTTATCATTCCCCTTATTGGGTTCTGACTCAGAGTCATAACATGTCTATATTATTCTAAAGGCTTCTACTTGGCCACCATTGACTACTTGGCCTGACACTCACTTTTGTTGAGAGTTCAACCCTTATGTAAATCACACCATTTTCCTATGTCCTTGTTTATGTTCATGGTGTTTCTATTTCCTTGCAACTTTGATGGGTTGTCCTGGGATGCCCTGCCTTGGGTTTTTTTATTTATTATGCGGTTCTAGGGTGCCTTTCCATTTATTCGGATTCAAAGATCCAAAGTATCTCTTCTTCTATCTAAATTTAAGCTCGATCTTGGTAGCATATCGATATGTTGCACAAGGTGAGGAGACATTGAAGAACTTGGTTTCCTCGTGAATTTATTTCTTAAAGAAATAGTACTTGAGTGCAAGATGTTTCTCCAAATATTTGATACCCAACTTTGCACACACGGTATGGAAAAAAATTGTAAACTCAAGCACATCTTAATCTCTTTGTTGTCGTATTGTATTCTATTTTATGAATTCTTACTCATATCTCCCCATGAGGTAATATTGTTCCTTGATGGCATACTAGAAAGAATTCCAAGTGGATTCGACTAAAAAAAATGAGGGTTCTCTCTCATCCTCTGCTCGTAGTAGGATTCCCACCTATCCTTGACATCGGGGGTGACCTTGCAGGGTGAAAAATTAATTTTTTTCCTACTGGAAAAGGATATTCGGAAACAATGGAAATCCATAAACATCCAAAAACCTAACCTTAGGAAATGAATAACCAAAGTTGTGGGCCCTGTTGGGGTGAAATGGTACATCAACTTCTCGTGGTCGTAAATTTTCCATACAATATTCATTTGAATTGCAGAATAACTCATTAGAAATATCTATATGAGGAATAAAAATTTTGGCTACAAACTCCATTCAAAGTCTCACATTTTTTCTTTTTCCAAAAAATGCCATCTAAGGTCTCAAAACAACTCTGAAACTTCATGAACCCCAAAATTGTAAAGAATAGTAAATTGTGCTACAATAAAGGAAACTCAGAAAATGAAAGGAACAATGGTGGTGGTCCAAGAGGAATATGAAGGTGGCCACCAATATCCACCTGTATCACAAAATAACCAAATTGATGGTGATTTAAATTTATGTGTGTGACCAAGAAGAAGACTATTAAATCACCCTATGCAAGCGCAATTAGCTTTGCTATTTATGATGGAGCCAAAGGATTATTCTCAGGACATCTAATATGATAATTTGGTAAAATCAAGGCATGATATATTCATTAAATTGAGAAAAAACAGACTTGGGATCTTATTCCTAGACCAACAAAAAATAATGTTATTTCTATGAAGTTTGTATTTAGGAAAAAAAAATTGAGTGAACATGGTGAAGTGGTGAGAAACAAGAAAATATTAGTGTATAAAGGTGATGCACAAATTGAATGTTTAGAATTTGATGAAGCCTTTGTTCAGGTTTCTCAATTAGAGGATACCCAAATTTTTTTTCCTCTACTAGTTCCAAGAAATTTAACATAATTTAAATGGATGTGAAATATGCCTTCTTGAATAGAGAGTTATAGGAAGAGGTCTACATTAATAAACAATATGGTTTTTGGTTGAAAAACAAGTATGAATATGTTTTTATGCTGAAAAAATCCTTGTGTGCTATTAAGAAATCCATAAGGGCTTAATATTCCAAGTTGGATAATTATTTTCTCAAGTGTAATTTTAAAAGAGGCAGAACTCATAGTAATTATATGTGAAATATAATGATGGAAAATTATTAGAGGTGGTTTTCTATGTTGATGGTATTATTTTTGAAAGCAACTCAGATCAACTAAATTACTAATTTGTAGTTGATACGGAGATTGAATTCAGATGTTTATGCTTGGAGAAAATTCCGATTTCCTTCATTTTTATTTTGTATATTCTTCCAAAGGAACAGTTCCCCTTAATTCCCTCCACTATATATTCCTCGCGAGGATGAAAAGAAACCAACCATCACTCAACCTATTACATTAAATTTGCTAAATCCACACAATCAATAAGACAGAGTGAGATTCTTTGCATGGGGAGAACATTAGTTTCTTTTCCATTGATGTTAAAGGGGGAGAACTTAAACAAAATAAAGAGGGAGAGGTAACACACCAAAAGGGAGAAGTAAACCAAATGATAAGTGCCTCATAGGGGAAGTAACATCCACATGGGGAGAAGAAAGAGAGGTGGGAAAAATGAGAAGTAATAACTACAATTGCCTTTTTCTTAGTGGTGTTGTTTTTTTCATTTGATTATGGTGTCACCATATTTCTGTTTCTTTTAGTCTTTCCATCAATGCCAAAGGGTAATAATGTTAGAATTATTTTTTCATTGGTATAAAAAGGAAAATAAGATGTTTGCAAAGGAAAAAATGGGTGTAAATATTTTTAATTCATTTATAGTATAAAATATCATCTTACTAGATCTTGTAACCTTATGAGAAAGTTAGAGCTCTGAAAGAGATTTAAAGTTGTGTAGAGAAGTTTAAAAAGGACCTCTTGGATCATAAATTATTTCCAGTCAAATGTGAAAAGACCTAATCTTAAAGTTCCAAACCTGAACATGGTGGTAGGCTCAAATTGGTGAAAATATTGGCGCTTTGAAAAAGCTGGTAGAGCCATTGGTGGAGTAGCTAACAAAGATTCAAGAGGATGTGGCATACAACATAACAGTGAAATAATATTTCATTGCTTGGAAGTGGTTCCCACTACATATCTCAAATCGATGGATGATCCGCAGAATTCAAAAAGATAGGTGCAAAGGTTAACTCCTACGATGACGTAATGCTAGGAGGAAGTGGAGCAAGCCAATGTAGAAGTGGAGAGACATTCTTGGTGAACCACAATTACTATAGGTCCCCACTAGACAAATCATCCCAAAGGTAGTTCCCTAGAAGAGCTAAAGTTTAGTAAAAATGTGAGGCTTTGCAAGGTGATGAGGCATTGGGAGTACATGGAACATGATGCTACATGTAGAAGGAACAACCATTGGTATAAGTCAAAACACTACAAAGGACCCCACTAATAGTTCACCCTACAGAGCCAACCCCAGAGGAGCTCAAGGTAGGTTCATAAAGAATGATTTGGGATGAGAGATATGGGGGGACATGGCGAGATAAAATCAAAAGGAGCCAAAGGAAAGTGTAGGATCAAGAAGATAGGATGACAGAACCAATAGGGTGTGGAAATCTTGGACAACAAAACATATGAAAAAGAAATGCCTCAAAAAAACAAGGCTCGAGATCCCTCTTCCTTCATACAATTTAAAATATGGATGAATCAAATGAAGTCAAATGGTGCATTTTTATTGGACAACAAAGGTGATATGGATGCATGAATGGATTACGATGTCAGCTGGATTTAAACTATGACATGGAACCAATGGGAGGGTGACAGATGCTGTGAAAATTTGATAATTTCAGGTACCCAAGAATGCTGAAAATGAGTGACATGTGGCACCCTAGCAAAATTGGTGTATAACTGGAAGGTACATGTAATATCGGAGAAGGGACACCGAATAACAAAGAGATCACTAATCCCAGACTCTACGAGATGACAAGGCTTTGTGAATTAGTGGAATATATAGTTGGAGCACAAAACAAGTGATAAAGGTGCATCTAGCATGGAATTCCCACTTAGACACATAACCTGGGAGGTCTAACCCCAGAGGTGTTTTCAAAAGAACACAACAATAAAATAACGAGGGCTAAATCTTGGGACCATCACCTGTTTCTATGAAAGCAACAAAACCATAAGTATAGATAGTATGGAGTGTTAGTTAAGGCCTTGAGGCTAAATGAAGAGGGACCCAATGGAAGGTTACAAGTAATGGTTTTGTAGCATTAATCTCTCAAGCCCAAATTTATTTCTAAGTGGTAATTAAAAGGCATTTTTGTGCTAAAACAAAGTGACTTAGAGCACGTGTTGAAGACTTAACATGAAACAAGTCAGTAGCTTTGTGATATTCGGTATTACAAAAATATTGATGGTTTAGAAATAAACCATTGGAGCACCAAAATGTGTAAAAAAATTGCATCAAATAGTTGGAAACAGGAATGGTGGAATTGATAGTTTAGAGAAAATTTAGAAAATTAGCCAAATTTTGAGTCAGCTAAATTTGGAAAAGTTTCTACTAAATCTTGTAACTTACCATAATGATGGAAAACAATAGTTAAACTCAAAGTTTCACATAAGGGAAAAAGACAAAATATTGAATACATAATGTGTGCATGAAGAGAACATTCTAGAAGAATAATAATAATAAAAATATACTAATGAGATCAAGAAAATTGTTAAAATAGATTTCAATGAAGTTTACTAAAACTGACGAACTAAAAATATCACTCCAAAATTATTTATAAGCATAATCGATTTTACAAGTTTTATGACAAGGTTCTGGTGATTACTGATTGTCCAGAGGTGAATGTTGGTGGACTTACGAATTATTAGTGATTGATGAAGGTGATTTTATGGTGTTTATCATGAGATATTGAGGAGATAAATTTATTATTCTATCAAATGAATTGGGTTTCATGATTTGAGTTTGATAATTCTATAAAATATGAACCATTAAGATCAAGCAACTGGTAACATGAAAATCAGGGATTGTAGCTCCCTCTAGTTGTGGCTGGTAAATAGCTAGTGGTTGTAGCTCGTTTTAGTTGTAGCAAATAAATTAGGGAGTAGTAGCTTCCTTTGGGTTGCATCTAGAGAAATTGGTAACATCAATTAAAAGCTTTCCTTAGTTAAGTAAATTGAAGGTGAGTTAAAGAAAAATGTGTGACATTTTTTGCATATTATGTTGATTCTTGTGAGGCTCATATGAATTATTTATAAAGTGTTTATTGGTTTCCTAGTATCTTTACGAGTGAAATATTTTTTTTTTTTTAAATTCCTATAATATTGATTCACCCCACTTATTAGTATTGTGTTGGTTTCTAATATTTGACTCATAGAGATCCATATCTCCTTGAAAATGTGACTCCATCTAGTGAAAGTATCATAGTGTGACAACACTCCACCTTGTTTGTCTGGTTCTCTTCCTATGGTAAATCACACAAGATTAACTTCTAAGGTTGGTGGTTTGTTGTTTATATAAGTATGGTTACACCGCTTCCTCCACTCCTTTCACTATCCCCTCCCATAAAACATTTAAATATTATACTCCAGGATACCCTTTAGGTTTTGTTTGTGCCACGAAATCATAAATCTCATGTTGAATTTCCACCACAAGGGAGAAGTAAATCAAATGATAAGTGCCTCATAGGGGAAGTAGCATCCACATGTGGAGAAGAAGGAGAGGTGTGAAAAATGAGAAGTAATAACTACAATTTCCTTTTTCTTAGTGGTGTTGTTTTTTTTGTTTGATTGTGGTGTCACCATATTTCTATTCCTTTTAGTGTTTCCATCAATGCCAAAGGGTAATAATGTTAGAAGTATTTTTTCATTGGTAGAAAAAGGAGAATAAGATGTTCGCAAAGAAAAAAATGGGTGTAACTATTTATAATTCATTTATAGTATAAAATATCATCTTACTAGATCTTGTAACCTTATGAGAAGGTTAGAGCTCTGAAAGAGATTTAAAGTTGTGTATAGAAGTCTAAAAATGACCTCTTGGATCATAAATTATTTCCAGTAAAAGGTGACAAGACCTAAGGTTAAAGTTGCAAACCTGAACATGGTGGTAGGGTGAAATTGGTGAAATTTTTGGCACTTTGAAAAAGTTGGTAGAGCCATTGGTGGAGTAGCTAAAGAAGATTCAAGAGAATGTGACATACAACATAATAGTGAAATGAGATTTCATTTCTTGGAAGAGGTTACCATTACATATCTCAAATCGATGGATGATCCCTGGAATTCAAAAAGATAGGTGCAAAGGTTAACTCCTAGGATGATGTAATACTAGGAGGAAGTGAAGTAGGCCAATGTAGAAGTGGAGAGACATTATTGGTGAACCAAAATTACTATAGGTCCCCACTAGACAAATCATACCAAAGGTATTTCTCTATAAGAGCTAAATTTTAGTCAAAATGTGAGGCTTTGCAAGGTGATGAGGCATTGGGAGTAGATGGAACATGATGATCCAGGTAGAAGGAATGAACATTGGTATAATTCCAAACACTACAAAGTACCCCACTAATAGTTCACCCTACAAAGCCGACACTGGAGGAGCTAGAGGTAGGTGCATAAAGAATGCTTTGGGATGAGAGACAAGGGAGGACATGGAGAGATAAAATCAAAAGGAGCCAAAGGAAAGTGTATGATCAAGGAGAGAGGATGAAAGAGCCAAAAGGGTGTGGAAATTGGACAACAAAACATATAACAAAGAAATACCTCAGAAAACCAAGGATCCAGATCCCTCTTCCTTCATACAATTGAAAAAACAGATGAATCAAATGAAGTCAAATGGTGCATTTTGATTGGACAAAAAAGGTGATATGGATGCATGAATGGATTATGATGTCAGTAGGCTTTCAATTGTGACATGGAACTAATGGGAGGGTGACACATGGCATGCAAATTTGATAATTTCAGGTACCCAAGAAAACTGAAAGTCAGTGACATGTGGCACCCTAGCAGAAGTGGTGTATAATTGGAAGGTACATGTAATATCAGAGAAGGGACTCCAAATAACAAAAATATCACTAATCCCAGACTCTATGAGATGACAAGGCTTTGTGAATTAGTGGGATATATAGTTGGAGCGCAAAAAAAGTGATAAAGGCACAACTAGCATGGAAGTCCCACTCAGACACATAACCTGGGAGGTCTGACCCCAAAGGTGTTTTCAAAAGAACACAACAATAAAATGTCAGGGGCTAAATCTTGGTACCATCGCCTGTTTCTATGAAAGCAACAAAACCATAAGTACAGATAGTATGGAATGTTAGTTAAGCACTTGAGGCTAAATGAAGAGGGACCCAATGGAACGTTACAAGTAATGGTTTTGTAGCATTAAGCTCTCGAGCCCAAATTTATTTCTAAATAATAATTAAAATGCATTTTGGTGCTAAAGCAAAGTGAATTAGAGCATGTGTTGAAGACTTAACATGAAACAGTTCAATAGCTTTGTGATATTCGGTATTACGAAAAAATTGACGATTTAGAACTAAATCATTGGAGCACCAAAATGTTTTAAAAAAATACATCAAAGAGTTGCAAATGGGAATGGTGGAATGGATAGTTTAGGGAGTATTTAGCAAATTAAAAAAATTTTGAGTCAGCTAAATTTGGAAAAGCTTCTACTAAATCTTGTAACTTACCATAATCATGGAAAACAATAGTTAAACTCAACGTTTCACATAGGGGAAAAAGATCGAATATTGAATACATAATGTGTGCATTAAGAGAACATTCTAGAAGAATAAGAATAATAAAAATATATTAATGAGATCAGAAATTTTTTTAAAATAAATTTCAATCAAGTTTACTAAAACTGAGGAACTAAAAATATCACTCCAAAATTATTTATAAGCATAATTGAGTTTACAAGTTTTATGACTGGGTTCTGGTGATTACTGATTGTTAAGAGGTGAATTTTGGTGTACTTATAAATGATTAGTGATTGTTGAAGGTGATTTTATGGTGATTATCATGAGATATTGAGGTGAGAAATTTATTGTTTTATCAAACGAATTGGGTTTCATGATTTGAGTTTGATAATTCTATAAAAGATGAATCATTGAGATCAAGCAACTGGTAACCTACAAATCAGGGATTGTATCTCCTTCTAGTTGTGCCTGGTAAATAGCTAGTGGTTGTAGCTCCTTTTAGTTGTAGCAAATAAATTAGGGAGTAGTAACTTCCTTTAGGTTGTAGCTAGAGAAATTTGTAACATCAAGTGAAAGCTTTCCTTAGATAAGTAAATTGAAGACGAGTTTAAAAAAACGGTGTCATATTGTTTTCATATTATGTTGATTCTTGTGATGCTCATATGAAGTATTTATAAAGGATTTATTGGTTTCCTAGTATCTTTATGAGTGAAATATTTTTTTTTCAATTCCTATAATATTGATTCACCCTTCTTATTAGTATTGTGTTGGTTTCTAATATTTGACTCATAGAGATCCATCTCTCCTTGAAAATGTGACTCCATCTAGTGAAATTATCATAGTGTGAAAACACTTCACCTTCTTTCTCTAGTTCTCATCCTATGGGAAATCACACAACATTAACTTCTAAGGTTGGTGGTTTGTTGTTTCTATAAGTATGGTTACAACGCTTCCTCCTCTCCTTTTCATATCCCCTCCAATAAAACCTATAAATATTATACTCCAGGATACCCTTTAGGTTTTATTTGTGCCACGAAATCATACATCTTATGTTCAATTTCCACCACAAGGGAGAATTAAACCAAATGATAAGTGTCTCATAGGGGAAGTAGCATCCACATGGGGAGAAGAAAGAGAGGTGGGAAAAATGAGAAGTAATAACTACAATTTCCTTTTGCTTAGTGGTGTTGTTTTTTTTGTTTGATTATGGTGTCGACATAATTATGTTTCTTTTACTGTTTCCATCAATGCCAAAGGTAAGAATGTTAGAAGTATTTTTTCATTCGAAGAAAAAGGAAAATAAGATGTTCGCAAAGGAAAAAATGGGTGTAACTATTTTTAATTCATTTATAGTATAAAATATAATCTTACTAGATCTTGTAACCTTATGAGAAGGTTAGAGCTTTGAAATATATTTAAAGTTGTGTATATAAGTTTAAAAATGACCTCTTGGATCATAAATTATTTCCAGTCAAAGGTGACAAGACCTAAGGTTAAATTTGCAAACTTGAACATGGTGGTAGGGTCAAATTGGTGAAAATGTTGGCACTTTGAAAAATTTGGTAGAGCCATTGGTGGAGTAGCTAACAAATATTCAAGAGGATGTGGCATACAACATAACATTGAAATGGGATTTCATTGCTTGGAAGAGGTTCCCACTACATATCTCAAATTGATGGATGATCCATGGAATTCAAAAATATAGGTGCAAAGGTTAACTCCTAGGATGATTTAATGCTAGGAGGAAGTGGAGTAGTCCAATGTAGAAGTGGAGAGATATTATTGGTGAACCACAATTACTATAGGTCCCCACTAGACAAATCATCCCAAAGGTCCTTCCCTAGAAGAGCTAAAGTTTAGTCAAAAGGTGAGGCTTTGCAAGGTGATGAGGCATTAGGGGTAAATGGAACATGATGCTATAGGTAGAAGGAATGAAAATTGGTATAAGTCACAACACTGCAAAGGACCCCACTAATAGCTCACCCTATAGAGCTGACACTGGAGGAGCTAGAAGTAGGTGCATAAAGAATTATTTGGGATGAGAGAGAAGGGAGGACATGGAGAGATAAAATCAAAAGGAGCCAAAGGAAAGTGTAGGGTCAAGGAGACAAGATGAAAGAGATGAGAGGGTGTGGAAGTCTTGGACAACAAAACATCTGACGAATAAATGCCTCAAAAAAACAAGGCTCGAGATCCCTATTGCTTCATACAATTGAAAACATGGATGAATCAAATGAAGTCAAATGGAACATTTTTATTGGACAAAAAAGGTGATATGGATGCATTATTGGATTACGATGTCAGCAAGATTTCAAATCTGACATGGAACCAATGGGAGGGTGACACATGGCATGCAAATTTGATAATTTCAGGTACCGAAGAAAGCTAAAAATTGGTGACATGCGCAACCCTAGAAGAAGTGGTGTGTAACTGGAAGGTACATATAATATCAGAGAAGGGATTCCAAATAACAAAGAAATCACTAATCCCAGACTCTATGAGATGACAAGGCTTTCTGAATTAGTGGGATATATAGTTGAAGCACAAAACAAGTGATAAAGGCGCATCTAGCATGGAATTCCCACTCAGACACCTAACCTAGGAGCTTTGACCCCGGAGGTGTTTTCAAAAGAACACAACAATAAAAGGTTGGGGGCTAAATCTTTGGACCATCCCCTTTTTGTATGAAAGAAACAAAACCATAAGTACAGACAGTATGGAGTGTTAGTTAAGTCCATGAGGCTAAATGAAAAGGGACCCAATGGAAGGTTACAAGTAATGGTTTTGTAGCATTAATATCTCGAGCCCAAATTTATTTCTAAGTAATAACTAAAATGCATTTTGGTGCTAAAACAAAGTGACTTAGAGCAGGTGTTGAAGACTTAACATGAAACAGGTCAATAGCTTTGTGATATTCGGTATTATGAAAAAATTGATGGTTTAGAACTAAATCATTGGAGCACCAAAATGTGTAAAAAAATGAATCAAAGAGTTGGTAATGGGAATGGTGGAATGGATAGTTTAGATAAAATTTAGAAAATTAACCAAATTTTGAGTCAGCAAAATTTGGAAAAGCTTCTACTAAATCTTGTAACTTACAATAATGATGGAAAAGAATAGTTAAACTCAAAGTTTCACATAGGGGAAAAAGATCAAATATTGAATACATAATGTGTGCATTAAGAGAACATTATAGAAGAATAAGAATAATAAAAATATGTTAATGATATCAAAAAAATTGTTAAAATAAATTTCAATGAAGTTTACTAAAACTGAGGAACTAAAAATATCACTCCAAAATTATTTATAAGCATAATCGGGTTTACAAGTTTTATGACTGGGTTCTGGTGATTACTGATTGTTTAGAGGTGAATTTTGGTGGAATTATAAATGATTAGTGATTTTTGAAGGTGATTTTATGGTGTTTATCATGAGATATTGAGACGAGAAATTTATTGTTTTATAAAACAAATTAGGTTTTATGTAATGTCCCAAATGAGGGAACATGCTGCTCCATCGGGAATATCTTGAGATATTATAATTCCTTCTTCAGTGATCTATTACAAGTCCATTTAATATATTTAATGATGGGGCATTTACAGGATAATAAGGGAGAAATCCTGAGGCTAGTTGGCCCTTCTCAGACTCTGCCTATGGATATGCAATATTCCACCTTGGGAATTTCTACTACAAGATACTTGAGGACGCTGTATAAGGAAGTTTCTACATAAATAAGGACAACTAGCATTGGGATGCCCTAGAAAATCTCTAATACAACTTCCTTGCAGAAAATGAGCTCAAATAAATTAATCTAGATGGGTTATTCAGATCTCCCCAATCTAGGTCTCTAAAACAATGCTTAATGGGAAAGCTTACAACAATATGCAAAACATAAATCCGGAACTCTACAATTATGAATGAAAAATGAGAGGGTAAATAACACATCCATAATTACATTAATATATCATCATGATTATACAAGAATATCATGAGGAATAGGACCCTCAAGCATTAGAAAAAATCCTCCAATGAATATACAATACAATGTCAGAGTAGTTGCAGCTACAGAGAATGCCAGGAAAACATAACTGTGCAGTCTCTATGTGAGATGTATCTGCTGAATGTATAAAAATGTGATGTAGCTGAAGGAATACAAAGAAAATGGCCCAAGAAAGGAAAATGGGATCAATATGGGATTTCTAGCCAATCTTTGGGAGATTGTTAGAAATACCGGACAAAATACAATAGTGAAAATAAATTGTCACTGCAGCTAGAAAAAAATGAATATGAGGCTGTGGCTGATATGATATGATGATTCAATCCTTTGATAATTCCTTTAAAGGAAAAGGGGATGATCCCCTTTTACTCAAAAGAACTCCTCCTGATGAGCACAAGAATCTCCCCCAACACTGCCTCCATGGAATAACGAAGTTTCTCCAAGTGACTACGCAGTGGGAGATGGTGAATGAGTGGCCTGATGCCACAGATCTGAAATTAAGTCCAAGAGCTCTCTCTACAACTCTAAAGAAAAAATCCATCCTCCTCTGAAAATGCATGTAGGGAAGAACTCTATGTGTTCCTCTGCTACTACCCCAACTACACATCGACCTGCTATAAGAATAACACTGTAACTCAAGGAGTAAGCTTGGAAAAATTTCAGAATGAGGAAATTCACCTCAAATCATCTCATCCCATGAGGAAGAGTTGGGGTATCCCCACTAGGAACACCCCCAGTTCTCAAGAGCACTGCAATCCTGCTAAATAGCCTGGATATGCAAGTTCTTGACTTCACTACAAAATTTCTGAATCAAAGAATGAATGAAATGAGCTGCTCATTTTTTCTTATAAATAAAATGAACTCTCTTTCACCATAGGTCCCACAATTATGTTTTTCATTCACTTTTTAATTCTTTCCCTCCAAAAGCTACATTGTCTTCTCAAGCAAGCTAACCCTCTAAGGTAGTGTTGTTGACTTGGTCAAAATGGCCAACTCAAGGTGACCCTCATCATGTTCACACCATGGAGTGTTTATTTCATTTGCTTTATTATTTCTCCTTTCACACAAGGAGTGTTATTCCTTCATTTAAAAGGGGCTAAGGTGTCTCCTTGCCCATTTTATTAAACAAAAATAAAATGTTCAACTATAATGTCCATTTTAGCTCGAGGCTAAAAATTGGGACATTGCAGTCCTCCCCTCCCGCATGTTGCTTACCCTCAAGAAACTGCATGAAGAGAACAAAATCTTCTCCCCCTTCTTCTCTTGTGGCCTCCTCATCAATGGTCCCACCACTTCTCAAATATGGTGCAATAAAGCTATCCTCCAATGCTCTCTCACAAGTATGCATGCTGTCAACAATGCTCATCATGGAAAGATAGAAGGTGTAGTGGAATCCTTCTTGCTATGCTAAGGCCTCCTTAAGGTAGGAGTGATGATGTGCATGGGAAACTTTGTCTCCCAATGATGATCTCCTCATCCATGCAATCATCCAAATGAAGATCTCACCCCTAATTTCTGCAATATGTTGGGGCTGAATGGAGAGTGTACTTGCGCTTCTCATAATGGTCCTCTCTCCATTTGAAATGTGTACAAGGGGCTGCCTCTATCCTTCGGCTGAAATGATATGGCCCAAGCTACCCCACTAAGAAATCCAGCCATGAAATGCCTCCTCAAATCCTCCAAGGGGTTTCTTCCACAAGAAGAGACAAGTAGCAATGTGGCATTCATGGTATGCCCATGGTGTCTCCTGAAAAATGAAGCATGTATAATAGGGAGAATCATGCTCCCAATGGGCTGACCATATAATTCTCTCCAAATAATGCTCCTCAACATAGTACAACATCGGAAATATAATGGATAAATATGCAATAACAACAAATTGTCAAATGACAACCAGAGAGTGTTCTCAAGTTCCACTCATGGAAATGCGCAGTGCCTCCTTGGCCTGCCTGAAAAATAAAAAATAAAAAGTGTTGTACTAGCCACTTGTTTGCTACCACAACATCTCCTCATAAGACGAAGCATGAAATCAGAATTTGGTGCCAATGGTGCACACCGAGAACATGTGGCTTCCCCCACAACCATCACAAAATTAGCCAAAATCAAGGCTACAAGTAGCTGCAAGTACAAACTCATGAAAAATACAAGAAGAAACAAGACTCCTTGATACATCATGCTCCCCAATCAATGAAAATAAGTACAATAAAAAATATGACATTATACCTCCTCCATTATGCACTAGAGCTCTTGAGTTGAAATGGCTCAACATGAATGCTCTCCCTCTCCTCCAATGAGTAAGGGAATGCTTTTGTAAACCTATCCAAAATCAATCAGGCTATGCATATATCCATATGCTGATGTAAACCATACTGAATTCCCTCCCAAGTGAACTCCTATAGAAAAGAAAATTATGCATCCAAGTGCATAGCTAGGAAGTCTGTATGTGTTGCATGCAAAAGTTTCTCCTTGAGACTAGAAACTGTAGCCAAGAAGAGTATGCCATGATGATAGATGCTCATATCATCAACTAAGTGTCCTCCATATCCATCAAGGCTATCCAATAATCATGCATGCATCAAGATCCTGGGACCTCTCAACCAGAAGCTGAGTCCTCCAACATGGATCAATCCTCCACATAGACAACACTGGTAATCTGCAATAAAGTGCTCCCATCATGATGCTTCCTTCTAACTTGACATCCCCTCATGCCAAATTCATCCTCCAAGTTGCTTCCATGCCATCATGAAGCTACTCATACTCAAATAGAAATGATGCTCTTTGAAAATCAGCCTCCCATTAGAGACTAACACCTCCAAGGAATCTCCTGATCCTAGGAAATGTAAGCATGAGTGGCCTCCATATACTCCAATGCATGAAAGAGTTATCCCTCAAAAGAAGTAACCTCTCTCTCATCAAATCCATGGAGCAGTCATCCCATATCATGAAGATGCTATCCTCCATCCATACAACAACTCTATCTATGCAGTGAAACTGGTGAGAATGGGTGGTACTGAAAATGAGAGAGTGTATCCCTCCTCCTTCTGCTCATTCCCAAACTCTCTGCACTATAATGGACTCCTCTAATGTCTCCACCCCTCCGAAATCTAATGAGTGGTGAACCAAATAGCATGATGCCTCTCATCATCCCTAGATCAAATGACATCCTAGATGGAAAGCCACCAAAAAGTGAGCCATCAAGATTTGAAAATAGACTGCATGTATGAGTGGACTGATTTGTCCTCCTCTCCTCTGCGTAGAGCAGTCTCTTTCCCTTGTGCAGAAACTTTCTTAAATATATAAGCTAGAATGCTCTTCATCCCTCCATGCTGATCCTTCTGCTCTGCTTCCTCCATTTCACGATCCCCAACAAATGCTACATATGACTCCATAATTGTGTCTTGGTACCCACATGAAAAATATTTGGAACTCCTTTCAAATACATAAGGGCTCCTCTAGTGGAATCGTAGGCTCCCCTTTCACCTCCATGTGGTGATGGCTCTCCTCCAAAAGTGACAGCACTAATGGTTCCCTCCAATGCATGCAAAGTGTTTGTATTTATGCCACAATGAGTTTCACCAAGTTTTCTCCACCAATCCCTTAGTGAATGCATCAAAAAAATTTTCATTTTCATGTTAATGAAGAATGAAACCCTCAAACCAGAAATCATGAGCCATACCTTGAGTTGCACTACTGTTCCTCCCATGGCCTCATTCCTTTCCTCTACTCCCTTGCAATGCAAGTGAGCAAGGGATTGTGATGTGGATCTACATGTGTGGCTAAATGTCCACACCCTTCACGAAAATAGTTTGGATTTGTCTCATCACAAACCCTTCTCAGAAAATTTCTTCAAAATTCTCTTTCATCAAGATCTTCAATAATCTCCTGGAAAAGAAGAAGGGAAACCTCCTCTTCCTTCATTCCTCTTTGCTTGTCTCCTTGTAAATCTCCTCCCCTTGGAGATAAGCTCCTCTTCTGATAGCAATGGATCTTGGGCAAAGGCTGAACCAAGATCATGGTCTAATACCACT
Source organism: Pinus albicaulis (assembly GCA_034641835.2). Lineage (NCBI taxonomy): Eukaryota > Viridiplantae > Streptophyta > Pinopsida > Pinales > Pinaceae > Pinus > Pinus albicaulis. Next base: position 488,599,209 of record CM076574.1, read on the forward strand.
GTAATGTCCCAAATGGGGAAAATTTCTACTCCATCAGGAACATCTTAGATGTTCCTATTTTTTTTCCACCTCCAGGAGTATTAACAATCAACACTGAACTATTTTAGAGATTGACCACAGGGAAATTTACTAGATATTTCACCTTCACAAGGAAGGATGAGATCTAGAGGCTACCTGGCCCTCTAGCAGTCTCTGCCAATAGAACATGTCAAGAGCTAATAATTCCCTTCAAGGAATTTCTACACCAGCCGCCCATGAGGACACTGTATAAGGAAGCCACTATGAAAATAAGGTAATCGAATGCTGGGATGCCTTAGAATATGTATGGTAAAAAGACCCTGTAGAATATAAGCCCAAAGAAATAACCCTAAGGGGGCTATTCAGATCTCCCACCAACATGTATATTGAAACAATGCTCAATAAGGGAATCTTCAGCAGCATTAAAACTTCAATATGAACAGCAGTGAAGAATGCATCATATAATGATAGAAGAGTACAAATCTGATACAAAATATATAGCAGAAAATATTATACAAGCTTCTTGAGGAAAATACCTCTCAAGGTGAGTGCAAATCAGCCTCTAAGGAAGATGTACATAAACAAGAGAATACAATGTTGCATAAAACCCAAGTACTCTATAACTACGTAGTATATGAGGGAAAATTACTGCAAGCTGATATACATGGGAAGATATGACATGATATGCTCAAATAAAGATGGGGGAGCAATATCTCAACCCTAGAAAAAATTATTACATCAATCCTCTAAGGGATTGGCTAAAATACATAAAATAGTAAAATGATGGAGTTGTAGTGTAGCTGTTGCAACTCAAATATAATAAAAAATTACAGAAGGAAGTAGATGCTAAAATGAATGATGATACCTCCTCCAATGATCTCCAAAATGAAGGAGTTGATCTCCTTCCCGAAGATTGCACTCTCTAGTGCACAAAATGATCTCCTCCTGCAAACCCTCACTGAGAATAACATTGTAAGAGAAAGGGAATACGCTGGACATGAGAAGAAACAATGGCCCAATCCTAAGATCTACAATAAAAGGCTCTCGAATCCCCTTTTCTGATCTCCTAGAGGAAGAGATGGCTTCTCCTCTACAGAACAACTCTGGAAGTGAGATGGTGGTGGTCGCTCACTGCAACACCAGCAACTCTAGCGTTCTCTTGCTGCAAGAATAATGTAGTAGCTGTAGATGACTGTTTTTGCCTCAAGCCATGATGTGAGGAATATGAAGAACAATCTCTCCATGGCCTCCCATGGAAGAGAAGGGCATTCATAAACAGGAATCCCTCTTGTGCTAAACAACAACAAGTTGAAGAGAGCTTCAACTTATAATTCTATCTTCAATAATGATCTCCACAATGGCTCTCCTTCATATTTTATGCAATGTGTGCATGGACCCCACTCACATTAGGGTTTCTCCCATTTGAATTTCCCTCCACTCCAACTACACAATCTTCTTGTGCAAGCTTCCCCTCTTAGGGTACGTTGTTGACTTGGTCAACCATGGTCTAGCTCACTTGACTTTGTCTCTTTTCACACTTGGGGCTGCTATCTTAAGCCATTTAAGTGACTTTTTGCACCTTAGGAGTGTTTATTAATTTTATACATGGGTTCCCTCACCCACTTATTCACTTTTATTAGCATAAAAGTAAAATTTTAGTCCGAAATACTTTATTGAAAAATTTGGGACATTACATTTCATGATTTGAGTTTGGTAATTCTATAAAAGATTAATCATTGAGATCAAGCAACTGGTAAACTGCAAATTATGGATTGTAGCTCCTTCTAGTTGTGCCTGGTAAATAGCTAGTGGTTGTAGCTCCTTTTAGTTGTAGCAAATAAATTAGGGAGTAGTACCTTCCTTTGGGTTGTAGCTAGAGAAATTTGTAACATCAAGTAAAAGCTTTCCTTAGTTAAGTAAATTGAATATGAGTTTATCAAAACTTTGTGATATTTTTTGCATATTATGTTGATTCTTGTGATTCTCATATGAACTATTTATAAAGGGTTTATTGGTTTCCTGGTACCTTTACGAGTGAAAGATATTTTATTTTTTAAATTCCCATAATATTGATTCACCCCTCCCTATTAGTATTGTGTTGGTTTCTAATATTTGACTCATAGAGGTCCATATCTCCTTGAAAATGTGACTCCATTTAGTGAAAGTATCATAGTGTGACAACACTCCACCTTGTTTATCTAGTTCTCCTCCTATGGGAAATCAGAGAACACTAACTTCTAAGGCTGGTGGTTTGTTCTTTCTATAAGTATGTTTACACCGCTTCCTCCTCTCCTTTCCCTATCCCCTCTCATAAAACATATAAATATTATACTCCAGGATACCCTCTAGGTTTTGTTTGTGCTACAAAATCATACATGACATGTTCAATTTCCACCACAAGGGCTCATCCTTAGATGATCCCTATTGAAAAGCCCAATAATCATATAGGTTTATATTTCCTTGAAGATGCTAATCCATCTGGTGTGAGTACAAAGTGTGACATAATTCAATACTTTCAATCCAATTCTCTTCCTATGTGAAATCATGCAAAATTGTCTTCTTAGATTGGTGGCTTCATGATTTATATATGTGTGGTTGTTCCCCCTCTTCCCTCTTCCTCGTCCACTCTTATCCCTTTGCCATCCTCCTTCCTCACCTCCTATCCTCTTTGTAATACCCATGTTTCATTTTTTTTTTTCCAACTTTATTGCCTCATGTTACTTGTTAATGTTGAAGTTGGAAACATTAAGAGTGCAACAAAAACTATTTTTTATTGAGATATGTAAATAAATTTTAAAACATTTATTTATTTATTTTGTTTTATTATTATTCTTTTGTTTTTAATTTTTTTTGTTGGTAATATTATAGGAAACAACATATGAGTATTTTGGGATTTTTTTCTACCCAAGAAACTATTAAGTGGTTAAGTCTAAGTTCGGAATAGAAAAGTGGAAAGTAATAGAGGTCACAGTTGTAAACTTATTTAATTCTCCAATATTTCAGGAAGAATTAATGCCACCAAGAAAAAACATAACTAGACAGAAATGTTATGTTGGGTGGGGATGTAAGGATAAGTGTAACTTGAGAGAGATGTTATGCTAAGGATAGGTAATGTTAGAGAGAAATGCACGTTTTTATTGAAAAAAGGAAATATTTTTTCTTTTTTGAAAAAAAACCATTTTTAAATAAAAATATGGGAATACCTTAAAAGTAGGATGTTGCTAAAAATATCCAGGGAAGGAAATTAATAAATACCACTGAGTGAAGAAAATTGGTGGGGGAGGGGTGGGGGTGTTCTGATAATTTTGTAGAAATATGAATTATCCTGAGCTCGAGCGTACTTGTTGATAGTGTAATTCATTGGTTGGATGGAATGTGCTAGTCTCCTTTGTATTATTTGGAGACTGTTATTCAGGTAATTAAATGGTTTTGTTGTTATTATTCAATTTTTTTATGGAAAAATCTAATTCAAAGATGTGTATGATGAATATAATCTATAAGGGTCATGATAAAGATCCATCTCTTCAAAATATCATGCTTTTAAAATTATTTTGAATGTGTGGATGATTGCATATATTAAGTAGAAATTCCTACTATATATAGTTTAAAAGGGTAATTGAATAAGTTCACTATAGCTATTGGTTATTGGAATTATAGCCATGCACTAGTGTATTTAATTTATGAGAGCACAAAGTTGTTAGCAAAGAATAAGTATGAGTGTTAATGAGTTCCAATACATGTTGTGGCTTACGGGCTAATCAATGGACGAAGTTGAACATTGAATTATATATATATATATATATATATATATATATATATATATATATATACACACACATATATATATATATATATATATGTATGTATATGTATATGTATATGTATATGTATATGTATATGTATATGTATATATATATAGATATATATATGTATATGTATATATATATATATATATACATACATACATACATACATACACACACACACACACACACACACACACACACACACACACATATATATAGAGAGAGAAGGGGAATACTAAAATTCTTATAGTATTCATATGATTACAAGCATATTCATGATGAAGATCGTATAATTATGTATAGGGTTTTTGTGGTAACAGATTACAGTGAAAAATTGTTTGAGTTCCTGTAAAAGATAAGAATGTACACACGGGTTATTATAGTAATGTTTGAAGGAAAAACACTACTATATGTAACTAAGTAAATAGGATATTGTAAGATATAGAAAAATAAACCTGTTATCAATGTTTTAGGTACATACAATATTAGTTTGACAAGTAAATAACTTAATTCGGTGCACAAATCAATGAGTTATAGAATATAGTATTGTAACATCCTTGGTAAAAAATCCATGCAAATTTTTTAATAAAGGTAAGATAATGCTAGGGTGATGGGACATTTATTGAAAGTTGAATGCTGGCAAAAAGCATGCTAACATGGATCACTTGTGATTAATTAATGGCTATGGAAATCAATCAAGGAAATGAAAAAGGATTTGGAAAGGTAAAGCGTCATTTATTGGCATTTATTTACAGAAATAATGGAAAATAGGACAAATGGAAGATGAAAGGTCATAGGTTGCATGTGACGAGGAAATTTAAGGAAACTAACAAAAAATGAAGAAAATAGAGGCCTCAATGATAAAAAGGTTTGTGAGGATCAATTCATATTTTTTTCAGTGTTATCATTTGATAGTGATAGCTCGGAGCTCTCATTATATTAGCTCTCTCTCTCTCTCTCTACTCTTGGACACAGAGTTTTGTTGGAGAAATATTGGATTAGTGTGGCATAATTGGGATTTGGAATAAGAAGGAAACGGAAAAGCAGGAAAGTGCAAGATAAAAACATGTTCAATAAATACGTCGGGTTTTTCTTCAAAGTTCCCACTTGCATGTATGATTTCGTTACTAATTTTGGCATGCATGAAACATGCATGTGGTTTATTGTTTGTGATTTTCCACTAGAATGGAGGATTTCCTGGATTGGACATGGTTTTACCTAGCCTTGCCATTTCCTGTATATCCATCATGTTGTGGGTTTACCCTTTTTTTTGGTTGATGCTGATGTTCCTTATGGCCGTGGTTTCAGTTATTAGTTCGTAGAAGCCTTGGTTGGAAAAATGGTCTGAAAGCCCTATAAAAGCTTAGGTTGAGTTATTAGTCCAAAATCCTTGTTTGGACAAACAATATGGAGCCCTTGGTGGGTTAAGTTACTAGTCCTAGAAGCCCTGGTTGGAAAAACTCTCTAAGTACTGACAACAATTGTGGGTGGAACTACTAGTCCTAGAAGCCTTGGTTCAAACAAACGCTCTAGAGCCCTATAAAACTTGGGTAGAGATCGATATGGTGATGGTTAGTGATGCCCAACTGTTAGGTGGAATCACTAGTTGAGGGTTGAGGTGGTTTGGCCTCTAGAATCCCTGGTTTGTTTTTTTTTTTGTTTATTCCATGACATCCCACATTCATGCTTGGAGTATAGCATGGGGGTAGTTGTCTAAAAGAAATATCTGGTTCAGCCCAATATATGGTTCGTTGGTACATGGAAGTCCATAACCTAGTTTCATTTTGCATATGTTAAGAAGAGCCCTTTTATCTTCTATATTATGTATAAATGTGTTTTCTGTTATCTGACTATAATGTTTCTTCTATCATTTTTGATATGTTGGTTATATGCTAGTTATAAGCATGGTTTATGAAAAACTTGAGTTATGTATCTCATGATGTTTTGATTAATAGATGAAGTTTTAATGAATGCGTGACATAATATACTATCTTGTAGCTATTATGGGGAAGAATAATTCAAAATCAGTTATTCTCAAATAAATATCAGACCCCTATGCTCATATATGTAACTAGGACATGTACATTGCATGTTTGTGACATGTTTGACATAATTACTGTCATGGATGGTATTGGTTAGGTCATGTCCTTGATAGTGATTGAATTAGTAGCCTTATTTCGTTGTTATTTATATTTCCTAGAAGTTTCACAAATTTCTTGGCAAAGGCTTGAGTCCTAGCCCTCAAAAGGTGGCTCATAATTCAGGGTCAGTAGCACATAAATTCCTCGAAAAGTATGCAATCACATGGATGCATTTTTTTGCATATGAATTGAGGGTTTCAATCGCATGGAGGTATTTTCAAGGGTGGGACTGGCGGTCTACTTCAATATGAGGAAGGTTGTATTTCTCTTGTCTTGTTAGTTCCACTTCCTTAACTATACATGGGGAGTTTAATTATATCATAGTAAATATTTGTCACATTTTCATGCGAGTGGACCAGTTATCTTAGGTAAATGTGGGAGGAGGGTGTTATATAGTGGTATCAGAGCATGGTTCTGTTCTCCTTGGGTGATTTCTAGTTTCCATTTCTCTTTGAATGATTTTTTTCATATGTAAATATCAATTACATATGTGTTCATTATACTTGTGGTTTATGTTTTTTTTTTTATGTATGCATGGTGGTAGTCATTGTTACAATTATGTTGTCACGCAAAATTTTATGTTGTTGTTGTTGGAATGTGTTTGTCATGACTGCATTGGTTAAATATGAATTTCTTGTGAATGTTTTTTGTCGATGTGGATGTGTGCATGCATTGTCATGGCTATATTTTTCATGCATGAGGTCATGGTATGTAGTTGGATTTTTCATGCATGGTAACTGGATGATGATTAATATGATGTTTCTATATTGTTATGATTACTATTATACATGTATTATGCTAATCTATTTGATCTTCCAGACGATATATCCTCCCTTGAACTATACTGACAAACGTTGGTTTTTATATAATTTGGTTTAGCTGAAATTACATGCTATGTAGGAAGAGAAGATAAAATATGACTAGAAATAAGATAAAATAGATTTCATGAGATTCTCCCTATAGATTAGATGATCATCACAGTGTGTAGTACTCCCCTGACATAATGGACACGTTGAGAAGTTTGAAGGGAGAAATAAGAAGTTGTAAATAATATAATGACCAAATCATTCAATCATCATAGAGACTTTCTAGGGAATATGAGAAGCAAGAAGAAGTTAATACAACTATCCTTTAGATCATGTCCTACTGACATAGACAAGGACTGCTTAGAATTGGTCATGGGAAGGAGGATATGACTAATGGAGCATATGGTAGCATATAATATGGTGGGAACAAGTTGGATATATATGATATTGTTAGATATGGAATATTATTAGATACACCTGATAGGCGAGGCAACAAATATGGCCTTAATTTTAGTTCTAGTTTTGATAGGTATCGAGGTCATCATTGGTATCATATTTACAAGAGGAGTGCTATGGGATATTTTCTGAATGAGTTCAAGAAATCCAAACCACCTACCTTTGATGGAAAAATGAAAAATTCATAGGATTAAGAAGCATGGTTACTTTGGATGACTAAGGTCTTTCGATTGCATGATTACTTCACAACAAGAAAAAGAGACATTGGTGAGGGGTGAAAAATGTCACCATAAGCTCATTGGTGATGGTCAAAAGAGCCTCTGTCACCAAAAAATGAACGTCACCAAAGGTTGCGTTGTCGAAAGTATAGGTGTTGTGGTGACATTCAAGGTCTGTCACCAAAAATGATTTATAATGACAGATAGTGACCGTCACCATTTCATATGAGTAATGGTGATGAACAATAGCCTCCGTCACCAAAAAATTGAACATCACCAAAGGTGGCGTCACCGAAAGTATGTGTTGTGGTGACATTCAAGGTCCGTCACGAATATTGATTATAATGTCACCATAAGCTCATTGGTGATGGTCAAAAGAGGCTCCGTCACCAAAAATTGGTCGTCACCATTCCATATGAATATCAGAGCACGATGGAATCAAACCACCAACCTCCTGCTTGTAAAGAAGGTGCTCTTCCATTGATCTAGCACCCTTTAAATTAGACTTTTAAAAATTATATCTTGAAACCTTTATAGATTGTAAATTCTACAACTTTCAGTAAATTAAATTAAAGCCGCAAATTCAATGTTAATTCAGCCTCCTGTCATGAGCTAGCAATTGGAAAAATGTCTAAATGCAACAGGCTTTGGTTGGAGGTCGACCAATTCCTAACTACTACTCTGTTGGCAATATGTGGAGAGCTAATTCACAACAGTGACTGGGGGCTCAACCTCATAAGAAACACCCTGGAAAGAAATTTGCCACAAGTGAGCCTAGGAATGTACTTCCCCTATGCTTGATAGTTATTGGTGCAAATATAGTCTCTAGTTTGCAGATTGGTATGACTCAATTGTGCAATAATTTTGCAAATAAGTGCAAGATCAAAAGTCAATTTGGAGGTATTATGTGTCCCTAGATTGAGCATCACTAATCTTTTCACGTTGGTTTGGGGAGCAGGTAATTGTATATGTTGGTCGTGGAGTAAACAGAGAGTAAGTGATTTGGTGTGGCACGACAATGAAAAATTTGAATACAATGTGTGGAGGCCATGCTGGAACAGAAAGCACCAATATTTGTGCATGGCACTTTAATTGCAGCTGCAATGAGAAGGTAAATCTGCTAATGAAGAAATTTGATGTACTCCAAATATACTTTATAGTGATTAATTTGAAGCTCAAAGAGAAAATTATGACAAGTGTACAAGCATTGGAGGCTGTCACAGGCTTTGAAAGCCAATTTCGCAATGCAACAAAATGAATCTGATGCTCTTTGCAGTCAGTTAGTGGGGCTGCAGGAGTAGGTCCAACTTCTAAACACCAAAATCAGTGACTATAGTCATGAGAATTGGAGACAAAATGGACAGTGTTTGGTTCGGATCTCAATTAGCCACCAACAAAGGAGGAAGATAAGTGTAGTTGAAGCATGTGCTAATGCAAATTTTGTTTTTTTCTTGGAAATTTCTGTAGAGTTTAAACCTACAAAAATGTACTGAACTATGACATCATATGTAGCCCCACTTTAAGAGTGATAGTAAACAATACCAACTTATAGGCATATGCAAGAAGGAGATCACAATGTAATTTTTTTTTAAGTATTTGCCTTGTACAAGCACAGACTTAATGTTATACTTACAGGCTTACAAACAAAATATTTGGTGACAATCACATAAGCCCTGGCACAAAAATTCAAAAGATAGAGGTTGATGATTATAGCACAGCTTAATAAATCTACCTTGGCACCATAAACTCTTTAACTCCAACTCCATATATATCTCCAATTATATTTGTAAGGTCTAAAGATGCATAAGCGCTAGAAATGGGGAATTTCAAAAAACCATGGATGCATAGATGCTGATGATTACATCGCAGCTTAATAAATCTAGCTTGGCACCATAAAATATTTAAATCCAGCTCCATATATGTCTCCAATTATATTTGTAAGGTCCAGAGATGCATAAACGTTAGAAATGGGGAATTTCACAAAAACATGGATGCCCTTGCTCAAACGAACTAGACAAATATTAAAAGCAACTGCTCGTATTGTGAAATAAGAGCAACACATTTACAAAGATAAAGAAGACTAAAAACACTTTTACGAAAATAAAAGTTAGTTACCATTTCCAATTTAAATCGTATAGTTTAACAACCATTATAACTGAAAACATTCACTAAATCTCAGTCTTCTATTAATCTATGCATATGCTACAATAACCGATGAGACAAGAAAATATTACTATTGTGAATACATATACAAGAAATTGAAAGATTACTAGGAGGTAGCAAAATCCATAACTACCTATTTACGCAAATAGCAGAATACTGGGACATCAATTTCTGAAGATGAAAGACTGAAATGTCATGGAAGCAAAAAATTCTAGATATAAAACCCATGTCATGAACTAATGTAAATACAGAAGCAAATATTTCTATCGAGGAAACAAGAAAGACATATTTACAAACATAAGAAGATGGATTACTAGGAATGCATAACTAAGATTTGTCTGCATGGAGGTAGCAAATTCTAGAATGGCTTATTTTAGCAAATGGAAAATTGATATCCCAAAAACAAAAATACTACCCACTAGAAGCTACAAAATAATAAGCGAAACCCTTTATCAGTATGACAGTGATAGAACAAACCTCTAGTGATGTTGGATTCTTTAGTGTTGATTATTCTACCATAGTTTTTTATGGGGATTAAGGTGTCCAACATCACTATTGCCCATTACTCTTCATTCTAGCCATCCCAATTAACCTCCCCAACAACACCAATTGAAAAGAAAATTAACATATCCAATTGACCAAGAATTTAGGATCATCTAATGGCTCAACAAGGTGAGCTGACCTAATATGCATTAAAAATCCCATTCCTATTTGGAATGAATGAAAAAATGGTGTCTGAGGAAACATCACCATGTGGCAAGAACCAGTTAACTAAAACAATCAATTATAATATTCATACTCTAAACTATGATGCATTCGAAATCCTGTTCCTAGTTTTTGGAATGAATGAATATGTGGTGTCTGAGCAAAAACCACTATGAGACAACCATAGAATTAACTAAACCCATAATCATAATTTCTATCATAATTTGCAACACCTTAATAATAGGGCATAAGGTACCCATTAAAGCCATAAATCTTTACAATTAAGGGTGTTTTAAGTTCAGAGTTGTGCCTTCAAACTCAATACCTTTTTACCAGCAAGAAACAACTACCCTATGGTTGATCCCTAACTAATATTTACAAGAAAGATAGGGAAGCATATTATCAGTTCCAATTTCCTTATCAGTGCATGATTGGTTTACAAAAAAAAACTTCTCAAAAGGGGCATGTTAAAGAGAGTTTGCATATTTTTTAAGTACAACACTTAAAAGTTAACATTAGATCAAACTACAAAGAGAAGAAAATGGACAAGAAAAAATCAGGTATAGACAAAACTGTGAATGAAAAACTTGTCCTTCCAACCTTCAAGTAATGTATGGTGACATCTAGCATGTAGCCCATGTAGAGAAGACTGTCATATTATAAGTTTTGTCAAATTGATAAAGTTCAAATCTTATGTTTCAAGTCTTAGTAGATGGTTATAAATCTTATAAATTGATAAATTTCAGCTTCTAGGTTTCTAGGTTGCAACGTAAGATGCATACTCAGGTTGCTAGTGGCCATTGGCATACACATGCCATCTACAAGGTTCCAATTTGTCCATCACCTAAATCCATATCATATTCTCTAAGGAAATCTCATCCATACAATACATGAGCAAGGCATACTGATTATGATTTTCAAAGGCACATTTGTACTTAATAATATCAAAAAATAATCCATGACCACTATCAAAAGAAATGTGTATGCTCTCCCAAAGAGAGAATTGGCAAGTAGATTGTTTTCTCTAAATTTTTGAAGCCTGGGGTAGAGCGCAAAACAAAAGAAAGAGGCCATTCTACTTGTGATTTTAGGTTTCGTTTTTATGTTTTTTTTTGCATGGAGATTCAGAGGAGAAGAGGATGAATTCATGTTAAGTCTAAGGTAAATTTCTATGTTTTTCTAAGGCTTGCATCTGTGTCATCTAAGGAAACCTCAGAGGCTGAATTTTGACCCTTTCTCAGGCTATCTGAGGTTGATTACACACTGTTCCAAGGTCTACTACATGCACATTTGAGGACTAATGAGTATGGATTCTTTTGGACATTCTTTAGCACTATTCACTTAAGAATTGTGGCTATTTGAGTCTCAACCCTAATGGCTATTATTTGGCTTATTTGAGACACGAGAACAACCTTTTTTTGATATTATTTCAGCCCTAGAATAGGAGGGTATTTAGATAACCTGAGGGATAAACCTCGAGGTTTTGTGGCTGAACTCATCTACATTATTTGCTAGAGTATTTTCCTCTATCTGAATGGATAATTATTGAACTCTATGGAATTTTTCTAAGGTTGCTTGCACTTCGAAGGATGTAGGATATGAAACCATCATGATGAATTCAAACCCTGAGACTGTCTCTACAGATTACGATACTAGTGTTAGACTGTACTTTGAGCCTCTTACAGTAGAGGATATTTTGAATGTCATTGACAAAGAGAGGCCTGATGGTATAATTGTACAGTTTGGAGGGCAAACACCTTTGAATATATCTCTACCCATAGAAAAATACCTCAATGAGTTTACGCCCGTGGGTGCAAGTGGGGAAGGTATTTTGCGAATTTGGGAGACTTCTCTTGCTTCAATAGATGCTGCTGAAGATAGGGAGAAGTTCAATGTAATGTTGGATGAGCTAAAAGTCAAGCAACCTCAAGGTGGTATTGCTAAGAGTGATGAGGATGCATTGGCAATAGCAAGAAAGGTTGGCTATCCTGTTCTTGTTAGGCCCTCTAATGTTTTAGCTGGTCACACAATGGAAATTGTATACAGTGATGAAAAATAGAAGCATTACGTAGAAAATACAGTAGAAGTGGACCCAGAAAGGCCAGTACTCATTGATAAGTACCTGGAAGATGCTTGTGATATCAATGTAGATCGTTTGACAGATTCTAAAGGTAGTGTGGTCATTGGTGGTATCATGGAGCACATTGAGCAAGCAGGTGTGCATTATGGTGATTCAGCTTGTTCTATTCCTAAGGAAACAATGTCACCTGTATACTTGTCAGTCATTAGATCATGGAAATCTAAATTGGCAAAGAGGCTTGGCGTTTGTGGACTGATGAATTGAAAATATGAAATCACACCTGCTGGTGAAGTTTACCTTCTTGAAGCAAATCCTAGAGCATCACGAACAATACCTTTTGTCTCAAAGGAAATTGGCCACCCCTTAGCAAAGTATGTCATGCTTCTTATGTCAGGAAAATCTCTTCGAGGCTTTGGTTTTATACAGGAAGTTATTCCAAGTCACGTATCTGTCAAGGAAGCAGTCCTTCCATATAAAAATTTTCAAGACTGTGATGTGGTTCCTGGTCCTAAAATGCGAAGCACTGGAGAAGTGATGGGCATAGAATTTAAATTTCCCATGGAATTTTCCAAGGCACAAATTCTAGAAAATAAGAAATTGCCTCTTGTAGGCACGGTGTTTTTAAGTTTAAGTGATTTCACCAAACCAAGACTCCCAGCAATTGTAAAAAGATTCATTGAACTTGGCTTTACAATTGTTGCAAAAAATAGCACAGCCAGTTTGTTGAAAATGGAAGGAATTCCAGTGGAAAGAGTTTTGAAACTCCATGAAGAGTGCCCACATGTAGATTACATGATTGCAAATGGCCAGATTCAGTTACTGGTGATTGCAAATTCAGGAGATGCATTAGATCAAATAGATGGGCGGAAGTTGAGATGAATGGAAATAGCATATAAAATTCCTATCATAACCACAGTTGTCGGAGCTTTAAATTCTATTCAGGTTATTAAGAGCACGAAGAAGGATTCCTTGAAGATGATTCCATTACAAGATTTCTTCAATACTCAGGAATCAGAGGGAACAACTCAGGAACTACAGGAAACTTCTATATGTTGATGTACCATAGTTCACATTTCTTTATGTTGGTGTAATAATAGTTCCTTACAAACTCTGTTGATGTTCTGTTAGAAGATTTTATGAAAAATATATAACATAATTTATTCGAATTTTCATCCAAAGTTTTCAATGCAAATTGTCTCTATCTAATTTTGGTGTAAGACTACTTCATTAGAACTCTTTTGTGGTGTTCTTCTGAGGAAAGATGAAAGGATTATAACAGCTTACAAAAATCAATGAGATTTCCATCCAAAAGATGTCTTCAAAAATTGGATGGGACAGCAGAAGAACTATATCTAACTTCTTCTATTGGTAGTTGTGGTTTTCATGTGGTATATGCATGTTTATATTTTGGTTGTGGACTGTGGTTATTTGCAATTTATAATGCACTATTTAGTTCTTACTATAATTGTTTAGAAGACTTCATGGTCTCAAAACTGAATCCTTCATAATTCATTCCATGGCTCTTAAAAATGAAAAATATGCCACTATCACCAAACCCACATATATGTTATGTTAGTTACAAATCAGCCTTGATGTGGGTCTACAACATTTGCGCTCAGATCCATGCTACATATGGTGTAAGTCAAGGACTTTCCTCTTTCGTTTAAATGCATATTTTCCATCTCCAAGTAGTTCATTTGGTTCTGTGATTTTCCAAAATTATTTGCTGATTTTGTTTAAGTGCATATTTTCTGTGATTTTCCACCCAGCTTATGTTGCTGATTTGATGAATATTTTTCAGAATCTCATGTTGATTTCCCTTTATAGAAGTATGTGAAAAAGACATGGAAGAAGGAAAATAATCCTTTGGTGGAATATTCTTACAGAATTGCAGCAAATAAGTTGGCTTATAGTGTGTCCTACACTAGAGTTAAAATCCATTTTCTTAAAACACCCTTTGAACGAGTTTAGTTTTGTGAAGTTGTCTCCTAAAAAGAAATTAATTTCAAAGGGAACATGATGAAGCCTATTTTTCTAAGTTCCCCAAGAAAGCAAGCAATCCCAAAATAGGGATAACATGTTCCCTTAACCGTTGAAGATCCCTGCAAGTGACTTAATAGTGGACCCTTGGCAAAAAATGTTATATTGGTGAAAGGATGAGACGGAAAACAAAATTTCGAGGGCCATATTTGCATATGGAACACCTTTCAATGTAATGTGGTCAAAATATTGGCAATAAATGTTGAAGGTGGTTAAGAAAATAGGGGTTACAAGGGGCCAAACTTTGAGAAAGTATTCACTACTATTTTATGGAAGGAGAGATTCACTGTAGAGATAATTCTAAGAGCAATGCATGCTTGTTGGAGTTGTAATGGCTTTGAATTTTCATGCGGTATAGCCTTCAATATAGTGTGGTCAATGTGTTTTCAAGACTTGCTTAAGGTGGTCAATGAAGCACCTAGGAGGTACAAGGGACCAAACTTCGAGAAACTACACACTAATATTTCTAAAGTAGAGATTAGCTACAGAGAATTCTAGAACTGATTGGTACTTGTTGGAGTTGTAATGGCTTGTCCATTATATTTCTAATGGTTATACCAATATGACTCTATCTCCTGTAGGTCCATACTTCTTGAGGGCTATAGCAACTGTAGGGGAGGAGAAGGCAATTGATTGGGGTGCTAAAAAATCAGAAGCAATTAAGATCATTGTTCCTTCAAATGTCATGTGGGTGATCAATGAAAATGCTCATGCAAAGTAACAGACCATATTTTTTTGACCCTGTTTGCTTCATAGGTTAAATTTTCCTATGAAATATATCGTTGTTGAAGTTCAAGGGATGAAAATTGTGAGGGAAAATGGAATAAAAATTCAAATTTTTATTGCTACCCACCAACACGCTGAAGCAGTATACCGACAATTTGCTGATCTTGAACTCTAAAGTTTGGAGAAACCAGATTTGAATTTGACTATATCATGTTTAAACAATTAGTAGAAACGAGGACAAAACTATCTTCCATGGTTCAGTCTTTAGTGGTAAACTTCAAAAGACAATTTGGATTAGAATTACCATTCTTCATAAGGCTTCATGTGATCAAGTCAATATTTTCTCTCCATAATGGAGCCACTTGTTGATTTTTTATTACTTTGGGATATTGATGTGACATTTGGGAGGGTGTCAACATGTTGTTGGAAAGAATTCAACATTTTCTTAAGGAGTCGGGCCCACTTTTGTTTGGCACCCTAAGGGATGTAATCATAAAAAGATGGAACAAATTCCACTCCTCTTTATTCTTTATCCTACACCTTGAACCTGGAGTACTGTGATGTACTTGGGGCTAAAAGGAGTGACCCACAAAATGACAAGAGAAGTGACTGACCACACAAATACAAGAGAAGAGACTGATAGTCTCAGGGAAACATTTTGTGAGATACCTCTGAATCCAATGGAATTCTCATAGCTAAAGAGCATGTTTGTTGAAACCTTCCAATAACCCCAGACTTATACTTGGGATAAGAAGTTGTCAGAAGGTTTCAACAGCAGGATGCCTTGGATTCATGCTTGAGAAAAGAACTATGGACCTATGATATTTTGTCTTTAGGTACTTGATTTATTTTTTCTAACGGTGTAATCCAAGAGTATTATTTTTACTACATTCAATCTTAGATACAAAGACATATTATAAGGTCCCTCCAATTTCATACCATGAAAGTTCAAATATAGATGTTGTTGGAGGATAATGATCTTTGGCATTTGTAAAGACCAAAGTTGAGCGACCTACAAATCTATAACGTTGACAAAAAAATAAAAAGAAGATGGCCAAAATAAAGCAAGTCATCCTGGACTCCATGAAGGATCCCACACATTATCAGTAAAACCATCAGTAATGGGATGTTTGATGCTATCTTCACTATATATCGGGGTGAGAACATCAATTGAAATATGCTTCTAAGGATCAACCTTACAGCCACATAAATCAACAAAATAGATACTGCAGCCACTTCTTTGATAAAAATTAATAAACTCTATGATCAATGGGAAACAACTTGAAAAGAGCTCAAGCATGAAGATTCGGTACACAACCTTGAATGGGCTTTCATCTTCATGGAAACCTTATGTCTAAGGTGCCTATGCCTGAGAAAGCTTTCCACTTTTGACTCTTGAGAAGTTATGGCATGATTTTATCCAAGAAAATACAAACTAGAGCGAGTTGAAGGTATAGAGATGAAAGAGAAAAATTATAACCCTCACTATAAATATATTGAATGCCAGAAAAAAAAAGGGGACCTAGTATAGGTCAGTAGGAGAGAAAGAGAATTCAGGTTCCTCTAATCAATGGTAAGAAATTATTGGG
Organism: Pinus albicaulis; assembly: GCA_034641835.2. Lineage (NCBI taxonomy): Eukaryota > Viridiplantae > Streptophyta > Pinopsida > Pinales > Pinaceae > Pinus > Pinus albicaulis. The sequence goes on from CM076574.1 coordinate 488,615,957, forward strand.
CCATATCAAGTGTTTCATGTGTCAAGAGTTTGACAATTATGCTTATTAGTGTCCTCAAAAGAAGGGGAAGGGCGAGCAATAACAACAGAAACAGTATTTGTTAGAGTGGATGAGCTTTCATTCAAGCTTGTGACATACTTCTCCATGATGGTGTTAGATGGTACATGGATAGTGGAGCATCCAAACATATGGCCTTTGGGAAACTTCAAGAGTATGAGGCAAGCATACAAGTGGATGTTTGATGATGATTTCAAATATGCAACAACAATAATGGGATCTATCTCACTCCAAATGCCATTAGGTGATATCTTTGAGCTCAATGGCGTTTTACATGTACCTATATTAACTAAAAATTTCCTTTCGGTTTTAGTAATGATAAACCTATGATATATTGTTGAGTTTGATGATCACTCTCATAAAAAATATATGCCCATATCGTAGTTGGGGTTTTGGCTACAGGATTCGAGAGGGTAGTCGATACAAGTTACAAGAAGACCATGTAAGAACCCTAGTGCATGATAGAGATAATCTGTGCAAACTTTGGCACAAGATCAAAATATCACAAAAATTGTGTAACCCTATAAACCAAGAGTGTTGCTAATAATTTTTCTATATATATGGAAATCTGAAACATAAGAAGATGATACATTTTCTTAATAAAACAAAAATTAATTAATAGCATGGTGACAAAATATTAAACCTCAAATTATTCTAATTAACATGTTATAATCGTTTCATACGCACAAATTTAAACCCTACCAAACAACTTGAGATGTTTATAAGATATACCCTAAAACTCTACCTTTTTTGTGCCCAAATTCACTCAGAGGGGTTGGCTTCTCAGGAGCGATGAAATTTTTGGCACCTCTTTTTTAACTTCCCAATTTTTTTGCTTTTCCATTTCTTTACTGGAACCTTGACAACTCTGATGTCCTCCACAGGAGTTGGTTTTTTAGTTTCTTGACATTTTCAACAACTTTTGGCTCGGGCTTCATCAGCAAGGCCTTCTTGACATTCTTAACAGTCTTGTTTGGGGTTTTCACCGACACCATTTTGAGGGTTGATGTTCGTGCATGCTTCTTCACTACTCAAGAAGCCATGTCTGCTCGAAAATTATCAATATCCTTCAAAGATAGAAGAAATGAAACAAAATATTCATATAAATATTCAAGGACTAGTTATATACATGGGTCTCATAATCCTCTTATCTGGTTTGGAATGATCTTTTTGCGCATCATAGTCATATTGTTCAAATGTAAGGAAACAAGTCAATGGCCCATGAGCTAGAGGCATCTCGCAAGAGTAAAATTTTGTCCCATTATGGACCACTAGCGGGTAATTACAGGTGGTGTGGTTTTACTTGAATAATAGTGATGAGTCAACCTGCATTAGAAGATAACAACCAGTGATGATTTTCCTTGTTCTTGGTTTGTCCATTGAGTTGTGATAAGTTTTCCCACCATTTAAAAAAAAATGGTGAGGTGTTTTATACCTAGTATGGAGAAGAAATTATCACAAACTAGCAAACATAATGTAGTAGAAGGGGTTATCCATTGTCCCAAAGGAAAAATAGAATTGTTTTATGTATGGGGAATATGATCAATCTCAAGCAACCAAGTGGAAGCATATGCAATACTTCAAGGATTAATGTTGACAAAAGAACATCATTTTTGTTCTTTGATTGTCGTTGGCGATTTTAAACTCCTTATTCATCATATAGTTGTTGATTCTCTTCCATTTATGTATATCATGTGCTCGGGGAAAAAAACCAATAATCATATACAATGGAAAATGAAGGAGTGAATTAGAATTTGGGTGAATTGAGGTTCAATGAAGGATTAACGTTGACAAAAGAACATCATTTTTCTTCTTTGATTGTTGTTGGTGATTTTAAACTCCTTATTCATCATATAATAGTTAATTCTCTTCCATTTATGTATATCATGTGCTCTGGGAAAAAAACCAAGAATCAAATACAATGGAACAGGAAGGAGTGACTTTGAATTTGGGCGAATTAGGGTTCAATGGGAAAACCTAATGGTGCCCTCTCCCTTGACATTTTCTTCATGCAATTAAAAAGGTAAAGACCTCCTCACCATGGGTACCATTTGTTTAATAAAAAAATACGCAACATGGAATTGAATCAAATGAAGCCCCATGCAATGGCACTTCAAGCCCTTTTGATTAATCATGCCCCATACCAGCCAATGTGATAACTACTATAGTATGGGGAGGCTAGTTCAAGTGAAAAAAATGTCGTTACAACCCCAAGTATCGGTCAAACCATTCAAAATGTGGGCCCTTGATTTTGTAGACCTGATCACGCCAATGTCCCAAAAGAATAAATATATTCTAGTGTTCACTGACGATTTTATGAAATGGGTCGAGGCCAAGGCACTAGCTCCAGCAAATGAACGGGAAATTTTCAATTTTCTTTCTAAGGAGATTTTTACCAGGCTCGGTGTGCCAAGAGAGGTAATTACCGACCATGAAACTCAATTCACATCCAAACGAATCAAAGTTATCATGGAGTAGTATCAGATTAGGCACTGGACTTCTACTCCTTATAAAACTTATGAAAATTTGACATTTGGAGGCGGTCACTTAACAACCGCATCTAAAATTTTAATTCTAATGACATTTTGGGGGGGGGGGGGGATTGTCCAAAACTACTTCCAAAAGTTACATTGTCGTGACTTTTAAGGGTGGTTAAGGGATTCTAAGTTAGAAGTTAGGGGTTAAGGGTTTAGTGGCCTAGGGTTTAAGGGATCAAGGGTTTAATGAGTTATGAGTTATAAGTGTAGGCGTTAAAGGATTATGGTTTGGGGGTTACGGGGATAGGGAATTTAGTGGTTATGGGTTAAGGGCTTACGGGTTGTGAAAATAGGGCCCCTAGTCCCCTTATCACAACTATTGGGGGTCCCCCTATCAATTGGGGGTCATAAGGCCCCATCTCATTCCCTAATGTTAGGATTATAGATTTCAGTAACTCTCACTTCTACCCATCCATGATACCCTTATTTCCCCTTTCCCTATTCAATACACCAAAAAAACCCCTCTCACCCAAAATTAATGAAAAATAAACATTTGGAGGTGGTCATTAGGTAGGAGTCGTAAAAGAATCTTAGCTAGGTAGGAGTTGTAAAAGAATCTTAAGTAGGAGCTGTAAAAGTAATTGCAGTTGAAGCAACTAAGAAGATGGAATTTGTAGCTTGTCATGCTGGAAAACAAAATAACATGCTCAAAGAATAAAGTGAAAATGCCAAAAATCAAAACTCGCATGGAGTTATTACGGTAGTCCACAACATGATAGAAGATATTGAAACCTGCATGCCAATTGAAAGTCAAAGTGTAGATGGGATAGTGAGTGAGTGGATGGGCTAATGCATGTTTTATGAATCATTGCTCAGCTCAGTTATTTATGCTCATGATCATTGGTTGAAACCTGGTGGAGCAATCCTTCCAAACATATCTAAGATGTATGTGGCTGGTGTTGGAAAAGGTGGAACTAGTCTATCGTTTTGGGAAATGTATATGGATTCAACATGTCATGTATTGGTAAGGTCGAAGTGGTTGAAGATGTTGCTCAACAGAAAATATTTGATGTTGTGGATAGCAGGGATATAGTGATAGAGACTTCTGTCAAACATACATTTGATATTATGAAAATAAAAGTAATCCTGTTGATTCCCTGTATGCAGGAACGTATTAAAAGAATATTACGATTTTGTAACTCTAGAAGATTACAGTGATATTTTTGGTGTAAATTTGAAATAAAATATGCAATAATATGACAAGTGGATTTTTAAAGCCTCCTTACCAATTAGTTTTCTGGATTTTTAAAGCTCTGAGATTTGATCAAGAGGGTGATCGTAGAGGGTTGATTCAGCAGAATTGGCGAAGGATTTTCGAGAGGGAAATCAGCTGTTAGAGGGAGAAGTATCTCTAGAGGGTTTCTAACACCAAGAAACCCAGATCTGGTCTTTTGTTGAGTGCAGCAGTAGTAGAAGGGAGAAGAGTATCTATTTCGACATTTTGAGTAGAGATGGCCCCATATGGACTGAGAGATCGGGATAGGTTGGACGGTGTGTCTAACTTTGTGATTTGGAAGGCCAAAATCCTAACAGTCCTAAAGGAGTACGGTATCAGAGACCATGTGAAAAATGTCCTAGTTGTGCCCACCAATGTGAACGCTCTAAATAAGTTCAACGAAAATTAGGCGCAAGAAAAGTGCTTGATCATGGATGGGGTGAAGGATCATGTGGTACCACACATTTTCAAGAAGAAGACGACACATGATATGTTGAAATCTTTGACCACGTTGTATCAAGGCAGCTTCATCCAACGGAAGATGCTTCTAGAGAACCAAATGCGGATGTTCCAAATGCAGAAGGGAGAGGAGATTGATCCCTTCCTCTTCAGATTGCAAACGATCCGAGATCAGTTGATTGCCATGAGGGAAACTCCAGATGAAGGGCTCTTGGTGAGGATTGCCCTGAATGCAGTCACTGATGAGTGGGAGAACTTAGTCCAAAGCATCTTGGGTAGAGCACAACTCTCAAATTGGGGTGACATGTGAGCTATCCTTCGATAGGAGGAGGAGGGAGATGCAGCCCTAGCATCAAAGGGACAGCGGCAGCAAGGGAAGAAGAAGGACCTATCCAAGGTCTGGTGCTTTAGATGTGGTGAAATTGGACACTTCACCAGCACTTTTCCTAAGAGGAAGGACAAGGAAGCTTCAGATTCCAAGGCAGCAACAACTAGAGGGGACAGTGGTAGTGAGGATGATGTGGCCATGAGTGCTTATGTCTCGAGAGAAGAGGTGGGGTGACATAGATCTGTAGAGCAGCTACAAATGGGAAGGCAGGATCCTTGAGTTGCGCAAACTCTTAGATCACATACGAGCTACAAGAGACTTAAGGCAATAACAGGATGACTGGAGCATTGGGTGCAGAAAATCATGGAAAAGCAGAGGCAGTGTTGGGATGCTAAAGTTTGGAGCAACGCAGATGAGAGACAGTAGTGCAAAGGCAATGCTTACATGGTATAGTGCAGCAGACATCGCAGAGCTTCAGAGAGACAGCGCAACATAGCAGTAGAGGGTGCTTCAGTGATGAGATGCAGCCCGACTGACTTGTCTGGTGATTGGGTGGTGGTCCTTTAGCTGCTTACTTCTTAGCAACTGAGTTGCAGTGCAGCAGTTAGTAGTGGCGGTGCTATGGGCAGCATGATGCAACAATTTGAGAGGGAGATGCAGTACAGATGTGGCTATGTCATTGGTAGTGACATGGGCAGCAGTACAGAGAGCAGCATCGCAGTGGATGGAGGTCAGCAGTCCAAGAATCAGCACAAAGACTGATGCCAGAGATCAAGGTGACACTTCAGTGGGGAACTATTGCTAGAGCACACTCCTCGCTAAGAGGGAGTGTTGAGATTTTGGGGTAGCATCGGATGTGCTCTAACTCCAAAACTTTGTGGAGGGGCTAGAACACATGAGATCTCCAAGACCCAAAAAAACGTTTGGAGAAATTCCATCTGGTGTAAAATTTATTCAAATAATTAAATTTTTTAATGGGGACCCTAAGTGTAACTTAGGGAAATTAAAAAAATTAAAGTGAATTAATTTACACATGTGATGAGAACATTCTAAGTGACGTGGATCAAGCTTCTTTTAATCTTAGCCATTGATTAGTGATAAGATCACAGCCATTGATTTGTCAACGAGGAAAGTATAAAGGAAGGGCTTGGGGTCAATTGGAGAACACACACACAGAATCTAAGAGATCGAATTCTTTTGACGGAGCAGTGCTCAGACGAAGATCAGATCTGAGTGATTTAGAGAAGCAGTGAGGGGCGGATGCAGTGATTGGTCAGGAGGACCAAGAGTACAACACAGAGCAAGGGCAACAGAGACGCAGTGGAGGCAGCGCAGCCATCAGAGGGTGTGACACAATCCCTAGAGAGGGTGATGCAGGCCCACGCAGGGGCAGCGCAAAGCCTCCAAGGAAAGTCTGAAATTCAACTAGAGACTAGGGTTTTCGAGCCGGCAGGGCTGAAACCAGACTCTGGTAGAAGTTGATCAGCGTAGAGCAAGGGTGACGTAGTCCCTCAATTAGCGCCACACAACCTTACACAGTGGCAGCGTATAGATTGTGCAAAGCTAGTTGGGGTTTCACTAGTGGCTCATCCAGATCAGCCAAGACTTGCGGGAGTGAGGTAAAAATCACATTTTCTTTGTAGCCAAGGTTTTCTCTATTGGGTGAGTCGGATTATGGCATCCTATATGCACTCAGAATATTTTTGCTTAATAATAATAAACCCTCATATCTGTTGCACCGATTTTCCCGCATTGGGTTTTCCGAGGACATTTGTCTGAAAAATCTGTCCTTTGTCATATTTGCGTGATGTTCAGTAAATGATCTGTATTTGTGTAGGTTGCTAGTTGTGTTTACCTTGAATTTTTTTGAATATTTTCAGTTAAATAACTTGTGCATAATAAAACAAGTAGGAGAAGTAAATCAATATTTAGCAGTAGGATTTTTGTGCTCAGAAATTTTCACAGTATACAAATCAGAAATAGACTAAGAACCCAATGGCATGCATTAACTCCATTCATTCTCTATGCTTCCCACAAATAAATAACATCAAAGAGTAACAAATATACAAAGCAAAACGAAACTGAATATCAAAATGCACACTTTCATTTCTGACCCAAATGACAAAAACCTGCAAAGCCTCCAAACTAAACAGAGTCAGCTCCACGACAAATGAGATTACTCGCACTAATATCAAATGGAAATCAGTATACACTAGCACAGACACATCTAAAATTGTGTTTGATATGCACATCAATGTTCCAAAGCTCGAGGTTGAATATCTCAAATTTCAATATTTAATATATCAGTCATTTCTCTGAACTCAAGATATGAAATATTGACCCTATCGAAACTAGAATTAGATGGATTTGGGATATTATATTCGATGCACCTAACACATAGTATATATTAAATGTAATTACATGCAAATAAACTATTGACGGACCCACCCACCCCAAGCAAGGTGTAGAGCATCTCACATATTTCGATACAAGCACAAACAACTATTCATTCAAATACCACATAGTTTATTCTTGTGGTAAGGATATGAATCAAACTAAAACAAGAATTAGAAGAAGAAAAAACATACCTTCGGTCCCTCTCCGCAAGTGCGTGTTCTAAAAGTACAGTATATCCAATGTCACAGTTGATGCATTTTCCAAATAATCCTGGCCCAAAAAAAATGGACAAACAAATCAGTATCACATGCCAGGCATAAGCAATCTCAAAGTAAGCATCTGGAAAAGTTCCGTTCATAGTGCCAAAATAATAACAGTAAGTTGAAGCATTCATTGGTGATAGAAGCACAGATCCATGTTCCTGGATACAGTGGATTATCGCATTAAGTCCCTTGGATTACAAGTTAGAAAGCAGCACCGAATACAACATACATCAACAGGTTTTTATCTATAGCTCTTTCGTGTTTGGACAGACAATAAGAAATTGAATACAATTCATGTGAAGGAACAATTAAAGAAAATTCAAAGCACACTTCAAATTCAAGAATGCAAACTCAAAATCAAAAGAGCACATCAAAATCTCTAAAGAAGGTTTCATGATGTTCACCAAAAGATGAATCTTTGCAAAATGTTTGGCTCTAAAAGCAAACCATGAGAATCTGGGCTATGATAGATCATAGGAAGCTAAGACATTAAATCTATGGGATGCAGGATATCATTGAATTAACTTGTGAGTAATGATGATAAAGAGTCAAATAAATGACACCTACCTACCCCTTTTGTAAACAATAAGGCAAAAAGTTTACAGCTAGATATGCTTCGAAAAAGGAGAGCACGGTTGCCTCTGCAGTGACAACTAGAAAATGAAACATTGAAACACTATGCAGAGTAGGTTGCATGAGTAAATGATAATAATATATGTTGGAAAAGGAAATTGATGTGTTTGAGACGAAAAAAACTAAAAAAAAAGTTAGGAATTTTCATAAAGTAGTTCGAAATTGAATCCACTGGTTAGAAACTTTCCCCCACCAAACAATGCTTCAGGCACCACTCAATTCTACATTTGGTATCCAAATTATCAAATTTCAGTTCTGCATAATTTTGTTTTCTGTGATCAAAACATAGTAATAGCCACACAAATGTTCAAAATGCAGAGCATATATACATACATTTTTGGTTTCTACTTGATGCCACGCATTGCACATACTGTGGCTAGGGTTCAAAGCCCATACTCTAAATGGGGTAGTCGAGATAATCAGACACTGCAAATGCACATACTGTTCTAGGGTTCGAAGCCCATTATAGTTTTGAAGATCTTAGAGATCACAACATCAGCTTCACAAATGGCTACTACCATCAATAGAATATTGAATCTTTTCAATACTTTCTCTGATGGATTGACAGATAAAATCATGGAGTAAAATCTTAAAGATGTTGATCTCAATGTTAGATCTCAGGCACTCAATGCCCTGCTTCAAAATCGTCAACTCTTGGTTTTCAAGCAAGGTGATTTCATAGTATAGAAGCAACAGACGAAAGAATAATCTGTAAGGTTTAAGGGCCTCTCATCTGAAGATATGCTCATATATAAAGTCATAAAAAATGCTGGAAATATGGGTATATGGACAAAAGATATGAAAAGAGAAACAAATTTTCAGCAGCCACAGGTTAACAGAGCATTGAAAAATATAGAAGCTTGTGACTTAATAAAAGGGGTGAAGTGTGTTTCTAACCGAGCAATGAAGGTGTATATGCTAGCAGAATTGACATCTTCAAAGGAGATAAATGGAGATGCATGGTACACAGGGCTAAAATTTGATATAGAGTTCACTAACATTGTTAAGCAATAGTGTTTGCAGTCCACCTTGCAGCAGGGTGTAGCCACTATTGAGAGTGTTGCTGATTTTGTGAGAAAATCAGGGATATCAAAGGTGGAATTAAAGGTTGAAGAGCTCAAGAAAATGGTGATGTGGAAGAAGTGATAAGCACGGGAACCAGAGACTGCTGCTATAGAGGTTTTCTAGCTCAAATTCAGGAATGGTCATCATTTATGAACATTCCTTGTGGAGTTTGCCCTGTCTTGCGAGAGTGCACAGATGATGGTCTGATTTCTGATTTCCATGGCAGAGCAGCTACATTATACATGCAATAATTTCTTAAACTCTTACCTTCTTGTATGCCTCTCAACAGATGGAGGAGGGGCCTTCTTCTTCTTCTTGAAACTGAATAATTGCTTCTTCATCTTTGCTTGAGTCGAAATCTTCAATGCATTCAGTATCGATGAGATGGTGTTAAGGCTCCCCTCATGTAGCTCTAGCTCTGCTCTACTGTTTTGGTAACAGAATGCTCTATGTTTATTTTTCCCCCGTTTAGTTTGCCCGCCAATCCTCCATGACAATACCCTCTGGAAATTTAAATCGAGTGGTAAAATGGTTTTCGGATGACTCAAATCATTTTAATCGGAAGGGTCAAAAACGTTTATCACAATATAATAATTCCAATATAATAAATATTTTAATTTCTCAAAAGTTATTCGAATATGGTAAATATTTTAATATTTTTCAAAAGAAAGGTGGATACTATGTTTAGTTTGCAAATCAATTTATTTTTTATGTTTTCTTATTTTTTTTCATTTTATATGATTAATTTAGATTCATCTTCATTTCGAATTTATTAAGTGTCTAGAGATCAAATATAAAGAGGTTTGAACTTCAAGATATTTGATTCTTCCCTCTAAACCTTTGGTAGATCTAGAGTTAAGATAGATCTAGATTGATTTAATTATTAATTTTATGTTTTTAATTTTTATTTTATTTTGATGGACTCAAAATGTTAAAGAGAACATTACAACATCTTTACCATAGGAGAAAAATTCAACACTAGAGAAACCCTAGAGGCCCATGGAAAAATTGCAGGCGAAGAAAGCATCATATTTTTGACAAAGAGTGAACAGGCTCTAGACAATGCTAAGCTCTAATATCATTGTCAAAATGCAAGATAAGATTAAATGGTAACCATGAGTTTTTTATCCACATGATATATATTTTGTAGAGAGATGGTCGCCATGATAAACCCTTTGAAGACATGCAACTACTCATCAAACATGCTTTTAAGATGAGATGTTGATTGCTTACTATTGGACCCACATGAAGGAGGAGGAGTTGGTGGATTATGAACTAGAGGAGGGGGGTTTTCAACAAATTTGGTCTAGTCCCAAGGATTTTATCGATTCGCATTTCAAATTCAACTTAGAAGGTCACCATACCACAGTTTCTAGGCCTACAAGATCTTTAGAAAGAAAAGTTAAGAATTCAATAGGCAAATATCTAGCGGTTCAAAGGCCCTAACCCTTTCTCTAGCCATGCACTATTCGGGTCCTTTAGTTTCGGCTAGGTCGGGGCCTGAGGATGTTTGTCAGGGGCTAGAGAACTCTTCTTGGGGTGTGTGACTCTAAGTTTAGTTCCCCTATTGTCCCAGATATTGGAGGAAGACATACAATGTGTTACTACTTCCTTAGGGTTTTCAGAATTTTTTTAACACAGTGGGGGTTCTTCACTCTTAGAAGCCTCTCCATATTTTTTTCATGTATATCCTTCATCTCAAGTGCCATCAGCCTCACCCTCCTTCAGTGAATTAGTGAAGAAGAGCCTTGCCTCGACAACGGAAGAAAGTCAAACTAACATCATGAATGGTCTTGTGGTTTTCAGGGAGAAACACTCTTGCGAATACGAAGGAATTATGATTCAAAAGCAGTATGAGAAAGCAAGGAAGAGGAAAATCCATTGTAGTGTCAAGAAGAAGAACAAAGTCCTGATTTATCTATTTTTGGGAGTCAATGTCACCATTCAAAATACTAAGGAAATGTCGCAAAAATCCTTGGTGGGGCAAGTAAGGGGTTGAAAATTGAGGTCCTAAACCCTAAATGTGTGGGGGGACAATGAAATCTTACCTATTATAAAATTTTCTCCATAGGTGTCATTGTTAGCCCAAGGTTAGATTCATTTGTGCTTCAAAGATGTAGCAGACACCCAGAAGGTACAATAAATGGTTTAGAAAACTGATTCATCTCCTATCCTTTTCAATTTCTAGATGTCCCTCTTCGATGCAAAGTAGGAGAGACTGGATATGGCCCCAGTCTAGGTTCATATTCCAAGTCTCCCTCCTACCTATTTGGATTCCCTAACTTTCAAAGATATAGGTAACTCATTGGGATCTTATTTAGCCCATGAATCTACATATTTAGAGATGGGGATTAAGACATACACCCATATTTTGGTTAATATGGACCTCATAGAAGGGCTAATAGAAGGCATGGATATCGGGATTGGGGTGGAGTGTATTCAGATATTGGGTTATGAGGGAATACCTTTTAGGTGTAGGCGGGGCCATAGGTATGGGCACCTACCTAAAAACTATAAGCGTCCCTTCTCTTGCTTAGGACTATCCATCTAGAGGAAAGGACATATTAGGTTAGAAAAGGGTTCTGGATTGGAGATTTTGGGCATTGAGGAAAAGCTAAATGGTGCAACTCCTCTCTGCAACACATCCTCCAAATCGTTGGGGACAATTGACAAGATATGGTGTTTATGTTGTTATTTTTCTAGAAGGCCTACTAAAGGGGTGGAGTTTCATTTCCTTGGATGCTAATGGAAGGTTAGGGGGTTTAGCAGTTGGATGGAAAGCCATAAATATTTGGGTATCCAATTCTTGGGGTTTGGATTATAATTTTTCCATTGAGGACAGAGAGGAAGAAATGGAGGGAGACATGGAGAGAGAGGTAGGGACAAGGAAAGAAAGGGAGGGAGGGAAGGAGAGAGAGGGAGAGAAAGGGAGAGCTAGAGACTAAAAATTATGCACACTATTTATTTGTTGTTATTAGAACGAAGGTTTGAGATTGTATTTTGTTGAGGAAAAGGTGAGAGGAAACCCTAATTTTAGGGGATGAAGTGGTTATGGTAGTAAGGAATCTTTTAAATGAAACATTTATTTTTCACGTTATAAAATGCCACCTGTTTAAGCAAACTACAAATGAAGTTCAAACCAAGTTGTAAAAATCTAGAATATTTATTAAATATAAAAATCATTTTATTGTTGAGAACTATCTAGGCTAGGAATGAAACTCCAACACCTTCCATTGACCAATTTTTAGTATGCACTTCATTAGAGGCCTCTTTTATACTCAAATTAATATCAATTTTATGCTTAAATGATAGGACTGCCACACAATTTCCCTCAGTCCATGCTTTACTATATGCCTATTATATATTCATAGCTTATTTATCATGTAGGAACCTCTAGGACATATGAATCCAACACACGACTCAACCCCTAAAAAATACATTTTATGCTTCCTCATAATGAAGGGGTTTATTATAACTCTTAAAGGAAGTTTAGATTATTGGTTGTGGGCCAATCCAAACCTTTCTATCGAAGATATAGTTATGATGATGAGCCTTAGAAACTCAGCCTAAATCCCATGGAATGCTCTATATCCAACCCATAGCTAGGTTGATTAATCATATTTTATTATCTTTAATACCTTGTTTAGAATGAGATGGGTTCAGTATCGTACCTAGACTAGTCATTAGCCCATGTGATTCTCTGAAACTATGCTACATGCATTGATTATCGTACTCCTTAAAGGTTGGTTTTGCAAGTGTGATTTTTTATCTTTTACATCCCATATTGTATAATTCTCCCATAAATTATCTTTTTTTTTCCAAATACAAAGAAGCACATATGATAGACCTTCAACATTCGTGTATTTTCCTCGAAAAGCGAGACACTTTGAAACAAAATTAGAGTTTTCATGTCATTCATTCAATATTTTGAACGACATGCAACTAATTATGGTAGGTATTGGAGTATTCTGTTTGACATATATGTTTATATTTAGTTTCATTTTCTTATGTCGAGATGGTATCAAGGAAAAATCATTTGGCCATTGGTTTGCTTTGGCTGACATGGGCCCTTAATATTTGTGCCCCTTGATATATTTTCCCTTTCGCTCTTGATTCAATTATTTTTGAATGTTTTCCAACCTCATGTATAAAGTTTATCCTTATAAATTGAGTCACCTATACACCAATTTTAGTCATCATTATCTAAAAATATTGATCATTTGGAGGATGGTGATGGTGTGGTTCTAGGCCTTGCCTCTCAATTGAACATTTATTTATCTATCTACTTGGGTTCCAACACACCTCCTTCCAAAATTCCATGCACCTTCATTATTTAGGGCTTACAACCTAATGTTATAATTACAAAAATGGATGAATGACAATACAATGTTAAGGAAAGTTCTCTTGCATGCCTTAAAGTGCCTTGGATTCATATGAAGACTCTTAGCTATTTTTTTTGTTGCTTCTAAGCTCAATGCATTTCTGAGTGCAACTTCTTTGCTCACCATTCATTAGCTAGCATTCCTTCTTATTGTTCTTCTTTCGTGGACAGTTTGTGGCATAGTGTCCATGCTCATGAATACTCCTGCCCTCTATTTTTCCAAACATAATTTTTAATATTATGCCTTCAAATATAATTTTAATATCATACCGATTGTTTTTCTTATGGATGTTGAGTGCACTCCATGATTCTTTGTAATGCCAACAATTGATTTAAAATGAAGCTTCAAAAATCAATTCAATTTCATTCTAATAAATTTATTTTAAAAACATTGATGGTGAACCACACACTGAGTGGTTCGAAAGGCGTGTACCTTAAAAAATTTATGTGATTTATCCATTAGAGTTTTTAAAGTGGTGCATCTCCCTTGAGCATGAGCAACTCCCTCATAACTTTGCCTTGTATGAAAGGCTTTTCTTTTAGAGTAGTGCATTATCGTAGTAGATATAACTCCTCTCCTGAAGGTGCCTCATTCCGAAAGTGTGCACTCATGAATGCACCTGAGATGATGGTGTTAATCTCCTCAACTAGTGTGCCATACTTGGTGGGTGTGACCCAACAACTAATTCGTCTATCCTCGAAGGTGTCGTTATAAGCTTCTAGCCGTATTTAAGAATCTTTCTGACTGGTGTACCACAATATAGCTCTGCAATCCTGGTGCTGCTCAACTTCTCAAGGCTGAGGTGAGACCAACTCGGACCAACTAGGTAATCTAACACTCTTGAGATTTTTTTTTTTTTTCCAATAACCCAAGATTCTCCCCCAACTTGTCAAACTTCCCATTTGCTAGGAGCTTTGTCAAACTATTAACCATATGCAACTTTTTTCAGAATGTGGTCCAACACTACTAACTTCCTAATGAACTTGGAATCTTAGGAAATTGTATTGAATATCAATGTGTTTGAAATGGTCATGACACATTGGATTTTCATAGAGCTTGATGTAACTTTGATTCTCACAAGAGACAATATTGGGCTTCAACAACTGATTGGTTGACACTACAATCAAGTTGCAAATCTAGATAGCTTCATAATAAGTATATGAAACTGCCATATACTTTGCTTCAATGCAACTGAATGCAATTATTGCTTTCTTCTTGTTGATTTAATAAAAATGATTTATAAAATGATAATAATGATGTTTAAAATGATCCTTATGATGGTCTATTTATACACATCGATTGTTCACGAGGTGTAGGGGTATGTTTATAAATCACTTCCCATGAAATCTTTGTCTTGAAAGCACAATAATTAGAATTTTATTTAGTTAAGCACATTTTTGTGGAGGAATGAATATTATCAGATATCTATTTATAATTTTTAGAGGTTTGACTTTGTTTGTCCTTTGAGTGTTGGTGAGGTTTGTTTGTATTTTTTTCATCATAGTCTAAAGTCTTTTGACCTGATTGTTTAACATGAAATCTTTATGCTTATTTGCAATATATTTGAAATACTTGCATGATCAAGAAACAATTATGGTTAATTAAATTACTAATTAGGTACTACATAAAGAGGATGATGTTAAGAGGGCTTTCCTGGGTGACTCTGGGAGCAACCCGGAGGTGGCCAGACAAAGCTCTTCTAAGTTAAAAATCTGAAGAGAAAAAACTGGTGATGTATATGTGGTTGCTCAACCTGGGCTATATGGAAAATCTTGGCAGAGAGTGTTTACCTTTCCGTGTCTTCACGAAATCAGGTTGTCTGGTCACAGAATAAGATCACTACATCTAGGTGATGGTTCTGTAGTAAGTTCTCAGTCTTATATTTATAATGGCTAACAGAGAGGATTAGGTTTGAATACATGATATAATTTGATGAATTTGGAGATTTAGAGTTGAAGAAAAGAATGTGGTGTTGTTTGTATGGGTGCTAATTTGTAGGGTTTTCCATTTTTATAATTTTCTTTGTTGTGCTTTCTACCACGCTACCTAGTTGTTTTCCTATTTCCCTAGCATTTTAAATTTTTCAATGTCTATCTCTCTATTGTTTCTTGCCCCATTTGAAATGCCATCCTTATTTGGTAGGTGCTTTCTTCAATATAGTGTGAATATTTTTCCATCACACAACTTCTGTGGGGTTTGTCTATGCAAATAGCTTGTAACGCCCATTCATCAGGGTATTTGATGAAATGAAATGATTATTGATGATCACCAACTAATGGTACCTGCAGTTATTTACTCTAACATTTCTACAGTTTTCCTGTGCCAAAAATTATATAACATTTTAACCTCATAAATTAGTCTCCTCTGTTCTCTTAGCTGATTCTATAAGCACTTATTGTTGTTGTCAAGGATTTTACTCTCTAGTCCCATTGATCTATTTCAGTTATTTGTGGACATTGATCTATTTTCATTTCATTTCTTCAAATTTTATGACTATTATGCGTTGCCTTTCGCCAGTGCCTTCTTTCTTACCTATGATTTTTTTGGTTAAGCATTCCAGCTAGCCAAAGCAACAGGGGTAGTAGGAGCCATGCAGTCTAGCTAGAGCCCAGGAGGGGCAGCATGAGCCACGTAGTCCAGCCAGAGCCCAGCAGGGGTAGCAGGAGCCACGCAGGGCTGAGGCAGGCCCTGTCAGGGCAGCACAGGGGCAGTGTAAGCCCTTCAGGTGTGACATAGGCCCTTATTGAGCAGCGCAGAGGCCGACGCAGGCCAGTTAGGCTAACGTAGAGGGATTCAAAGCAGCATATTACTGCCATTTTTATTTCTATGTTGGGTGAACCAGTTTTGGTGCCCAGGATTGTTGTACTTAGATTATGCATAATAATGAAAACCCTCCCGAGCTAGCTGCACCGAATATTTCAGAAATTAACATGATAACTTAATTCAAGTAGGAGAAGTAAATCAAGATACTGCAATAGGGTTTCTTAGATTAAGAATTTTTCACATTCCCTAGGTCTAGCCCCATTAGGTCACCTAGGGAAACGATTTCCCAAGAATCTAGCTAGAGGAAAAATTCTATCTCCTAGAGGCAGTTGCTTTGCTGGGTGCCCTCACTCTCCTTAGAACTTGGGCCAATTCCGACGATGAAATCTCTAGATACCTCAAGCCCTAGCTCTAGGATCAAGTTTTTCCTAGGTGTTCCCAAGGATAGAACCTAGTAGGATCAATTTGACCTATCGAAGTAAAAAAAACTTGTCTGATCCTTTCCCATCACCTTTTCTAGGATAGGAACATCATTGGTTACTAAATTCCATCCCTGAACCTGGGCTGGGTCCACTTGGCCCTATGTGGTCCCATTTGGTTTCAAAGGCCTTTCATCAAGGACAATTTGGGAATCCAAGTTCCCAAAGGATTTTAGGGATTGAGAATTTTGTTCATAAGTCTTATTCTTCTCCCTCAACCGTTCAATCCCCCTCCTCTCTCCCTAGAAGGTAATTCCCTTGCTTAAAAGGAAAGCAAGTCCCACTCTTTATTTTATCTTAGGGAAAGGGCTTCGAGGGTCACTTCCCACCTATTCATTGATAAAACCCTAAACAACCAAGGGTGAAGGGTCTTTCTATTATTTAAAATAAGATAAAACCATAAACAACCAAAACCCTATCCTGAGGAGATGTAACACCAAGATTTTATGGGCCCCGTTGGGGTTAGTTAGGCAGCCAACTTCCCGAGGTCGTAACTTGGTCATATGATCTTTGTTTGATGCACATGATACCTAGTTAGAAATATCTCTCAAAGGACTACAACCACTAATATGATTTCTATGAAATCACCAAACCTTTCATGCCCAAAAAACATCGTTTGGGGCCTCAAAACGACTTCGAAAGTTCAGGACCTGAAAAACTAACAAAAATAGTAAATTGTGCTATAATTAAGGAAACTGAAAAACTGAAAGAGACAATGGCTAGGGCCCAAGTGGAATAGGCGGGTAGCCACCAATATCCACCTCGATCACCTTAAATCAAATTTCTTGAGCTAACTCAATCATCATGACTTAGTTAATTGACACAAGTTGTTATGAGACGAAATTACAATTTATTGTCCAATTTATTTAAGGGAAAAATAAATTAGACACCTCACATTCCTCACTCCTGGCACATCTAAATTCCTCACCAGTGTGGGTGCATTTTTTTTTTGTCCTTTCTAGTCGCCAATTTCATTGTTTCTTGTTGCAAATTTCAACACTCCCTCTCAACAAGAAAGGAATTCAATCTATACCAATCTGGTACCTTTGGAATGTTCTGCATGCTACACTTCTCTACTGTTGTTTGCACCTACAAATCCTGAAACTGAATAGCCTCTGAACAACTAAATCAGTATAATGCATCTGTCATCAGAGTCTTCCAACTACTGCTAGCTACTGCACCTGTCTAGTACTGGATTCTCTCAATGTTGCTGACATCTACATCCGTGCCCTTTGAACTATTGCTAAATATATTTGTGATCTAGTATTTGACATCTGTCACTATGATTTCTATCTTGCTGACATCTGACTACATCAATCTAACTGATCCTTCCTACTACTACTGTACTATGGGCTCCTCGTAGCTAGGTTCGATCCATGAGACACGCCATCTCAATGGACCTTGCCCAAATTTCTTATCTTGGGATTATGTCTACACATAACCCCACCTTACACCTCGAGGTATGGCTGCTACCTCCTCCCATCTAGCTCGAAATTTCCCCCTCATGGAGGTCTTTTCTTAAGTGGATGCTTCCACTCGGTCTCCTCTCTGCTTCTCCAATTGTGGCAGCTACTCCACAACCTTCTCATACTGCTTCTCATGAGGATGCATATTGAGAGGTAATTTATGCTCCCTCTAAACCACCAAGTCTCTAACTTCTTCCTTTCTCCTAAAATCTTTGCATGCATCTGGTACCTCAAGTGCATATAGGTTCTTGACTCGCGCACAGTGTAATTGTCCCAAAGTTACAAAAAGTTTCTAAAAAAGAGTTGATTTTAAATAGATGATATCTCCCTCATCCGAACTCCGATTTGACCAATTTTTTTTTCCATTTGGGTAGATTTTCACAAGGAATCCAAATATTCTATTTGTTTTCGAAAAATTTACACCAAAATATTTAAATATTCTCTACAAAATCGCCGCCCAAAAAATTCCTGCTCTAATGCCATGTAGAAAATCTAACCAACGAGATTTAGTATGATCTTGTAATATACTAAGACAAGATACTAGATCCTTCCTACAATTTACAGAAACAAAACACGATCGCACAATCATATATAAGTAAGAGAAATAAATTATCAATCGCACAACAACATGATGTAATTGGGGAAAGAAACTAATCAAAACCCCTCTATCTCTATTGTGTATTAAGTCAAGGAATCATGAAACAATACAATGCTTAATCTGTCATGAGATTCTCTAGCACTCTGTCAATTGTCTCCCGTTGATCTAGGAAAACTCGGTCTAGTACTTAGACAATTCTCATCCTTACTTCAGCCTACCTTGCTCATGCAATTCCTAGGGAATTAACTCCTTATTAATTTGGAAAATCAGTCTTCCTTGATTGTGCAATCCATCATGGCATCCCAATGACTTTATAATTGCACATGGGAAATTTTCTCTAAATAAAACTGATAGTTATGTTCCCTTTAACCTCTGTCTCAACTGGGTATTCCTCGAAATTGACATGCATGCAACTATTAATAGTGAATTATCAGTTATTTGATTGATCACTCATTGTGAATTAAATCTAATTTAATTCACCGGACCTCTCACTGGCTCATCACTCAGTTAGAACTAGTTAAACTGATTTTAACTCATTTAATTTAGTTAATTACACTTTCACCCCACTAACACATCAACTTCAACTGGACCCCAAAAATATTCGAATCCCTCTACAGGCCTCATATTAGACCCTCAACTCAAATATCTTGAGCTAACTCGGTCATCATGACTTAATTAACTGACACAAGTTGTTATGAGATGAAATTACAATTTATTGTCCAATTTAATTAAGGGAAAAATAAATTAGACGCCCCACATTCCTCACTCCTAGTGCATCAAAATTCCTCACCAATTTGGGTGCATTTTTTTTTTCTCCTTTATGGTTTCCAATCTCACTGTTTCTTGTTGCAAATTTAAACATTTCATAATTTGATGCGGGCTTCACACAAAGACACCATTGAAATCACATGCCCAGATTCTCATGAGAAACCTCTCTTAAGCATGATATGCCGGAAGAGAACCAACAATATGCCATCCTAATTCCTATCGCAAACCGACCATTAAGGTATGCAACATTATTTTGAACCCTCACATGATGATCTTGCTCTTGGAGGATGATCATGACCTCCCTTTAGCAACCCTTACTCGGCCCTCGTACTCGACCTACTTTACGACTACATATCTCTTCACCCCCTCGATGTGCCAAATAGTGGGAATACATGTCAAACATGCTAAGATGTGCCAAGTGATAAGGCATGCCAAGATGTGCAAGGGTGTGTCAATGCGTGTCAGGGAATTTCAAGACAACAAAAGCGAGGAAAAAGTTAAAATATAAGGAAATGAACAGATAAGAGGGTTAATAAGTCATCAATTTACCTTTTCCAAGAGGGGCATGCTGGCACACTAACACTAGGTGGCAATAGGTGGCAAGTGCAAAGTTTTAGTGCATTCTAAGTGCCAGGTATTCCTTTGTTGCTTCTCATCTACTTTCCAACAATTGATCATCACAAATAAATTTAATATTAAACCATGCTAAATCATACCAAGGCATTTCAATGTATTCCATACATGCTAAGACTTTCCAAGCGCCAACATGTGTCAAGTGCCAATATGTGTCAGGGACTAGTGTTATGCATGTTATGAAGTGGAAGGGAATGTTGAAGAGTGATAAGGTGTGCTAGAGAGTGATAATGCATGTTGATGAGTGTTAAGGAGTACTAGGAAAGAACATTAAGGGAGAACTAGGTAAAAATTCAATGAATATGCGGAACGTGTACTGCTAGAGACTAGTGTTAATGGTTAGTGTTAGTCGTCATGCCAAGGAGGGAATGACAAGGTATGCTAAGCATTGGTAAGGCATGCTAGGGAATATCAAGGCATGTTAAGAATTCCAAAAGCATGCTTGGGAGTTCTAGGGTGTGCTAATTATATCATGTGCCAATTAATAGTGCCAAGATATGCTAATACATTCTAGGTGCTAAGGACATGGCATAGGGTGCCAGGGTATATCAATATGTGTCAAGGAAACAAAAGGAAGAACCAATAAGAGGGTTAATAAGTCAAAAATTTATCTTTTTGAAAAGGGGAATGCTACGCATACTAATAATAGGTCCCAATACATGCCAAGTGGCATTGTGTGCCAGGTGCTAATGTATGTTAATGCATTCAACTAAGGTGTTCCAAGGCATGCTAGGGACTATATGCAGCATGCCAACACATGATAGGAGAGTTCCATGTTGTGCTAGCACATTCCACCATGTGATTGGGCTTCAGTGTCATCACAAGATGTTCTAGGTACAAAGATGTTCCAAGACATGTGGGGTGCTAAGAAATGTTAGTGTGTGCCAAAGCATTAATTTAAGGTGTGCCCAGATTGTTGAGGTTTGTTAGGTATTTCTCATTAATATAATTGTGAGAGCTCGATTATGTATTAAATAATATATTTCCTAGACACAATAGTTGAAATTTATCTGAATGGAATTTTCTAGATAATAAAAATAATATATATGAATCATGTGTTGAATCATACGAAATCTCTATTCGACTAGTCATTACTTGAGGGAAATGATACACGCTTATTACTTCTTAAAAATTCGACTGACCCTAACCACTATGGCCTTGGACATATTATAAAAAATTCTCCACAATAATGGTATTAAATCACTATCTTTTGACAAAAAATATATTAACAGGCACATAGCGTCATCAAAAACTCATTGGAATGATCAATGATGATGGACATTTTTTTATCGTCATCAAAAGTAACAAAAAGAGCATTGGTGAGGGTCATTAAAAGTTCGTCAGTAGAAGTGTCACCAAAGAGAGAATTAGTGATGGGCCTTTAATGACCCTCACCAAAAGTGAAATGTATTTGGTGACGGACCATAAAGGACCATCACTATATACACTTATAGTGACGGTTTTTAGTGATCAATGATGACGAACATTTTTTGACCGTCACCAAAAGTAACAAAAAGAGCATTGGTGAGGGTCATTAAAAGTTCGCCGCTAGAAGTGTCACCAAAGAGAGAATTAGTGATGGGCCTTTAACGACCCTCACCAAAAGTGTCACTGAAAATTTCTTTGTTGACAGACCATAAAGGACCATCACTATATACACTTACAGTGAAGATTTTTAAATGGTCGTCACAATATGTGACATTGGTGATGGACCTTAAAGGTCCGTCACAAGATTGACCCTCACCAATGTGATGTTTTCTTGTATTTCTTAGAAAACATCAAGAAAAAATTAGCTACGTTTAGTATTAAAGCTAGAGTAGACATTGGCTGGGAACATGTAAATAATATTATAGGTACTCATTAAGAGGAGTTGATTTGGAGTGAGTTCAAATATATTTTTAGGAAGAAGTATCTCTCTAAGAGATACTATGATAAGAGGGAAAAGGAATTCTATCAGTTGAATATTTGATCTTTGACTGATGAGGAGTACAGTAGCAGATTCTTGTATTTATTGAGGTATCTTCCTTCTATGAAGGAGAAAAAAGAGAATATTCAGAGATTCATCAGTGTGTTGTCTGTAGAATCCAAATATAGGATTGATTTTGATGAGCCTATATCATTTGGGGAATCCATGAAAAAATTGAAAAATGTTTGAGTAGTTGAAGCAAAAATATGAGACTAAGAAAGATTGGAGAGGTAATGAAAAGAATAAAGGAAAATGTGATAAGAATTGAAGAAGACCTTAGGAAACAGGTAACAAAGAGAATTTAGCATGACCTAAGAATTTCAATGCATATGATAAAGGACATATATTTTAGTCTTTGGAGAAGAACAAGGCTGCATAAGGGAAGCATTTACAATGTTGGTGTTAGGTCCCTATATTACTAGTATAGTCCCGTATTGTTGTTAGTGTAGTCCCCTTATTGTTATTATTGTACCCCTGTAACCCCCATATTTCTATTATTGTGGCCTTAAATTATTACTGTTAGGTTAGCTATGATTACATTGTGGCCCCACTAAGATTACATTGTGGCCCCATGGACTCCAATATATAGAAAGGAGGTTTTGTAATTTGTATCATCCAATAATTGTTGATTCATGTAATGTATTTGACATCGCCCCCTTTAAGTGGCTTATTTCTAAGGCGTTGATGTCTCTTTTCTTCTATTTTTGGAGCTAGCTTCGCAACATTTGGTATCAGAGCATTGTATTATAGGGTTTCGCTGCTCCAAATAGGTCATCGTGGCATGTTCGCTATAACTTTTTTTCTACAAAGGTTTAGTAGCTGAACATTTTAGATTGTGAATTTGAAATCCTGATGAGCATCTTTGCAAACATTCAGAGTTTGGTTTGCAATGTTTTTGGAGATATTCTCTGTTGAAGTTAGGGCATTTTTCAGGCTCCTAAATTTCACTTAAAAAGTTCATCGAGGAATTTTCACTATAAATTTGCTTCTACAAAGGTTCAGAAGCTGAATTTTTAGACAGTGAAGCTAAAATCTAGAGGAACGTTGTTGCAAAATTTCATAACTTGGTTCACAATATTTTTGGAGATATGATCTGTGGAAGTTAGCTCTTTTCAGGCTCCCAAATTTCATCTCAAAGATGTGATCGTGGGAAAATATTCATAATTCTCTCTCTGAGCATCAGATTGGAATTATGTGAAAAGTGACTAGAGGTACATGTATTGTAGTTTCTTTTATATAAATTTCATAGCCAAAGGATCAAACAATGACATGTGGCAAGTGATAAAAGTTTTCTCTACTAAACAAGTCCATAATTAGGTCATTGTGGGAGATTGGACATAACATTGTCTTGAAGAATCCAAATCAAGTCAGACCTATGGCATGTGAAAGAAGATTTAGAGGAATACTACAAGGCCGAATTTCAGATATTGAGGATCTACAAGTATAGAGATAAGTCAATTTCAATATCGAGCTCCTGAGATAAGTCAATTTCAATATCAAGTTGAATTGATTCCAAGGGCATATTGTAGAATATATTTTAGTATTCAGTTTTGAAATTCCTCCTAAAAATAATTCAACACCCATTAAGACTTTATAAGGCTCTACTATGGCTCATGAAGATGAAGAATGGCAACATGACATATTAAATTTACAAGAGCAAGTGCAACAAATTTCTCTCTCACAAAGAGCAACAGAAAAATACATGAAAG
The DNA here is from genome assembly GCA_034641835.2 of Pinus albicaulis. Classification (NCBI taxonomy): domain Eukaryota; kingdom Viridiplantae; phylum Streptophyta; class Pinopsida; order Pinales; family Pinaceae; genus Pinus; species Pinus albicaulis. Next base: position 488,639,676 of record CM076574.1, read on the forward strand.
TTTTGAATAAAGGCGTGGAAACTAAGATGGATGGTTTGAAGAAAGGTGTGGAATCTAAGATGGATGGTTTGAAAAATGGCATGGAAGCTAAGATATATGGCATGGAGCTGCCATGGAATCTAAGATGGATGACACGGAAGCTAATATCGATGAAAAAATGGAAAACATGAAGAATGATCTAGAAGAAGTCATGGAAGGTTTGACAAAGTTGATATAAATTTTTTTTCCTAATGGTGAAAACATAGTAGAGGAAAGTCATGATGAGAAAAAAATAAATATTAATCGTGATTTCATAAAATCTAATGTTGGCGGGGAGAACCACCATATTCCAAAAATGGATATGAGGAATTTTGATGGAAAGGATCTTGTAACATGGATACTACAGATGGAGAAATATTTTGATCTCAATAATGTGAAAAACACACAAAAGGTACGCATTGCAACTTTACATTTAGAACAAAATACATTTGTATGGTATCGATGGCTTTTCTCCCGTAATTTTTTTTTCACTTGGTCAATTTTTATGTAGGAAATGATAGCACATTATGAGGATACAAAGAGCAACACCTTCTTTAGCCAATTGATAAATCTCAAACAAAAGGGTTTAGTGGGGGAGCACATTGATGACTTCCAAAAATTGAATATAAGGGTAACTTATATTCCAGAGTAACACTTGATTGATCTCTTCATAGGTGCTTTAAAGGATAACATCCAACATGAAGTTCACATTTTTGAACCTGATTCACTGGAGAAGGCATTCAGGTTGGCAAGAAAAATTGAATGTAAAATTCTTGCAACAAGGAAGCCTATCACTCACTTCTATAAAGAGGGAAGTGTTGCTACTCCTACATTTCCACAACCTACAAGGTTGACACCACAACAATTGGAAGAAAAAAGAGAAAAAGTGCTTTGCTACATTTGTGATAGAAAATACACTAAAGGTCATAAGTGTGCAGAGAAGAAATCATTTTACGTAGATTGTGAAGAGGAAGAAGAAAATGAACAAGAAGATGATATACACCAAGAACCAACCCTAGAATAGGAAGAAATTATTCTGACCATATCATGTAAAGCATTGGAAGGAATTACTACTCCTTAAACTCTCAAGATAGAAGGACATATCAAGAAGAAAAAGGTAATAGTGTTGATTGATTTCGGTAGTACCCACAATTTTATTTATTCTAAGGTAGCCAAGGAATTGAATTGTTTCCTATACCCAGCACCAGAATGTCAAGTGATGGTTGCAAATGGAGGAACTATAAATTTCTATGGAAAATGACATAATATAAAGGTAACCATGGGGGAATATGTATTGAATAGTCCAATTCTTTCCATTTCTATGGGAGGTGCTAATGTTGTACTAGGAGTACAACGGTTACAATATTTGGGGACAGTAGCTTTTAATTTTCAAGAAGTTTTCTTGAATTTTTTTTCAAAAGGAAAGGAAGTGGAATTACAGGGTATTGCAAGGAAGCTAGGAAAGATAATAAGCTCTAATTTCATGAGGAATCTTCTAAATAAATAAAAACGAGGCATAATTGCACAATTATGCTCACTAGAAGTTCCAACATCAAAATAATCTATTTCTGCAGATGTACAAAAAGTCTTGGACAATCATTCCAAGGTTTTTGAAACTCCCAAAGGACACCCACCTATTCATGATCATGATCATGCTATTCATTTGATTCCAAGAAGTGTTCCTCCAAAAATCAGGCTTTATAGATATCCTTATGTCCAAAAGAGCGAAATTGAACATATGATTGCAGAAATGTTAGATGATGGTATAATTCAACCTAGTCAAAGTTATTTCTCTACTCTTGTAGTATTGGTACACAAGAATGATGGATGGTGCATGTGTCCAGATTATAGTGAGCTCAATAAGCTCATCATTAAAGGTAAATTTCCCATTCCTATGACTGATGAATTATTGGATGAATTACATGGAGAAATTTATTTTACCAAGTTGGATCTTCGTTCAAGATATCATCAAATTAGAATGAAAACTGAAGATATTCTAAAAACGGAATTTCAAACTCATGAGGGTCATTATGAATTTTCGGTCATGCCTTTTGGCCTTACCAATGCACCTTCTACATTTCAAGGCTTGATGAATTCCATTTTCAAACCCACCCTTAGAAAATTTGTGCTAGTATTTTTTTATGATATACTAATCTACAACAGGTCTTGGAAGGATCATCTTCAACATGTTGAGAGGGTGCTCAAACTATTGTAGGAGAAAAAATTATATGCAAAAACATCCAGATTTTTCATTGGAGTACAAGAGGTGGAATATCTGGGTCATATTGTATCTCAAGAGGTTGTTAAAGTAGACCCCAACAAAATTAAAGCCATTAAAGTATAGAAAGTCCCCATAATCATAAAGAATTTGCAAGAATTTCTCGGGTTAACAGGGTATTATTGCAAGTTTGTTAAGAATTATGGAGAATAGTAGCACCTCTAACAACATTATTGAATAAGGATGGATTTTCATGGAATCTTGAAGCAACTAAGGCCTTTGAACATATTAAAGATTCAATGTGCTTAGCATCGGTCTTAGCTAAGCCAGACTTCACAAAAAAAATTATTGTGGAATGTGATGCCTCAGGAAATGGAATTGGTGTTGTTTTAAAAGTCGTCCAATCAAAGGAAAGTATTTATAGAAAGCTATTTACGAGAAGGAAATGTTAGCAATACTGCATGCACTAAAGAAATGGAGAACTTACCTAATGGGAAGACACTTCAAGGTAAAAACTGATCATGATAGTCTTAAACGCTTTTTGGAACAAAGGCTATCTTCAGAAGAGCAACAAAAATGGGTGACAAAGATGTTGGGTTATGACTTTGAAATAATCTAAAAAACAGGGAAGGTAAATGTTGTTGCAGATGCAATCTCAAGAAATAATGAAGATCTGGAAGAATTTCTTTGTGCCATTTCCATTATCCAACCAGATTGGATAACCGAAGCAAGGGATGAATGGAAGAAGGAAAAAGAAGTGTGGACACTCATTCAAAAGTTGCAGCAAGATCCTAGTACATCTGATATAATTAGTTGGAAAAATGATTGCTTATGGTACAAAGATATCTTATATCTTTGTAAGAATTCCCAGCTAAAACAAAATATTCTTTTGGAATTTCACACTTATCCTTTAGGAGGACACTCATGATTTTTAAAAACTTACCACAAGGTGAAGAAATAATTTTTTTGGGATGGCCTTAAATCTGATATTCAAAAGTTTGTGGCGGAATCTTTGATTTGACAGCAAAATAAAGTTGAGACAATTAAGACACCGAGTCTTCTACAACATTTATCCATTCCAAGTCAACATTGAGAGGAGAACTCAATGGATTTTATCACAGGTTTACCTAAGTCTGAAGAAAAGAGTGTCATGATGGTGGTAGTTGATAGACTTACCAAGTATGCACACTTTCATGCATTATCTCATCCATTTAAAGAAAGTACAGTTGCTACTACATTTATGTAAAAAATTCAAAAGCTACATGGAAACCCAAGGGTTATTGTGAGTGACAGAGATCCCATTTTGGAAATTTTTGGACGGAGTTATTTTCTTGTTTCGGTACTCAATTAGCTCATAGCTCATCTTATCATCCTCAATCCAATGGTAAAAATGAGATAGTAAATAAGTGTTTGGAAGGATATCTTCATTTTTTTGTATCTGATAAACAAACAGAATGGGTCAAGTGGTTACCTTTCGCTGAATGGTGGTATAACACTTCCTTCCATACTACAGCAAAAGTGACCCCATTTATGGCACTTTATGGATATCATCCACCGTCCATCACATCATATTTAAGAGAAAATTAGATGGTTCAAGGAGTGGAAGATCACATTGAGCATCAACAAGAAGTTCTCCAACTCTTAAATGATAACCTAAATTTGGCACAAAATCGAATGAAACAATAGGCATATCAACATCGTAGCGAGACAAGTTTTGATCTAGGAGACTGGGTAATTTTACGGCTACAACCATACAAACAAATGTCCCTCAAGCAATCTAAGAAGGATAATAAATTATCGCCAATGTACTATGTTACTTATAAGGTGTTGAAAAAGATTATTACTATATAATACAAATTGGATCTTCCTGGTTCTTCACGAGTGCATCTAGTTTTCCATGCTTCATGCTTAAAGAAGGTTATAGGTGAAAATATTCCAGTTCAAACAATATTGCCAGAACTTGATGAGCAAGGAAAAATCATATTGGAACCTGAAGTGATCACGGAAACAAGAACTCAACAACTACGAAATCGATCAATTTTAGAGTATCTCATCAAGTGGAAGAACTTACCCACTAAAGATTCTACATGGGAGGATGAGAATTTTATACAAAAGAACACAGAGCTACTCAAGTGTTGAGGACAACACTTTTTTGAAGGAGAGGGGCATGTTAGGTACCTATGTTACTAGTGTAGTCCCTTATTGTTGTTAGTGTAACCCCATCATTTTTATTATTGTACCCCTGTAAACCCCATATTGTTATTATTGTGTCCCTAAATTATTATTGTTAGGTCAGCTAGGATTACATTGTGGCCCCACTAAGATTACATTGTGGCCGCATGGACTCCTATATATAGAAAGGATGTTTTGTAATTTGTATCATCCAATAATTTTTCATTCATGTAATGTATTGGAGGTTGCCCCATCGAAGTGGCTTCTTTCTAAGGCATTGATATCTCTTTTCTTCTATTTTTGGAGCTGGTTTCATAACAGTTGGAATTGTGGAAAGGATCATCACTTGAGATATTTTCCACAACATCTAATTGGAATATCATAGATTTAAAATTCTTAGGAGGTAGATATAGTGGGGGATTTGAGATAGATTATTCCTCAGATTTATGCAGCGTTGGATAATAATAAGGCTGATCATCTGACATCTATTATCGATATGGAAGCTAAGATTTTTTTTATCAAGTTGTTTATATTTTTATTGAATCTAGATATAATTATATGTATGTTAATATTGACTTGGTGGTTAAGTGTTGGTTGAATAAGGAAGTGCATGCAGAGTCTTAGTTAGTGCAATTTGCTATAGATACAAAGAAAATGATTCATCACAAGGTAAAGCTTGTGAATTTTAACTGAATGGCATGTCTACATCAACGCATTTGAATGTACTTCCATTGGGATCATAAATGCTTTTGGGTATGGATTGGATATATATTCATAGGACCAAGGTGGATTTTTATGACAAGTCTATTGAGTGCTTGGATGAAAATGGGGAAAAATGAATTTTGCAGGGTAAGAAGAATGCAACGTTAGTCAGAATGATTACAACTATGTAGGAAAAGTGTAGTTGCAATAAATGGTTTGTGTTATTTGAAGTGTATATTTCCACTAATAAAGGTAAGGAAGTTGAGGATGCATATGTCTTGAAGAAGTATCCAGTTTTATAGTAGTTCTAGGATCTATTTCCAACATAGATTTTATAGTTACCACCTCACAGGGTAGTGAAATTTTATATTTAGTTGGTACTAGGGGTAACACCATCATCAAAGGCACCATAGATGATGAGAACACTAGAGTTAGTGGAATTTAAGTTGTATTTGAAGGAAATGCTTGATAAAGGGTGCATTAGGCCAATGGTGTCATTTTGGGATGCACCGATATTGTTTGTGAAGAAGAGGGATCATACTCTCACGTTAGGCATTGATTATAGGAAGTTTAATAAGGTGAGCATTAAGAACATGTATCTATTATATAGGATTGACGACTTATTTTAATAGTTGAAGGGAGAAACAATGTTATCAAAGTTTGACTTGAGATCAAGATACCATCAGGTACACATAAAAGAAGAGGATCTCTACAAGACTGCTTTCATGACTAGGTATGGGAATTATGAGTTTGTTGTAGTTCCTTTTGGTTTGATCAATGCTCCAACTACTTTTATGTGACGGATGAATAGTCTCATGCATCCTTATCTATAAAATTTTGTGATAGTATTCATTGATGACATATTGGTATATTCTCATAATGAGGAAGAGCATGGCAAAAACTTAGCAGCAATGTTGATATTGCTAAGAGACCATTACTTTTATGGAAAGATTAGAAAATGAATTTTGTTTTAGACAGAGGTACATTAGTTGGGGAATGTATTTTCTAAGGAGGGAATAGTAGTGGATCCAAAAAATATAAGAGGCATCATGGAATGGGAAACTCTTAGGAACATGGATGAGGTCAAAATGATTAATGGGGTTAGCAGGTTACTACATGAGGTTCATAAATAAATTCTCACATATTTCATATACTATTGCATCATTACAGAGGAAAGGAAATAAATTTGAATGGACATAGGAATGCACATATAGTTTTGAGCAATTGGAGAAATTCTCGATGAAAAATAAAATTTTAAATATTGCAAATTCAGAAAACGATTTCATGTTATGTATTGATAATTGCAAGAGATGACTTGGTGGATTCGCGATGCAAGAAGGAAATGTAGAGTGATATGAATCAAGGAAAATAAATGAGAACGAGTTGAACTATGTGACAAGAGTTGGCAACGATTTTTCATGCATTGAAGATGTGGAGGAACTATATTCTTGGTAGGAGGTTTGTATTGATGATAGATCATAGTGGATTGAGGTACTTATTGACCCTAAGCCTGAACGCTATAAAATATAGATGGTTGGACATGATCTGTGAGTTAAAATTTGAGATCAGGTGCATTAATGGTAAGGAAAACAAGGTTGCAGATGCTCTTGGAAAATGAGTACAAGAAAATCACATTGCAGCTATGATTTCATATGGGACAGATCTACAAGATTATATCTTATAGGTAAGTGAACAAAATGACAGGTACAGGGATATTAGGAACAATCTATAGCATAATATATGTGATCAAGATGTGGACTATCATCTCAATACGAATGGTTTTGTCATATTTAGGAAAATATCTATGTGTTGGATGATAGAGATATCAAGGATATTAAATTCAGGGAATTTCATTCTAAGTCATATTCTGGTGACCTACGATATCAAAAGACATTTACAATGGTGAATAAGTTCTACTACTGGCCGAATCTAAAAAAGGAAGTGGACGATTTTATGGCTAGATGTTTGGATTATCATTAGGTAGGAGAGTGTAAGTATCCAAGTGGTTTACTACAACCGATTTTGATTCCAAAGTGGAAATGGGAGGTCATTTCCATGGATTTCATTACAGGTTTACAAAGGACACCTAGACAACATTTTCTATCATTGTTTTAGTTCACAGGTTGAAAAAATTAGCGCACTTAATTCCAGTTAAGTCTACTTATTCAGATCATGATGTAGCATAGGTATTTATTAGAGATATAGTCATAATTACATCATGTACTGAAGAATATTTTGTGAGACATAGATGCCAAGTTTACTTGCAGGTTATGGAAAGAGTTATTTGCAGGATTGGGTACAAAATTGGCTTTCAACATACCTTATTGTTCGTAGGCAGATGGACAGACAGAGAAATTCAATAGGATTTTGGAGGACAGTTGAGAATGTATGCCATGCATTAACACGGAAAGTGGGAAGAGTGTCTTCAAATAGTTTATTTTTATTAAAAAAATGGTTATCACGAGTCACTGAATATGAGTCCATTTGAGGCACTCTATTGAAGGAGTTGTAGTACTCCCATCAGTTGGAGTGATCCAGTGAATAAGATATTGAGATGACCAAATATGTTGGCAGAAGTGGAACATGAAATGTAGGTTATCAAGCATAATTTAAAGGAAACACATGATAAACAAAGGATTTATGGAGATAAAAATTGGTTATTTAAAGAGTTTGAATATGGGTAACAAGTGTACTTGCACATAAATCCCATGAATACCTCCTTGAGGATTGAATCATGTGCCAAGTTGGTACCTCCACATTGTGTACCTTCCAAGATTCTTCAAAGGATTCAATCAGTAATCTACCGACTTGCACTTCCTTTGATAATGAAATTCCATGATTTTTTCCATGCATTATTGCTTGAGAAGTATGCTAATGATGTTGATCATGTGATTCAATGGTCTATACTATAGCTGGACCCATAAGGACAATTCTAGCTAGAATGTCAGTGCATTTTTCAGAGAAAGATGCCCATTCTCGAAAAATGACCAATCGAGCAAGTTAAAGTGCAACGAAAGTACTTTGGTCCCAATAGTTGATCAGATATGGGCTATGTATCCCTGATTTTTTTTCGGCTGGGGCAAAGAAATTTTGGTATATGTACATATTTATGTATGGTTGTTATTGTAAATATCGAAATGAGATATGTTATAAAGCTCTAATAAGAAGTATGGTTGTCTTGCTATTATGATTGTCATGTAGGTTATGTTGGTTTGCTTTCAGTAGGTTTTTAATTGTAAATATTGGAGCGAGCTAATTTATAAAGCTTCATGGGAAGTATGTTTTTCTTTTCAATGGTCTTGCTATTTTTCGGAATCTTGAGCACCGAGGATGGTGTTTCCCCAAGGGGGGGGGGGTGCGTTCTATAACAACCATGGTAAAAATTCCATGCAATATAGTTAATAAAGGAATAACAATACCTAGGTCATGGGACACATATTCCAAGATTAATGCTACAAAAAAACATATTGACGGGAATAGGTTATGATTAACTAATGGCTATGGAGATTGGTAAAGGAAATGGAAAAGGCTTTTGAAAGGAAAAGTGACATTTATTGGAATTTATTTATGAAAATAATGGAAAATAGGAGAAAATAAAGGTGAAAGGTAGTGTGTTACATGTGAGGATGAAATTTAAAGAAAACAATGCAAAATGAAAAAAATAGAGGTCTCAATGATAAAAATGCTTTCGAGGATCATTTCACAAATTCTGTCAGTGTTAGATTTTAAAAGTGATATATTAGAGCTCTCATTCTATTCTCTCTCTCTTATGTTCTTCGAAATTTTGAGTTTTCTTGGAGCACTTTTGTAGGAGTGTGATATACTTTGGATTTGGATAAAGAAGGAAAAGGAAAAGCAAGAAAATGCAAGAGGAAAATGTGATCAACAACTACGATGGTTTTTTCTTGTTGGTATTGATTTTCATGTATGGTTTCCTTCCAAGTTTCGCATGCATGGCACATGCATGTGGTTTATTGGCTTAGATATGCCATTGGCATGGAGGATTTCTTGGATTGACAATGGTTTTTAGTAGCATTTCCATTTCCTAGATAGCCATGGTGTTTTCAGTTTACCTTTTTTTTCTGGTTGGTTCTCATGTTCCTTATGGTTGTGGGTTGAGTTACTAGTTCCCGAAAGCCTCCAGTTGTAAAAATGCTCTAGAATCCCTGTAACACCTTGGGTTGAGTTAATATTCCTAGAAACCTTGGCTGAAAAAATATTATGGATCCCTTAGTGGGTGGAGTTATTACTCCTAGAAGCTCTGGTTGGAAAAACTATTTGGATCTCGATAGTGGTTGTGGGTTTAGTTCCTAGTCTTCGAAGCCTTGGTTCAAGTAAAAACTTTTTAGCCCTAGACAACTTGGGTAGAGACCGATCTAGTGATGGTTAGTGATGTACGACCGTGAGGTGGAATCACTAGTTGAGGGATGATATGGCCTGGCCTCTAGAAGCCATGCTTTGATTTGGTTTGGTTTATTATTCAATGAGATTCCACATTCATGCTTGGAATATGGCATAGGGGTGATTGGATAAAATAAAATTTTGGTTCAGCGCAATCTATGGATGGGTGGTACGTGAAATTTCCTAACCTGGTTGCATTTTTCATATGTTAATAAGATTTCTTTTCGTATTGTATATTATATGTTGTGCTTGTTATGATGTGCGTATAATGGTTTTTCTATCATTTTTTATCTGTTGGTTTTATGTTGGTTATAAGCTCAGTTTATGATAGAATCAAGTTATGGTTCTCATCATGTTTTCATTAGTAGATGAAATTTTAATGAATGCATAACCTAATAAATGATCTTTCATCTATTATGAGGTGGCATCAGTCCCTCTTGAAAATTCCCAAATAAGTATGAGATGCCTATGCTCATATTTGTAATTAGGACCTATACATGCATGCTTGTGACATGTTTGATGAAATTCCTATCATGGATGGTAGGGTTCAGGTCATGTCCTTTCTCAAGTGTTTGCATTAGTAGCCTTATTTCACCCTTCCAAGAGAAATTCTATTAGTAAAAGAGGGGAGGGGAATAATCTTACCATTGGAGTAGGGTTTGAGTCTCTAGAGAAATTACACATAGAAGTTGCAAATAAGGGTTTTAATACACTCATAAAATCAGACATTGAACCCCCATTAATCTCTAGTTCTTATAGAAGACTTGCATGTAGCATAGATATTCAATGAGAATTTTAGCACAACCCCCAAAAAAAATATTCTATTAGATACCATTTTTGGGATTAAACTACGTTAAGTAAGTCATTCATCTATGACCATCCATGACAGGTAGTTGTAACTGAATAACTCCTCATGATTTTTGAATAGTCCACTTAGCACTCATTGCATCGGGTGATGCTCAGAAGGGTGAATAAGTGGGATTGAAATTAGTGAAATGAATAACATAGAATCATCAATTTTGGGGCTTGCACCGAGTAACCAGGACTTTCCAGGAGGTCAACCATCCCAGAACTCCTTTGGCTCAAGAGAACTTAACAATGGACTTTTTCTCCACAATTAAGCCCACTTATCTTGCTACCCCATTTGAAAAACCTTAGAAATTATCATGCCTCATGAACCATTCAATTAAAGCTCCCATTTGACCAATTTTTTTTTCCATTTGGGTAGATTTTCACAAGGAATCCAAATATTTTATTTGTTTTCGAAAAATTTACACCAAAATATTCAAACATTCTCTACAAACTCGCCGCCCAAAAAATTCCTGCTCTAATGCCATGTAGAAAATCTAACCAATGAGATTCAATATGATCTTGTAATATACTAAGACAAGATACTAAATCCTTCCTACAATTTACGGAAACAAAAAACGATCGCACAATCATATATAAGTAAGAGAAATAAATTATCAATCGCACAACAACATGATGTATTTGGGGAAAGAAACTAATCAAAACCCCTCTATCTCTATTGTGTATTAAGTCAAGGAATCATGAAACAATACAATGCTTAATCTCTCATGAGATTCTCTAGAACTCTGTCAATTGTCTCCCATTGATCTAGGCAAACTCGGTCTAGTACTTAGCCAATTCTCATCCTTACTTCAGCCTGCCTTGCTCATGCAATTCCTAGGGAATTAACTCCTTATTAATTAGGAAAATCAGTCTTCCTTGATTGTGCAATCCATCATGGCATCCCAATGAATTTATAATTGCACATGGGAAATTTTCTCTGAATACAACTGATAGTTATGTTCCCTTTAACCTCTGTCTCAACTGGGTATTCCTCGAAACTGACATGCATGCAACTATTAATAGTGAATTATCAGTTATCTTATTGATCACTCATTGTGAATTAAATCTAATTTAATTCACTGGACCTCTCACTAGCTCATCACTCAGTTAGAACTAGTTAAACTGATTTTAACTCATTTAATTTAGTTAATTACACTTTCACCCCACTAACGCATCAACTTCAACTGGACCCAAAAAATATTAGAATCCCTCTACATGCCTCATATTAGACCCTCAACTCGAATTTATTGAGCTAACTCGGTCATCATGACTTAATTAACTGACACAAGTTGTTATGAGATGAAATTACAATTTATTGTCAAATTTATTTAAGGGAAAAATAAATTAGACGCCCTACATTCGTCACTCCTGGTGCATCAAAATTCCTCACCAGTGTGGGTACATTTTTTTTTATCCTTTATGGTTCCCAATCTCACTGTTTCTTGTTGCAAATTTAAATATTTCATAATTTGATGCGGCCTTCACACAAAGACACCATTGAAATCACATGCCCATATTCTCATGAGAAACCTCTCTTAAGCGTGATCTGCCAGAAGAGAACCAACAATATGCCATCCTACTTCCTAGCGCAAACTGACCATTAAGGTATGCAACAGTCTTTTGAAACCTCACATGATGATCTTGCTCTTGGAGGATGATCATGACCTCCCTTTAGCAAACCTTACACGGCCCTCGTACTCGACCTAATTTAGGACTACATCTCTCTTCACCCCCTTGATGTGCCAGATAGTGGGAATACATGTCAAACATGCTAAGATCTGCCAAGTGATAAGGAATGCCAAGATGTGCAAGGGTGTGTCAATGCGTGTCAGGGACTGTCAAGAAAACAAAAGGGAGAAAAAAGTTAAACTACAAGGAAATGAAAACATAAGAGGGTTAATAAGTCATCAATTTACCTTTTCCAAGAGGGGCATGCTGGCACACTAACACTAGGTGGCAATAGGTGGCAAGTGCAAATTTTTAGTGCATTCTAAGTGCCAGGTATTCCTTTGTTGCTTCTCATCTATTTTCCAACAATTGATCATCAAAAATAAATTTAATATTAAACCATGCTAAATCATACCAAGGCATTTCAACGTATTCCATACATGCTAAGACTTTGCAAGCGCCAACACGTGCCAAGTGCCAATATGTGTCAGGGACTAGTGTTATGCATGTTATGAAGTGGAAAGGAATATTGAAGAGTGCTAAGGTGTTCTAGAGAGTGAGAATGCATGTTGATGAGTGTTAAGGAGTACTAGAAAAAAACATTAAGGGAGCACTAGGTAAAAATTCAATGAATATGAGGAATGTGTACTGCCAGAGACTAGTGTTAATGGCTAGTGTTAGTCGTCATGCCAAGGAGGGAATGAAAAGGTATGCTAAGCATTGGTAAGGCATGCTATGGAATATCAAGGCATGTTAATAATTCCCAAAGTGTGCTTGGGAGTTCCAGGGTGTGCTAATTATATCATGTGCCAATTAATAGTGCCAAGATATGCTAATACATTCTAGGTGCTAAGGACGTGGCATAGGGTGCCAGGGTATATCAATATATGTCAAGGCAACAAAAGGAAGAACCAATAAGAGGGTTAATAAGTCAAAACTTTATCTTTTTGAAAAGGGTCATGCTAGGCACACTAATAATAGGTCCCAATACATGCAAGTGGCATTGTGTGCCAAGTGCTTATGTATGTCAATGCATTCAACTAAGGTGTTCCAAGGCATGCTAGGGACTATATGCAGCATGCCAACACATGATAGGAGAGTTCCATGTTGTGCTAGCACATGCCACCATGTGATTGGGCTTCAGTGTCATCACAAGATGTTCTAGGTACAAATATGTTCCAAGACATGTGGGGTCCTAAGAAATGTTAGTGTGTGCTAAAGAATTAATTTAAGGTGTGCCCAGATTGTTGAGGATTGTTAGGTCTTTCTCATTAATATAATTTTCAGAGCTCGATTATGTATTAAATAATATATTTCCTACACACAATAGTTGAACTTTATCTAAATGGAATTTTCTAGATAATAAAACTAATAGATATGAATCATGTGTTGAATCATAGGAAATCTCTATTCGACTAGTCATTACTTGAGGGAAATGATACACGCTTATTACTTCTTAAACATTTGACTGACCCTAACCACTATGGCCTTGGACATATTATAAAAAATGCTCCACAATAATGGTATTAAATTGCTATCTTTTGACAAAAAATATATTAACAGGCACATAGCGTCATCAAAAACACATTGGAATGATCAATGATGACGGATATTTTTTGATCGTCACCAAAAGTAACAAAAAGAGCATTGGTGAGGGTCATTAAAAGTTTGTCACTAGAAGTGTCACCAAAGAGAGAATTAGTGATGGGCCTTTAATGACCCTCACCAAAAGTGAAATGTATTTCGTGATGAACCATAAAGGACCATCACTATATACAGTTATAGTGACGGTTTTTAGTGATCAATGATGACGGACATTTTTTGACCGTCACCAAAAGTAACAAAAAGAGCATTGGTGAGGGTCATTAAAAGTTCGTCACTAGAAGTGTCACCAAAGAGAGAATTAGTGATGGGCCTTTAACGACCCTCACCAAAAGTGTCACTGAAAACGTCTTTGGTGACGGACCATAAAGTACCATCACTATATACACTTATAGTGACGATTTTTAAATGACCATCACCATATGTGACATTCGTGACAGACCTTAAAGGTCCGTCACAAGCATGACCCTCACCAATGTGCTTTTTTCTTGTATTTCTTAGAAAACAACAACAAAAATTTAGCTATGTTTAGTATTAAAGCTAGAGTAGACATTGGCTGGGAACATGTAAATAATATTATAGGTACTCATTAAGAGGAGTTGATTTGGAGTGAGCTCAAATATATTTTTAGGAAGAAGTATCTCTCTAAGAGATACTATGGTGAGAGGGAAAAAGAATTCTATCAGTTGAATATGTGATCTTTGACTGATGAGGAGTACAATAGTAGATTCTTGTATTTATTGAGGTATCTTCCTTCTCTGAAGGAGAAAAAAGAGAATATTCAGAGGTTCATCAGTGTGTTGTCGGTAGAATCCAAAGATGGGATTGATTTTGATGAGCCTATATCATTTGGGGAATCCATGAAAAAATTGAAAAATGTTTGAGTAGTTGAAGCAAAAATATGAGACTAAGAAATATTAGAGAGGTAATGAAAAGAATAAAGTAAAATGTGATAAGAAGTGAAGAAGACCTTAGGAAACAGGTAACAAAGAGAATTTAGCACGACCTAAGAATTTCAATGCATATGATAAAGGACATAGATTTTAGTCTTAGGAGAAGAACAAGGGTGCATAAGGGAAGCATTTACAATGTTGGTGTTAGGTCCCTATATTACTAGTATAGTCCCTTATTGTTGTTAGTGTAACCCCGTTATTGTTATTATTGTACCCCTGTAACCCCCATATTTCTATTATTGTCCCCTTAAACTATTATTGTTAGGTCAGCTACGATTACATCGTGGCCCCACTAAGATTACATTGTGGACCCATGGACTCCAATATATAGAAAGGAGGTTTTGTAATTTGTATCATCCAATAATTTTTGATTCATGTAATATATTTGACATTGCCCCCTTGAAGTGGCTTATTTCTAAGGCGTTGATGTCTCTTTTCTTAGATTTTTGGAGCTAGTTTCACAACATTTGGTATTAGAGCATTGTATTCTAGGGTTTCGCTACTCCAAATAGGTCATCATGGCATGTTCACTATAAATTTTTTTCTACAAAGGTTTAGAAGCTAAACATTTTAGAGTGTGAAGCTGAAATCCTTAGGAGCATCTTCGCAAACATTCAGAGTTTGGTTTGCAATATTTTTGGAGATATGATCTGTTGAAGTTAGGGCATTTTTCAGGCTCCTAAATTTCACTTAAAAACGTCATCGACGAATTTTCACTATAAATTTGCTTCTACAAAGGTTCAGAAGCTAAGTTTTTAGAGAGGGAAGCTAAAATCTAGAGGAACATTTTTGCAAAATTTAAGAACTTGGTTCGCAATATTTTTGGAGATATGATCTGTGGAAGTTAGTTTTTTTTCAGGCTCCTGAATTTCATCTCAAAGACGTGATCGTGGGAAAATATTCCTAATTCTCTCTCTGAGCATTGGATTGGAATTCTGTAAAAAGGGAATAGAGGGACATGGACTGTAGTTTATTTTATATAAATTTTGGAGCCAAAGGAGCAAACAATGACATGTGGCAAGTGATAAAAGTTTGCTCTACTAAACAAGTCCATAATTAGGTCATTGTGGGAGATTGGACATAAAATTGTCTTGAAGAATCCAAATCAAGTCAGACCTATGGCATGTGAAAGAAGATTCAGAGGACTACTACAAGGCCGAATCTCAGATATTGAGGATCTACAAGTATAGAGATAAGTCAATTTCAATATCGAGCTACTGAAAAGCAAGTAAAAGGTGTGTATTTTTTTTCGAATTGCATAAGTCTTGCTTGAAGAATCAAGTTGAATTGATTCCAAGGGCATATTGTAGAATATATTTTAGTATTCAGTTTTGAAATTCCTCCTAAAAATAATTCATCAGCCATTAAGACTTTATAAGGCTCTACTATGACTCATGAAGACGACGAATGGCAACATGACATATTAAATTTATAGGAGCAAGTGCAACAAATTTCTCTCTCGCAAAGAGCAATAGAAAAAGACATGAATGTTTTGAATAAAGGCATGGAAACTAAGATGGATGTTTTGAAGAAAGGTGTGGAATCTAAGATGGATGGTTTGAAAAATGGCATGGAAGCTAATATAGATGGCATGGATTTGGCATGGAATCTAAGATGGATGACACAGAAGCTAATATCGATGAAAAAATGGAAAACATGAAGAATGATCTAGAAGAAGTCATGGAAGGTTTGACAAATTTGATATAAAAAATGTTTCCTAATGGTGAAAACATAGTAGAGGAAAGTCATGATGAGAACAAAATAAATATTAATCGTGATTTCATAAAATCTATTGTTGGTGGGGAGAACCACCATATTCCAAAAATGGATATGAGGAATTTTGATGGAAAGGATCTTGTAACATGGATACTACAGATGGAGAAATATTTTGATCTCAATAATGTGCAAAACACACAAAAGGTACGCATTGCAACTTTACATTTAGAAAAAAATACATTTGTATGGTATCGATGGTTTTTCTCTCGTAATTTTTTTTTCACTTGGTCAATTTTTATGCAGGAAATGATAGCACATTATGAGGATACAAAGAGCAACACCTTCTTTACCCAATTGATAAATCTCAAACAAAAGGGTTTAGTGGGGGAGCACATTGAGGACTTCCAAAAATTGAATATAAGGGTAACTTATATTCCAGAGTAACACTTGATAGATCTCTTCATAGGTGCTTTGAAGGATAACATCCAACATGAAGTTCAAATTTTCGAACCTGATTCACTGAAGAAGGAATCCAGGTTGGCAAGAAAAATTGAATGTAAAATTCTTGCGACAAGGAAGCCTACCACTCACTTCTATAAAGAGGGAAGTGTTTCTACTCCTACATTTCCACAACCTACAAGGTTGACACCACAACAATTGGAAGAAAAAAGAGAAAAATTTCTTTGCTACAGTTGTGAGAGAAAATACACTAAAGGTCATAAGTGTGCAGAGAAGAAATTATTTTACAGAGATTGTGAAGAGGAAGAAGAAAATGAACAAGAAGATGATATACACCAAGAACCAAACCTAGAAGAGGAAGAAATTATTCCAACCATATCATGTAATGCATTGGAAGGAATTACTACTTAAAATCTCAAGATAGAAGGACATATCAAGAAGAAAAAGGTAATAGTGTTGATTGATTTTAGTAGTACCCACAATTTTATTGATTCTAAGGTAGCCAAGGAATTGAATTGTTTCCTATACCCAGCACCAGAATGTCAAGTGATGGTTGCAAATGGAGGAACTATAAATTTCTCTGGAAAATGACATAATATCAAGGTAACCATGGGGGAATATGTATTGAATAGTCCAATTCTTTCCATTCCTATGGGAGGTGCTAATGTTGTACTAGGAGTACAATGGTTACAATCTTTGGGGATAGTAGCTTTTAATTTTCAAGAAGTTTTCTTGATTTTTTTTTCAGAAGAAAAGGAAGTCAAATTACAGGGTATTGCAGGGAAGCTAGGAAAGATAATGTGCTCTAATTTCATGAAAAATATTCTAAATAAAGAACAACGAGGCGTAATTGCACAATTATGCTCACTAGAAGTTCCAACATCAAAATCATCTATTTTTGCAGATGTACAAAAAGTCTTGGACAATCATTCCAAGGTTTTTGAAACTCCCAAAGGACACCCACCTATTCATGATCATGATCATGCTATTCATTTGATTCCAAGAAGTGTTCCTTCAAAAATCAGGCTTTATAGATATCCTTATGTCCAAAAGAGTGAAATTGAACATATGATTGCAGAAATGTTAGATGCTGGTATAATTCAACCTAGTCAAAGTTATTTCTCTACTCTTGTAGTATTGGTACACAATAATGATGGATGGAGCATGTGTCCAGATTATAGCAATCTCAATAGGCTGACCATTAAAGGTAAATTTCCCATTCCTGTGACTGACGAATTATTGGATGAATTACATGGAGAAATTTATTTTACCAAGTTGGATCTTCATTCAAGATATCATCAAATTAGAATGAAAACTGAAGATATTCTAAAAACGACATTTCAAACTCATGAGGGTCATTATGAATTTTCGGTCATGCCTTTTGGCCTTACCAATGCACCTTCTACATTTCAAGGCTTGATGAATTCCATTTTCAAACCCACCCTTACAAAATTTGTGCTAGTATTTTTTTATGATATACTAATCTACAACAGGTCTTGGAAGGATCATCTTCAACATGTTGAGAGGGTGTTCAAACT
This sequence comes from Pinus albicaulis, assembly GCA_034641835.2. Taxonomy (NCBI): domain Eukaryota; kingdom Viridiplantae; phylum Streptophyta; class Pinopsida; order Pinales; family Pinaceae; genus Pinus; species Pinus albicaulis. The sequence continues at coordinate 488,657,975 of CM076574.1, forward strand.
ATTGTAGGAGAAAAAATTATATGCAAAAACATCCAAATTTTTCATTGAAGTACAAGAGGTGGAATATCTGGGTCATATTGTATCTCAAGAGGTTGTTAAGGTAGACCCCAACAAAATTAAAGCCATTAAAGTATGGAAAATCCCCACAATCATAAAGAATTTGCAAGAATTTCTTGGGTTAACAGGGTATTATTGCAAGTTTGTTAAGAATTATGGAGAATAGAAACACCTCTAACAACATTATTGAGTAAGGATGGATTTTCATTGACTCTTGAAGCAACTAAGGCCTTTGAACATATTAAAAAGTCAATGTTCCTAGCATCAATTTTAGCTATGCCAGACTTCACAAAAAAAATTATTGTAGAATGTGATGCCTCGGGAAATGGAATTGGTGTTGTTTTAATGCATGAAGGAAGATGCATTGCTTTTAAAAGTCGTCCAATCAAAGGAAAGTATTTATAGAAAGCTATTTACGAGAAGGAAATGTTAGAAATACTACATGCACTAAAGAAATGGAGAACTTACCTAATGGGAAGACACTTCAAGGTAAAAACTGATCATGATAGTCTTAAACACTTATTGGAACAAACGATATCTTTAGAAGAGAAACAAAAATGGGTGACAAAGATGTTGGGTTATGACTTTGAATAATCTAAAAAAAAGGGAAGCTAAATGTTGTTGCAGATGCACTCTCAAGAAATAATGAAGAGGTGGAAGCATTTCTTTGTGCCATTCCATTATCCAACCAGATTGGATAATCGAAGCAAGGGATGAATGGAAGAAGGAAAAAGAAGTGTGGACACTCATTCAGAAGTTGCAACAAGATCCTAGTACATCTGATATATTTAGTTGGAAAAATTATTTCTTATGGTACAAAGATCTCTTATATCTTTGTAAGAATTCCCAACTAAAACAAAATATTCTTTTGGAATTGCACACTTCTCCTTTAGGAGGACACTCATGATTTTTAAAAACTTACCACAGGGTGAAGAAAGAATTTTTTTGGGATGGCCTTAAATCTGATATTCAAAATTTTGTGGCAGAATATTTGATTTGCTAGCAAAATAAAGTTGAGACAATTAAGACCCCAAGTCTTCTACAACCTTTATCCATTCCAAGTCAACATTGAGAGGTGAAATCAATGGATTTTATCACAGGTTTACCTAAGTCTGAAGGAAAGAGTGTCATGATGGTGGTAGTTGATAGACCAAGTATGCACACTTTCGTGCATTATCTCATCCATTTAAAGCAAGTACAATTGCTACTACATTTATGGACACAATTCAAAAGCTACATGGAAACCCAAGGGTTATTGTGAGTGACAGAGATCCCATTTTGGAAATTTTTGGACGGAGTTATTTTCTTGTTTCGGTACTCAATTAGCTCATAGCTCATCTTATCATCCTCAATCCAATGGTAAAAATGAGATAGTAAATAAATTTTTGGAAGGATATCTTCGTTGTTTTGTATCTGATAAACAAACAGAATGGGTCAAGTGGTTACCTTTCGCTGAATGGTGGTATAACACTTCCTTCCATACTGCAGCAAAAATGACCCCATTTATGGCACTTTATGCATATCATCCACCGTCCATCACATCATATTTAAGAGAAAATTCGATGGTTCAAGCAGTGGAAGATCACATTGAGCATCAACAAGAAGTTCTCCAACTCGTAAATGATAACCTAAATTTGGCACAAAATCGAATGAAACAATAGGCATATGAACATTGTAGCGAGACAAGTTTTGATCTAGGAGACTGGGTATTTTTACGGCTACAACCATACAAACAAATGTCCCTCACACAAGCTAAGAAGGATAATAAATTATCACCAATGTACTATTTTCCTTATAAGGTGTTGAAAAATATTAGTACTATATAATACAAATTGGATCTTCCTGGTTCTTCACGAGTGCATCCAGTTTTCCATGTTTCATTCTTAAAGAGGGTTATAGGTGAAAATATTCCAGTTCAAACAATATTGCCAGAACTTGATGAGGAAGGAAAAATCATATTGGAACCTGAAGCGATCATGGAAACAAGAACTCAACAACTACGAAATCGATCAATTTCAGAGTATCTCATCAAGTGGAAGAACTTACCCACTAAAGATTCTACATGGGAGGATGAGAAATTTATACAGAAGAACACAGAGCTACTCAAGCATTGAGGACAACACTTTTTTGAAGGAGAGGGGCATTTTAGGTACCTATATTACTAGTGTAGTCCCTTATTGTTGTTAGTGTAACCCCATTATTATTATTATTGTACCCATGTAACCCCCATATTGTTATTATTGTGCCCCTAAATTATTATTGTTATGTCAGCTAGGATTATATTGTGGCCCCACTAAGATTACATTATGGTCGCATGGACTCCTATATATAGAAAGGATTTTTTATAATTTGTATCATCCAATAATTGTTCATTCATGTAATGTATTCGAGGTTGCCCCATCGAAGTGGCTTCTTTCTAAGTCATTGATATCTCTTTTCTTATATTTTTGGAGCTGGTTTCAAAACAATTAGAATTACGGAAAGGATCATCACTTGAGATATTTTCCACAACATCTAATTGGAATATCATAGATTTAAAATTCTTTGGAGGTAGATATATTGGGGGATTTGAGATAGATTATTCCTCAGATTTATGCAGTGTTGGATAATAATCAGGCTGATCATCCGACATCTATTATCGATATGGAAGCTAAGATTTTTTTTTATCAAGTTGTTTATATTTTTATTGAATCTAGATCTAATTATATGTATGTTAATATTGACTTGGTGGTTAAGTGTTGGTTGAATAAGGAAGTGCATGCAGAGTCTTAGTTAGTGCAATTTGCTATATATACAAAGAAAATGATTCATCACTAGGTAAAGCTTGTGAATTTTAACTGAATGGCATGTCTACATGAACGCATTTGAATGTACTTCCATTGGGATTATAAATGATTTTGGGTATGGATTGGATATATATTCATAGGACCAAGGTGGATTTTTATGACAAGTCTATTGAGTGCTTGGATGAAAATGGGGAAAAATGAATTTTGCAGGGTAAGAAGAATGCAACGTTAGTTAGAATGATTACAACTATGTAGGAAAAGTGTAGTTTCAATAAATGGTTTATGTTATTTGAAGTGTATATTTCCATTAATAAAGGTAAGGAACTTGAGGATGGATATGTCTTGAAGAAGTATCTAGTTTTATAGTATTTCTAGGATCTAATTCCTGCATAGATTTTATAGTTACCACCTCACAGGGTAGTGAAATTTTATATTTAGTTGGTACTAGGGGTAACACCTTCATCAAAGGCACCATAGATGATGAGCACACTAGAGTTAGTGGAATTTAAGTTGTATTTGAAGGAAATTCTTGATAAAGGGTGCATTAGGCCAATGGTGTCATTGTGGGATGCACCGATATTGTTTGTGAAGAAGAGGGATCATACTCTCACGTTAGGCATTGATTATAGGAAGTTTAATAAGGTGAGCATTAAGAACATGTATCTATTGTATAGGATTGACAACTTGTTTTAATAGTTGAAGGGAGAAACAATGTTATCAAAGTTTGACTTGAGATCAAGATACCATCAGATACACATAAAATAAGAGGATATCTACAAGACTGCTTTCATGACTAGGTGTGGGAATTATGAGTTTGTTGTAGTTCCTTTTGGTTTGATTAATGCTCCAACTACTTTTATGTGATGGATGAATAGTCTCATGCAACATTATCTATAAAATTTTGTGATAGTTTTCATTGATGACATATTGGTATATTCTCATAATGAGGAAGAGCATGACAAAAACTTAGCAGCAATGTTGATATTGCTAAGAGACCATTACTTTTATGGCAAGCTTAGAAAATGAATTTTATTTCAGACAGAGGTACATTAGTTGGGGAATGTAGTTTCTAAGGAGGGAATAGTATTGGATCCAGAAAATATAAGAGGCATCATGGAATGGGAAACTCTTAGGAACATGGATGAGGTCAAAATGATTAATGGGGTTAGCGGGTTACTACATGAGGTTCATAAGGAACTTATCACATATTTCATATACTATTGCATCATTACAAAGGAAAGGAAATAAATTTGAATGGACATAGGAATGCACATATAGTTTTGAGAAATTGGAGAAATTCTTGATGAAAAATAAAATTTTAAATATTGCAAATTCAAAAAACAATTTCATGTTATGTATCGATAATTGCAAGAGATGACTTAGCTTTCTACCCGATTTGCAAAACCTTAGCAAGTATTGTGCCTCATGAACCATTCAAGTAGAGCTTCCTTTACTCTTTTTATTTAAGTATGAGGGTTTTCTGCAATGCATTATATTAGATATCATTTTTGGGATTCAACTGTGTTCAGTAAGTCATTCATCTATGACCATTTCCATGAGAGGTAGTCGTAACTCACTAAGTCTCATGAATTTTGAATAATCCACTTAGTACTCATTACATTAGGTGATGCTCATAGGGGAAAAGAAGTGGGATTGAAAATACTGAAATGAATCACATAGTGGCAATCATCACTTCTGGGGCTTGCACCCAGTAACCAGGACTTCTAGAGATGTCACCCATCCTAGAACTCCTCTGGCTCAAGCGCACTTAACTGTGGAGAATTCCTGATAATCAAGCACACTTACCTTTCTATCCAATTTCAAAAAAATTATCAAGTATTGTGCCTCATGAACCATTCAATTATGTATCCCTTTACTCTTTGTATTCAAGTATGATGGTTTTTTGCAGTCCATTAGGAAAAACCTCTAGAAATAACACAACAAAGGTACAAACAAGGCATTGGGAGGTTACTAGAACTCATGGTGGAAACTAGTCTAAGTAGGGCCAAATCATGAATTTTCTTAGGAAGGTATAAGTGAAGTCTAAAACCTATGACACCACAAGGAAAATAGATTGCATCCTTCCATGATGAAAACTGAAAAATATTGGCAGATAGTGTTTCTCCCCGAGAGGTTCAAAAGGTCATGATTGTAATTGATTTGTGGATTTTCATCAAGGTCGTCCACTTGTAAACGAAAAAAAAGAACTAATATGTTTTTTGATGTGTTGATAAAGTAATATGCATTATGTGTCCCTAAAATGACTTGAGAAAAGAGGAAGAAGAGCCATGAATGGTCTACTTATTCAGAGAGGAAGTGAAAAATAAAATCAAAGTTTATATAGAGTCAAAGGGGTATCACAACAACAATCTAAGGAGTTTCATGGTGGCTATGTGACTAACTATAGTTATTGTGGAGTAATAAGGTAAAAAATTCCAATATATATATATATATATATATATACATATATATATTACAAACATTTTCCTTATACATTCAAATGAATTACCCTTAACAAGAGTTAAAAATAAGACCTTGATAGAGACTCTTTTCCAAAGTAACATGGTCAACAATTCTTGGAGTTAGATGCCATATGTTGAATAGTGACCATAAATTAATGTTTACAAAAGTTAAGTATATATATATATATATATATATAATTCAATGTCAATTAGAGGTACATTAGATGTGGTATCAGAGATATAGTTTACAACATTGAACCTTATGAACTAGATAACAATTAGAGTTGAACATATTGAATTTTGTTTTACTTGGTAAGGATCAAAGTAGAGAAAAATCATTGTAGAACAATCTGCAACACTTCATGATTGAGAAGAACACCTTTGGGTGTAGGAATGTGGTGAGGCATCACAACATATAGTAGAAATATTAGATATTTTGAAAGTTTGAACTTGAATTAAATAATATTAAAATAGATAATGAAACATTACTAAAAGGTATTGGTGAGAAAGAAAGGCTCATTAAAATTTTAACTAAAAAACAAAATCTAAAAATAGTAGGACCAAATGTAGAAGATGAGGATAGGCATGATTCATACAAAAGGAAAAATTTAGATAGCATGGATGAGGTGAGGCCATTATAATTGAAGATGAAGAGGAAACTAAAAAAAAATTAGTAAAAATTACCACTAATAGTATGCAATTATGGGAAGAAATAAAAGGTAGAAATACACAGAGATTTTAAAAATGTTATCTCTCCAACCTTTGATGGTGAATCATATGAAGTAACGGGGGTGTGGATATTAAATGTGAACAAATATTTTAGTTGTATGAGTATTCTAACAATTTATAAGAAATAGTAGCTACTTATCAGTAGTAAAGCAAGGAATCCCTATGGAAAAAATAGATTATGATTGTGTATAATATTGTGGTTAAAATTATGTTCTGAAACTAGCTCCAAATTTAGAAGAAACGAGCAATCAATGGCTTAAAAATAAGCCACTTTGAGGGGGAAACCTTGTTTACATTACATAGAATAAGAATTCTTAGAGGATACAAATGACAAAACCTCCTTCTATATATAGGAGTCCATGGGGTCAAAATATAATCCTAGCCGCCCTAACAATAATAATGTAAGGGCACAATAATAACAATATTGGGGTTACATGGGTACAACAATAACAATAACGGGGTTACACTAACAACAATAAGCGACTAAACTAGTAATAACAGACCTAAAATGCCCCTTTCCTTCAAAAAATTGTTGTCCTCAACAATTGTGTAGCTCTGGGTACTTTTGTATAAAATTCTCATCCTCCCATGTAGAATCTTTAGTGGGTAAGTTCTTCCACTTGATGAAATACTCTGGAATTGATCAATTTCGCAGCTGTAAAGTTCTTGTTTCCATGACTGCTTCAAGTTCCAATATTATTTTTCTTTCCTCATCAAGTTTTGGAGATATTGTTTGAACTGGAATTTTTTAGCCTATAATCTTCTTTAAGCATGAAACATGGAAAACTGGATGCACTCGCGAAGAAGTAGGAAGCTCCAATTTGTATGCCATAGTACCAATTTTTTGCAACACCTTGTAGGTACCATAGTACTTTGGCGATAATTTATTATCCTTATTAGCTTGCTTGAGGGACATTTGTTTGTATTGTTGTAGCCGTAAAAATACCTAGTCTCCTACATCAAAAATTCTCTTGCTACGATGTTGATCTGCCTGTTGTTTCATTCGATTTTATGCCAAATTTAGGTTATCCTTTAAGAGTTGAACTTCTTCTTAAAGCTCGATGTGATCTTCCACTTCTTGAACCTTATAATTTTCTCTTAAAGGTGATGTGATGGAAGGTTGATGATATCCATAAAGTGCTATAAATGGGGTCACTTTTTCTTCAGTATGGAAGGAAGTGTTATACCACCATTCACCGAGGGGTAAGCACTTGACCCACTGTGTTTTTTTTATCAAATACAAAAAAAAGAAGATATCCTTCCAAAAATTTATTCACTATCTCAATTTTACCATCACATTGAGTATGACAAGATGAGCTATGAGCTAGTTGAGTACCCAAACAAGAAAATAATTCCGTCCAAAAATTTCTAGTAAAAATGTAATCTCCGTCGCTTACAATAATCTTTGGGTATCCATGTAGCTTTTGAATTCTTTCCATAAATTTAGTAGCAACTGTACTTGGTTTAAATGGATGAGATAATACAAAAAAGTTTGCATACTTAGTAATTCTATCAACTACCACCATCATGGCAGTATTTCCTTCAGACTTAGGTAAACCTATTATAAAATTCATTGCAATATTCTCCCAACGTTGACTTTGAATGGATAACGGTTATAGAAGACCATGGGTCTTAATTGTCTCAACTTTATTTTGCTGGCAAACCAAACATTTCGCCACAAATTTTTGAATATCAAAATTAAGTCCATCCCAAAAAAAATATTTCTTCATCCTATGGTAATTTTCTAAAAATTATGAGTGTCCTCCTAAAGGAGATGTGTGCAATTCCATAAGATTTTTTTTTTAGTTGAGAATTCTTACCAAAATATAAGAGATCTTTGTACCATAAGGAATCATTTTTCCAACTAAATGTATTAGATGTACTAGGATCTTGCTACAACTTTTGAATGAGTGTTCACACTTCATTGTCCTTCTTCCATTCATCCCTTGCTTCGGTTATCCAATCTGGTTGCATAATAGAAATGGCACAAATCAATGCTTTCACCTCTTCATTCTTTCTTGAGAGTGCATGTGCAACAACATCTAGCCTACCTTTCTTGTATAGGATTTCAAAATCATAAACCAACATATTTGTGACCCATTTGTGCTTCTCTTCTAAAGATAATGCTTGTTCCAAAAAGTGTTTAAGACTATCATGATCAGTTTTTACCTTGAAGTATCTTACAGTTAGGTAAGGTCACCATTTTTTTAGTGCATGCAGTATTGATAACATTTCCTTCTCATAAATAGCTTTCTGTAAATAATTTCATTTGATTGGATGACCTTAAAAACCAACAGGTCTTCCTTTTTGCATTAAAACAACATCAATTCCATTTCCAAAGGCATCACATTCCACAATAAAGGTTTTTGTGACGTTTGGTGTAGCTAAGACCAGTGCTAGGCACATTGACTATTTAAGATGTTAAAAGGCCTTAGTTGCTTCAAGAGTCCATGAAAATGCATGTTTCTTCAATAATGTTGTTAGAGGTGCTGCTATTTTCCCATAATTCTTAACAAACTTGCAATAATACCCTGTTAACATGATAATTCCTCGCAACTAATTTATGGTTATGGGGACTTTCCATTCCTTAATGGGTTTAATTTTGTTAGGGTCTACCTTAACACCCTCATGAGATACAATATGACCCAGATATTCCACCTCTTGTACTCCAAAGAAACATTTCGATGTTTTTGCATATAATTGTTTCTCCACCAATAGTTTGAGCACCTTGTGAAAATGTTGAACATGATCCTTCCAGGACCTGTAATAGATTATTATATCATCAAAAAATACTTGCACAAATTTTCTAAGGAAGGGTTTGAAAATGGAATTCATTAACCCTTGAAATGTAGAAGATGCATTGGTATGGCCAAAAGGCATGACCAAAAATTCATGATGAACCTCATGAGTTTGAAATGTTTTTTTCGGAATATCTTCAGTCTTCAATCTAATTTGAGGATATCCTAAACGAAGATCCAACTTGGTAGAATAAATTTCTCCATGTAATTCATCCAATAATTCATAAACCATAGGAATAGGGAATTTATCTTTAATAGTGATCTTATTGATCCCTATAAATCGGATACATGCTCCATGACCCATCATTCTTGTGCACCAATACAACTGGAGCACAAAAAGAGCTTTGATGAGGTTGAGTTATACCTACCTTTAACGATCTGCAATCATAAGTTCAATTTTTCTCTTTTGGACATAAGGATATAGATAAGGCCTAATGTTTGGAGGAACACTTGCTGGAATCAAATGAATAACATGATCATGATAAAAAATAGGTTGGAGCCCTTTGGAAGTTTCAAACACCTTGAAATGATTGTCCAAGAGTTTTTGGAGATTTGGAGAAATAGATGATTTTGATGTCGACACTTGTAGTGAGCATAATTTTTCAATTACACCTCATTGTTCTTTCTTCAGAGTCTTTTTCATGATATTAGAGCTTGTTATGTTTCCCAGATTCCCTGTGATACGCTATAATTTGACTTTCTTTCCTTCTAAAAAAAAATTCAAGAAAAGTTCTTGAAAATTAAAATCTACCATCCTCAAACATTGTAACCACAACACCTCCCATTGGAATGGAAAGAATTGAACTATTCAATACATATTCTCCCATGGTTAGCTTGATATTATGGAATTTTCAAGAGAAATTTATAGTTCCTCCATTTGCAACCATCAATTGACATTCTGGTGCTAGGTCTAGGAAACAATTCAATTCCTTGGCTACCTTACAATGAGTAAAATTATGGGTACTATCCGAATCAATCAACACTATTAAATTTTTCTTCTTGATATCTCCTTCTATCTGGAGATTTTGAGGAGTGGTTATTCCTGCCAATGCATTACATGATATGGTCATACTTATTTCTTCTTCTTCTAGGGTTGTTCCTAGTGTATATCCTTTTCTTTTGAAGTTTGTTGTTTATTTTCTTCCTCCTATTCACAATCTATGTAGAAAAATTTCTTCTTAGCATACTTGTGACCTTTAGTGTATTTTCTATCACAGTTATAGCAAATCCCTTTTTCTCTTTTTTCTTCCAATTTTTGTGCTGTCAACCTTGTAGGTTGTGGAAGTCTAGGAGTAGCAACGCTTCCATCTTTATAAATGTGACTGGTAGGATTCATCATCACCATAATTTTACATTCAATTTTTATTTCCAACCTTAATGCCTTCTCCAATGAATCAGGTTCCCAAAAGAGAGCCTCATGTTGGATGTTATCCTTTAAAGTACATATGAAGACATCAATCATGTCTTCCTCTGGAATATCAATTACCCTTATATTCAATGTTTTGGAGTCCTCAATGTGTTCCACCACTAAACCCTTTTGTTTAACATTTATCAATTCGCTAAGAAAGGTGTTTCTCTTTGTAGCTTGATAATGTGCTATCATTTCCTCTGTAAAAATTGACCAAGTGAAAACTTTTTTATGGGGGAAAATCCATCGGTACAATACAAATGCATTTTGTTATAAATATAAAGTTGCAATGCATACCTTTCGTGTGTTTTTAAAATTATTGAGATCAAAATATCTCTCCATCTGTAGTATCCATGTTACGGAGTCCTTACCATCAAACTTCCTCATATTGATCTTTGGAATATGGTGGGGCTTCCTTCCAACATTCAAGTTTATGAAATCATGATTAACATTTATTTTTCTCTCATGATGAGTTTCCTCTACTATATTCTAACTATTAGGAATCATTTCTTGTATCAAATTTTTCAATCCTTCCTTCAAACCTTCCATATCTTCCTTCAAAATTTCCATATCTTCCTTCAAACTTTCCATATTTACTTTCATGTCTTCCATGCCATTCTTCAAACCATCCATCTTACCTTCCATTATTTTCTTCAAATAATCCATATTAGTTTCCACTTCTTTCTTCAAACCATCCATATTATATTCCGTGCCCTTCTCGAAGCCATGGATCTTAGTGTCCATGCATTTCTTCAAAACTTCCATTTCATTTTTTGTTGCTCTTTGTGAGAGTGAGATTTGGTGCACTTGCTCTTGTAATTTTCATATATCATGGTGCACTTATTCATCTTCATGAGACATATTAGAGTATTATGAGGGGATAATGGGTGTTGAATTATTTTTAGGGGGCATTTTAGAACCCAATACTGATATCTATGCTTCAATATGCCCTTGGAATCACTTCAAACTGATTTTTCAAGCAAGACTTATGCAATCTAAATAAACAAATACACATATTTTTCTTGCTTTTGAGGAGATCTATATTGAAACTAAATTATCTCTATGATTTAGGATCTTCAATATGTTAAATTCAATTTTGTAGTAGCCCTTTTAGTCTTCTTTCTACTACCACAGGTCTAACATGATTTGGATGCTTCAAGAGAAAGCTATGCCCAGTCTCCCACAATGGCCTAATTATGGACTAGTTCAGTAGTGAGAACTTGTACGGTGTGCCACGTGTCACTGGTTCCTCCTTCAGCTTTGAAAATGATACACAGAAAACTAAATTTCATGTAATTTAAACCACCTTTTACATAATTACAATTTGATTATATAAAGAGAATTGTGACACTTTTACCCAGGTCACCTATTTTAGATGAAATTCGAGAGCCTGCAAAAACTCTAACTTCCACATATCATATCTCCAAAAATATTGCGAATCGAGATCTAAAATTTCTACACCAAGCTCCTCAGGATTTTGGCTTCACGTGATACAAATTTAAGCTTTTTCACGTTCGTAGAAAAGACGTTACAGTGAAACTTCCATGATGACCTCTTTGAGAAGAAATTCAGGAGCTTGAAAAAACTCTAACTTCCACAGATCATATCTCCGAAAATATTGTGAACCAAGATCTGAAAGTTTTACACGACATTTTTTGGGATTTCGGCTTCCCGTGCTAAAAATTTCATATTCTGAATCTTCGTAGCAAACAAGTTATATAAAAAATTCCATGATGGACTGTTTGAAAGAGAGAAACCCTAGAATCCAAAGCTCTGATAAAAAATGTTATGAAACCAGCTAAAAGATAGAAGAAAAGAGTGATCAACGCCTTATAAATAAGCCACTTTGAGAGGGAAACCTCCTTTACATTACATAGATGAATAATTCTTGGATGATATAAATGAAAAGCCTTTTTCTATTATAGGAGTCCATGGGATCACAATATCATCCTAGCCAACCTAACAATAATAATGTGTGTGCACAATAATAACAATATTGGGGTTACAGTGGTACAACAATAACAATAAGTGGGCTACACTAACAACAATAAGTGACTACACTAGTAATATAGGGACCTAACAAACTATTAGTTGCGAATATTTCAAAACATATATCAAAGAAAACTATTTAAAAAAATATATTTTCATGAAAAAGATAAATATTTTAATGAATTAAAGCTTACTCATATGACCATGGATGAACTAGTTTCTAAATTCACCCATATTCTCCTATATGTACCATAGATTTCTGAGGATAAAACTAAAATTAATTGATTTATCAGTTCTTTTCCTCTTTTAGTCAAAGAGGAAATTGAGCTAGACAACTCAAATACCATGAATGAAGTTATCATAAAGACCAGAATATGTTACCAACAATATAATAAAATGAATGAAACTTTCAAAGTCTTGGAAAAATAAGTAAAACACTTATAAGAAATGGAATGACAATGCCAAATCTTGGAAAAATAAGAAAATGACATACTTATGCAAGGGACTAAAGGGTCCAAATATTCTTCCTTTAATATTTCTTGTAACAATCACCAAAATATAAATTGTAGAATTAATTTGAATTGCTACCATTTTGAAAGTTGTAACATTTTTTTTTTGTAGTAATGTTCTTCTATAAATTTACAACTTTAATGAATTCTAAGGGAAATATTATTGAGATACTTTATTAATGAATCACAAATATTGATTTCTTGTAGCTTAAATTTAATAAGTTTTGGAATAAATGATTGTATCATGGGAATTTCCTAGTAAAACCATCGCATGAATAAGCTAATAATTATGGCACTGAGCATGTCTAGTGGAATTTTTAAAGAGAAAGGGACATGAGAAAACATGCAAATATATGTTTCATGAGAAATACTAGTTTAAAATTTATGTTTCAAGAACATCATGATGTTGGTAGGATAGGATGGAATATCACAATATTTCATGACTGGAAAAAAATTTAGTATCGAAAATAACGTAGTGAGTGAAGCATCTTGAGACTCTAGAACTGAAAATAATAATTATGATGTCATGAACCCCATTAATAATGATGGAAAAAAGAAAAATTACTTAGTCATTACAATTAGAAACTATTACAAAAAGGAATACTACAATATCTGTTAAGTATTATCCAGTTGAGTTGAATGGGTTGTAAAAAAAATGTAATATAGGAAAAAGAGTTGTCACAAGAAAATGATGCAAATAAAATGAATTACTTTGTGGTGATGTGGGATTTAAAGGATGTTATAAGGATTAATTTCTTTGATTACCACCCAAAAGAGATATATATTTTACTGTTGAGACGATACCTAGGGACACGCCAGTATCAAAGGAAACCTATAGAATGAGTGTACCAGAGTTTATGGAACCAAAAATGCAACTTTAAGAATTTTTCGATAAGGGGTGCATTAGGCCAAGTGTCTCACCTTTGGGAAAATCAATACTCTTTATGAGAAAAAAAGTTGGTATTTTTAGAACATGTTTATTTTCATTGATGAAATCTTGGTTTATTCCAAGACACCAGAAGAGCATAAAAAACACTTAAGAATAGTGTTGCAAATATTCACAAAACATAAAATCTATGCCAAATTCACTAAGTGTTAGTTTTATGAGGTAAAATTCAATACTCGGGCCATGTAATATTGAAAGAATAAGTTGTAGTAGACCCTAAAAAGGTCAAATATATTCTTAATTGGAATGTCCCTAATGTTGTAGCATACACCATATCCTTTATGGGGATTACAATATATTATCATAGAACCATTGAAGCTTCTCTAAATCGACATATCCTACAATGTATTTACAAAAGAAAAGAGCTAATTTTGTTTGGACCCAAAACTTTCTACAAATTTTTGACGAGTTGAAATATTTGTTAATTGTAGCTCGTGTAATAAAAAATGATTTAACTGATGAAAAAATATCAATAGGAAGGTTGCTAAAAATATTCCTTACAACATCCCAATATAATTGCAAAAAAATTTACGCTTTAGCGATATAACCATAACGATGAGAGGAAAACCCCTAACATAGATCTTCCTAGTTTAATATTTTTTTTTAAATTTTGAGAATTTGTTATAATATGAGTGATAACATAGGAATGATAAAAATACAAAAGATGAAAAATTTAGAAATGTATGTCCGCCAAATATACATTAAATAATGATATTATTGGTGCATGTAGGTATGATGGGTGCATACATTAATAGATATGCATTCATAAAGGATTTTTGTTTATTATCCTAACATGATATATATGACTAATAGTGGGTAATGGTAAACATGTAACCTACATTAATTCGATAACCCAATTATAAGGCCAAAGAAATGGTTTCATGTAGTCTTAAGGAATCGAGGCTATGGAAAATAAGGTGATGAGAGAATGACAAAAGTGACACCTATGCCTACTAATATGCATGCTATGAGTGAATTAATTAGACATTGATACTAGTTAGTGCTATTATCTAGATAAGTGTTATAAAAAAGTATTGATTATGAATCTTTAACTATAGTCACATGTGAAGTATTATTTGAATGCTCGATTAAGTGCATGATATGAGCATTTTCTTATAAGATTTCATGGAGGGCATGATAATTTTTACGGAAATCGCACTAACACAATGTGTGCTGAGGCAACATGTATGCAAAGGAGGGCAAGGAGAAAAAACACCATAATTGTTGCACGAAAGAGAAGGGCATGCAACCTCCATACACCTGAACCAACCATTCGCAACGCAGGAAGAGATGGGACAGAGGGGTGTGATATTTTTTGGAATGAGTGGATGAAGTCTATGGAGAATGGTTTTCATGTCTTTGTTGTTAAAAATTTCTAATTTCTTTTGTTTGTTGACCTCAAGCATTGCCATGCTACTTCTTGTTCTTGTTGTGTGTTACTATTTTGGTTTTTTTTCCTCTTTTGTTTTGGTCCTACTGTTTTTTGGGTGTTAGGAAGATAAGAAAATGATCTCTTGAAGAAGAGGTAACCAAAAGTATAATACCCAAATAAAACCCTATGCATAAAATAAATGGAAATAAGTGGATAGAAAAAAATGATTGGATATCTAATACGAACATGTTTAAGTTGATAGAAAGTGATATAACATCCATGCAAATGGCATGAAGAGGAAGTTGTCCTAAAATTTTAATAATGAAAGTGTGTTTGTGTGTGTGTGTGTGTGTGTGTGTGTGATAGTGTAAGGGATGAGAAATTAAGATAAATTCGAAATGATGCTATAAGGTGTGACTGATCATTAGTTAGAAGCCATCATAAGTAGAAAGGTAATAATTAATCCTTAAACATATTATGACCATTGTGTGAATGGTACAAAAGTGGAATTAATATTTTCTTTTTCTTGAGTTACTCAGTGAAATCATTTAATAGTTTTCACACCACATGGAATATCCATTGGGTAAGGATGAAAGTAACATATTGTTGTTAACTACCATTGTTGATGTGGTTGCACTAATGTTGCTGTCATTTATTGGGGGCATGAATGAAAATTAACAAAGTTTGCTTGGAATCAATATGGGAATTTGGGAATTAGATGTGATATTTAAGTAGGAGTTAAATTTAATCTGCAATCAATCCATCACCCAAATTAAAATTCAATTGAAGAATTTCAACCCTAAGGAAGCCACCTAGGACATGGAAGAGAAAATGCAAGAGGCATTTCCTTTAGTTTTCAAAAGCTAGGAAGGAAGGGGAAACAACGGGTAGGGTGTTTAACTCAATGGGAAGAAGATGTAATGTCTGTTTTGCAATTTTTTTATTGTAAAATTTATTTCCTTATGTCACTTGTGAATATTTAAGTTTTAAATATTCGGGATGGGGCTAGGAATAATTTTGAATGATTTATGTAAATAAATTATATAATAGAAAATACATGTTTTTCTCTTTGGAATATTATCTAAAACAACATGTGAGTATTTTGGGCTTATTCACTGTCTAAAATTTTTTTAAGCTGCTAAGTCCAAGTTGTGGGTAGAAAGGTGGAAAGTGAGAGCTCACAATTATAAACTTCCCCATTTCTCCATGATGTTAGGGAGAATGAATGCCATTAGGAAATAACATAACTTGAAAGAAATTTTATGTTGGTTGAGGAGATTAGGATAAAAATAAGTGCATAGAGATGGAATGCTAAGGATAAGCGGTGGTAGAGAGAAGTGTTTTCTTATGAGGAAAAAAGGAATGACTTTTCATATTTTGAAGAAAATTTGGGTAACGCAAAAGGAGGGAAAACCTTAAAAGGAGGGTGCAGATAAAAAATTGTAGGGAAGGAGATTAGTAAATACCACTACGTGAAAATTCTTGGAGGGGTTCAAAAAATTAGGGAGAAATAAGAAGAAACATGAGATTGGAGGGGAATTCTTGGGAGTGAAACTTGTTGGTTGGGTGGAACGTGTTGGTTTACCTAGTATTCCCTCAAGACTGTTATTCAAGTAAGTAAATCGTTGTGTTTCTATTGCTCAGTTTTTGTATGGATAAAGTCTATTTCAAAGATGTGTATGATGAATTTAATGTATAAGGGTCAGGATGAAGGTGCATCTCTATATAGTATTATATGTTTCAAATTATTTTTAACACATGGATAATTGGATGTGTTAAGTAATAATTCCTAATATACAAAGTTTAATAGGGTAATTAATAAGTTCACTATAACTATTGGTTACTAGAATTATAGCCATGAACTAGTGTGTATTTAATTTTTGAATGTATGAAGTTTCCAACAATAAGTTGAGTATGAGTTATAATATATGTTGTGGTATACAAAATAATCAATGGATAGAAATTGACATTGAATAAAATGTCCCCACCCCACACTGTCGCCGCCCCCCGAACGCGCACACACACATATAGATATCAATTTTCAGTAGATTTAAGGGGGTACTAAAATGCATGTAGTATTCATATGATAGCTATTAGCAAGCATATTCATCATGAATATAGTATAATCATGTTTATGGTATTTGTGGTAAAAGAGTAAAATCAGAAATTGATTAAGATATTGTAGATGGAAAGAATGTATTCATGGGTTTATATAGTATTAGTGGAAGGAAAGCCCTATTATATGTATTGAACTAAATATGGTTTTGTAGAATACAGAAAAATAATCCTAATCTACATGTTCCAGGTACATGAAATATTAGTTTTATAGGTAAAAACCTTATGTTGATGCACACACCATTGAGTTATAGATGGTATTATGAGCTAACTTAATGTTGACAATGGTTTTATGACCTTTTTCAACAAAGGAAAAGTGATCTAGACAAGATCTCTTTAAGTATCCCAACTTGTTTGATGTGGTTACTCTTAATGGATTTTAAGTCTTCAATGGCCTTTCACCTCTTCCTATTCGATAAAAAAATACAAAATGTTTTATCCCATCATTATCCTGTGATTAACATAAAAATATCGCTTACATTAAGCTACATATCCTAGAAGTCAAAATGATCACAAATCCATATATATTATCCTATAACATATAATACACAATATAGTACAAAAGAACCAGCAACAAGAAGTTTTGTGACTAGGGATGAATATGTAAATATGAAGATATATTATACTAAGTGTTTCAAGTACAAGCTTAATCTAGATCTAAACTAGAATGCCCTTACAAATCTAAAATGTTGATATTTCTTGATAATATAAAAATAAAATAAAACTAGAAAAATGTAAGTCTTCAACATTTTCAAACAAAGAGAGATAAAAATATATTTCTTTCACTTGACTAAACATGAAGAATTAACATGAAATTAAATACTAAAGAATTAAATAATGCTAAATAATCTATAACCTTTTATCGAATCAATGTGGAAAGCTTAGTGTAATGATTTCCAAAATTCAAGCGTTGTTTCAATTATCTATTTATAAAATAAATAAACCATGAGACATGAATTATTACAAAAAATTATTTTAATTCAACTCATGTAAAAGTAACGTCGTTTACAATCTAAATAAATCTTGATTGAACTAATGTCCAGATCGTAATCAACCTTAGGACACAAGTCACAGAACAACAACATATTATCTTACCAAAATTCAGGGAACAAAAGTGACTATGGAACAATGGAATAATATATGCATGTATCAATTGAATCAAACCAAACCAACAATAATTACAATAAATATTCTCAATCAAAAACTTGCATAGTCACAACAAGGTTAACTAATATTTCCTTTCAATAATATCGTCCCCTAGGATTCTCTCTAAAACTTATAGCCTTCGGCTTCTATGTATGCACACCACTTATACTACCAGTACTGATACCCATATTCACCTCGCAATAACGATTTTATAGTCATACTTATGAAACAAAACTACATTTGGTTCAATAATTCGTCCCGAAATGGAATCTTGAATCTCAAATGAAAGTGCATGGGCAGATAAGATCTCTGACGGATATTGTCTGTTGAACTATTTATAGTCTCTATAGATCTATTTTTCATAACAAAAATCAAGGTTTTTTTTGGGGGGACAACGATTGGTTGACCGATAAACTTGGAAAATAATGGAAAAACCATAACAGTGAGGATTGTGTTTGTAATTAGGAAGTAGGTTATTTCATCTCTCTAACTAAAAAACATTGTATAATCCTTGTATTTATTTATTTGTGAATTCAATGAACTGCGCCAATGCTATGGGAAGCGTCAAGGTCTCTTCACTCAGGGAATGCCATTTTCATTCATTTGTTTCTTGTATTCCTATTTTTGTACTTGGTATCAGAGCAAGGGATCAGAGGCCTATGTGCAGTTTTTCAACGGAGTATTGTCCATTGCGTGGAGGTTCTGTGTGGAGTCTATTGAGGACAGTCACAGAGTCTTGTGATTCCATGTTTCGTGTTCCCTGTTTCGTGAATTTGCCACTGAGCATTTGTACGACACCCATGGTGGCATAACTGGAGCTAACGTGGAACCATACGACATTGTGCATGATCTGTATAGAGGTTGAGGTCGTTTATTTGGTGGCACCGCACCAAAACGAAGGTGCTTCTATGACTGCATGTTGGACATCGAGAGCTGATCATCCCCATCTCATTTCAATTTAGATGCTTTGATCTGGCTGCGGAGTCATTTCCTAACAGATGTTTCCATCATTCACAAGCTTTTGGCACGTCCATTTGTGGCCGATTTGAAAGGAGAAGGAAGACTATGTTGTGTCTGATCAGACCTCTCACGTGAGAATCTATGTCAAAGGTCGTCTTTATTCATCAACGGATGAAGTCTGTTGGCGACCAAAGCATAGTGAGCTTCCCCTACGTGCTCCTATAGCCTCACAAAAAAATCTGTGTCATCTTGTTGGTCAAAGAACCGTGACGTGATTTTTTTTTTTATTATTTACTTATTTTGTTTTTTTTTTTTTTTTTTTTTTTGGGGTCTAGATCATCGCTTGTAACTCCTTGAAGGTGCATTGGTGGATGAAATCTTAATAAATTCCAATTTTTGGAATTGCAACGGTGCCTAGTCCTATCGATTGTGGTGGTACTCACAAAAGGAGAAAAGAGGTCTTATTTCAAAATAGGTCAAGGAACTTCTTGGTGTAAAATTACTAGAGCACAAATATGGATTTAGTTGAAGAATAATTGCACAAACTTGCCAAGTTGAAAAAGAAAAACAATTAGAATTGAGAATGAAATTGATTCATCAATATTAGGTAGAAAATCGATATATAAAGCAATTAAGTTGAGCTTAGCTGTACATGCAGTAACTATGGATAGTTAAAGCTAAGTGAAGCTAAGTGTGCTTTATGTTCTGCTAATGTGCACATGCACCACATGTAAGTACTAGAGTTAACTAACTAAGCCAAGTGCACATCGCATGTAAGCACTCGAGTTAACTAGCTAAAAACAAGTGCACATTGCATGCAATCTCTAAAGTTGAACTAAAGCTAATCTAGGTGCATGTACACCAACACCCCCCTTTAAGCATAACTTAGGTGAGTGTGATGCAAAATGAATGAGTCCCGACAACATGGTCATTTTAGGTACCCATATACAATGCATGAAAAGAGGAAAGGGGGAAAACCCAGTTGGAAGAAACCCCCCCCTCAAAATATAATTGAAAAGTAGAGAAAAGACAACTGCTAGGCAGTCGTGTCCTTCACCCCAAGATGATCTCGCTGAAATCGAAACTTCTGCTTAGTGAAATTCTTGGTGAAGATATCAAGAGTCTGCTCGGACTTGGAAAATACTGAAGATCAATGATCCCATCTTGGATGTGGAGGAATAAGCTTCATTTTTGGAAGTAGAGGTATCAACTCCCATGTTTGGATCAAGGACTGAATTTCCTTATATATGGTTGCATGCCAATATGGATTCCTTGCAACTTCTTCATGCATTTGATGATCAAATTCATGTACCCTATATGCATGCATGAGAATGGTTGTCTCTAGGGATGCATGCATGTGCATGTGTGGCCTTCGAGATTCCTTTCTAGTTGCATACATGTGCATACATGGTGCTATAAATGCCTCCTTATATGCATGCATGGGCATGCATGGCTCTGCGACTGAGAGTCAATGTGGGGCGTCATTAAATTGAGACCACGTCAAATCTGTGTCAATAGTAGAGAAATCAAAGTCCTCTTCTATGATTTTGAAAGTAGTGTCTTCATCATTAGCAGAGGAATATATTTCCTCATGTGCAATGTCTTTGTTATTGCATAAGATAAAATTCTCATCTGCAACAGGTCCATAAACAATAGAAGAAGCAAAATCTTCTTGTTCAACACTGTCTTTAGAATATTTCTCCACATTTTTGGAGTCTTCACTTTCATAATTGCTATAAAAAGTCGTCCTCTTTACCTCCAAATGGTGTTTTTATAGATCATTTTCATCACCATCTAATCCTTTCAATGTAGTCCAGATTCATGTGGTGATTCAATATTTATGATCTCATAAAGAATATCATGAGACATAGATAGACACAATCTTCCATAAGCCATGTCAAATCTGTTAAGCCAATCTGACTTCTCATCCTCTGAGATTGGTTCTGTCTCAATTCCCATAAATATTTGGTACAAGCATTTGTTCCTAAGATGAAGAAAAATCATTGGCTTCCATTCATGGTAATTGTATGGAGTCAGAATTGTTGAAGATGAGAATTCCATTGCGGCAAATTCTCTAATATTTGGATCTGCGAATCAAATCTTTGAACAATTTCAAATTCTATGCTCTTCAAACCAACAAAAAATTGTTCATGTAACTTCTCCAAACCCTTGTAGCTCTGATATCATGTAAAATTATTAGAGCACAAATATGGATCTAGTTGAAGAATAATTGCACGAACTTGTCAAGTTGAAAAAGAAAAATAATTAGAATTGAGAATGAAATTGACTCATCAATATTAGGTTGAAAATCAATATCTAAAGCAATTAAGTTAAGCTTAGTTGTACATACAATAAATATGGATAGTTAAATCTAACTGAAGCTAAGTGTGCTTTATGTTCTGCTAATGTGCACATGCACCACATGTAAGCACTAGAGTTAACTAACTAAGCCAAGCGCACATCGCATGTAAGCACTCGAGTTAGCTAGCTAAAAACAAGTGCACATTGCATGCAATCTCTAGAGTTGAAATAAAGCTAATCTAGGTGCATGTACACCAACAGCTGGCAACACTAAAATTCTCTGCCACATTTCTTGACCATAATCCTATACAGGCCAAGACAATCCTCGACCTATTTTGCAACTATGTGTTTTTTATGTTTCTTATTACAGTGAACAACCAATCAAACAGTGGAAGGGGACCATTTACATTAGTGGATGAACATAATTATCATTCAAGCTAATACATGTTGGTAGGTCAAGGAAATATATATATATATATATATATATATATATTTTAAAATGGAGCACGTGAGCCCTCTATTTTTAAAAAGGAGTTTTGATATATTTAGAAAATGTCCTTCTTTTGAGTGCCCAAGTTAAGGGGCTATATTGTTTTTTAAAAAGGGTTTTTCATATTTTTTTTCAAAAATTGAAAGACCCCTTTTAAATTCATAATTTGAGTTATTTTGAGCTATTGGAGGTCTTCCCAAAAGATATGGGGAGGATATGGAAAATCCACTCACAGAGACATACTTTAATGAAGAAAACAAATTGGATGGCGTGAACTATGTCAACTTTTGAGTGCCCAAGTGAAGGGGCCATATTGTTTTTTAAAAAGGGTTTTTCATATTTTTTTTCAAAAATTGAAAGACCCGTTTTAAATTCATAATTTGAGTTATTTTGAGCTATTGGAGGTCTTCCCGAAAGATATGGGGAGGAGATGGAAAATGCACTCACAGGGACATACTTGAATGAAGAAAACAAATTGGATGGCATGAACTATGTCAACTTGAAATTCAAGCAGAAAACATTGTTGGAAGGTTATGGTACTTGGACCTTCATGAAGGGAGAAGAAGTGAAACTTATTGGAGGCTCGAAATACATCAATTCAGGACTCGGAGAAGTGTGGGAACAAAGGAAAGGTATTATTAAGGATGTATGATAAATATAATGTAATCCCTTATATTCATGATTGTCAGACCTCTAATTAAAACTAGAATACATTAAAGTAGTTGTATGAAATTAAGAAGACAAATTTAGTGATGTTTCTGAACAATAAGTCCATGTGCATTAAAATGGATGAGAAGGAATCTATTAATAACTTTATTTCAAGAATTAAATATTTGAAAGATAAGTTAGGGGATATAGGAGAATTAATACCCACTATTGATCTAGTGACAATCACTTTAAATGTAATGTCAAAAGATTACCAGATGTTTATTACAAGTGTTGCAACAAGGAAGAAAGTGCCAAACTTTGAGGAATTGACAAGTATCCTCTTGGAGGAAGAAGACAGGCGCAAGAACTGAAGCCTCAAATTCCGCACTTGGAATTTGTGGGAAAGAAAAAATTCTTAAAAGGGAAACAAAGAAGAGGAAATAATGGGGTAAGCTCATCTCAGAAGAGGCCATTTTTGAAATCAAATCAAGGCATGTCATATGGAATAAAATTATTTTACTATGGTAGGAGTGGGCATATATCTAGTGTCTATTATAAGATGAAAAATGATGAATCTAGGCATATACATAGAAGATAATTAGGACATTTTTCAGGAGAAGCCCTGAATTATGATCTAAAAAATATCAAGCTATTTGTGTCTAATGTTGCTTTTTCTCTTGAAATGGATGATGTTAATACATGGTCTGTGGACTTTGTAGCTTCGATTCATATGACATGTGACATGATCCATTATGACAGTTTCAAGGAGGTATGCAATGGTGCTAATATATATCTTAGAGATGATCGCCCACATCAGATTAACGGATGTGGGAATATCCCTGTAATGTTTCCAAATGGAAATGTTAGGAACATTCATAATGTTATGTACAATCCTCAGATCAAGAAAAAATTGATCTCTATCTCTACAACTACATATCAGAACTTGAAGGTTGAATTCTTCAAAACATATTTCTTAGAGAAGCATTTGTTGGGCTGCTACAAACCTGTTTCTTTAGGAGTTAGAGTTGGAGGCATGTACATGCTTGATGTTACCAACAAAATTCATCAAGAATTGACTTATACAACTATGTAAACATAAATTATTTGGCATCAGAGGTATGGTCCCATCCATTATCATGATTTATTTTTATTTCATAAACAAAGTATGGTTGGAGGAATCCCTATGTTAAAGACTGAATATGCTTCATGTGAAGGCTTTTCATTAGAAAAAAATCACAGAGATGAATTCCCCTCTAATTATGATAGAAGGGAGATGTATCAAAACTTGTGCATTTTGATGTTTGTGGACCCATTCAGACTAGATCCTTAGGAGGATCCTATAATTGTATGTTGTTTATTGATGCACAAGGTACACTTGTGTGTACTTCCTCAGGAAAAAGAGTGTCATTTTTTAATATTTCAAAGAATTCAAAAACTTGGCACATAAGGAGACATGGAATTTTATAAAGATCCGTTTTTCATATCAAGGGAGACAATACAAATTGGGGAACTTCATCAAGTACTTCAAGGATCATGGAATAATGCAGCAACTTAGAGTACCATACACTCCACAGTAGGACAATGTTACAGAAAGGAAAAGGAGGACATTGGTGGAGTGTGCATGAAGTGATCAAAGGTAAGAACCTCTCAAATTTTTTTGGGTAAAAGCCATTAGTATTTTTGTTTATTTAAATAATAGAATTCTAATAAGGTATCTAGATTTCAAGACCCCATTCAAAGCCTTGTATGGTTTTAAACTAGTATTTCGTCGTTTAAGGATATTTGTGTGTAAGGCCTTTGCACATATTCTAAAGGACAAAATAAATAAACTTGATGCTAAAGGTATCAAATATGTCTTTGGAGGATATGTTTCAAAATATAAAGCATATACATGTTTACTCACAGATTATTTGCGAGTAGAAATGTAATTTTCCATGAAAAAGGTAGATGAAAGAAACAACAATAACAACTATGAAATATGGAACATACTTGTTGAATTTTAAGACAATAAAGTAGATGAAAAAACATAAGACAGTGAGAAGAAAAGTCTTGGAGAAGAATCAAAAAATGTGGACATCACCAACATTTAGAGTCCAATGAGAAGTGGAGAAGTACTTTCAGAGAAGAAAGGTGAAAACAATGATTCATGATGTAAATCCACTCAGCAGATTCAACTACCTGAAAAGTTTAAGGACTATGCTCTCATGACTAGTGTTTTGAATGTTATAGAAACCATGAACTTTTAATGAAGCTAATGAACATGAAGAGTGGAGAAAAGTAAAGGAGAAAGAATATAAATCTATAATAAATAAATAAAAAAACCTGGGAATTGACTAAACATTCTAAAGGAAAATATTGTATATGATGAAAATCGTTATACAAACCCAATTTTAAAGCAGATGGCAACATAGATAAATATAATAATAGATTATTTGCAAAAGGGTACTAAAAAAATGACAACATTGATTATGCAGAAAATTTTTCACTTGTAACTAAATTTAACACAATTATTTTTTTAATTTCATTAGCTAAAAAGTACCATTGGAATTTTCACAAATTAGATGTAAATTTTTCTTTTAACAATGTTACCGATGAAATAGGTAACTGCACTATTACCTACTTTTTTTTGGTAGCATAAAAAGATCCCGATTTTGAAAAGTGGTGATGCAGAATCACCTCTCTTTTTTTTTAGCACATTTTTGACACTCTAATATTTTTATTTATGAAGTATGAATATCTGTTTTAAAATGTTAGTGATTTTCATGCTAATTTTGAAACGTATTGATGTAGGATCAAGTTTTTTTTTTTAGAGCAGAGATTTTCATGCTAATTCTGAAACGTATTGATGCAGCATCAACCTTTTTTTTTTAGAGTGGTGATTTTCATGTTGGTAATAAAACACAAAACTTAGATAAAAAAATATATATAAAAACAATATAAAAAACCAATAAAAATGTAAAAAAAAACAAAATTAACTCATACAAATAAAAAATTTAAACAAAAATAAATAATAAAACAAAAAAAAACAAAAATATTCGAAAATTATATCAAAAGAAATCACAACATTTGAAAAAAAAACACATAATTTAAAGAAAAAAAAACAAAAATTAACAAAAAAAAAAAAAAAATTTAAAAAACATCAAAAACATTTTTTTCTAAGTTATTAAAAAAATCCATATAATTAAAAAAAAAAAATTAAAATAGAAAATTTAAAAATAATTTAAATTACAAAATTAAAATTTAGATAAAAAAATAAAATACAAAAAAGAAAAAATTAAATTTAAAAATTTAAATTAAAAAATAATAATAATAAGAAAACAAAATTACAAATTTTAGAATTAACAAAAAAACAAATTAAAAAAAAAACAAAATTTAAAATTGAAAAAGAAAATTATAATAAAAGAATTATAATAAAAAGAACTATCATTAAAAAACAAAAAAAATGAAAAAAACCACGTGCAAATAATTAAAAAACAAATATCCATAAATTTGCTGTTTTTTTTTTTTAATGAAACAATTTATACATTTTAAAAATGAAAAACCAAATAAACTAAAAGATTTAAAAAAAAAATTTAAATTAAATTAAAATTTAATAAATTTAATGAATAAATTTTAAATTTTAAAAAATAATTAATCTAAAATATTAAATTTAAAAACAAAATTTAAAATAAATAAATAAATCAATCAATTAAAACAAATTAAATTTAAAATACAAAATTTGAAATTAAAAAAAAAAAAAAATCATTCAATTTAAAAATAAAAAATAAAAACTAAAAATCAAATTAAAAAAAAAAATTATTAAAAATTAAAAAAAATAAAAATAAAAAATTTTTGATCATGGTGGCGCCGACAGTTGGCCTCCCCCGCCACCTGGGCGAAAGGCCGATTTCGGGAATCGCCCTCCCGCGGCGGGAGGCCGATTCCGGGAATCGCCCTCCCGCAGCGAGGGGCCGATTCCGGGAATCGCCCTCCCACCGGGGGAGGCCGATTCGGGGAATTGCCCTCTCGCCGCGGGAAGCTGATTCCGGGAATTTCCCTCCTGTAGCGAGGGGCCGATTCTGGGAATCGCCCTCCCACGGCGGGAGGCCAATTTCGGGAATCACCCTGAGGCTGATTCCGGGAATCGCCCTCCCGCCGCGGGAGGCCGATTCCGGGAATCGCCTTGAGGTTGATTCCGAGAATCACCCTCCCGCGTCCTCAGGCCGATTCCGAGAATTTCCCTCCCCCGGCGGGAGGCCGATTCCGGGAATTGCTCTGAGGCCAATTCCAGGCATCGCCCTCCTGCCGCGGGAGGCCGATTTCGGAAATCGCCCTCCCGCGTTGCGACAGGGCGATTCTCGAAATCAGCGTCCCACCGCGGGAGGGCGATTCCCGAAATCGACCTCCTGCTGTGGGAGGGCGATTCTGGAAATCAGCCTCCCGCCTAGTGGCTGGCCTCCGTCGTCACTTGGGCGAGAGGCCGATTGGCAGCACCACCACAATAAAAAAATTCTTTTTTATTTCTTATTTTTATCATTTTTAATATTTATTTTTTAATTTGATTTTATTTAATTTCTTTTTTTAATTCAATTTTTTTTTTTTTTTTTTTTTTTTTTTATTCATTCTTTTGTTTTTAATTTTTTTTCTAAATTTTGTTAATAATTTTTATTAAATTTTGTATTTTTATTTATTTAATTGATTTTTTTTTTTTAATTTTTAAAATTTTTTTAATTATTAAATTTTATTTTTAGTTTGATCATTTAATTTTTTAAAATTTATTAAATTTTGTATTTTTTTTTATTTATTTATTTGAATTTAATATTTTTTTAATTTTTTTTTTGTTTTTAATTATTTTTTTAATTACATAAAATTTTTATATTTTTTTTTTTATTTCAATTAAAATTGTGTATTTAAAATTAGATTTTTTTTTTTTTAAATTAAACTTACTATTTTCAAATTAATTTGTTTTTTATTTTATTTTTATTTAATATGTTTTTTTCAATTTTTCAATTTTAATTGATTTTTAAAGTTTTTTAACTTTTAATTTTAACAATGTTTTTTTTTTTTCTCTTTATATTTAAAATTTAATTTTTATTTCAAAATTTATTTGTTTATTCATTTATTTATTAAAATTTAATATTTTTTTTTAAAATTTAATTTGTTATTTTAATATTAACATTTTTTTGTTTACTTTAATAAAATCTAATATATATAATTTTAATTTAAGTTCATATATATATATATATATATATATATATATATTATTTTTTATATATTATTTTTTATAGTTTAAATTTAATATATTTTTTAAAATCTATTTGTTTTTTAATATATATTTCTTTAAATTTAATTTTTTATTTTAAAATTGAATTTTTTTTTTAAAATTTAATAAACATTTTTTTTTTTTTTAAAATTTAATTTCTATATTTAATTTTTTATAATTTCTTTCTTTTTTTAAATTGTTTTTATTTTTAATTTAATATTTTTATTTTGTTTTTATTTTTATTTTTTTATTTCTATATATTTTGAAATTTTAGTCTTTAATTTTTTTTTAATTTTTAATTTTTAATTTTTTTCTTAAATTTTAGGTTTTATTTTTTATGTTTGAATTAAAATTTTTATTTTGTTTTTATTTTTATTTTTTTATTCCTGTATATTTTTAAATTTTAAGCTTTAAAATGTTTTTATTTTTTAAATTTACTTTTTTTCTTAAATTTTAGGTTTTTTTTAATGTTTGAATTTTAAAAATTAAAAATGTTATTTCTATTTTTAAAAATGTCAAAAATATGATGGTTTTTTTTTTTTGGTTATTCTAGCGTCAAATGGTTTTGTTTTGAGGGTGTTTTTTCAATCCTTTTTCGAGAAAAAATTTTGGTTTTAGCATAATTTTATAAAATGTTGAAATTTGACCTTCAAAAAAAACCAAGTGCGTTCTGCAATACACTTTTTTTGTTTTTGGGGTGTTTTTTCATGTTTTTTGAGTCTTTTTGGGATAAAGTTCCTGTTTTAAGGTCAGGTTACCTATTTCATCGGTAACAGTGTTTTTTCTTAATGATGATTTAAAGGAGGTGTATTTGACACAATCTGAATGGTTTGTGGAAAAATGAGATGAACATCGAGTTTTCATATTAAACAAATATTTCTATGGGCTAAAGCAGGCACATAGGTCATGTTATGAAAATATAATTTGTTTCTTTCTTCATCACGATTTTATGAGGATTCAAAATTATCCAAATTTGTATGCCAAGTTTGATGAAAAGGGGCATGTGGTACCAATTTCTTTGTATTTTGATGACTTAATTATTACAATAAATTCAGTCAAACTAATTGATAAAATCCAAGTGCACATGTCACAAGTATTTGACATGAAAGATCTTGGTGAGTTACATTACTGTCTAGGTCTTCAAGTCTGGAGAGATCGAGGACAAAATTTTGTTGCAGAGGGTAATTATTTTAGAGAAGTGCTCAAAATGTTTAATATGGATCAATGCAAATATCCGTTTGTTCCAATGCAACAAAATTTGAAATTTCATTTTGATGATGATTCAAAGGAGGTAGATGGTACACTGTATAGACAATGGTGGGAACCCTGAATTATATTACTACAACGAGACTTGATTTAGCATAATTTGTTAGTGTGTTAGATAAGTTTATGGAAAGACCTATGGAAAGCCATTGGAGAGAAGAAAACGGAGTACCTAGATATCCTAAAGGAAAAAATGGTTTTGGTCTTAAATATATTGATTAATTTGATGTTGAGATGACAGGTTACTCAAATTCAGATTGGGCTGGTAATCCACATGACAGAAGGTCTATGAGATATTATGCATTGAGTATTGGATATCATATTATTTCATGGAGCAACATCATAGTGTGATAAACATTATCATGATAATCATTGTCACACTGATATATTACATTGCAATTTATTCAATGTCACATTGCATCATTAAATAGATTATAGGTTACTATTTTCTTTTATAATATTGGATTTGGGGTTTAAGGTTTACTATAGTTTATAATATTTGAGTTAGGGTTTATAATTTAAAGGTTTGGAATCAAAGAGATTATAATATTAATCTTATGTTTTATAATCCTTTCCGTTTATAATACTAGTCATAGGATTTATAATCCCTTGGTTTTATATTAAAAATCCTAGGGTTTAATATTATTGACTTGGGTTTATAATATTATTCCCTTCGGTTTATTAACCCCTTAAGTTAATAATATTATTCTACCCTTAGGTTTATTAATTTTTTGGATTCATAATATCAATAAGCTATTTCATTTATTAGTCCATTGGATTTCTAATATTACTCTTAGGTTGAATATATTTATATTTAGGCTGGTCTAATATTAATCCTAGAGTTTATAATCCCTTAGGATTATAATATTATCCCAAGGTTTAATATTAATCCCTTCGGTTTATAATGTTGAATTTATTATTAGGGTTTAATGCTGTAATGCTGAAATGGTAGAAATATATATCAAGCATTTCATTGTGACAAACATTGTCTCAATGTGGAAATCAAATTGATAATGATTTTCACGATATTACATAACTTTTAAATTTATTCAATGTCACAATGCGAAAATAGAAAATTGGTGTCTAATAATAAGTTTTATAATATAAGGGTTTATAATATTGGGTTTATAATTGAGGTTTATAGTATTGTGTTTAATATAGGTTTTATAATATTAGGGATAAATATTGAATTTACAATATTCTGTTTACTATCAAGGCTTGGTCATGATATTACATTACTTTGCAATTTATTCACCGTTGCAATGCGAAAATACAAAATTGAGATTGAATATTAGGTTTTATAATATAAGGGTTTATAATATTGAGCTTGTAAGTGGGGTTTATACACTTGTGTTTAATATAGGATTTACAATTCCTTGGTTTCATAATACAAATCCTAGGTTTTAATATTATTCACATCGGTTTATTATACCTTAGGTTTATAATATTATTCCTTTTGGTTTATTAATCCTTTTAGTTTATAATATTATTATTCCCTTAATTTTATTAATTTGCTCCATCCATTATATGAATAAGTTGTTTCATTTATTAATCCCTTCGATTTATAATATTAATCCTAAGGTGTAATATTAATTCGATGGTTTATAACACCTTGGGCTTATAATATTAATCCTAAGGTTTTATATTAATCCATTCAGTTTATAATGGAATATTAACGCTCCAAGAATGCTAGCACGCATTCCAAGAATAAGGGTACATAGGGTTTGAACGCATCACAGTTGCAACCCTCTTGCATTTTGCGGCTGGTCTTTGTTCATGGTGGCCGCTTCAGGGGGGGCACAACAACCCCCTCCTTTCGTAATATTACTGTTGGTGAACAGTCTTCCACGCACCAGCAGCGTGATGGAATCCCTCAACCTATGCCAGTCCTCAGAGCCGAATGGTAGGCTTGGTCAAAAGGGCCCTTTTTGTCGAGATGTGTAAAGAAACCAAGATTTACCATACCAGCCTCTACATTGACTGAGTACCGCGGATATATGAAAGACCATGCTTTAATCTCTAAGTTCATATGTGTGTGGCCTACAGAAAGGGATTTACTGAAATGGATTGAAATAAAGTGGCAACCGAAAGGTCATATTGACTTTAAATTTGGGGCCCGAGGTTTTTTTACTGTAATTTTTACTAATATGTTATATAAAGAGCGCATTTCTGAAGGTGCTCCTTACTTTTATAGCAATGCTGGCCTTTTTATTAGACAATGGGAAGAATGATATAACCCTGACTAGGAGAAATTTCTTGATGCCCCTGTCTGGGTTCGTTTGTTTGGTCTTCCGATAGATTTTTGGGCTCCGTCTATTCTGGAAGGCATAGGAAATTCTTTAGGAAATTTTGTTAAAATTGCTGACACCACTCATCGTGGCTGATATACCTCTTTTTCCCTCATTTGTGTATACATGAATATCTCCGAGCCATTACTAGAAATGATAGAGTTGGAGTATGAGGGTAAAATTTGGACTCAACTTCTAGATTACGAGCACATTCTGTTTCGTTATATGCACTGTCATGAATATGGCCATTTGTAAAAATCTTGCGCTTTGAATGTTCCTGCGGCGCAAACTGTTCCAACCCCTCCCAACCCAATGTAATCTGGGATAGAGGATGATGGATTTACTCCAGTTCTGACAAAAAAACGAACTACTCATTCTCCCGATCCTTCGCTGAATAGCTCTGTTCAGGAAAAGTTGACTACTCCACAAACCAATCCGTTCAAGGTCCTACAGGATGATGATGCACCCTCTCATTCAAACTCACCAGTTGAAGAACAGGAAGGAGGCTTCCCTATCGAGGAACCTCTCCCTCCAAAGATTCAATCTGGGAAATGGAAAGTAGCTGAGGATAATGCAGCAACGGAACCGAACCCCGTGAATGATGTGATACCAGATCAGAGCCCTATGGATGTTGAACCGCATCGAGAGGAACTTAGCGCTGAAGAAAGGATTCTGAAACGTCTTCTGCATGATTGGAAAAATGTTGATGACCGCTTCATTCCTCCCGACGAGAAACAATTATATAAAGAAACCTTTGAATGATATCTAACCATGCAAGCACACAAGGAGGTCCAAGCTGTGGAACATGCCACTAAATCCCCTACTCCTCCAAAAGCTCCAAAGAAGTGCGGCAAAAGAACCTTGCAGGAGTCCATACAATTGGTAGGGGAAATGTTGATCAATACAGGTAAGATAGCACCGTTAACAACGGTATTCCAACAAACTCCTAAGTTTTCTCAATGAAAGTTATTGCATGGAATATACGTGGCCTTAATAGTAAAGGAAAGCAATGGATTTTAAAAGAGAAATTGAGATCTGAAAGACCTCAAGTTATGTTAATTCAGGAAACTAAAATTAGTGGTTCCAAACTAAGCAATTTTCTTCATACTTTTAACCCCCATTATGAGTCAATGGCCATTGATGCTCAGGGCACCTTAGGTGGCATTGTAGTTTTTTGGAACTCGACAGAAATTGCAGTGGAAGGTTGGTTTGCCTTTCCTCAAATTATATCAGGTTATTTTCGCCAAATAAATTCTCAAGAAATTATTCTCATCTCTGCAGTATATGGCCCATCCATTCCTGGGGAGCACCAGAGTTTTCTTAGTGACATCTGCAATCCTAAGCATCTTTTCCATGAGAGGTATTGGCTCCTAGGAGGGGACTTTAATATGATTTTAACTTTAGATGAAAATAAAGGAGGGATCAGGCGTAACAATCTAGATATGGAGTTGTTCAGAGACCTTCTTACTGATCTTCACCTTGTTGACATTCCAACTATTAATGGTAATTCCACTTGGAATAATCGACGGGGGGAACGTCATCAAATAGCCTCTCGCTTGGATAGGTTTTTGGCCTCGGAAGAACTAGTCATTCTTGACGTGTATTATGAAGCAGCTCTTTTACCATCCATGGGATTTGATCACTGCCCTATTCGAATTGATATTGATGTTAAAGCTGGTCCTATGAATCAACCATTCCAATTTGAACTTTTCTGGCTCTGAGATCCTCAGTTTCTTGACAAAGCCAAACAGTGGTGGGAAACGAATTTAATTCGCAGACGGAATAAGATGCATTTGTTTTAGTTAAGGCTTAAAAAATTAAAGATTGAAATAAAGAGGTGGAATAAAGAGCAGTTTGGTAACATTCATCAGGACCAACTTCATCTAAAGGAGAAAATGAAAGATTTTTAACAACAAATGATCTTGCATGGCTAAACTAATGCATTAATAATTGAAGAAGGTCTCACTCTTAGCGGTCTTGAAGAACGGAGAAAACAAGAAGAGATTTTGTGGAAGCAAAAGTCACGAATCCAATGGTTGTGGGAAGGTGAGCGCAATACTTCTTTTTTCCATAAAACAATGATTCAAAGGCACCAGCACAATCGAATTTTTTCTCTCAAGGATCAAAATGGGAATCGCGTGGTTCAACATGACGATATGGCGCAGGAATTGAGAAGTCATTTTCAGCAATTGCTCACAGAGCCCATACTGAATCGGGAAGACGCTATAGCCCAAATAACACAGCATATTCCCTCTATCATCGCAAGGGAGCAGAATCTCACCTTACTACGTGAAGTCACTCTGGAGGAAGTTGAAATAGCAATTATGCACTTACCCAGGAATAAAGCTCCGGGACCAGATGGCTTTACAATTGAATTTTTTAAGGCAGCTTGGAAGTTTATGGATCAAGATATAACAGAAGTGGTTGATAAATATGGGAGACATCGTAAAGTTTATCCAGCCTTTAATGCCACCTTCATTACTTTAATTCCGAAACAGGAGCATGCGGATACGCCGGTGGGTTTTCGACCGATTGCGCTTTGCAATGTCATTTATAAAATTCTTTCCACTATTATGGTGAATCGACTCAAGCCACTTCTTCCGCTACTGATTTCACCAGAGAAAACAGGATTTGTTACAGGAAGGAAAATTCTAGATGGCATCGTCACAGCGCAAGAGGCGATTCATTCATTGCAGTCCACAAAACGGAAAGGCATGCTAATTAAATTGGATTTATCCAAAGCCTATGATAGAATTAATTGGTCTTATCTGTTGGCAGTGCTTAAGGGTTTCAGATTTGATCAACGATGGTTGCAGTGGTTGTTTTATTTCATCTCGACGCCGCATTTCTCTATTCTTCTTAATGGCATTCCTTCTCAGCCTTTTAATATTTCACGTGGTCTTAGGCAGGGTGATCCCCTATCGTCTTTTCTCTTCATAATAGCTGTAGAGGGGCTCGGCCGTTTAACCAAGGCCTCGTTTTCATAGCGTAAGCTACAAGGTTTGAAATTATGGGGTCCTCATATTGCTTTGACTCATCAACAATTTTTTGATGATATTCTACTCTTTTTCCAGGCTTCTGTCTGAGAGATCAGAATCATCCTTAAACTCCCTGATCTCTTTATGGCCGCTTCAAGTACTCTTGTTAACAATGATAAATCTTATGTTTATTTTTTTAATGTTAACAATGCTTGTCATGTGTATCTTGCCCGCCTCTTAGGTTTTCGTATTGGCTCCTTTCCAATGAAGTATTTGGGCATTCCTTTATGTAAAACCGAGTTGAGAATTGCAGATTGGAAAGAGCTCCTTACAAAAATGTCACAAAAGCTGCAAAATTGGGTGTTTCAAGTGCTTAATGCTCCTGGACGATTAATATTATTAAAATCAGTTCTGCAATCTATCCCAATATATCAAATTTCAGGCAGAGCTGCCCCGAAGAGTATCTGCAATTAGTTGGTGCATATGTTTAAAAAAAAATTTATGGCAAGGAGCTCAAAATAGTCGGAAGTGAGCTCTCACGCCATGGCAGACATTTATCAAATCCAAATCTTCAGGGGGTCTTGGTCTATGTGACCCCTTCATCCTCAACCAAGTAATGGGTGAAAAAATGTGGTGGCGGTGGCTCCGAGGAGGTCAGGATTTATGGAAGCAAATTTGGGAAAGTAAGTATGTGATGCCACATTGAATTTCAAGGAAATTAAAAATTGATGTTGTTCCGAAAGGCTCTACAATTTGGAATCCTGCAGTGGGGAATAGATCTCCCATTTTCCAACATAGCTTCTGGGAAATCAGGGAAGGTACAATGACACGTTTTTGGGAGGATTCATGGCAACAACTTGAAAAATTATTTACTAGGCTGGATCTTGCAGAACTCTTTCTATTTACCAATACTCCTCCACATCGCTTGATTTTTCACTATTGGACAAAACCTTAGCAAACTCAATGGCGGAGATGGAAAATAAACGCTGATTGGCCTGATGCACCAGACACCCTACAATGGACTAATTATGACAAAGAGCTGACTACTCAAAAAATTACAGCCAGAAATGGTACTGAAATTCTCTGCTGGGGTTATCAACCTCATGGGATGTTCACTATTCATAATGCTTATCGAATTCATGCTCACATTCACCAGGATCGAGGATCTCCTATTTGGAAGAAAATCTGGTCCATGCACCACCGGCCTAAAGTGGAGTACTTCCTGTGGATTCTTAGTCATAAGAAAATTCTAACGTGGTAAAATTTGTAGAATAAAGGTATGTATGGGCCATTGGTTTGTTCCTTATGCAAGAAAGCCACTGAAACAATTGAGCATCTCTTTAATAGCTGTATGTATGTTGATCTCCTCTAGCGACGATTGGAATTCACATTTAGGCAATCTGCTCGGGATCCCTCTGACATTTCTCACACAATACTGAAGTGGCGAAAATGTGGCTATCATTGTGTTGTTTTAAATCGGGCATGGACACTAGCACTGGGGTTCTTAATCTGGGATCTCTGGAAGGAACACAATCAACGAATTTTCGAAGGTGAAGAAAAGCTTGCCAATATGGTATGGGAGACTGTGACTGCTAACATGAGAGAAACTATCTTGGTCGAGAAATGGTTGCAAGATGATTGGAAAGAAGATGGGGTTGAAGCACAAATTTTAAAAACTTTAAACCTCAATTCCCAAATGCTATCTCCAAATCTCTGGAAATTCAGAGTTCCAATGCGAAATCTCCAACAGTCCTAGCAACCGCCTCATCTAGGCTTTATCAAACTGAATTTTGATGGTGCTTATAAAGGCAATCTAGGACAAGCAGGCCTGGGAGGTGTTTTCAGAAACTCCCACGGTGCATTCTGCCGAGTATATGCGATGGACCTTGGCTATGCAACAAATAATGAGGTGGAACTGACTTCTCTTCAACAAGGGTTAATTATAGCCAAACGGGAAAATTTCCAGCGTCTAATTGTTGAGGGATACTCTGCTATGTTCATTGTTGCTTTGACTAAATTGCAACACGGTACTCACTAGGATAAAATTAGTAAAATTTGGCGCACTAAAACCTTACTTCAAGATATTGGGACCTTGGTTAATCAATTGGCTTACATTATTCCCTCTCATATTCGGTGAGAATGTAATGAAGCAGCGGATTATCTAGCAAACTGGGGATGTCAAAATCTTGACAGAAAAATTGACATCACACCTTTTGCAAGGTCATGGAATATTGAATTTCACTCTTTGCAACTTATTGTTGCCAGAGACATCCAAGATCACCCTCGATCGGGGTGCCAGCTTGATCATAGAAAGCGGATCACTGATCTGGTTGTCAGCTGCATTTAAGATCCTGAGCTGGCTGTCAGTCTCCCACTTAAGGCACTACCTCTTCGCATGCAAACCTGATCTTTGGTAATGATGCCCTCATTTGTTGATGCGATGCTCCTGCATGGTCTTTCGCTCTCCGGGTTTATGTTGTCTTGCTTTTCTCCATTCTGTATTACCTCCATTTCGATCAGGGTTGGTGGTGCTCACAGTCGCGTTCGGAGTTGGATATTGTGGCAGTTTAGTGGATTCTCACCTCTCCAGCTTAACAGAACCAAGTTTTGGTATCTTATGTCTCTCTTCTTTCAACTGAACTTTCTTTCTTCTTTACCATTCGCTCTGCAACTGTCCAATGAAAAGGGTTCAATTATCCTTATGCCTGTATGCAAGTTGCCTGTTGATTTGAAGGTAGAACCTTTCTTTAGGAGCTCCCCTCCCTGTCTTTGGCTCATTCTTTGGGTTCTTCAAGCATTTTATGTTGGATTCAGTTGTCCTGTTTCATCATATTACTACCTGCGCTTTGGTGATTGTTTTGGGAGGTTTATCTCAAGTATGTATTTCTTTCAGAGTCGTCTCTGTTTTTGGCCTCACAACCCTCTCTTCGCTATTCATTATACTTGTGTACATGTGCATTGCAAGGGGTTTGTTTTCAGTTTTACTGGTCCCGCGGGTTTATATATGCCTCGACAGATGCATGCCAATTGTTCTTATATGTTGGGTAGGCGCACTGATTTTATGTCACTTCTGCCTTGTTATATGGTTTTCACCGGGCTCTTTGCCTTCTACTTTCAATGAGTTGGATCAATGCGCTCTGCTAGCATGCAGCTGACTGCCCCCACTGTTGCGTATGATTTTGTTTTTTGTCCTCACCGATATCCTTTGTTTCTCTCGTTATATTTAGCAGGCTTCTTTGGTTTTGCCATGAAAAAATCCAGAACTTTTGGACGCAAGAAGAAAGCGGCAATTGTTCCTTCCAATGTCTCTACGAGGCCTAGCAAGAGAGACCGGAAAATTAATGAATAGGTTATAGACAGGCTGGCCCACACATATACGGTTAATACCCCTCCGCATATTCAACAAAGGATACAGAGTTGGGAAAAGCATAATTCTGTTGATGAGGTTGATGCTCAGCAGAAACAAGATATGATGGATTTTCTCACTGACCCTGGTAGTACTCGAGGCCGGATCTCTCTTTTCCAGCAATCTGTTAAAATGTATTGGAATTTTAAGTGTCTTAAAGCACTGATGAGTATGAAGGACCAATAAGTTCATACTTCCATTGTTTCTGACCTTCATCGCATAAAGCAGGACATGAGCTCCATGACAAAAACCCAGATGTAGCAGAATGCCAGAATTGGACGAATCGAGGAGAAGTTGCGCACAATGCAGTGGGTGGAGATGCTTGGGTCCTTAGCAAAAGAACCAGCCCCAATGGATTCTTCGGATGGATAGGCACTATCTAGTTTTCTAGTTTTTTTGTATGTTTTTTGTCAATCGAACTTATCATTGTAGTTTCATATGTAAATATTATGGTCATAGCCGAGTAGTACATGCCGCTATTGAGAGATTGAAATAGTACCAATTTTGGTTAGTTTTTAACTTTCTAAGATGGCCAATAGACCTGGTTTCTTTCGGGCAGGTTGAGGCGCATATTTTGGTTGTATATATTCAGCAACTTGCTTAATCTAATAGAAAATTCAGGTCCTACGGAATTCATAAAAAAAGAAATCCATTCGGTTTATAATGTTATGGGTTTATAATACTAGTATTAATGTTTTTATTCTTAAGGTTTAATGTTAATCCTTTTAGTTTTAATATTAATCCCTTGAGTTTATAATATTACTTCCTTGTGTTTATGGTATTAATTCAACGGTTTTTAATCTTTATGTTTATAATATGAATGCTAGTGTTTAATATAATTCACTTGGGTTTATTATCACTCAAACTTATAATATTAATCTCTTTTTTTTATAAATCCCTTGAGTTTATAATATTATTATTCCCTTGGGTTTATAAGATGAGTAACCTCTTATATTTATTAATATTTTAGATTTTTACTATTAATCCATTATATGTTTAATAGTATATTGTGGTTTATAATATTACTGCTTCTCATAGTAATCTTAGATTTGATGTATTAATATTAAGGTTTATAATATTAATCCTTGGGTCCAATATTAATCCCCTCATTTATCATCCATTGGGATTAAATATTAATCCTAAGGCTTAATATTAATCATTTAGGTTTATAATCCCTTAGGTTTATAATATTATTAATCCCTTGGAGTTTTAATAATAATAATAATCCCTCAGGTTTATTAATCCCTTGGGTTTATAATATTAATTCCAAGAGTTTACAATGTTAATCTCTTTAGTTTATAATCTTATTCCTCTAGGTTTAAGGATAGCATGAGTTTATAATATTAATCCATTAGGTTAATAATATAAGTTTTAATAGTTTATAACATTAATTCTTTGAATTTATAATACCAATGGCTTGGGTTTATAATATTAATACATTGGGTTTATTGATCCCTTGGGTTTATGATATTATTTCCTAATATGTATGTTAATATATTAGGGTTTATGAGATTGAACTTTCCTTTGATATATTATTTTTAGGGTTTATAATATTAATCCTAGGGTTTAATATTAATCACTTAGGTTTATAATCCCTTGTGTTTATCATATTAAACTTAGGTTTTATATTCCTAGGATTTAATATTAATCCTAAGGTTTATAATATTAATTTCATTGTTTAATATCAATCCATTGGGCTTGTAATCCCTTATGTTAATTAATCCCTTGAGTTTTTAATATTAACCTCTTAGGTTTATAATATCAATAATTGTTTGGTTTTGTGTTTATAATAATCTACTGGCTTTATTAATCACTTGGAATTGTTATATTAATAATCCATTATGTTTATTAATCCTTTTGGTTTATACTATTAATTCCTTGGGGTTGTTAGTGGTTTGACCTATAATGTTGATAATCCTTTAGGCCTATAATATTACTCTCTTTGGTTTTGAATATTAATTCCTCTAGTTAATAAGATTACTAATCCACTCAATTTTAATATTATTGTTTTATGATATTAATCTATTTATTTTATTAATTAATTGGGCTTGTAATATTAATTACTTTGGTTTATTTGTCCCTTGGATTTATAATACTAATCCCTTAGGTTTATGATATTAATCCATTAAGTTTATGATATATTAATAATATTAAGTATAACATAGTCTATATGTACCTAATCTTATTAATATTGTCCACAATTTGCATCTATATTAATAAATATATAATAATTAGTGACCATAACATAATGACGAGAGATAAATAAGTATTTTTTATAATAACTATATACTATTGTATATGAATGTTATTATTATTATGTTATATGTTAATTAATTAATATATTAATATAATATTATATAATAACATAATATTATATTATAATAACATAATAATATAATATTGATAAATATATAAAAGTATAATAATATGACATTATTGTTTATATAATTATTGATAACAAAAAATAGTTACTTTTAACAAAATACACCCATAATTATTAATGTGATTAGTATAAGCCTATCGACCTATATCAACCACACTCAGTGAGGAAATTGTAGATCATAATGGTAAATGTGATAGTTGTACTTAAAAATCTATATTATAATCTTAATATTAAAAACCCCATCATAACCAAATTTTGAAAAACCCTAATTTTATATAAAAGTTAAAAGTAATAAATATAATTAGTTAATACATTAATATTGTTTATGATATTTAATAAATTATTATTAATCTATATAATAAAATTAGTTAAATATTAAAATATAATTTCATATATACGCTTACTCAAATCACAAAGAAATTCTAAAATCATCCTGCTAGATCTCCTTAGTATAAATCTTTAATGTTATTCTTTGAGGTTTTAATGTATGGTTTCTTTGTTCTTATATGTTAATTTGTAAAGCTGAGTCGACTCATTTGCTAAAATCACAGTGTCATTTAATGTTGATTTTGTAATTTAGAGTTCGTTTGTTTACCTTAATGTCTCACACCAAACTTGGTGAACTAATTTATAAAATATACTGATAAAATATCTACTCTACAACCTGAAAGCAATTCAAGTTTAAAATTCGGATTAAATCACCGGACAATGATATTTAACGGTTGAGCTTTTAATTTAGGGTTTTCTGATCCTCGACATTATTGCTTCACACATGACAGACTAATTCATAATAAAAATGATAAAATTTGTAATCTAAAACTTGATAGTAATTCAAGTTAAATTTTGGATTCAATGAATTTGTTGGTGTTATTTTTAATTTAGGCTTTGGTAGTACATTGACGTGAGTGACTAACATCAAACTTAGTCAACTTGATTTATAATAAATCTGATAGCAGATCAAGCTAAAATTTGGCTTCCATTACTGAAGCACATGAGAACGTATTAAACCATATGATATTATAGTAATATATGATATTATATTACTAATATATCGTTTTGTATTAGAATAATTCTCCTGTACAAATCATCGGCGCTATACTGATGCGCAGTAGTATAATACTGTAGTCCTTGTGATTGAAACTGTTTTTACAGTTGATGGTCCATCTGCTGAGCTGCAATTGCAGACTGGCTTCTACCTAGAGTCTGAGATTCCTAATAAATGTACTAAGGTATAAAATAAAAAGTTCGCCTGCGCCAAAATTAATCAGCCGGTCAATACGAGGTAGCCAAACAATAAACACTCACTGTGAAAATTATTAATTAATGATCTGGAGGGCGATCAAAAACGTGTGCCTATCACCTGTGAATTGAAGCCAAACGATTCCAATCAAATCTTTTTTGTCTATTTATTAAAAAATCAACTCTTTTATATCCATTTATTAAAAAAATCAAAAAATATTTTATTGAAGTCAAATCTTTATATCCATTTATTAAAAAATAACAATTCTACAAGCCCACTCCC
The DNA here is from genome assembly GCA_034641835.2 of Pinus albicaulis. Classification (NCBI taxonomy): domain Eukaryota; kingdom Viridiplantae; phylum Streptophyta; class Pinopsida; order Pinales; family Pinaceae; genus Pinus; species Pinus albicaulis. The sequence continues at coordinate 488,699,773 of CM076574.1, forward strand.
ATTACTTGATTCTACGCAGGAAAAAAAAACATTTCTAAAGGAAATTCATCAATATTATCTTAAAATATTATATCTTTTAAGAGCTGTTTTCTTTCAAACGAACCGTTTTATCCTGTGAATAACTGATTAGTAAATTTGTTCATGACGTGGGAAAAGTATTCGTAGCACCATCGAGAGATATAAAAGGACGTGTACGAACGATATACGAAGGAATCCAACTTCGGAACCAAGCGGAGAGGTATCATTTGAAATTGTTTTCTTATAATAAATTTTATATGTTTGGATCCTAAATATTTCTCATTTTCTTTTTATTCATGTGTATAAGTATATAAAACATAACACGTATATATTATTAAATAATTTTATCAATCGTCCTTATATAAAACTTGATACGATTCTATTTTAGTTTTGCACTTTTAAATGCATTTGAATATTACTATGATTAAATGACGGACGCTGGTCTAACATAACATTTTCATGTATCCAGGGTTGCCCAAATCAAATAGCAAAGCTAAAGAAAGAAATTGGCATTTTAACAAATGCAAATAGGTTAGTATTTAACTATAATGACTGAAGTGTCTCGATTAATAAGTTTTATGGTACATACAAGAAATTTTCAAAATAATACTAATGGTAAAACTAGTTGATATCAAAACAGGAATTTGAAGGGAGATAATATTTCAAATTTAAGTGTGAAGGAACTTAATGAACTTGAAGTACGTCTTGAAAAGGGAACAGATTGTATTCAATTACAGAAGGTGTGAGTAAAATTTCATTCACTCGTTTATTTTTATAATTTAAATGCCTAAGTCAAAGCTTTCGCTAATTCGGATGCATCATATGTACTTCAATTTATTCATTTTTTAATACACAGAATAGAATTGCTCTTCAAGAAACTCAAGCCTTAAAAAAAATGGTACGATATATCTTAAACCTAATATTTTTCTGCTTTCCATGAATTACTTTAAATTTTTCAATAATTTTATGATCAGTAATGGAGTTGGAAAATATTATTAATCTTAATAATGAAAAAAAAAAAATTCATTCGAGGAAAGGTTTTCTAAAATCTCATACGTTTTATGATACGCAGGAAGAAATGCTAATGCTTGAGAATCAATTACTTCGTACCAAGGTATATTCATAAATGCATTTAATAATTAGTCTAGTCTATACCTTACGCTAATTGTTATCTGCTAAACTATCTTGTTTAATGTTTAGATACGAAGATACCAAAATGCAATAAGTAAAACTACATTATTTTTGGACGAGGAGGCACATACTGAAAGTCATACGAAAAATTTTCTTCAACGATTTGACGAAGGGAATTCCAAAACATAATTCAAACATGCGTGATCTTCGAGGATAACAGCAATGTCCGTTTTACTGAAGGGTTCACATTTATATCCATTAATCCTTCATTACCACATTTTTTATTAAATTAATCGATAAGATGGTACTTTTTTCCTCAAAATAGGGAATACCAGACTGATTTATTATTATTTAAAATGAATTTTTAAATGTATAAAAGATTTAGATTTTGCATATTGAAAATCTCAAAAAAAAAATTTAAAATTTTACAAATTAAACAACTCACATTTATATTTTTAAAATTTCTATAGCATTATTATTTTAAGTGACAATTAGAGAAAGATACTTTGTATTAATTGACTTTTTAACTCTAAATTTTAAAATTTATTATTATTTTTTTAATAAAAAAAATATATTATTTAATTTTTTAAATTATTGAGTTTAAGTTATTTACTATATTATTGCTATATAAAATTGAAATGGTATTGCATAATTAGAAGTGAGACTCTTATTTGTTTTATCTTTCTTTTTAAATTTCTAAATTTTAAAGATGATTTAACTATTTTTAGATATCATTTTCGGATTCAACTCCTTTAAGTAAGTTGTTATTCTATGACCATTTCCATGAGAGGTAGTAGTTACTCACTAATTTCTAATGATTTTTGAATAGTCCAGTTAGCACTCATTGCATCGGGTGATGCTCACAGGTGATACTCAGAGGTGATGCTCACAGGGGTGAGGAAATGTGATTGAAACAAAAGTCACCTTATGCAATGAGTGCTAAGTGGTCTATTCAAAAATCATAAGAAATTAGTCAGTTACGATAAAATGATCATAGATGAATGAGTTACTTAACCTAGTTGAATTCCCAAAATAATATCTAATATAATGCACTGCAAAAGCCCCTCCTTATGATCCAACTAATTTAAAAAATAAAAATAAGCTCTATTTTGATTTTTCCTTGATTAAACTTATTTTTAAATTTAATAAAAACATAAAAGATTTTTTTTATCACAATTATGTTTAATATAGTTAAAATTAATTTAAATTTAATTGATATATATTTAAAATAAATAATAATATTTTAATAACTATACATTAATATTAATATATATATTTTTTTAATATTAAAAGTCACTATATATATAATAATTATTAATTTTAATTTTATTAATTCATTAATTTGTAGCTAGATAAACATAAAATATAAATAATAAAAATAATGATTTATTATTTTTATTATATACATATTAAATTATTTTTTTAGAGATATCTAGATTATCATAATTGGTCTAGTACTTATCTTTAACCAACTTTTGGTATTGTCAGATTATAGATTCAATTATCTCAACACTCAGAGTCAAGTTCTATAGTTGAGAAAGCATAGAGTGATATATAAAGTTTGTGAACCAAATAGAAAAAAATAAAAATAACAATAATATAGTATCCTATAATATATATTATACCCACATACTCAAATATATGTTTATGTTGTATCAATATATATTATGTCATATATTAGCTCTATTTATATAATTTAAAAAAAAACTAAAAACATTCATATTATTAATAATTATAATATAAAAAATAGCATGAGGGAGAAAGGTTATGTACATGACATAAACGTAGTTAACATATATACATGGGATTAGATCAAAAGATGAATAATTAAGAAGATATTTATGGATTGTTACCAGGAGCTATGTTAGACAAAAACTCATAGTTTACAGAAGCATCAAAATCTCAAAAGACTTGCTCATCATTATCTAACGCTTAAGAAAAGGAACTTTTCCTAAGGACAAGCATATAGAGAACCTAATGAAAAGAAGAGGAAGGATATTGGAGGATGGGAAATACTAAGAACTTAACTGTAGTAACGAAGTGACGTGCCTCAAATGCAAGTAAGGAGAAGGGTACATATATGCTCGAGAAAATGGAGGCAATACAATTAGATATGGTTTTCAACAATATAAACATCTACAGCAGCTGACAAGCATTGTAGAAAAAGCCCAATACCTAAAAGGAAGGTTTTCTAGAGGCCAGTGCTCTAAGAAGCTAAGGAGGATTTCTTCGAGACCTAAACTTGCGAGCCACCAAAAGAGGAAAGATATAATATCACTCATGTATGCATGTTAAAATAAATAAATTGTGAGGTAGTTATTGAAAGATTTACTCCTACAAGCATGTAATAAAATTTAAAGCTCTATGTATTCCCTCAGATGTATCAAAAATCACCACATAAAGGCACAATAAGCCAAATGAAAAAATTAGCAAATTTGGTGAGTTTTCACTATGGCTAGGCACATAGTTAATGGAAATCTATAGTCAATATTTTATAATAAAATTTTATAAAAACACATATATAGAATAATACTAGAGTATGATTTGTAATGATATATTATTTTAAATAATAAAAATATATATTAACTATAATTATATAAGAAACATATATTGTAATTTCTATGATATAATATTATATAGATATATTAATAATTATTGATAGTTATATATATTAAATAGATAGTTAACTAGTTATTATTCCTATGGGTTTTGGATTGAGAATGAACGCACATAGAATTTTTTTGGATGGACTTAAATCTTCCATAATTAAAACATATAAATATTCTATAATAAAATATCATTGTAAAATTAATAATTTTTTTTAGGGATTACATAAATGTCTATCAAAATTGAGATAAATAAATAAATATTTTTTAGAATATTTTTTAAGAAATAATATTTTATTTATAGATAAATATTAAATTTTTTCATTAACCATAAAAAATAATGACATAGTAAATGTGATATGGTGAATCACTTCCTTTACTTTGTTATTTTTTATATTAAGATAGAAACTACTTGTATGTTGACTTTGATTAATTTCTTGAAGTAATATATAATAATTCTCAAACATTATACTTAAAAACATATTTAGACTCTTAAGTTATTTGATTTGAATCTAAGATTAAACTTTACGTATTTTCAATGACTCAAAAAATGGAAGACAAAATATGTAGAAGGGTTGTAGCTCATTAGTGACAAAATTTCTCTGATATGATAATGCACTACACAACACACACTTGTATTTACTAGGCCAAAATCACTTACATATATTGTATTATAATCTACTTGAATAATTTCTTAGAATATAAGATTTGACAATAGAGAAAATAATAATTAATTAATTATTCTAATTGGATTTTTAACAATACATAACAAACAATATATTCTTTATCAGAATATTTTAGATTTTTCCACTATTATTCTTATACCCAACTTTAATGGAGATTTTGTTTCTCTACCACACCCAACGTTTTCCTACATACTTCAAATTTTCTCTTTCCAAGAGGTTTTGTAAAGATGTGAGTCATATTTTTACTGGTATACTAAATCAATTTCTTTTAACATTATATTTTCGTAACAAAATGATAATGTGTCTCAATGTATTTTTATTTTTCATGGTACACATGATTGTTGACTAGTCTGATGGTGTTTTGATTATCACACTTCATATTCATTATCTTTTTATGTTCTTCTATCACGTATTCAATTTTTCCCTCAACTAAACTACTTGATATGTAGCACAACACAAATTTTTATGTTGAGCTTTAGATGATAACTAAGAAATAGTTGGATTTTCCTTACTACTCCATGACACAATACTAAATTGAAGGTTGAATCCATATCTAGAAGTTGATTTTTTCCATAAATATTTCCAACCCCATCTAAATCATAATAGTTTTCCAACTCAACATCAGAAATGTCATTATATTTATTACCAATGTTAAGATTTCCTTTCAAATACTATAAATCGCTTCGCTTCTTTCCAATGGCTTTCAAGAGGTTTGGTAATGAACTAAGTTAGGATGGTAAGTATTTATTCTATGTCTATCCTATTTGTAGTAATATATTTTAGAATTCCCACTAGTAGACGATACAATGTACCATCCATATGTCTTGTCCCATCGTCACTATAGTGTTTGGCATTATGCTCTAAAGGTATTGATATTTCCATACATCTGTATAGATTGAATCTTTTGAGTAGGTTCATGTTATATTTACTTTGTGTAACCAATGTATGTCCACCTTCTCTCCATATCTCAAGACCTATGAAATAATGCAATTCACCAAGGTATATCATTTCAAAAACTTATGAAAGTTTTCCTTTAACTTCATCATTTAACTTAGAATAATTTCCTATTATAAAAGGATCATCGACATATAGGGGAAACATAATAAATTTTTTTTTTCTTATATAACTCGATATATATATTAGGGCCACTTTTGCTTTTCATAAAACCTTTCTGAAGAAATAAAGAATCAATCTTTAGCTAGAAAGATCTTGGTTCCTATTTTAAGGTGATCTTTCTTTAATATGTAGATAAGGTGATCTTGACCCTTTTTAGCAAACCCTTCTAGTTGAACAAGATATACTTCTTCTTTTACTTTCCCATTAAAAAATACATACTTAGCACTTAGTTGACCTATTTTTCATTTATGTCGTGAAGATAAAGAAATAATCAATCTAACTATTTTTAATTTAGTTACATGTGTAACGTTTCTTCATAATCAATTCTCTCTTTCCCTAAGAAAACATTTGAAGCCAACCCTGCCTCATATTTATCTCTACTTCCATCAGCTTTAAATTTGGCTTTGAACAAACATTTGGATCCTATAGGTTTTTTATTTTCACGAAATTCCATTAATTCCCACCTATCATTGTTTGTTAGCGTAATATTATTATTTCATTGCATCTCTCCACTTTTTATTCACATAATATTGTTTGAACTTCAATGATTTTATGACATTCAATGCATTATTTATTATGAAATAATATTTAAATATTTTTTGTTGTTGATTTTAATCACTTGACCTTCTTGGTGCTTCATTGATTTCATGTGTTTTCTTAGTTTGAGATCAACCATCTCTTCCTCTTGCTGTTTTATGGTATTAGAGGTGTCTCTTCCATTGGATTATTCAAGATATTTTTGTTCCTTCTTATCATATACTTCCTCTTTGACATCATAACACTCATAAGTAATATTCCATGCATCATATGTGTCCTCCTTAAGGCCTTGATCGATAAGCCCATGAAATATTATATCCCCACATCAAAAGATGTTATATGTGGAGGGATAAAACAACCTATAAGCTTCATGATAAAAATAGTAATCGTTGAAAATACTCTTACATATCGTCTACATCAAGTTTCCTCCAACCTTATTATATAGCATGAGAGAATTATTTACTTGTGATGATTGCGAAATGGCTTATTTTTAGTTTATAACCATAAATTTCTTGAAAAGGAGTCTTCTAATTTAGAATTTTAAATGGAGTTATATTTTTGAAGTAAATATAAATGTTAACAACTTTAACCCAAAAAATAAATGGTAATATTTTTACCCTTTAACATGTTTTTTACACATTCTATTAAGTTCTTGTTCTTCCTTTCGGCTACTCCATTCTTTTATGGAGTATATGGTAGTATTATTGTTATGTAATTATATTCCCCCGCTTCACCTGATCAGATGATCTTGTTGCACTTTCACGTTTGCTTGCCAACCATATTTCTAAACTCCTTGAAATATTCAAATATATAAATTTTCTCTTACATGAAGTATACCATGTATATTTTGTATAATAATCAATAAATATCAAAAAATAATATTTCCACCTAGTGATATCGTCTACTTAGGACCATATACATTTGTATCCATAATTTCTCCAACATCCTTATATATATATATATATATGGAACTCTTCCCTATGCATCATCCCTAATGTACACACTTCACATGAAGGATATTCATTCTTAATGATTGGAACCTTTTTTATCATTCCTCATTTAGCATAGTTACTGATAGAATAGGTAATTGAACTAGTACCTAATTTTTTTAGGCAGCAAAAAAATCACCTGGTTTTGAAAGGTCGTGATGCAAAATCATAGTTTTTTATTTTAGCATTTTTTGACACTTTAATTTTTATTTTTATTTTATGTGATGATTTTCATGTCGATTTTAAATAGTGGTTGTGCATCATCGCCCAATTTTTTTTAGAGGGTTCATTTTGACACGATAAATTTTCTAATGTATTCTTCTTCTGTGAGATGTTTATATATATATATATATATATATATATATATATATATATATATATAATTGTAATGAAATATATATTTTTTTTCACATGGACAATTTTTTTTTAAAAAGGGTCAATATTTTAAAGTTTAGATTTTATATATGTTTATGTATTTCTAATTAATATTTCAATGCACATCAAATAATTGTAGGTAAAAAACAATATTTTGAACCATATGAAAAAAAAAAATACAACATTTTCAATATAAATACAATGGAAGAAATACACTTTTAGAGAGCTTTTGTTAAAAAAAACATGTTAAATAAACTATTTTTTTGGGAAAATATGAACAAAATAGCATGTATTATGAATTTTCTGTAAAAAATTAATAGTAATCACAGGTTTTTTTTGGAAAAAATAAGGTTTTTCTCATAAAATATAAAATTCTAAACATTATAAGTAAAACGTATTAATAACCCTCAAAATTGAGCTTTGTTTGCAAGTATAACTTAAATATAATCAACAATTCCAACTAATCCATGTTGAACATCTTCTAGAACATCATTAATATCTTATTTTGCAAAATTGTGTGATTCATCTTGGTCATTTTCATCTTCTATTGGATCTTTCATGTTTGCAAATATTCTAAAGTGTTTGTTTCCAATCATTCCATATAATTGTGTTTCAGGTTCCTTTTCTTTTTTTGCCAGATGTGATTCATTAAAATCCCCTTTCCTCAAACCAAATTGTTGCTTCACATTTGGAAAAAATTAAAGAGCGTTAATTCTTTGTTGAATAAATTTACATTACATTGGGCCTTTCTCAATGGAAATGAAATTTCTTCCTTGTATTAGGCAACATGCTAGTGTTGTACCTAATCATCAAGCTCAAAAGAATAAATAAGAAAATTAGTATAAACACATAAAAACTAAAAAATAAAATATTTAAATTGTAATTTGTATAATTAAACTTACCTGAACCTAAGAATAAATCCAAAACCCAATCTCCTTCATTTAAACATATATCTATAATATAGTTAATCAATGTTTGTAGTTTCTGATTAATGTTAACCATATCTCATTTTGCATCTTTACCGTCATATGTTAGTTTTCTTACAACAACATCATGAACCAATACTTGACTATGACTCTCCCCATCTACTCGATTCATAAGAATATGCTTATAGCTATCCTTTTTTGTCCAACATTCAACATGGATGAAATCATAATCATTATAATAGGCTGATCTTCAGATGAAACAAGATTTGAATTCTACCTATAGCATAACATAGTAAAACTTCAAATAAATTATATATAAATAAAAAAATTAATAGTAATCGAACATATGATTTCAATGTCTTACCATGTAAGTTGCATCCTTGAGTTTTTTTCCTTGAAGCTTGTTAATAACATTGGAAACTATGTGTCTAAGTGGTGATGTTGTGACTTCTTGAAATCTCATAACTACTTTAATAAAAGCTTGACAATTATATCGTTCAATATCACATTCACTGGCTAGCAAATTGAAACCATGAAGAATATATGAAAAACCTAGGGAATATTCACTTTTAGGTATGAGTTTTGCAATGTCTTCACAATCACATTCTATTATTTGATATTGAATATTGTCAAGCCCATTCCAAATTAAATGATTAAGAGTAGGATCAAGTTCAACATTCATAAGATGCTTCTTTCTCATCATTTCCAACTTAATTTTTTCAATAAATATTTTGAAAGCATCTAGTACTTGATTTCCATCATTCTTTGACATATTTAATGACATAAAAATATATATATATGTATAAGCAATGAAATAAAAATAGTTTTCATATGCATAAAATGAATGTATAAATCAACATACCTTATTAAATGAAATAAAAAAATCTTTTAAGTGTTGTTGTAGAACTTGATTCTTGGTAGTGGCACATAACGTCATCCCAACTATCTTCATTCCACATTTTAACCATATTCTTGTATTTTCATATAAATCTTCTCACTGAATAAATAAAGTTAAAATTTTTAATTTAGTGACATGTATAGCAAATTATACCAACAACATTATGTTTTATTTAAAATAAAATTATAGTAAAAGAAAAAGTAGATATAATTCAAGAAAAGTAATTTTGAAATTTCGCGCACATTTCATCCATTGATAATTCATCTGACTTCACATGAGATAGTATTGATTTGACTAGTTTCTGATCCTTCACTCCTTGCATTGCTCTCCAAGGTGTTATAGTCATATTCTCCGGAAGTTGCTTCATTTTAGGACATTTATTACTATTGGTACAGATTATGGGTTTACGCTTTTTAACCTTTTGATTTTTTAGGGAAATATTCTCTCCAATTCTAAATGCTAACTAGAAAATGTTATCCATGCTTCTGAATATATTTGAATGCATTTTTCCATTTTTTTATTTCATTTTTTCATGAATTTGATAACTTGTTTCCATTAAACGTTCCTTCCAAAATGTTAGACTAACTTGTACCTTAACCCCACCACATTTTTAAATGAATTCATTATGAATAAATCTGACCCTTTAGACGAAATTCATTTTCATTTTCTGCTCATTATCTGCATCATGATCCCATGCTAATAACTTTGATTATGTTTTTGTTAAACCAACGTAAATGATGTATTTCGCTGTTTCAAAAGGATAGCTATTGGGATAATCGTCAATCAATTGTATTTTAGCCTCTACTGAATGGTTCCCTCCAATTACATAATATCTATAATCAAAAAAATGTGTCTTGTAAAATTCTTGTTTGTCGAGAACCTAACATGGATCAACAAGAACCACATAATCCACCACATGAGCATATGGATTTAACCTGAATTTTTTTTCTTCTGATTATGTACATGTAGGTGATGCGACTTTTTAATTTTATGTTAAGATTTTCCTTCATATGGCCTATACAATTGGCTAACATTAGGCTGAAATGTTTTACCACCAAAAATTAATTTATTCTTCCTCAATTAGATCGAATGACATTTTGTTTTGTTTTATTAATTCAATGCTCTAACTCAACACCTGGTCTTAAGATTTCTATTCTTCCTTGAGAGATTTCAGTTTGTTCTTCATTGTTTCTCATGACTTTTATAGTTTGACCAAGATTTGATTTTGTCTTCTTATCTATTAACATATTGGTTTTTTTTATAAAAAATCTCTTCATCATCGAGTAAAAGAGAGACATATTTCGAAATTTTTCTTTTTGGTGTCTGATTTGTTTTATGATTTTGCACAACAATTCTAATCTCCTCCTCACTAATTCTATCATAATTTTCAGTTTCAACTTCCACATCTTCAAAAAAAAAATGTTTAGGTTTACTAGACTGACCCACCTTAGTGACTCTTGGTTGATCTCCTCTTTGTACTATTGCAATGTCACGAGCTACTGATCTTTGCTTCATTCTCCTCCCCTGTTCTTTGTCTGTGTGAAAATTATTGATCATATTCATAACATATGGCTCCATCTAATAAATACCCTCAGACATGTTTGAAAGAGGCACAACAACATCTTATGAAACAAAATAAAACATGTCATTGATCAATAATTTATAAAAAAAAAATGAGCCTTACAATAATGCATAAAGAAAATATAAATAAGCATACTTACAATGTTTTTTGCAATGTTGCTTACGGTTTCTGCAGATGAATTTGCAGATGTTTCATTTGTGTCATACTTAAGCTTTGATAGATGATATCTAACCTTGTCATGTTTATTAGCCATTTTTGCAAGAACATAAATAGTGTTTTTATGCAACACCAACCATATGTCTCGTACTCTACCCATCACCTGATATGATTCACCTAATTCAAGCATACCAAAAATCAGGTAGATCTGTATATGATCCTCCATTTCATTGTCTTCAAGATACCATGAAAAATCAATTTTATTTCTTCCCTATGCCTTTTTCCATTCAGAAAAAATCTTTAATGAACTTGGTGGGCCACTTGCTTGACTTTTATTAGGTCTTTCAAATTTTTTTTCTTCAGCAATATGCATAGTGTGCCCAACAATATCGTTATTGCATCCAGTAGTATCCAAAGTGCCTCTAGCTGCAACTTTAGATTTGGTAATTGCTACCCTAGGTCCAGAAACATTCACACAAATATTTTTTGATGCCATTTTCGTGATAAAAAGAAACATATATATTAGTTAATGAGAAAAACATATCTTAATTAATCGATTATATATATATTTTAAAAATTTTCCAATATCAATTTAAAATTAATTGAAAATTAATGTCTATTAAATAAATAAAAAAAGACAAAATTTATTTGTAAAACTATATAAATTGAAAATAAACAAATAAAATTAACTATATAAATTTTCAAAATAAAACTATATATTTTTGAAATTATAAAATAATACAACTATTTTTTCATTTAAAAAAAAATATTTTAAATCACATATATATTGCTTTAACCAATTTTATATAAAAAAATTGTTTTTATTTTTATTTTAATGTAAAGTTGTTTTATCAAATAATTAAAAAAAAATAATTTGAAAAGGTTTTCTTTTTAAAATTTCCTAAAATAAAAAAACAATTTTAAGTTTAACAAATTTTAATATTTAGTTTTTTTTCTCTCTTTTTTTATCTTTTTTTTTTTTAATAAAAAAAAATTGTGTGAATTTTTTTAATATTATTATTTTTTAAATATAAAACTAATAAATTAAATTTTAAAATACAAAATATAATTCTAAAATCAAAATTTTTTATTTCAAATTTCAAATATAATTTTCAAAATTAAAATTGAAATTTTAAAATTTAAAATTCTATTTTAGAATTATAAAATTTAATTTTTAAATTTTTAAATATAAATTGGTTTTGAAATTATAAAATTTTATTTTATTATAAAATTGTTACTATAAATTTTTTTTTTTCTAAATTATAAATTTTATTTAATAATTTTAAAAGATAATTTTTTAAATTTTAATATTTTATTGTTTAAAAAAATTAAAATTAAACTTAATTTAATGGAGGGCCGGAAAAAAAAAAAAAACTTTTTTCATTTTTTTTAAATAAAATAAATATAATAAAATGAAATAACAATAATAAAATTTAATATATATATATTTTTATATTAAAATAACAAAAAAAATATTAAAAATTTCAAAATAAAATAATGTTTTTTTTCTTAAATTAAAAATTTAAAAGAAATTTTAATAATAAAATTAAAAAGTATAAAATTAAATTTTAAATTAAAGAAAAAAAAAACAATAACAAAAAAATTTAAAAATATGAAAATAATAAATATAATATAAATTTTTTAAGATAAATGAAAATTTAAAAAAAAGAAAAGAAAAGAAACAATTAAATAATAAAATTATAAAAATAAATTAAATTAAATTTTAAATTTTTCAAATTAAATTTATTTTATTAAAATTAAAAAAAAAAAATACTAAAATTATCTTCAAATTATATTTTTTTAAATTTTAAAATGTCTTTATAATAAAAAAAAACAAGTTTAATATAAACCAAAAGAAATATATATTTTCCTTTCAATAAAAAAACAAATATTTTAAAAAGTAAAATTTCATGTTTTAAAATAAAATAAAAAATATGTATTTTTTTAATTTTCTCAGTTGGACTTTTAGAAAAAATAAAAATAAAATAAACATAACTGATTTTTTGATGTGCACGGTCATTTTTTGGTTTTCTGTTTTGTGGTGGAACCCAGCAACCCTAAAAGATAAACAAATTCTAATTTTTTGTCTTAAAAACCCTAAAAGTTTTTTTTTGGCATTTTTTCGCTATAAAAATATTAAAAAATAGGGTTTTCCAACCGAGAAAACCATAAAAAATATAGTTTTGTGAGATAAAAACAATAAAAAAAAAATATATTCTCCCCAAATTCATCTTTAAATGGAAAAAATAGAAGGAAAACTAACCTTTGGAATGTGAAAAACTATCGTTCAATCTGTTACCAGGCCAATGCAACGCCTCCGCAAAATTGCTCCAACAAAACCCATAAGAGTTGATGTGATGTGAGGAATAGAAAAAATGATTAGTATTATATAACGAAGAGAGTGTGATTGGTTTATCGTTTTGTGAATGTGGGATTAAAATAAAAAATTCAAAACATTTACATGTAGTTAATATTATAGGTTTATATTAACTTTTATTCAATGTTGGAAAAACAAATAAAACATAAATTTTAAAAATTTATTATAATACGTAGTCAATGTTAAATCGTTTAGATAAGAATTTTATTTTAGTTTGGAAGGCATGCATGAAAGGAATATTTTGGGGATATTTTGAATAGAAACTAGGGTGGAATATTTCAAGAGAAAAAATTTATTAAAATGTTTTGAAATACATTTTGGACGAATATTTTGTATGGAAATGTTTCAAACGAAAACTCTGGAGGGAAATGTTTTAGAGAAACTTTTTGCGGGGGGGGTGCGGGGGGGATTTGGAGGGAAAACTTTGAGTGATACTTTCTGGGGGGTTATTATAGAGGGAAATTTTCACTGTTTAAGCTATGTATTGTAATTGGGAGAGAGTGTATTTTTATCATTCAACATCTTCTTGTCGAAATCCATGGGCTCTTCTAATAGTGAATTTTTTCATTCTGCAACATCAACATCTTCGTCATGCAACAAATCTATTCATATTGATGAATATAATAGGAGCTCGTCCACCATGAATAGAGAATGAAAAATTTTACTTTGTCATAATCCTGAGGATGATGAGAACCTAACTGATGAAGGGCAAAAAAAAGAAATTTCTATAAATTGAGAGTTAGTTATTCCACTTAGTCTTCATCCTAAGGATTATGAGAGCACCAGTGATGAAGGGCATGATGAAGAATTTAAAAAGTCAAAATTTTCACTTCCTCCTAATCCTAAGGATTATGAGGGCCTCACTGATGCAGGGGGCGATGAATAATTTCCAGAGTCAAAGTATCCACTTCGTCCTAATCCTAAGGATTATGTGAGCACCACTGATGAAGAGGGGAATGAAGAATTTTTGGAGTCAAAATATCCACTTCATCCTAATCCTAAGGATTATGTGAACACCACTGATGAACATGGGAATGAAGAATTTATAGAGTCAAAATATCCACACTGTCCTAATCCTAAGGATTATGTGAGCACCACTGGTGAAGAGGGTAATGAAGAATTTGTAGAGTCAAAATATCCACTTCTTCCTTATCCTAAGGATTATGTGAGAACCACTGAAGAAGAGGGGAATGAAGAATTTCCAAAGTCAAAATATACACTTCGTCCTAATCCTAAGGATTATGCAAGAACTACTAATGAATAGGGGAATAACAAATTTCAAGAGTAAAATTATCCACTTGGTCCTAATCCTAAAGATTATGTGAGCACCACTGACGAAGAGGGGAATGAAAAATTTCTAGAGTCAAAATGTCCACTTCGTCGTAATCCTAAGGATTATGCCAGCACCATTGATTAAGAGGGAAATGAGGAATTTGTAGAGTAAAAATATCCACATCATCCTGATCCTAAGGATTATGTGAGCACAACTCAGGAACGCAGGAATGAATTTCCAGAGTCAAAATTTCCACTTCATCGTAATCCTAAGTATTATAAGAGCACCACTGGTGAAGGGGGGGATGAGAAATTTACAATAAATAGAGGTCCAAGACATCCACTTATTCCTAATCCTAAGGATTATGAGAGCATAAGTGAGGAAGGGGAGGTTCAAGATGAAGAATTTATACTGAATACAGATTCAAATCTTCCACTTAGGCCTTATCCGAAGGATTATGAGAGCACCACTGAGGAACGGGAGGATGAAGAGTTTCTTGCAAATGATAATTTTAGAGGCACAATTCTAAATAATGCATTTTCTCTAAGTGATTGTTTCAAAAACACTCATGGTGATCAATAATTGAATTCTCCAAGGGAATAATTCAAAAGCATGGATCAAGATGGTGAGTAATTTCGTTTGAGTCAGGGTTAGAAAAGCACAGTTTAGTCTTGTGAATTTTTTTCTTCAACTGAGGATGGTAATGAATATTTTCCAAGCACTGATGCTTATTAATTTCTTAAATATTTTGAGAATGATGATAGTGGGGATAATATTCCTCCTAATGGTGATGAAAATACTTCTACATAGGATAATTGTATGATGAAGCCGTTGCAAGAAAATATTGTAACTAGGAGTAGGAGTAGACCTTTTCATATCAATCGAAAACGTTACAATTATACAAGGGAGAGGACAACATATCTCACAAAAGGTGGTTATGTTTTTCATTTTATTTCCAGTGAATGTTATTGAAGGGATTGCTTAAAACATATGGCTTTCAACTTTGATTTGGAGAAAAGGAAAATATATTTGTCAATGAATAAAAGCATGCAAAATTCATATTTAGTGGGTTGCATGAAATCTACACTACCAGGTTATGATTATCATATTGGGAATCTAATGCTCTGTAAAAATTCTTTCGAAATTTTGCATTCAATTGGTAATTTTCGTTTGTCAAGAATCCAATAGAGACTGGAAAAGGATCCCACATATTATTCAGAAGTACGTTATAGATGGGAGGTTGGGGCATTAGCAAATACTACTATGTTATGGATGAAATAATTATTTTTGAAGCATGGAGAGTGTCTGCCAAATAAAGACACAATACATATTTTAGATAATTTCTCCAGACGAGAAATCTATAGCTTATACAAAGATTATGCAGAAGTTTTTGAAGGAGTTGGTAATTTTATTACATATTCATATTTTACAAGGGTATGGAAGAAGAAATTAAAAAATGTTCGTATTCCTAAGAAGACAAGGATGGCGGTTTGCAGTACTGGTGCTTATCTTAAGTAAAAAGGTGATAAATGTCAAGGGGAAGAAGAAGGTATTCTTTTAATACATTATTTTTAAAAATTGGATAGTTATCAACTACAAAAATATATTTATTCATACATTTCTTTTATTTTGTGTATAGATTCCATTATCAAATAACTTCAAAAGCATCGCAATCAACAAAGAAGTGAAAGGAAAAAATTATATAAACATCGAAAAAAGTGTTATGATAATCCAAAGAAATATTTGATTTTGATAATTGATGTTATGGACCAAAAGAAAACACTTCTGCCATATTTTTTCTGCACGCCAAAAAAATTACAGGAGGAAAATTTCATTCAGTTTCACTTGGTTGGTTGTATGGTATTTAGCGAGAAGATGCTTCCAATGGTTTAATTCACAGCTCCAATATTAATAATGATGAAAATATGACCATAAATATAATCCATGGTGTGGTAACGCTATTCTCCCTGAAGTTCTGTATGTACAATTAGAGAACACAAGTTGTGAAAACAAAAACCAAGTTCGTTTTTGGTATCTGGACATGCTACTTGAATTGGGAATTTTTAAGAAGATAAAGGTTGGTTTCCTTCTTGTTGGCCATACTCATGACCATATTGATCAAATGTTCAGTCGCTTTTTAGTAACATTGAGGAGGAAAGGTGTTTGGAGCTTGCCATCATTAGTTGAATGTATTAAGAAATCCTACATTCAAGAGAATGTTTTTCATGTGCTTGAAGAAAATATTGACATGTGAACATTTATTTCAGGATCACATGGTGATGAGAAAGGCACTGAACAACTTAATGAAGTTAGCTTCCAGCATCATTTTTTTATAAAAAAAAATTGATGGGATGACACTTATACATGGAAAGAAGTATTCAACTGTTGCAGAATGGGGTCCATCATCATGTTTATCATTTTTGAAGTTCATTCTAGAGCATCCAATATTTTAGTCAAAGATATTGTTATTATAGTCAGCTACTGAACTCCATAATGCATGAAGGAATAAGAGAGACATAAATGATTTTGAATGTTTGGAGGGAATCAAAATATTTATTAGAGATAGATATGAGTAATTTTATGTTGCTGATCGAGTTTGGTGGGATTATTTTTTTCAATAATCAAAGTGAGTTGATTTCAAGATCCATAAATGAGGATATGTTTTTGAAGACTCAATTTTTTGGCCACAAAATATGCCAAATGAACATGAGAAAAGACATATTGTTGAAAAAAAATAGTCTCAAGCTATTATTAATTCTCTAGAGGTAGAGGAAAGAGAAACATATATTGGTTCTAGAAGATCACATGCACAATGTGAAGTTGTGGAAGACCTTTACATGGGTTATGTGCAGGATGTCAAGGAGGGTTGCATGATAGTAGTGTTAGCATATAAAGATCTGCTTGGCTATCCATTTTGGATTGCCAAGGTTATAAAAGTCATTAATGAAAATGAATATATTAAAACTGTTGAAGTACATTGGTATTCCACAATAACCCACCCATTCAAAGCCATGTACAAGCCAAATATACTAGTTGAAAAAAAATTGGCAAAAAGAGAAAAAGAAAGGGTATAAATATAAATCGCCACTGCACAAATGTCTTAAAATTGGAGGATTTTGACATACATGTGTATGAATTCTATTTGGAAAAGACCAAAAATATTTTGAAGAAATTTATACCAGAATAAATACTGTTGAGATGGGACTTTGCTAAATATAGTAGTAGATCTAGAAGATTTTTGAACTCCGAAATGGTGGGCATGCATGTTGACTGAGCTGGAGAACTAGCTGATGAAAGTGAAGAATATGGATCATCTTCATCTGCATCAAGTCATTCATTTGAAGATGTACGTTTTGATGGTGTGCCAGAACCTATGATTGATTTTTAATAACTATCTAAGATATTTTTATGTAATTGATGTTTGCATGGTAACTTGAAATAAATATTTTTACTTCCATATGATCCTTCATGAAGTTATGAGGCATT
This sequence comes from Pinus albicaulis, assembly GCA_034641835.2. Taxonomy (NCBI): domain Eukaryota; kingdom Viridiplantae; phylum Streptophyta; class Pinopsida; order Pinales; family Pinaceae; genus Pinus; species Pinus albicaulis. Next base: position 488,717,929 of record CM076574.1, read on the forward strand.
TCTATGTTTGTTGGATTATATTTTTTAATTATTAAGAATTAATCTTCTTAGAATAACCACAACGCAACAATGAATTTTTCTTTTCTTTTATGTTATATTCAATATACCAATGTTCATATTTTAATTAAAAGTAAAAAAAAAAAAAAACAAATTAATGTTGAATTTTTGTATTATGTAGTGATATTGGCATGATATTATTTATTGTTAACATTTGGTATAAGATACTTTGAAATTTTTTAAAAATTTTATGCCTCATTGAAAGGGTATACCTTTTTTTGATGGTTGATTTTTAGGTTTTGGTTGCAATTATATTTAAAGTTGTCTTGGCCTAATATTTGAAAGAGATTTATTTTTATCCTTTAAAATAAAAATTAGTCTTGGAATAGTCAATATTTCATTTACGTGTTCTTTTTTAAAAACTGTTTAAGTCATATAATTTCTCCATAATCTCATGGTTCAAGTATGTTTAAAACTTATGATTTTAACACTTGAGATTTAAAATTTTTATTTAAGGTTTTTATGCGGTGATATATTTTATGCTTAAGGTTATGGTTCAAAACAATTACAATTTTCAGGTATTTTAGAGTGAAGGTATTTTATCTTTAACAAGTGGATGAAAATTGTTGGAAATGATAAGGCCTTCAAGCATGGTATTTTTACCTTTAACATCATGTATCAAAATTTTTAGAATATTATGATTTTTCAATGTCCTAATATGTTCTATTTAATTCCATTATTAAGATGTGTCAAAATTGTGACACAATTTCTTTTTCTTATTCTAGCATCAACTCATTTTGTTTCGAAGGTATTTTTTCAATCCTTTTTTCAGGAAACAATTTCACTTTTAGCATAATTTAAAAAAAATGTTGAAATTTGACACTGAGAAAAAAATAAATGCATTGTGTAATACACACTTTTCATTTTTGGGGTGTTTTTTCGTGTTTTTGAGTATTTTTGGGCTAGAGTTCCCATTTTGAGGTAATAATTCATGTTTTATTGGTAACTATGTTATTTTTGAAGTAGTAATAAATAATAATAATAATTAATGTTTTCATGCCTTCAACACCAAAAAGTTTTTGTTGTCATGGTTGTGGGATCCAATGCTTGATGCCTTTTGGTTTTCACATTAGTTTATGTAAACCTCTAATTCTAATTCATGTTACAATGATATTGAAGTGATATTGCATATATTTCACCACACAATGTGAATTTACAAATTCTACTTTAAAATCGTGATTTTTTATAGTAAAATCTAAGATTCGGTTCTTCTTAATACTAGGCATATGCATCACATTGTAATTTTTTTAAACGTTACCATTAGATAATGTCATTTATATATCACCATACCCTTTAATTTTGTGTGAAAAATCATCCCTAAGATATATAATCACACAATTATTAGTTTCATGAAAGTTATCAATGTTGAAATATGTAACTAGGTTCACGATTCAAAATGACATATGTAATTATGATTCTATGTGTTAGATGTAATGGGAAAAATAAATTTATTATTTTTTATCTTGAGGTACGGATTTCACGCTCAAGTGAATTTATGCTTAGGCCAAATCTCCTAATGATATATTCTATTCCATTATCATGTATAAACAAGCCATTTTGGGCATGTTACATATTGTAAGAAAATTTATTTCAATCATTGTAGGAGTTAAAAATATCATCCAAGACCTCGTCATAGGTACACATCAAGTCTTCCTTCAAAAGAATGTATAGATTTATCTAGAATGAGATGTCGGCCTCAACATGATGACACATCTTCTCAAATGGATGGAAAATAATACTATGTTATCTAGATCTATATCTCCTTTTGAATTCTCACTTGATGTGTACGTATGACAAGGTCTTGGAGGGTACTTTTTACTCTTACAATGACTCGAATAATTTTTATTATATTATGTAACATGCCCGAAATGGGTCTTTCATACATGATAATGGCCTAGAAGCTCTCGATGGGAGCTTTGATCGAAGAATACATTTCCTTGAGCATGTAACCCATGCCAGAAGATCAATAGTAATAAATTTATTTTTCTCATTACATCAAACACATTAAATACTGATTACATATGTAATTATTAAGGCCAAAAAAAGTTACATATTTTAACACTCCCTCTTAACTAGGCAGGTATTCATAATTCATACAACATACTTGGACATTCTCAATATGAAGAATTATTAGAAGAAGAGTAGGATTGGCAACCCATCTGTATAGAATCATATCATCCAACATTGTCACATAGAAAGGCCTTGACTAACAAATATGTATCTCCAAAATATTAGAGTGCAATGATGGTGAGACTAATTATTTATAAACACTTTCGTCATTGTCTCTAAAGGAGCATATCCCACCCGAGTGTTCACAAGGTATGTCCTCCTAGGACTATTCTTATCTTGTATTCCTTGTCCTCAAATAATATCATTGATTTATGACTACTCTTATCTTGGATTCCCTACGACATCATCAAAGAGAATCAGATGTCAAATTCTTACCCAACCCTCCATTATTTCTTCCCAAGCGAAGAGAATAATGCTGTTTCTATCTCTCCCTCTAAACTAGGGAGGATATACCAATTCCTAGGAAGGAATTCACTCAATCTCCTTCTTAATCAATAAATTTCTTACAATTTTCTCCTTGGTCAAAAAATTTCTTTCAGCCTCCCTCTTAACTAGGGACTTGATTCTAGTGCCAAGACTTTCTTCATTGGTGTAGATAATGGGACCTTTAGATGCTTGTAGCGCTCCTCCTTTTGTTGTCATTAATTTTAATAAAATAGAGACTTCATATTTTGGGACTTCTTTGTACGTCATTTTCCATCCATCACTTTCCTTCTTGTGCCATGTTAGTCATGTCATCCTTCCTTTCATTGGAGAGTGATCCATTAGACCATATCTCGATTTTCCTCATACAACTACATTTTCCACTTCATCTATCCTTTGAGATCTTCCATACTTCCACATGAGTATTAATTTTATATGGAATCCACAAATTTTTTTAGTTATCCATGTCTCAACCCATCAAGATATTGTTAAAAAAAATGAACATCAAATTAAAGTTAACTTTTGTGATGGCCCCTCATCATGAAATCTTCTTATTACGATATCAATAGACTGCATACACATTGAAAATTCTTCAAGATATTCATTTTTCAAGGATATTATTTCTTTTCATACTTTTCCAAGGTCTTGATATCCTTCCCATGGAGATGTTATAGCCAAATAGTTTAGTCATTGGATGTTTATTGTCTTTTTCATATGACCATAGTTGCACCTTTCATGATATCTTATTTTCTCTATCCACATTTTCTTCCCCAGGAACTCATAGTGATAGCTCCTTAATCTTGTCAACCATATCATATATGAGTACATATTACGTTGATTTCATCTATTCAATATGTAAACCATTCCTTCAATGCATCTAATTAGAAGAGAACCATTTCTTTTGATCATAATCATGAGGTGGAGTATTTATCAAAGATATTTGCAATTATATGATGACATGAGCTAAATTATCAAATACATGCATACCTACCTCTTTTTTTCTTTTGGTCATCTAGAATTCCTTCAACAACGAGCCTTTCCTTGATTTAAATTATTTCAACAATGTCAAAATGCTACATTCTTTTATCATCATACCATCATTCTTTCAAAAAATGAATCCCATCCAATCTGAAATTTCTTAGCAAGAAATTTTCTTCTTTCAAGCGATGAATATTGTAATGAATATTTCAATAGAGGATCCAAATTTTCATCATATTGAAAATTATGCTTCCCAATGATGTATGAAGATATCCATACTAGATGACTCACTTCTACCCACCACTACTAGTTATACTTCTAGAGAGGTTATCGAGATCTACTTTCTTCTAATTTTAGCCCAAATTATATTTCAAACTTCTCATGATGATGTCTGAAGCTCTTGCTTAAATCATATGCTCCTATGATTCCATACCCTAAAATGATGCATCCTATCATGATTGTCATGATTCCTATAATGATGGACATATTTTATAAAAAGTGAAAAGAACTACATGGAGAATACTTATCTCAATAGTAACAGAGATATTTTACTTCCTCCTTGGATTTCTTATTTTTAGCTTCTTGCACTTATTTAGTGATCTTGGATTCTTCCCTTCTTCACTTATTTTTGACCTTATTGAGCTTGGGAAAATATCTCTTGTAGTGCCCATATCCTTGATATCCATAGAATCACATATGTGACATATTGATCTTCTATTTTTTCTGATGAACAAACTTTCCAAATTTCCCTTTTCTTATTTTCTTGAAAATAAATGTTTGAACCTGCTCATTTTATTGTACATCACTTTTTTCCTGCAATTTTTTTCTTCAATATTTCATAATGACCACAAATTATTTAATGGTATATCTTTCTTCTCAGCATAGGCCTTTGATACAAGGTTAGCTTGTTCATCATTTACTGCATTTAGAACAATGGAAATCATTTCTTTATAATATTTGAAATCTCCTATACCTTAAATTTGACTCCTTATTTTTATGCTTTTGTAAGACATATAGATATCCCTTTATCGTTTGATGCTTTCAACTGATATAGCTCAGATCTTAGTGATATGAATTTTCCTCTTGTCTCTTCAGAGAATATTTTTTCTAGATTACCATATATCCATTTTCATGTCTCAAACTCTACTACATATCAGATGAGAGAATCCTCGATGGATTATATACGAATAATTTTATCCCTTAGATCATTTTTCATATATTTAGATAGTGCTTTCTCTTCATATGGTTTGGTGACATTTCCATTGGCATGATCAATAACTTCATTTTTCTTGAGGAGTAAGTATATCCTCCTTTTCCATGCAAGGAAGTTCAATGAACCAACCAACTTGTTTTTCTCATTGGAAAATGAAGTTGTTTTAATATATTTAGAAATATAACTAAAAACACTTACTTTCCAAGTGAATATTTTTCTTGATGATGAAATCTTCAACTTGATGCATTTTTTAATGATAATGTATGATGACTACATTGTTGATGACAACAAAAAATTTATTCTTCTTCCCTTGTATGTCAAAACTTCAATATGCTTTAAATTCTTGATTTCATTTTAAGGTCTTACATTTGATGATTGAGGTGATTATTTAAGTTCCCAAGAATTTTTGTTAAGTGTGTAATTCTTCTTTAAGAAAATAAGGGTTTGTAGGTGTTGTGGAGGTAAATCCCCTCTGTAGACAGAGGCAATCCCTACTAGCCCAGAATGGGTCTAGCAACAATCATAGCACGCTATGGTGTAGGTCCGTAATTGCAATAAACCAACTTGCAAAGAAGGCTTACCTCGAATCCAACGCTGTTGTTTGTAGAGAAGGTAGTGCTCCCGTTCCTCTGCTACGACAGATCACAATCCTCACGCTCGTCGTGATCGAACACCTGCACACGCAAGATACACAACAAACACAAGCATAAAATCCAATATATACAATTATGCGTCAGTCAGAGAGGACACAACTCATGATCATAATGAACAAAACAAGTGGAACCATAACCAATAGTCGCCTATCATTAATTCATACAAAGGAAAATACAACCTGGCTATGACGCTAAATTCTCCTTTGACGGGTCGCCAGCAGAATACGTCTCAGTAAAGCTTGTCAAGGATGGGGACAAGCCTCTCTCTTCAATCATCAATCTCCTTGCTATTGATTTGACACTATGAGGACTATTAAAAAATTCTTTAGCCTATGAAGGCTCTTGGAGATTAGCTTGCAAAGGAAAATGGCAAGCTTATATAGATGGAGGAAGGGGAGTTGGGATCCCTACAATCATAGGATTGGCCCTATCCTCAAGGAAGCTTCCATGAGAGGTGGAAAACTACTTCCTCTACATGGAGATTCGGAGCCAACCTCCCAACTCAAATTAGAGACCAGCTTAGGAATTGGTTGGGGTCAATCTTCCACCATTTATTTTTAAAAAACACCCTTTATTAAGCCTGGTGCGGGTGCATCTCTGAGACAGAGTGCCAATTGGCACGCCCTCTTTGAAGGATTTTCCCCCTTGGCGCGAGGGCCGAACTGTGTACCCGCGCCAATGCAAAAAAGGCTATTTTTAGGGTTTTTCACAAGGAGTTGTCTTCAGGGAAATTAAAGTACATGTTCAGGGGAATGCCATGAAAGTGTTTTCAGATCATGTCACTGCTCACAGGTCACGGAATAAGCCCTCCAATGTGCAGGACACGGAATTGCAGGGATGGTGACAAATTGTTCTGTAACAGATGCCCCCTAAAGCATGAGGCCGGAAAGAGAGAGAGGGGTGAAATTATTTATGACAACGTGTCCAACTGAAAACACCGCCGTCGGAAACCTGCGTAGAAAAATACAACTTGTATCTCAGATACATGATATATATGTGGTATGGGCGCAGCCATCCATAAAAAAGTATACAAGAATCCAGATCCAAGGCATGGACGCAGCCATCCAGTAAGGATTGATAAATATACTCATGTATGGTCGCAGCCATCCAATCAGTGAGTCATGATAATCCACAAAATCGCAGCCTGGATTATAACAGATAGGAATCCAAGGTCTTGCACTCCATCTCGACCCGAACAAAGTATAATTCCAAGCATGCGAATATATGAGCTGAGGTCGAACATGCAAGAACATTGTCTGATTACTAGCCAATGATGAAAGTTGTTAATAGACGCGATAGGTACCACCAATAATGACAATGGTACTCAAGGTACTACAAGTACAATATATGGCATGTGAATCAGTGAGCTAGCATCGAACACCCGTAGAATCACTCGATCGGAGGCCAATGATGAGAACCTCACATCGAACGCGAAGAACCTGCCATTGAGGCATGCAGGCTCCAAGGTACCAGAAGCACTAGTACAAAATTGCTAATTTGTTACTAAAAAAATGACTAAAATTTGCATATAAACGACTATTTTTCGGTCGGTGACCAATAGTATCTAATTTACAGTATCTTATAACGCGACCAAATTTTGGTCGTTTTTAGCTTAGTCATTAATTGGTTATTTCAATTTGGTTATCTAGTTGTATATTTGGTCATTGATTTGGTCATTGATTTAGTCATTGATTTGATCACTAATTTAGTCATTCATTTGGTCTTTCATTTTGTCACTGATTTAGTCATTCATTTAGTCATTCATTTGGTCATTGATTTAGTCATTCATTTAGTTATTGATTTGGTCTTTGATTTGGTCATTAAATGTCACAATTAATGACCAAATATACAACAAAATATATTACTATATGATCACCCAAGAAAACCAATTAATGACCAAAGAACTATGACCAACATGTTGGTCGTGTTATAAGATACTGTAAATTAGCTACTAATAGTCATATATATGCAAATTTTAGTCATTGTTTGAAACCAATTAATGACCTAAGAAATGTGACTAAATTTTAGTCGTGTTATAAGATACTGTAAATTAGCTACTAATAGTCGTATATATGCAAAATTTAGTCATCATTTGTAGTCACAAATTTATCATTTGCAATAGCCATTTATTCATTATATAAACAACTAATTTAGTAGTTTATATTCATTTCATTAATAATCATTATAAATGACTAATTTAGTCGCATATTCATTTTATTTGTGTTCATTATTAATCAACATAAATTAATTTGTATGATTTAAAAAATGTCATACAATGTGCATGTTCATCTAATATGAAAACAAAAAGTCGCATATTTTAATTACAATACTAAACAACATCAAGTGCAACTATAAATAATTTCAACCACATAAATTATATTATATGAAATGTTAAAATATTACAATATGAGTTTTCAACTTTATATTAGTTGGACTACAATTTACACATGAAATGATGTTTCATCACTTCAAAACATTATCGTTGTGTTGTCAAGGCATTACAGGTGAATTCACCAACTCTGAAGACTTGATCATCAGTCTTTATATGTGTGTCTTATGTGAGATATTGGTTCTAAGGGTATCACCAAACCAGTTCTCCTCTCTTTTTGCATTTGTCGCTCCAATGTTATTTCTCTTCTCTTTTTTCAATTCATGCTTCTTACCATCAATACTGATTTCATTTTCTGAAAACAAAAGAAAATACAATGCACCGTAAGAAATGAAAGACAATGAACACTAGAATATAACATAAATTAGACTATAAATATTTTATACAACATATACCTTAACATCAACAATGTCAAAGCAATTTTCTTTCAACATCAATTTCTGCAAAATAAATGTCACGTTATTCTTTCCCATTTCTCAACATGTTACATACGATAAATTGAAAATCACATAAAACCAAGAGCAAACCCTTTTCTAACCAAAATAAACAAACAAACAATGCCTCTAATAAAACTTCATTATAATATTAGCAAATGAAAAGAGAGTTAGTGGACCATTTGTGTTGTTTGACTTTGCCTATTTTTTTTATAAAGTGCTCGAGCTTCAGGAACCAACAAATGTGAGCACGAGCTAAAAACTAACCAACCATTCACTTGTCAACATGAGAGATCACAAATAAACCACAAAATTGATCAGGCATTAAAATTGTGAGCAGACTACCTTGAAATTTTCTTCTTGAGAAATACCTCAAAATCCCCTTGTTTCTAATAAGCTTCATGGCTATGTACCTCCATCCTTGGTTTCCCTTGTTATATCTTGAATAAAGAATATCCCTTCAACAACCAATTTTGCGAGAATCCTACCAAGTAACTCAAGAGCCTCGTGCACATCAATAGTAGCATCCTCCAATGAAAATAGTACAATCTCCAACCTAGAAACATCAAAATTATATATAGTTATAATGTTGAAGAGTGTAACTAGGTAGGTATTCCTTGTAATGACTATGTAACTAGCATTTGCACCGAGAGGTGCAAAGTAACACCGGGGAGTGGGGAAAACAATAATTAAGTGAAATATATGGAAATTTTAGTTCCTATATATCTTTCAAAGAATGTAATAGGAGGTTAAAATTTAAAAGAAAGTTACACTAACATAAAGGAACACTACTATAATTGTCCCAGAATAATGGCATAGTAATGATGGTATCGAAGATCCTTCAATAGTCGCTCCAAGGAGATTGCTCTAGCTCTTCAAATGATTCAAATAACTATCGAAACTAAATATTCAAACCTGCTCTAAATCCATCATCAAAAGGTTTTCAATGTGCTAGAAAGGGGTATTTAAAGGTTTTTTAAAAAAAACTTTCAAATGCTCCTACAAGACTGTTTTAAAGTTGGTCCAAAACTACCTTCTAACAACTTTAAAAGATGTCATACAAACACCTTCAATAAACTGCTATACAAATACACTCTATGAAGTAATCCATATAGAGAACACACCAATAGCCCAGAAGAGGAAAATGAAAAGTTTATCTGCAGTTACATTTTACTCTAAAAAATATTCATATGAAAATCTGTTAACATCAAAATCTGTTAATGTCAATCCAAAATTTTGTAATTTTCAAGATCCTAAGTTCAGCACCAACTACCCAACAGCCTAGCAAACTTGACAAGAAGACCCTGACTATTCTTGTACGCTATAAGACAAGATGGTCAACAATGTCATGAGTTATAGCAAGCACCTACAATTGTTTCAGCATGTCTTATCTTTTTAACTGATCCATCATCTTGAATTTGTCTAGCATTCTCGCAATCGTCAAAATCAGCATTGTCAAGCTTTAAAAATATAGCATTCACTCCAATCTAGAAACAAAAATATGCATTCACAACTCAACTTACCCAGTATTCTGCTAGCCTCATTCTTAAGTTGTAAGTTGATGCCATACTCATGCAGTAAGCTCCCGCATCATGGACCACCATTCCTACCCACTGAAAGAGGATGGCCACTCAAAGTTAAGCTACAAGTGTATGCCTTCAAAGAAGCATCACAAAATAATTCTAGAAACAATTAAATATCATATTGGAAAATCAATTCCTTCTCATCATGCATGTATATTATGTGTGATAATTATTTTCCTGTAACTAACCACCATTTCTGGAGTTGGAAGTTTCCTGTCCTTTCCTAAAAAGTCTACAGACTCGCAGACAGGCCCAACAACATCAAAAGTTTGAATTTTTTCCTTTGGGGCAGGTGGAGAAATTAGCTCAATGTGTTGTGTATCAAGAAGAATATCAGTTAGAAACATCTCAAAATCTCAAAGTCATTTTATGATTCATATCACAACCCAATTTTAGTTGGGGAGGATGAACCCAATTCTACCAATCTTATCATATATCCCTCTATCAAAGCAACATTGTAATGGCCCCCGCTAAAATTATACAATAGCTAGAAAGCATCATTAGAAACATCCTTTGGAGAGATAAAAATGAAAATAAGTGGCATCTACTCCACTGGAAATGGGCTATTTTTCTTAAATAGGCATGAGAGACAAGAGATATGGTTTTTCTTAAAAACACTAGATAGGGAAACCTTTACATCCCTACCGTATCAACACTGACAAAGTTAGCAATCCCATTGTTCTATCATATTTATTTGTCAAGTTCGAAACATAAGGCAAGAGACTGGACACTATTATTATATGATAAGCTGAAACATAAACTGAAGTACAAGACTCGAGGATATTTATCCACAGTCCTACCAGATATCCCTCTATCAAAGCAACATTCTAATGGTCTCTGTTGTAATTATAGAATATCTAGAAAGAATCATTAGAAACATCCTTTGGAGTGATAAAAATGAAAACAAGTGGCATCTACTCCATTGGAAATAGTCAGATTTTATTAAATAAGCATGAGGACAAGAAATATAATGGAATATCTTTTTAGCAAGGGCCCGTTTACAAAAATCTATTGACACTATTGATGGAAACACCCATTGGAATAAATCAATTAGACGTATCTCAGGGAGGAAAATATAGAAGAGATAATCAATAAAATATGGATGCCTAAAGGTTGTACCACCATTTTGTATATTTATGGAAATTATAACTTCGTCATATGGACAAAGATGTTTCTAAAAGACTCGTTTTGCAAACATGCAATTTCTCCTCTGGGTAAAAAAAATAAAAAATAAAAGCTGAAAAAAGAGAAAAAACAAAAAAAAGGATAAAGATATAGGCAAAAACAATATGAAATTTCCATACAACCTTCACTAACCTTGTCTAATTTATAAACAATACATTTAACTAGTCATTGAAGTCAGGTTTCCTCTTTGATGCTTTACATCAAATTAACATCATCTAACCCCAAATAGGGTGATGAGGGAGGGAACACATAGTAGGACTGGATGGGCCTCTGTCACCTTGAGTAGTGGGCAAGGTAGATGTGCCCACCACACCACTTCATGAGAACATGTACACAGTTGGAACTTGGAAGTCCCTTCATTATCTCAGATGATGCTTTTACTCTCGACCAAACTACTCCCATGTGAGAAGCGATATTTGCAAGGCCTCAGTTCAGATTTGGGAAGCTTTGCAAAGAACATTTGTTTCATGATGGCAATTGTTATTCAAAATGGAAATTTCTATCTGATTATGCTGAATCCAGGGCATCCTCTGTCATTTCTTGCTACTTTATGGGTTTTCTGGTTTTGTTTATGGTGGTGCAAGGCTTTGTCGAGGTGTGGTTTGAGAGAGGGACCAAGCCATCTTGGGCTACCCTCCTCTTGGGATCAACTCCTTCTCGGGTATATTTTTTTTCCTCTCATCAAGTCCTTACTCCTCAGTTGGTCAAGGCACTTATATCTAAGGTGGATTCTATCTGTAGAAAGGCCACCCGAGGGCATACATAAAACCCGAAAGCTCATCAATTGCCATGTGACTTGACACTGTCTAGTAGCATTTGAGGGTGGGAAATTGGCAATGGAAATTTGAGTGGTATCGTAGCCTCATTGTTGAAAGCTCATCTATCAAGAGTAGTTGTACCAGTCCCATTCGCCAGACTTACCAAAGGTCTCTGGCGATGCAATGCTTGGATCATGCCACCTGGATGAGCATTACAACTAGACAGTTGCTGGGAAGGGTGCTCCTTGACAAAAATGACACTAAAAACAAAATTTTGACGATGATGAACAAAGTTATGGGAAAGAATTTGGCAAGGATCAAAATGGTCTTACTGGATGGCAAAGGCCCAACTCATCCAAACAGTCTAGGTGATCAAGCACCCATAGATGTGGAAGTTTCCACCTCCTAGTCTCTTCATGAAAATTTATGTTTTCTATCTTTACAATTATAGTAGGATTATATGTTGTTAGATTTTGTGGTTGTTAAGCCAAGGCACTGTAGTATTTTTTAGAACTCAGTATATTTTTGGAAAATGTATATTTTTTGGACAGCAGACCTCCTGTATTGAAAATGGCCTAGTTTACCTAGTGGCAGACCAGAGGCATACAGAAGGTTGAATCATAGGTAATCATCATCTGTTAATAAAAGGCCTTTAAATTACCTTCCCATCTCCCTCCCAAAAAAATATCATCTATAAAGTTCAGAAACTCAATTATTTTCCAACTAGAAAAATTAAATCAGAACTATGTTATTATCCAGCTAACATTAATTAGAAATCAAATTTTTAAAACTATATTATTATCCAAATAATTTTAGCAGAATTCAAATTTTATAAAATAAGTTAAAATCCCAAGTTTAATCAAACTTCAATTATACCCTGAAGATGAGCTTTGCAGTATGGTCAAAATATTGAGGAATAATATACTCCAACATAGCTCTCCTCTTGAATAAAATAGTGTCCAACTACCTAATATTTAAAGTCATTCTAGCTCTTTATATGGAAGACTTATATAATTCATTTCCATTTTAGTTATAGAAAATCCCAATAAATATAGATTTCATGTTTGTACATATGTAATAAACAGTTAGCACAATAGTATAGCTCAGTTTTCCCAACGCTTTCTACAGAAGGCATAATATCCAGGGAGGTTACAAGATCTATTCCCAAGTAGTTATGTCCAGTTACCAACTGGTATTTCAACTAGAAGTCAATTCCATTCCTCATACGGAAAAGATACAAGGAAAGGAGGGAGAAATGGGGATTCCATCATACTCTGACAAGGTACCAACTTCCTCACTTGGAACATCTAATATGTGGGCAAGTTATGGGAACATATTTCCCTAGGAAAAAATTAATATAAACAATTACTAATGTAGTTTCCTCCTTATAATGGCATAAATAATAATTGTGTTGAATTAATGTTTGTAAGGAGTTATCTTTGTAAAGTTCCAAATTTGATTTATGGACAAAATAAATTATAAACCTACCCCATCAACCAAATGAGTCTTGCAAAACGGAGAAAGAAACCATTCACAAAACTCACCTTTAGAATTTGATGGCCTCCACTATCACTGGTGCTGAAAAGTTGCAACATTTGTGTTTCTTTTTGCGAAGGAGAGTGAGTAAGTTCACTGCCTTTCTCAAAATTTAATAAATCACCCTCCCAGTCATGTAGTTGTCATAAAGAAACCTCTTAATATAATGAGACATTTTCCAAACAAAAGCTTGTTAAAAATGGTACATTGGATAATGATACCCTACATCATAACACTATATAGCTCATAGAGGGAAGACTTGTAGCTGTTCTCGAATGGCAAGCACAACCTTATGCAAACTGTCAAAACAACATGGTGCACTTCCCGACTTCACATCATTGTATGTCAAATCTGTGCTTCGAATAAGACACAGTATCTCTTTTGAAGATACCAAAACACTTAATACCTACAGATGAAAACATAACATTATATTAGAATACAAAAGACTTTAACAAATTATAAAACCTATTTTCTGGAAAATAAAAGAATAGAGGTAATAACACAAAGGACGCGTTAGAAAAAAGATGTCATTTCCAATACATATCTTAGTTAGAATGATACAATGAAATACGAATGGAAATTCAACTATGAATAATCATAGTCCACCCTTTTGAATCTCGTTTGATATACTTGTCAGAAAATACATTAACAAACAAAATTATACAGGTTCTATGAAGACCAATATAAACTGAGATCAATCTAATCCAAATACAAAAACCTATTGAAAATTAAGGTGACCATGAATATACAATGAAAATGCACAAATTTAAATTGGATTTCAAGTATTTTTTCTATCTGGATAAAAGAAACAAATTGGGAATAATAACCACCAACTATTATCATTATCAAAGTGAACCTATTAGAAGATCAAGCTAAAACAGTGAAATATTGAAATCCGGGAACATTTTCAATAAGAAAGCAAAAAAATTCATCAAACTTAGCAGGAAATACAAGGTTTCATGCAATACCACTACTACCCAACCATGATCCACCTAAGTAACACTGAGTTGCACTCACTTCTTATGTAACTTGAGAATGGATTGCGAAGTCCGACTATTGGCATATCAACATTATCCTGACAGTTATAGGGAATGAATTGAGAAAATTAGTTCTTCAATTTTCATTGAAGGCAATAGACTTACTACACAAGTTTAGGAATTTTTTTGGTAAGAAAAGCATTACGATTTTTTATAATATAAAGACAGCAAACATGTGAAAAATATTAAACTAACTATATCCTTGTTCCAATTTTCCATGATCTGTCCCAATTTGTGTCGGAACCCTTGACAGTGTATAAGAATATACCAAAAAAATATTTCTTGAAAATAGGTTTGGGTTGGGATCACAAGTTTTTCCATATCCATTCAACATCTCTGCCACTTATACAAAGTTAGTAAAGTACCTATCTGATGTAAAATGAAAAAATCAATCCTTATTTGCAAAATTCGTCCAAAACAGGAAGCATATAAATTGCACGCTGAACTATCAAATAGAAGTAACTTAAGTACGATGAATTCAGGCTGAATTTACCCATTGTCTCTCAAGCAAGACATTAGTCTCACTAACAACAATCATTTATGGAAATGACCCTCCACAAAAGACTATAAATAGATGGTGTGCTTAGCTATTTGATTGGAAATCTTGTCTACAACTGTTTAAACTACGATGAATTTGTCAACATAAAATGATAAGTTGGAAAGTATTTTTAAGACAAAGCATTTGAGATCCAAAACATAGACACTAATCTAAATGTCTCTAATTTAAACCAAAAACAATACTTTGCTTGTTGAATTAACAACCATATTAAGTTTCAATAACACGAGGTACTTTTCACATACAAAGCATTTGAGTGCAAAATAGAAGGATAGTTAACCTAATAAACAATTATATCAAGTTCAAGCCTACATTTACATGCATGAAGGTTGTTCATAACTTAATCTATCAGGAATGGATCATTTGTTGTTAATGTTGATTTTTTTGTTTATATAGCACTGACTGCATAGGAAAATTCAATATTTAAAAGGTAGCAATCTACATATTCCCTGCAATGTCATTATTTCCATGCAAGAGGAAGTTCCAATTAATTGATTTTCACAGTTCCACAAGTAAATTTCTCGTGTCCTAATTTTTGAGATACAAAGCCTAGGTGTAATAATCCTAATTGTGGATCCTACCTTAAAATAAGTCCCTTTAATCCACCATGGGATCTTGCTTTAAATAACCATGGGATCTTGCTTGAAGAGTAAATGTTTATTCATCTATTACTTGATACTATCAATAAGACATAATAGAATGAAGGAAAGAGAAATGCACCTTGTGAGTCATCTGAAGAACTGCCTTGGTATCGATGTGCACAAACTTGTGGAAAAATACAAGAAAGTGAACAACAAGAGAGCTGTAAAAAGGATAATTAGCAAGAAGATAGTTTTTCCACTGATCATTATATCCATAACAACTATCTTCCATGCTTATTTTTACTAATGATCCCACAGTGTCAGTGCCAGTCTTTTGCCCATTTCAGTAAGATAATTACAGGATTTCATATAAGAAAATATAAAAGAGATCCCATGCACATGAGAACAAAGAAAGAGAGTTGGAGGAAGGAAGAGCCATCCAGAAGAAAATAAAAGCAAATATGTTAGAGACCAGCATGTACAACAAACCATACAACTGGTACAACTGTCTTTTCTTCATGCACAAGCCATACATTAGATATGGACATACACCTTCAGGTATTAACATAGAGTGTATTTCTGGAGTGTGCTTCAGTTATTGAGAGGCATAAACAATGATTTTCAGCCCAAGAAAGGAAGAAATAGATTAGGTTGTACTACTGTAGTTGTACGTAGCAATTAGCTATTCAGGAAAGGAAGAAGTAGATCAGGTTGTATTGTTGTAATCGTAGCTTATTTTCATAGGGCATAAACAATTGTTTGAGGTGATTTTATTGACTGTAAAACTACTTGTTCAAAGCAGGTTGTAAAGCTCACCTTGTAAGCTTTGGTCAAAAGATTGAAAATTTGATTTGGAGGAGAAATCCATGGGTATGTATTTTATTTTTCCACATTTTTCAACTATTTGTGTGATCGGTAGGATGTTATGAAATTTATTTTTCTGCTGTTAATTAAATTTTGTTTGAGTTATTTAACACAATGACAACAATCACTTAGGCTTGAAAAGCTTACATGGTACCAAAGCGATCTCTCATAGTGATACTATAAAGGATTTACAACAGTAACTCAAATGCAAAAAACAAGGGCCAGCAATCAGAGGGTTTCAACAATATTTCTTAAATAATTTTCTTATTTGGAAGTTTGTGCATTAGATCTTAGAGATGGGCTTAGTTTTCCTCATATTTGAGAACAAACTAGATGATGCCTCAAATTTTTTGGCATGGCAAGTGAGGGTTATACTTTAGCAGAAGATACTAAAGGCTCCAAGAACACTGACCTATACTTATAAATTTAGGTAAGTAAGATACTTACAGGATTTCGATCTTATGGCCATGATAAAAAGAGTGCCTTGACAGTCATCCATTCACTAACAATTCTAAACCCTATAAACAAAAATACAATAAATGAGATTAAAAAAACCATAATAGAAAAGAACATTATGGTGATCCCTTCCTCATTACCTTTACCTAACATTTAATGATGAATCATGACTGTTGTCTTTACCAGCACAGTGAAGAAATAAATAACCATGGTCCGTGATGCACCATTTCCTAGAGAACATTTGGTGCACCTGATCCACAAAATCTCACAACCCTAATGCAAAAACAGTCTTGGGATGCAGGATTGACAACCTTAATGATAATCTATTAAACTAGAATCAAAGAAAATTTTATAAGCATAATGCACTTGTATCATTCTCTTGTTTAAGAGAGAATCCGGTTCAAGATCATTTTTCTCTTTTAGCAAGTGCTAGATAGATTTCCTAGAATCAAATATTTGAAAAGAAAAAAACAGAGAGAAGAAATAGATGAGGCCCCAAAGCTAGTAATACCACTGGGATTCTGTAGAAGTTTAAAACACAAACTTGCAAATTAAATATAGGTTCTATCAATGGTGTGAAAAAAAACCATCTCTACGAGGTCTTAGATTATATGAAATTCATCAAGATATAGAACTGATTCTCAAGGCAGAATGTGATTATGAAATTCACCTCTTTTCTTCCCCTTGAGCTTGCAACCAGTCGGCACTGTCCTGGTTCCTATGAAATGAACACAAAGTGGATAAAACAATGGTCTAAGAAAACATGGATATTGTACTATGAAGTAAAGAATATGGTATAATAGCAGTTCTTTGTCAATGGAATGTACAGTTCATCAACAATTTTTTTGTACATAGAAGGCCTCTCTGTACCATTATCTCCTGCAGTATATTTTTCCTCAATTGTATCCAACTTCGAGTAATCATGGTTTACGAACAAATTATAGATAAAGGAAAAGAAATAAGAGAATATCTAAGAACAAAGAACATGGGAATGCATGCTGCAAAACACTATTTTCTGAATTATGTAATTTCCCAAAAATGCCACCAAATATAGGCAGCTCGTTCCACTACAGTATGTCAGCTTGTTCCACCAGAGTATGTCAATTTAGATTTATTTAAACCATAATATAATAATGTAAATATTTGAGCGTTTAGAACTTTTTAGTCATTATGATGCATTATTTATATTATATTATATTCACTACAGGTCAAGTAGAAAGTGAGGTTTTCAAAATCCAACTCTTCATCGGAACAACTGTTATGACAATGTTTGTTTAAAAGTCATGCCTAGCACACGTGAATTGTTCGAAAAGATACCAGTGAACATTAGATAAATGTAACCAGATTCCACCTTCCAAAAGAGTTGAGAACAATTCCATCAATAACAACTTGATTTTAAAATCAAAGTCTCTAACTCAATCTTGCGTTCCTTTTAAGCCCACCTCAGTTTGATTTTACCTTTTAGCATGGATCCATCCCACCCTTAGATCAAAAAGCTCAAGGTGGACTTAAGAGATTTAACACTAAGATGAATATATGCTAGTTTTAATCTTACCAGACCAACTTCTATGCGTGTGGGTGGTAGGGAAGGGGTTTGCTCTGGCTCCCAGAAGAACAGAAATATACTTATTAAGGATGTCATCAGATAGGCAAAGGAGATCAATTATTCTTTTCAGAAAATCTCCTCCTCACATATTTTCAGAGAACATAATAGGAAGGTCGATGCTGCTACAAAATGTTGAGAAATGTAGTTCAAGCATAAACTTCTTGCACACGTTTCAGGTTTCAATGTGAATGTCTGCATTTATTTAATGAGCACCTTGGAAAGGTGATGACTAATTCTATTTTGTAATATTTACATAAAAATTAAAAATTAAAGTATTGTTTTTTTTTTTTAAGTCAATGTAATCCTAGAATTTGGGATATTAGTTATCCTCTCTAAAAACATAAATAAGATCATATAAGAGAGATCTCATGCACATGAGAAGAAAGCAAGAGAGTTGGAGGAAGGAAGAGTGCATCCAGAAGAAAATAAAATCAAATATGTTAAAGAGTCCAGCAAGTACAACAAACCATACAACTGGGACCACTGTTTTTTCTTCATGCACATGCCATACATCAAATCTGGACATACACCTTCAGGTCTTAACATAGAGTGTATTTATGGAGTGTGCTTCAGTTATTGAGAGGTAGAAAGAGTGATTTTATGCCCAAGAAAGGAATAAATAGATTAGGTTGTACTATTGTAGTTGTACGTAGTGATTAGCTATTCAGGAAAGGCATAAATAGATCAGGTTGTATTGTCATAACTGTAGCTTATTTTCACAGGGAATAAACTATTGTTTGAGGTGATTTTATTGACTGTACAACTACTTGTTTAAAGCAGGTTGTAGAGGTCACCTTGTAAGTTTTGATCAAAAGATTGAAAAATTGATTTGAAGGAGAAATCCATGTGTCTGTATTTTATTTTTCCATTGTTCATTTTTCAACTATTTATGTGATCGGTGCAATGTTATGAAATTTATTTTTCTGCTGTTAATGAAATTTTGTTTGGGTTATTTAACACAAGGACAACAATCACTTAGACTTGAAAATCTTACATGGTACCAAAGCTATCTCTCATAGTGATACTATAAAGGATTTACAACAGTAATTCAAATGCAAAAAAGAAGGGCCATCAATTAGAGGGTTTCAACAATCTTTCTTAAATAATTTTCTTATTTGGAAGTTTGTGCATTATATCTTAGATATGGGCTTATTTTACCTCATATTTGAGGAGAAACTAGATGGTACCTCAATTTTTTTGTCATGGAAAGTGAGGGTTATACTTTAGCATAAAATAATTAATCAAGCTCCCTGAAAGTGGAAACAATGGTTGATCCCTATCCTGAGCATCTTATTCTCTGCCTCAAATAATGATCCTCTTCGAGAGCATGCATTATTTTTCCTTTTGCACCAATATTCCAAGGCTATAAATAATCCAAGCATAGATCAATAATAGGTGTAGCATTCTTCAAACAAGCACCTACTGGCCAATAACTGAAAGCTCGTAATATAAACATGTACAAAGGCCTCTGTAGCAGAAGGGACCCTGTAGCAGGCACAAACAAAGTGCTCGGTGGCAAAGAAAATGACCAGAATCTCAAGGTATCCATTTGTAATGCAGTTCCCCATCCAGAATTCGACTCTTCTTGAGGACAACACAAAGTACTTTTTACATAATTGACCAATATTTTCACAACCTCCATGATTTCTACATTGGGGAGAGTATACCTCTGATATCGATTTTTAACAGGTAACAAGATACCAAAAGACTAGAAACCCCATGAAGACAAGGGCGAAAATCGTCATTCACCAACCAAAATTGTACAAAGGTATGAAAAATAAACTCTGCGCGAGGAAATATCGATGGATTCTCCTCGAAAAAAAAGGTGTGCAGACACACTAGGAGCGCAAAGATTAGATATAGGAACAAATTTGTATAGATACAAATTCAGAAGATGAAAATAAGGGTTAGAATTGAACTTTACAGGCCTTCTATTTTCATGGCTACCACGCAAACGATGTAGAGAAGACACCCATTTCTCGAAACGAGACCGGGAACGTTTCTTAAAGCCCCATTTCATTTCATTTGAATCTGAATGATGCATAATATAATTATCTTTGCATACATCATAATAAGCAAACCAAAACATAAAATACTCAAATGCATTCAACTGCACCTGAAATCCTCCCCCATGGACATCCTCCATTAATCAACCTTTAAATAAAGCAGGGCAGACTTCAGATAAGATATACAAACCCCTCTTTGACTGAAGCATGGGACGAATCCACGCCTGAAGGTGCTTGTATGGAAACACATAGTGAACCACAATCACCTCATCTGCAGCAAAGATTGACGAAAACAAAGATCCAGACGGCGAAATAAGATTTATGATAGCATTCGCGGAATGCTCGGAGGTCTGTGCGATCCATCCGCCAATGCTGGACGGCTGTAAGGCCTCCTCGAAGCCGAAGATCTTGCAGAGCAGAATGGGGAAGCATTTTATGTAAAAATGCTTGGTCTGATCCCAGATGTGCCTGTCAGTGAAGGATTCGATGGCCCCATATCAGACGAAGATGAGGAAGACACATCCATTTCACTTCCAAAGAGAAATCTATCGAAGATGAAGAAGACACAGCCATTGCACTTCAATTTTACAGTCTCGCTACTGATCCGTTCGGAGGCTTAAATATCGAGATAAACCCTTCAAACTTTGTGAGCCAGAGAAAAACTAAACCTTACACTACATCGTATCGCAGCACTCTCTGATCTAGTATTCCTCTTTATTTCAAAATATTTGCACGGCCTTAAGTAGCTTTTCAACTTTTTCCATTTCCCATGTTACAGTAGGGTAGGGTAATGTAGGTTCGGGAAATTTTGGTGTTTTTGAGGAGCGTTTTTGTTTTGTGGGAACAGAACCACCATTTTTGTGACCATCCCAAGGGAAAGTGACGCAGTAAACTTCAAGTGTACATCAATTAGAACTAGTTTCCACTGCAGGCTCCAACGTATGACCATCAAAAGCATGCATTGTTGTTAACAATGAGAGTAGCAATAGGTCGTTCTATGATCTGCTTGCTGGGTCTTTTTAAGGAATAAAAACAAATGAGCACAGAACAGAGTGCACATCTAATGGTTGTTGGGCGAGTCCCTGTCATATGATGCACATTCAGGGCAGGGAAGGTAGATAATCTACCCTTTAATTCGATTGATTCTTCATATAAAATTCATCACTCTTTATACAACCTATCAGATCTGAAGAAAATTACACACAAAATCCTTCTCTGGTCGTCCAGGTTCGAGTAGTACATACCTGAGTAACTTCGACAGAGGTAACCCATATGAAAACCACAATGCCAATCAGCACCCGCCCTGCTCTGTATTGCCGTTATTGCCAATCCTCTAGCCGTGCTCTGTATTCCCATTATTGCCAATCCATTATTAAGAGGAGGCATTTCTGCTTGTTGGTCTTGATGGTGATATTCTAAAGAACCCACGCAATGGGATTTACTTTCACTTTAAATTTTAAGTTGAATCATCAATCCCTGTGAAAGCAGATCTTTCAGCACCAGTGCTTAAAGAACTAAGTTAACATCCAGACAGATACATACTTGTAACATTAAGCACCAGGCGTACCAGCTCTCAAAGCACTAGATGTAGCAACTCTCATCCTGCGGCTCTTCTGCTTAGGCTCTCCTGCTTGCGTTGCTCTCCCTTTTCTGGATAAGAACAGATATCTCCTTGCTTCTTGATTTTTCTTTGCGTAGATTACACAGATTGATGATCGGTACTGAACGAGCTTCTCGTTCAACTGGTTCAATGGCTAAAACTGTAGATTTTTCTTGGAAAACTAGGTCGGCTATGAGTAAACAAATTAAAGGTAAATAAATCGATCTGTAACTGGAATGGATGCAATAACTCTTTAAGAATACTCTTTTTTGAATCAGGATGGAATACAAGATCAGAACTACTCGCTTACATTAGCCAACAACAAATTTCCCTCCCTTTCTGAGAGCTGTATTTAAAACTCTGCATACTAAATAATAACTACTCCGACCCACAAGGCTCCTCCAACCAAGTAATTGATAATTTTCAATTAATAGAAAGCAATGGCTTTCCCAAATCTCCAACCAAACAACTAAAGATCGAAACACCAGTGCTCCCACAATCATCCGCTTTGATTATTTGCCAGTTGTGATAGTAATACTCTGAACACACCAAATCGGATATTCCCGCGTATGGCCAAACTAAAATTCTGAAGTTGGTGCAAATGCCCGCGAATGTCATATATTATAAACTAATTATATATTATAAATTATTATATATAATGTAATAAATTGACATGAAACTATTATATAATATAAATTATACATTGCCAATGCATCAAACAATTATATATTATAAACTAATTATATATTATAAATTATTACATATAGTGTAATAAATTGACATGAAACTATTATATATTATAAATTATTATATATAGTGTAATAAATTGACATGAAACTATTATATATTATAAACTATTATATAGTGTAATAAATTATAATAGTGTAATAAATTGGCATGAAACTATTATATGTTATAAACTAATTATATATTATAAATTATTATATATAGTGTAATAAATTAATGGTACAATGGTATGAGGAGAAGGATTAACATAAAATATAAATTATATACAGTGTAATAAATCAATAATATAATAATATAATGGTATGAAAAGAAGGATTAGTATAAAATTATTATATTTTATAAATTATTATATAGTTTGAGATGGTTTAATGGTTAAGAGTGTGTGTTTTTTTTCAAAAGGTCATGTGTTTAAAATCAGAGGGGGTAAAGTATGTATGTCTTCGTAGACTTAGTAGTCAAATCGTTGCCCAAACGTGGGTCCCTTGTTCCAAAAACAAGGGGTCTCATACACCAATTTCGAGTCAATATTTATATCAATTTACCATGTATAAATCAACATACTTTGAATTCAAATTAATGAAATCATTCTCAATGAATCTAGTGCAATAATCAACCACAGTATGTAACAATGCCACAAAAAACCCATAACAAATAGTGTGTCCACAATTAAAAATTACTAACATAAATGACTAATTCATATACTTGTTGTACTTGTTATTTGGTCATATTTTTCTTCTTGGACTATAATAGTCATTTACATTAATCATTATTAATTTTGTTATTTATTATCTAGTCATATATTTTAATCCTAGAATAAATTAGTCATTTAAGTTAGTCGTTTTTAGTTTTGTCACTTATTATCTAGTCGTATATTTTATTCCTAGACTAAATTAGTCATTTAAGTTAGTCATTTTTAATTTAGTCACTTATTATCTAGTCGTATATTTTATTCCTAGACTAAATTAGTAATTTAAGTTAGTCATTTTTAGTTCGATCACTTAAAATTACTCAAATTTAGTAGTATTTCAATTGAAATAATTGCGGTGACTAACATTTTTAGTCAGCTAGTCACTAATTTCATCATTTTTTACTAGTGAAGGGAGTCTCTAGATCAGCTTCATGGATAATGAGCTGAAGTCGAAAGGAAGTGACTTTGATTGAAGGTGGGCCATAGTTTTTCCCACATCATTGATGCAAGAGAGAGGAACATAATGTCTTTGTGAATCAAGATCAGATGAGAATTAGAGGAAGGTTGATACTTGCAGAGGTCAAATTCTCTTGAACATATAGGTGGCATGACAGTGGATTTGGTAGTATTTGACATCAAAATATTAGAGGTCACGATGACAAGACAAAGAACAGATGAGAGGTCAAAAGGGATCACCCAAACCCATGGAGGCAAGTGAAAAATGAGATGAGATGTCCCCAACCCGACACGAATGCAGAAAAGTGCCATTTTCAAGAGCGACATACCGCCGACACGACAATGACACTGGTTCCATTTTTCCCACCATTTCTGGCGAGTACCTCTTTATTTTTATACAGGCTTGAAGAGGATACCATATGCTTGTTATATAAATCCAACCTAGTACATTTAACAAGCCCTAGGAAGGAGGAACTCGAATATCACCATTATGACTGAATCTAATGTCATCAGGGTTTAAAGAGTCTGACAAAGGAAGAACTCGACGTCTTTTCATGTTTAGAGAGTTTGAAAAGACAGCAGAAAAGTAAACTCCAAGGGTCCCTTTTCGTAAATAGTTCCTCAGACCCAAAAAGGTAGAAAACAATATCTGAGAAAACCTCCTAGTTGCGATAGGCTAGGGCATTCATTTTTCATAAATAATCTATCCTACCCCGAAAAAGGGGTAAACGTATATTGGGTAGATGTCGTTTCGTGTCCACCTTAACGAGATCGAAAATGACAAGGGACTCGGCAATCTTTTCATGTTTAGAGAGTCAGAAAAGAGCTGAAATATGACTCCAAAATGACTTTTTTGTGATTTTACCGAGTCCGAAAAAGTATAAAATACAACTTGTATCACTGTCCAAGTCGCGTAAAAAACCTGTCGTTGTGCACAGAAGCAAGTGTAAAATCCATTTTCGACAAAATATATTAAAATATTGGGAAAAATGACACTTAAAACCTAATTTTGACTTAAAAAGTTATAAATAGGCTTCAAATGGTAAAACAAATTTACTTTTACTTTTTACCTTACTTGGAGAGCAATAGTGGTCTGTTGGCATGCAAAATTACAGTGGTGATTGCGACTGATCTGGGACGTCATTCTGCTCCTCGTTTGTTCCAGGTAAAAGACGTTCCCTTAAGCTCCATTTTTAATCCATTTTTATGAGTTTTCATTGCAGAGTCGATCTCTAGAGGAGACAATTTAAAATTTTAGGGCTCCACCATTGGCGCGGGTATCGGGCACGGACCCACGCCAATGGATTTTTCCTCACAAAGGGGTTGCGCCAATGGTGCGACATAATTTTCCGCTTTAAATTACCAAATATTGAGGCATCCATATGGATTTTTAAGCATGAAAAAGATCTGACAAGGGTTTTTTTATCATGTTGATGCAGGTAACCAAGCACAATGGTTACTGAATGGAAGGAGAGGTAACATGGGGAGGAAGATGAAAATGGCTATGGAGAATGAAGCCTGTATGAATGCACTGAAGAAATGTGGACTCAAAAAATTCTTTCTTACTCCATGTTTACGAGCTCAACCTGAGCTGCTACAATACTTGGTCAGTATATGGGACAAAAATGAAGAATTTTAAACTTCAGGACCAACTGTTGGAACTTGAGGTTTCTGACATATATTTCATCACTAAGTTGTCGCGTAGAGGTCCAGTACCCATTTTGACAGGCAACACACCTTCCGGGGAGAAGATGGAACAAGTAATGGCGAGGGTGTGCCCAGGGGCACGAACCGGATCAGGAAGCGGGAAGGTGGATATCCACATTGTCCGTGAAATAGCACTCAAAGTAGTGCTACACACCATTACACGGGCTGCAGGATCGTAGACACCGCATGAAGCGACCAAAGCCCAACTCATACTAGCCTCTGAGTGTAGGAACCCCACATTGTTCGATTGGGCTACTGCAGCGATGGTCAATATCAAGAGGCAACTGACAAGATGCAAGCAAGTCAAACTAAAGAAGTTTGGCTACGGTTCCATTTTGGTGTCGTTCATCCTGAAACGACTACCCATTTTCCAGGGCCAAGGGGCCATAGTTGCTAAGCCGGTACCAAGGGAGCCGAGGATGGCTCGCTGGGCAACACTTATGCCCAGGTCAGGAGGAGGCCAACATATGTCTTGGAGGCCCGATTTTTTTGTGTGGTTGAGGCGACAGTTGATCATGGTCAAAGATTGGCCCTATGCTGGGACCGATTTCACCAGAGATCCCGATCTTCCACTCCCGGAGGGGGAGGATTGGGATGAGGAGTTGGGTACGATACTCTCTTTTTTATTTTTGTGTATTTATGATTTTTTGGTAATACATGTTCATTCTAATAACATTTGTTATGTGTATGTAGATGTCGGCCCAAAGAGGCCCATGGGCATGTCGCCCATTGCGTGGAGAACCCATGTCGAACATGACCCTCAGGCTCAGGGTGGCGAAGGAGGTGAACTGATTCAGAACCTGGAGGGCATTGCCCGGGGGATCCTGGACTATGCACGGCTAGCAGATGTTCTGCTAGCATACTAGCGACACACTATGGGGGCGCCTAGTCGCCTCCACTGACTACTGAGACGCTTAGTGCGTGCGGTGGCTTGTTACCACGAGCACCATGCAGATTAGACATCTAGGGCTTTTCCTGCATATTTTTGAGAGACATGTCATCTCTGGCTGTATTAAGATGAACATGTATATTTTTTGATTTTATGTGATGCACACTATGTAAACATTTCGACACACACATATATATATACCTATTTCTGGATGGATCTCTTTACATGTGATGATGTTTTGTTTTATAAATTACGCAAATGTCTATCTAAAACCATATTCGCTACTGCATCTGATAATGTATTCATATGCCTGGGTATGTGTTGATACGTAATATAATCAAAATTCCTTTCTAGTAAATGAATACGCAGATAAAAATGTAAAAAGGATGGGTTTCTTACTGAATAATGACCATTAAGCTGTAATACTACAAGTTTTGAGTCCAGATACACAAGTAATTCATGAATGCCGAGGTCCACAACATCGGTTAATAATTCCAATAGGACACTATATTCTGTGATATTAATTGTAGCAGGACCCAGACACACACCTTGCAGGTCAACCAACTCACCAGCAGGATCATAGATTACCCATGCTGCCGAGGACAGATTCTTGGTACTGCGGGAGGCACCATCCACGAAACCCACAAACGGAGTAATAGAAATCTGCACAATCAGGAAGACCTGATCAGCAAAAGGATTCTTACATCGCACACCACACCACACATGCGCACAAATGAATATACACACCTATGTACACACACACCACACAAAAAATAACTTCAAGCGTAGTATTTTTTAAGGTACAACCCATTTCTAGGCTGCGCCAATGGAACTCCTTCATAATCAATGAGCTCAGAAGCCCCATTTTTCAATACTCGTTTAACTATGTAGGTCCCATGCCACATGGGTTGGAAATTTCCTACTCCAAGTTTATCGTGCGCTTGGTCGTATAGGAGGACAAGATCCCCTTCGACAAAGGAACGTGGAGAGACTGACTGATCAAAGTGAGCTTTGACCCACTTCTTTTGTGCTTCAATGACTAAAGCATCCAAGCAGCGGGTTTGATCCAGCCGTTCCAAATACAAGAGACGCTCTTCTTCAGGAGAAGTATTGGGAAAAAGTTCCACAGCCAACTTTAAGGAAGGAATTTCGCACTCAACTGGAAGAGTTTCTTCCAGACCATACACCAATTGGAATGGTGTGAATCCAGTACATTCTTTGCTGACGTCTGGTAGGCCCATAGAGCTGAGAAAAATTAGAGGTGCCAATTGGACTT
This sequence comes from Pinus albicaulis, assembly GCA_034641835.2. Taxonomy (NCBI): domain Eukaryota; kingdom Viridiplantae; phylum Streptophyta; class Pinopsida; order Pinales; family Pinaceae; genus Pinus; species Pinus albicaulis. The sequence continues at coordinate 488,745,677 of CM076574.1, forward strand.
ATGAATACCAACTGTTCATTGAAGCATTGTGACCAAAACTTTGTTCACAGCCTCAACATGGCCATTTTCCTGGGGGTAATATGGTGTTGAGCTATCATGCCGTAAGCCCAATCTTGATGTCAGCTCGGCCATCATGTAATCTCAAAAATGGGTGCCATGATCGGTAACAATGGCCTGAGGGACCCCAAAATGTTGATAATGTGGTTGAAAATAAACTGGGTAGCTGTCTTACCATCGGCGGCTAGTGTAGGCATCGCTTCGGCCCACTTAGTAAAGTAGTCGATAGCGACGATTATATATGCATGCCCCCCAGCCGAATGAGGGTTACACGTCATAAAATCTACGCCCCATTTTGCAAAAAGGACAACGGTAATAAAAGGGTGCAGAGGGAGGGGTGGCGCGCGCATATTGCGCTGAAAAACCTGGCACACATGACATTTGCGGACTGCGGCAATACAGTCTTTGAAGATTGACGGCCAGAAGTAACTCGCACACATAATTTTCTGGGCGGTGGCATATCCAGACATGTGACCACCACAGGCACCACTATGACAGTCGTTCAAGACTCTTTCGGCCTCTTCTAGTTTCAAGCACCTTCGGAGCACCGAATATACAACAACCGAGTATAATGTATCTCCTACAATGCGGTAGGGTTGAGACTGATGCCGGATCCGACGTCAGTCATCTTTGGTCAAGTTAGAGCGGAACATTGACGTTTGAAGATACACAATAATATCGCCATACCATGGGTCACGGGGCTGATAAGGAAGAGGGTTTCGTCTGGGATATTTTTTTCAGAGTGAGACGGGGTGGAGTCTGTCTAAAGGGAGCAAATGAGATCCGCGAAAACCAGTGATTTGGTCGACTTAGCAGTAGTAAACTCTAGGCCGAAATCCTGAAGGATAACGATCCATTTGGAGTATTTTCCCCCATTAATTTTCAAGATAGAATATACGGCATGGGGTTGTAATCTGAAACCATGGTTATGGTACGCAGCAGGATGTAGTGGCAGAAACGTTGCACAGCTTGCACTATGGCCAATGCCAACTTCTAGACATGAGCGTAATGTGTCTCTATGTCAAGAAGGTTCCGTGATATATAATAGACAACATTTTCATTTCCATCATCGTCATCGTGCACCAGAACCATAGCTATAGTGCTAAACGCAACAGCCAAATATAATGTGAAATCACGGTGATAGTTTGGAGGACGAAGCAATGGAGCATTAACAAGTAACGTCTTTAGCTTCTTGAAGGATCGTTGAGAAATCCTGTCCCAACGAAAGGGAACTTTCTACTTTAAATGACACGTGAAACCTTTGGCAACTTCCGCGCAGTTCGGGATGAAGCGTCGAAGGAAATTAGCTTTTCCCTGTAGACTCTGTAATTGATATAATGAGGAGGGTGATGGGAGATTGACAATAGCCTCGAATTTTAGAGGGTCAAGGTGAATTCCATCCTTGGAGACTACGAAACCCAAAAGACGGCCAAAATCCACGCAAAAGATGCATTTATGAGGGTTAAGCCGGATATTATAGCGTTGAAAATGAAGGAAAATCTGGCAGAGGTGTTCGGGATGGTCCTCCCGCTGAGCTGAGTGAGCTGGCAGATCGTCCAGATAAGGCTGAACGATATGGTGTATGTCGTGGAATGCGTAAGACATAGCACGCTAGAAAGTAGCTCCAACGTTCTTCAAGCCGAACGGGAGCTTTTTATAGGCAAAGGTACCGCACGGACAGATGAATGCAGTCTTGTGTTGATCGGCAGGTAAAATATTTATCTGATTATACCCGAAAAAGCTGTCCATCAGGGAATAAATCTCACTCCCAGCACATTCGTTAATGATTTGATCTATGAAGGGAGTAGGATAGTTGTCCTTAGGACAGGCGCGATTAATATCATGGTAATCAACGCAGACCCTTATAGTACCCTATTTTTTATCTACAGGGACAATATTTGAGACCCATTCTATGAGGGGAATCGGGTAAATGAAGCCCGCGTTTAGAAGTTTTTCAACTTTTGCTTTAATGGCAGCGGCTTTGCGAGGATGCACTGGGCGTAAGCGTTGGCGCACAGGTTTCGCACCGGGATAGGTAGGAATCTGATGCACTACTATGATGGGATCAATCCCAGGAATTTCCTCATAGGACCAAGCAAACACATCTCTGAATTCTCGGAAAAGATCAGTATAAACTCGTATCTCATTAGGAGAACAAGTTACTCCCACATGTATGTTTTCAACTATCCCTGTTTTAATGGAGATGTAGATTGGATTGGTTTGAGTATTGTTACTCAAGTTTCCCTTTGAGAAAACCTCATGTGTCAAAATAGGCGTCTTGAGAGGTGGAGTGGGAACCTGTGATGCAAAACGTTCTAGACAGTCTGACATTGCCCCTAGGCTAGGCATAAAGGAGAAACGATGTGTGTATCGCTCTAAGGCAGTTCCTCAAGAGACATTGTTTCAATAATGGCTTCATCAGAAGGGAATATCTCTTTAAGAGGATCGGGTGAGTCGGCCTCATCGAGCCAGGGGGATTGAGAATAGATATCTAAAGCCATGCTCGGGGGAGCATGTTGAGGAGGAGGAGGATTGGACATGGCAACAATTTCACAGTAATTAATCTCTACTGGAGTTAAGGGCATTGATTCTCCAAAATCAGTCACCTGTTCAGGCGAAGGGATAATCCATGGGTCGTCAGACCTAGAGATCATATTAACTTGAACGGTGTGTGGTGGTGGCGCGGGAAAAATACCCATGAAGATAGGGTCCTTAAATAGATTGGGTCCTACACTGTCGAGGGGATTTGGGATCTTATCCATGTAAGGAACATTATTCTCAGAGGTGGAGGTGAAGAAAGACAAGTGATCCACAGTAACAAATTTTCTCTCATGAGGGAACTTAAGAAGTCGAAAGAGGGTGGATGTCACGCATAGCATAGCGTGAGTCCAACTGCGGCCGAGAAGCAGGTTTTAGTTAAGCTTGGCGTCAACTACTTCTACTTCTACGTTGACTGTCTTCCCCTGTAACGTAATCAACAAACTCTCGATAACACCCAGGGGTTTATATTCCCGACCATCGAATGCCTCTAAGGCATTGGAAGATGATGAAAGAGTCAGAGAGCTAATGGCTTTCCAGCAAGCGGATGACATGACACAGGTAGAAGCACCCTCATCCAAAACAGCCCTAATGTTAAGACCGTTGATCCCGACTTGAATAACAAGAGCGATTTGATGTGGAAGCCGGGGGGTAAAATTTTCTAAGTCGAAGGTGAGAAGATTAGAATCATTGGGATCAATTCCACCGATTACAGACAACAAAGCTTTCTGTTGCGAAGGGAAACTTTGAAGGACTTTCAATGTGGACATAGCAGAAGGCGCCTGTGCCAAATCCTCAACAATACTATAGTGTTGAGTGGCACGGGCATTTGGGTTGTAGGAAGACCTTCGTAGAACACCTTTAGAAGGTGGCCTCACAACAGGTTCAGCCGTAGGCTTCTCAATTTCTAAAGAACCAGAGACAGGTGGAGGAGGTGGGCCATCCACAACTTCCTTTCCATCTGCCTGACGTGGTCCAGCATAATCCTTCAAACACATAGCAACGGAGACAGGTGCAGCACCATTCATCATAAAGACTTGGGACCCAAATGGTGCAGATGGTGAAGGCTGCTCAAACATCTGGGTCTGCTGAGACAGAAACAATTCTTTAAGAACTGCCGGAGTCCCTTTGGAACCTTTCAGAAGTTGACTAATTTCAGATCGTCATGGAAAATCCTTGGTATAATGATCTCCTTCACAAATAAGGCAAGGGTACTTTGGTTAACGTTGAGAACTTCCCTCAGTACGAGGTTTATAAGAGTCTGGCTTTGGGGCGTCGGGTTTAGATTTTCCTTTGCCCTTATTTTTCACTTTGGAGGCTTTTTCCGTAGGATTAGCATGAACGGCGTTGACCTCCACAGTTTTTCCAGAATCTGGTGGGGCGGGAAGAGCAGAATTATTGGAAGAATTAGACTTCTACTTCCCATTCGAAGATTTTCGAGAATTTTGAGACACGGAACCAATAACACCATCCACCACTGGGGTAGGTGGAGCTTTAGAGGTTCCCGGGCATGGAGCACCAGTCAAAATATTATAAAGCATGCCGGATTGAGAGCATACTAGATCGAGATACTGGGCACGTGCAATGGCCTGTTCTTCAGTCACACATGCCCCCATAGCAATATCTTGTGCGATTTTGTTAACGAAGGATGTGGTGAACCAATGAGTTAGTAGTTGATCAAGTATATCAAACTTGATCAGCCTACGACGACGTCGCCACTCATGAATATGATCGGATATGTGGGTGGATTTATCTTTCTTCAATAAAGTCAGGAGATGCGTCCCAACTTCATAATGGACAGGTAACTGAAAGTGAGTGAGAAAAGCCATTGCTAAAGTATTGAAATCTTGAAATATTCCATGAGGTAATTCAATATACCACTTAGCGGCAGCATCGGTGAGAGTGCGCTGGAAGAGACGTAGACGAATTGAATCATCAACCCAAGAATTAGACAAACACCACAAATGGTAGGTCATTACATGAGCTTGGGGGTCTTCACTAGCTTTACCTTCAAACTTTGGGCAGTCGCCGGGTACCTTGGTCGGAACAGGAGGCCAATAAGGATTATGAAGAATCGGATCATTGGTTAATTTAGAAACGTCTGGTAATTCCAAGGTAGCCAAGAACAGAAATTGCGGATTGGACGGCATGCCCAGCCCTTGATAAGGACCGGTACCTATACTCCACACTGGTTGAGAATATCCTTGCCCCCACCGGTTCTGTCTGGCAGGATTCTGACCGTAGGGGGTATAGGGCATATAACCAGTTTTATTCAGTTGCTGGTAACCAGTGTGCGAGGCTTGATAGCGAGAGTATTGACCCTGATTATATGTGGGCCCCGTTTGGGCAGTATGTAGATTTAGCTGCTGAGTATAAGTGTAGCCGGGTTGTTGAGTGTAATGATGGGAACCTTGGGGCGGGTTATAAGTCGGTCAAGATTGACCATGATGGTAATAACCACCTTGAGGTTGAGCGGGCTGCTGATAGGTGGGACCCTACTGAGCCTGATAATTAGGGTGCATCAATTGATTCGGTTCTGGCATAGAATAAATCAGTTGTTGGGCAGGGTTGATAGAGTGTGCAGGCTAGCCTAGTTGGATAGGCTGACCTGACTATTGATATGGAAAAATGTACATGGGTGTACCATCCTATGCATAATGCGAAAAATATGAGCGGTTGGGATCTTGAAAGGGTTGTCCAACCTCGGGGTTCAATTGTTGTAGGGACAATCGATACTCCTCAAGAGAGATGTTCTCCAGCATAACTGAAGCTATATAGACGTATTTGGGGAGTGATGTGGTCCTTATGGACTGAGTGGTAACAGCAGGTGTAGATGCAGCCACACAAACAGTGGGCATGACGGGTACAGAAGTGACCTGAGGGGATGATGTGACAGGTGTCTGTGGAGACATCCCTAATGAAGGAAGAACTAGCCTCGAAGAAGGAGCTGATACCCCCATAGAGGCAGCAACGACAATAATCTGACCTAAGGATTTATACCCTGCTGGTAGTGAGGGACCAGGTGAAGACATAATAGATGATTCAACGTTGTCTTCTGGGAATAACTTCTGAGTTACTTCTGGGAATAGCTGGTAATCTTCACCAGACGTTGGGATTTCCTCGCTAGCAGAATGACTGGATTCACTCATATTTGAACCTGCCGCTAGATCTCGTAATAGACGGTGAGGACTAGGAGGAATAATAACAGCTAAAAAAGGTGAACCCGATGTAAGAGGAGGTAAATGTTCCCCTACTCCAAATCAAGACCAAGGGTCGAATAAGGGCCAATTGAACTCAACTGGTCCTCCAAAGGGAAGCTCAGATAGAACCGGTCCCCCGTCAGGAAACTTGGAAACGATGGGTTGCTGAGGTTCAACAGAGGATTGAGAAACCTCTGATGAATCGTCCGTATATGGACTACCAGTAGACGAAACTGAAGGTTCCGCCACTTTGGTAGTAATGATAAGAGAAAAAAATCAAACACACACACGGGCTGAAAAAGAACCAAGGCACACAATCAAATGGCCAACAAGCAAAATCTAACAGGAAGTGTGATCGCGGGTGATTTATTTTACGACATTGAAACTTAGAAACTTCACCGTTTCATGTTTTAAGAGTCGATAAACGAATGAAAGATGACTCTATCTCTTTCAGTTTTGAAGCAAGCATGAAAGGAAAAGCGCTTGGTGATATTTTAAAATTTAAAGAGTTAGATAAGATCAAAATGACTGCTCAGGAATACTAGGAAAATGGTGTACCAAATAACCGTGAACTGCAATATACACCTTGGTTTCATAATGAAAGAGAAATCAACCAAGGACTTGATTTACGTGCAGGAAATCTCCCCGAATGTTGTGTCCGGTGTATCATGGGTATAGGGTGGTAGACTCAGCTTCCTATGGATAAAGGATAGAAACCTAGTGGGGTCTCCCTTTATATACGTGACGGTACAGGGAGCACAAGTCTGTACTAGTGTTGTCAAAAGCCAAGAGGCGAACGACAACTACTAGGTTTAAAGATGCCGGAACACATCTCTAGCCTAGAACTCTAAATATTTCATTAATGTTTCAATGTTGCCTTAGTGTAAATTGAATTAATTTTAATGTTTATCTTCAATTATGATTTTGTTTTCAGGCCCTAGTGAATGTAATGTCTCAAAATCTCCTCAATGCACACTACATGCCACAGTATATCATTTTATTCGATGAAAGCTAGTTATAGGAGAGTTAAGAGCTTTTCACACAACAAAAAAATGATCAGACAACAACCTATGATATCTCTAATGCAGATAATGGAAACTAAAAGCTTTTCGTTCAAAGTTACTAATCACTAATAACGCTGAAAAGATCTAATTCACACCAACTAATTCAACGCAAAAGATATTTTTTTTTGTATTTTCAATGTTTAAGAGCAAGAGCACTAAACAAGATGAAAACTGATGAGACAAGCAATTGAGAAGCAAAATAAAAATAGAAAAAAAAATCAAATTTCACTCAATGAAAGCCTACAATCAAATCTCAAATCGATAAAAAGTCCCTCAAATCAAAAGGCACCCAAAGACTCAATTGAACCATGTAATCTAGGCTCAAAACGAGACAAAGAAAATTTCAAATGAATAAGAAGAAAATCACTCAAATAGTGCAATAAAACAATAGACAACCACCAAACGAGTGCAGAGAAGCAATCACAAAGCTGATCGAATAGACAGAAACCAAAAACTCCTAAGGGAGGCTCGATGCACAATAGCACCTAGATGCCCTAGGGGTAAAATGTAAAATCAACAGAAATGGGCAAACAATCAAAGGAAGAAGGTCATAGTCAGTTAAAAAAGGCCCAAGAACACTCAAGCAGTCGAAAAAATAAGACCAAACATCCAGATTAGTCTCAGAAGGCTCAAAACCCAATAAACCCTAGCACCTTATAGGATTGGCGCGACTGTAAGGCTGAAACTAGTGCCAGAATGGAATTGGCGTGATTAATACACTGACAACATGCGCCAGTGGGCGTGACTATCACATTGAAAAGCACGCCAGCCGAGTTTACTAAGGAAAAATAAAAAATAAGCAATCCAAGAAGCAGACCAGTGACGGTGGAGCTTAAACCAAAAGCCAAACTCACGAAAAGAGCCAACCAAAAGAGCTGATCAAGCGAGGAAAGTCAGGGATGGGCCAAAGATACAAGACAATACTCCAAGTGTTCAGTTCATAAACTAGACCAGAGATTGACTGAAGTAGCATTCATCTACTTTCACTAATGCAGAGCAAGAGCGTTTCGAAGGCTATCTAGCTAGCTTCAGGCCCCATCTATAGTTTATAAAGCAAACAACAAGCTAAACGGTCCCCAGTGGAGTCACCAATTTGTTGTGGAGGTAAATCCCCTCTGCGGACAGAGGCGATCCCTACTAGCCCAGAATGGGTCTAGCAACAATCGTAACACGCTATGGTGCAGGTCCCTAATTGCAATAAACCAACTTGCGAAGAAGGCTTACCTCGAATCCAACGTTGTTGTTTATAGGGAAGGTAGTGCTCCCGTTCCTTTGCTCCAGCAGATCACAAACCTCATGCTCATCACGATCTAACACCTGCACACGCAAGAAACAAAACAAACACAAGCGTAAAATCCAATATATACAATTATGCTTCAGTCAGAGAGGACACAACTCATGATCATAATGAAAAAAACGAGTGGAACCATAACCAGTAGTCGCTTATCATTAATTCATACAAAGGAAAATACAACCTTGCTCTGAGGCTGAATTCTCCTTTGATGGGTCGCCAGTGGAATACGTCTCAGTAAATCTTGTCAAGGATGGGGACAAGCCTCTCTCTTCGATCATCACTCTCCTTGCTATATATTTGACACTATGAGGACTATTACAACATTATTTAGGCTATGAAGGCTCTTGGAGATTAGCTTGCAAAGGAAAATGGCAAGCTTATATAGATGGAGGAAGGGGATTTGGGATCCCTATAATAATTGGATTGGCCCTATCCTCAAGGAAGCTTCCACGAGAGGTGGAAAACTACTTCCTCTACATGGAGATTCGTAGCCAACCTCCCAACTCAAATTAGAGACCAGTTTAGGAATTCGTTGGGGTCAATCTTCCACCATTTATTTTTAAAAAACACCCTTTATTAAGCCTGGTGCAGGTGCAGCTCTGAGACAGAGCACCAATTGGCACTCCCTCTTTGGAGGATTTTCCCCCTTGGCACGAGGGCCGAACTGTGTACCCGCGCCAATGCAAAAAAGGCTATTTTTAGCGTTTTTCACAAGGAGTTGTCTTCAGGGAAATTAAAGTACATGTTTAGGGGAATGCCATGAAAGTGTTTTCAGATCATGTCACTGCTCACAGGTCACAGAATAAGCCCTCCAATGTGCGGGACAGGGAATTGCAGGGATGGTGACAAATTTTTGTGTAACAGTAGGTCTTCTTCTACTTTCTTCAAGATGATGGTGCAATCCTTGTCCATGTAATATATTGGAGATGAGAGGGTACTATTGTTCCCTTATGATCTTATAGAACTTTAGTACTTTACTATTCTCCTTCAATATCTCCTTCATTGAATTTTTACCTTCGCTCTCATACCATGTAATTGAGAAATCTAGGGGTAGCACTGTAGGTGATTTATCTTGCTTATGATAATTTCTTGTGAGGAGTTTTTTACTTTTCTTGATTATATTGTCCTTTAACATGAAATTTATTTTGTTATATTCATTAAACAAATAAAAAACATAATTAAAAATGATACAAAGGACATAAGATATAAGTTATCAACAAGGAGAAAAACCTCTCCAATGTTCAAAGGAAAACACACTGAATTCTTCTTCTTATAAAATATTGAATTAATGAATTCCCAGACTAAGACTCTTGACCTTAGGACCTCTATAAGATCAGGTCACGAGACTTCCTTGGAAACTCTTCCTCTTCTTCAAGTCAATGATAGTAAGACTCATTTCGCCACTTCTAATTTCGACTTCTGTATCATTTCAGCCATTTTACATACACCTTTAATTTTCATCCTACATACAACTGTCAATATTCCACATGTATAAGCTTGATTGGGAATATTTATGTCGATATTTTCCTTCGCTCTTCTTGAACACTTCTCCTTATGACCTCAACTAGTAATGATGCTATTTTCTTGACCTTTTTTTCAGCCCCTTAGAAGACTGATGTAACCCTACTCCAAAAAACCTTACCGTAGTCACAAGTGCCAGTAGAGGGACCCAAAAAAAATGCTAAAAATATTCAATCTTTCTCTCCTTCTCTTCATTGGATTACAAGGTTCCTTCCTTCCCTTATTCACACTTATTTCATCCTCTTCAATGCTTGATTGATTTCCTTACGAGTGAGGTTGAGTCCTGCTTTATGTAGGGTAAAAATCTGAAGTTGGGTTACACTTTTCTGAGAATCAGGGGCAGAAAATTTTTTCTCTCAATAATTCAGCCGAACTTTTATAAAATGTCGATCGAAATATTCGAGAGTTTGGCTGAAATTTCAATATTAGTTAGGAAGAACTCATTCTTCCATTTACATTGATATCATACTCATGGCATGGGAAAATAGATTTTTTGCGGGAGATGGGAAAACCAACAACGAAAGTTTGGTCAAACTTGTTCTTATAAATATATCGGCCCACAAACCTTAATAGGTTTCTTATGCACATGTGTCTCACGTCTATGAGGTGTCACTCTGTTGCGGTGTTGCTCTGTTGTGAGGTGTTTCTCTATTCCTCTGTGATGAGGTGTTGTGTCTGTGAGGTGTTGGTATGTTTCGCCGCGACGACGAGGTGAGGCGTTGCTCCATTTTTTTTTCTCGCATCTGTGAGGTGTTGCTTGGTTACAGTGTTGCTTTGTTGAGGTGTTTCTTTGTTGCGGTGTTACTCTATTGCTCTATGATGATGTGGAGTGTTGCAGTTGCGCCGCGACGACAAGGTGAGGTGTTGATTTGTTTTTTTTGTTGATTTTTTTTGGTTTGATTTAAATTTTTTTTTTCACATGGAATTTGTTCTGTGTCCTCCATGACATCTTCTTTGATCTCCCAAATTTTTCCTTGTTGCAGCTTTGTCTGCAAATTTCGACGAATTTCCAGGTATGAAATCCTATGTCATTGAAATCCTTTGTCACTGAAATCCTTTGTTAAACATTAAATGGTTAAAAATTTAACAAGAAATTAGATTTATAGTACATATTAAACTCTAATTTCAAATTTTCACTTAAAATATGTGATAATGATCACTAATCAGGTATGAAAGTATTTTCTATTCTTGCAAAAATTACTTCAATGTCCTCTTATTATCCCAATTACAATTATACTTTAAATAGAAATCGCATTAACCATTAGATCAATCTTGACAGTAATTGTTTATATAAAATAGAAATAAAATGCAGAAAAAAAAACAGGTAAGGGAAAACCTAATAGATATTATTCTTTTTAATAGATATAAATGTTTAGAGAGAGATATAATCAAATATTTTACAAGGATAATGAAGTCAAATTCAAGGCTTTGGCTTTCAAACTATCCTCCAAAATCCAAATGACAGTTGACCAAAATATGCTCAGAAAACCAATTGAAACAACCAAGTGTCACCTCTGAAATCTCTTAGGGAACCCGAATTTAAGCCTCTGCAATTTTGGTCAAGGAGTGCATAGTTGAATTGCATTCAATGTAGGTCAACAGAGGGTATAAACCTGTAATTTATAATCCCAGAGCTTCGTTCTTTCAGCCTTTAAGAACTTGCTCAAGATTCCCCTCAAAATATCCTTCTAGAAAAAAGATAATATTTCTTATGCATGCAGAACTATAGTAATGTTAAAGGAATTTTTTTTTTCTTTATATGTATTTGAGGTATGTTACACTCTTTCCTATCATATCAGATAGTTTGGATACATGAAATTCCTTCATGATACCTATGGTTGCTCACCTTCATTCAATATTGGGTAAAAGGTCATGGTCTTACCTTAATTTTTATTCTAATTCCCTTTCCTAACTTCGATTTTCCTTTTGACCTTGGAGATAAACCCAATCATTAAATATGATAGTCATCCCTTATAGGGAACTTAGTATGGGTTTCTTAGTGGTTTCCAAAACTTATGATGATGTGAGGTGGTGTTTCAAACATGGGATTAACTTGTGTTTGCATGTGATGCTCACGAACCATGGTTTATTTTATGGGTTATAGACAGTTTAGTTCTACCTCCTAAGATAAAATTTCTAAAAAACATGAAATATTATTTATAGTCAAAATATATCTATACTAAGGATTAATATTTATACTTATTTCTACCATATAAATTCTAATCATAACTAATCATGTGTTAAAGTAGAATATGAAATAAGCCTTGTTTACACTTGCCTTGGCTCTTAGGTACATAGATGGGTGGGTTTGGGAATGTGGTTCACATGAAAAGTAATAGGGAATGGATTTAGTAGAACCCTTTTATAATATCATGACTCAAACAATGAGAGAGAAAAAAAAAACGTTTATATTAAATGTAAAACACATGCATTAACATGTAATTTTGATATTTTCCCTTCTTTCCAACTTAGACCATCCTTCCAGAAAAATCCCTTTTAATGAAGCAGATATATCGATAGTGATCCAAAAATATTTGTTCACCAACAACTATTCCATTTTGGACTTATATATCTCAAAACTATGCTCATTGAATTTATGTACATATATCTTTAAACTACTCAACTATTTTATTACACCATTCGAATCATTTCGATATCTCTCCCATTTTAATGGGGTCTATCACATTTCAAGAAAACCACATTAGCCATAAAATTTTCCCATTGAAACCAAAAGTAATTTGATAAAAAAACATAGGTTTTAACCTTATATAGTTAATTGTTTCAAACAGATTATTAATAAAATGAAAAATATGCAATGTAAAACACATGCACATTAACATATAATTGTGATATTTTCCCTTCTTTCCAACTTACTCCATCCTTCTAGAAAAATCCCTTTTAATGAAGCAGATATATCCATAGTGATCCACTGATACTTTTTCACCAAAAACTATTCCATTTTGGACTTATATATCTCAAAACTATGCTCATTGAATTGATGCATCTATATCTTTAAACTATGCAACTATTTTATTTCACCATAGGAATCAATTCGATATATCTCCCATTTTAATGTGTTCTATCACATTTTGAGAAAAACACATTAGCCATAAAAGTTTCCTATTGAAACAAAAAGTAATTTGATACAAAACATAGGTTTTAACCTTATATAGTTAATTGTTTCAAATAGATTCTTAATAAAATGAAAAATATTCAATGTAAAACACATGCATTAACATATAATTGTGATATATTCCCTTCTTTCCAACTTAGTCCATCCTTCTAGAAAAATCTCTTTTAATGAAGCATATATATCCATAGTGATCCGCTGATATTTTTTCACCAACAACTATTCCATTTTGGACATATATATCTCAAAAATATGCTCATTTAATTTATGCATCTATATCTTTAAACTACCCAACTATTTTATTACACCATAGAAATTGTTTTGATATATCTCTCATTTTAATGGGGTCTATCACATTTCAATAAAAACACATTAAGACATAAAATTTTCCCATTGAAACCAAAAGAAATTTGATGCAAAACATAGGTTTTAGCCTTGTATAGTTAATTGTTTCAAATAGATTCTGAATAAAATGAAAATTTTTCAATGTAAAACACATGCATTAACATATAATTTACTCGAGAAACCCAAACCGAGAAGGTCATTTTTTTTATTAGTATATTAATTTTTAGACCATCAGACACACACACATGCACATATGTATATATTTATATATGTATATATCCCGTGACAATTATAAACTACCAATCCATTACCTTGGATCAAATAAAACTTTATTTCTTTAACTGAAGCTGTAGAACAATGGGGTAAACTACCATACACTAGATAAGTGTTAAAAGAAAAAAACCATGTGATGAAAACCATCATAAAGGGAGAATTTTGTTTTCCCAAAAACGTTTTTTTGAGGGCACTACCCCTCAACACCTATGTTTGGGGAATTTCTTGTCTATATGAAACCCTTACGTGGGGGTCCTTTCCTCCCATTTTATTCCCACCACTATGCTTCAAAAAATATATAGTGCATGGGGGTATTCACATAAAGAATATCACACATACCAAACATCCAGTAATTCTCCTTAATGTGCCCATAAATGTTGCAATGGTTAGCATTATTTCTACTGCCCTTGCATGGATGTGTAGTGGCTATTTTATTCTTATCCTCCGATTTCAAGTTCTTATTCCCCTCCTTCAACGCTTCTTGGTGCTATTTTTTCTTCAAATCACTTATGTACCCTTTATTTTGGCCTATGGTTTCTAGATAATGTGTGCATACACATGGCTCATACATCATCCTTAGCTCATAAAGAATCACTTGTTTTTGTAGATGGTTATATAGACCCCACATATACTTAAGGAGTACATTTGGGCTCTTGGGAAAGATATCCAATAATATGACCATATTTTTGAACTTTGTACACTCTTACTAACCCTTATGTCTATGTAAAGTAGTGTGAGTGATTTCGGGGGTCCTCTACACACTTCATAGGGTGTAATTGGGACATGTAGTGTTAACTTCTACAAGTTCTATAGGCAGAGTCTGTAAAGGGCTAGGTAGCCTCTGGATCTCATATTTTATGAAAGGTGACATATCTAGTAAATTCCCCTACATTCAATCTCTGGAATAGATCAAAATAGAAGTTCTTCATTTAATATCCATAAACCACAACCACTTTAAGGAAAACTGTGTACATGTGTCATTTCTCCCATAAATTCTTAGGTAAAGTTTTTAAAGCATACATGTCATGTTTGCTTTCTACCATTAACTTTAAAGCATGTTTTTTGTAAGTGCATAAAATAATTTTGCAAACCATGTAAATTTCATTTCTCCCACAAACTAAAGGCTTTTTCTAACTAATTCAAGGAAATCTTTAAGGCCTAAAAATTGATCCTAAAGTGGTTGTGCTCATAGGATTTTGAACTTCCATAGGATTTTTGTCTCTCTATTGAGTGTTAAATTCTACAATTTCTAGGGACAGAGTCTGTAAACGGCCAGGTAGCCTCTGGATCTCATATTTTCTCAAAGATGACATATCCAGTAAATTTCCCTACAGTCAATCTCTAGAATAGGTCTAAATAGAAGTTTTTCATTTTAATATCCATAAAATAGTACAAGTCTAACGTAAATCTTATTCATGTGTCATTTCTCCCTTCTCCCATAAACTTTTAGGCAAAATTTAATTCATGTGTCATTTCTATTTCATTTCTCCCACAAACTCATAAAGGTGTGACTTTTGACATAACTAGTTGTTTTATTAAGTGCATAATACAATTTTGCAAACCATGTAAATGTCACTTCTCCCACAAACTAAAGGCTTCCTCCCATTAATTCAAGGCAAAATTTAAGGCCTAAAAACTAAACCTAAAGTGCCTAAACTCTCATAGGGTAGTATCCCCCAAACTCAAGGCCTTCCCCCATTAATTCAAGCCAAAATTTAAGGCCTAAAAACAGAACATTGTTTTAGTAAGTGCATAAAATAATTTTGCAAACCATGTAAATGTCATTTCTCCCACAAACTAAAGGCTTCCTCCCATTAATTAAGGGAAAAATTTAAGGCCTAAAAACTGAACCTAAAGTGGTTGAACTCTCATAGGATAGTATCCCAAAACTCAAAGCTTTCCCACATTAATTCAAGGAAAACTTTAAGGCCTAGAAACTGAACCTAAAGTGTCTGAAATTACATAAGATTTTAGTTTGTTGGTTGAGTCTTAACTTCTACAAGTTCTAAAGTAGTATATAAAGGGATAGGTATCTTGTAGATCTCATCCTTTCTTAAGGCATGTTATTGAACTAGATGTGATTTATGCCATAAAATTGAAGGAAAATTTTTATGCAAACCATGCATGAACCATGTATATGTGTCATAAATCTGTTGGAAATAATAAGAAGGGGAGGGGGGGGGGGGAGGAGTGGGTGAATCAAAATTCCTTTCAATTAGAGCATTAGTTAATATTCAATTATTCTCATTGTTTGTACAATGATAGCAGTAAATAGAAGGAACACAAATGCACATAGTTTTTAAGGTGGAAACCCACTCCGGGACGAAAACCACCTAATGCTTTTCTAATAATTCTTTAATATTCAAATCCAATTGAAAATAAAGCTCCAACTTCCTAGAATCTAGAATGGAATTATTCTCTAGCTCACACTGGATGGATGCTCCAATGGCTGAGATTCTTCAATAGTCAACTGAATGGATGCCCCAACACCCAATGAGCT
Organism: Pinus albicaulis; assembly: GCA_034641835.2. Lineage (NCBI taxonomy): Eukaryota > Viridiplantae > Streptophyta > Pinopsida > Pinales > Pinaceae > Pinus > Pinus albicaulis. The sequence goes on from CM076574.1 coordinate 488,761,599, forward strand.
ACAACTCACCCTACCACTCTATAGAAGAATAAAATAAGAATGGACTCCTATACCAGGGAAAATGGTCCACTTTACAATGATATAGACAGACTAGAACATAAGCCCAACTATGACACAACTACCTAATGATGGTCCTAGACATCGTGACATTGCCTCTTCAACTCTTGGCAGATAGCCACTTGTACAATTTTTACAATGATGCATTTAAAATGACTTAGTACAATGATACATTTACAATGACTTTATGCAGTGCTACCCACTTGAAGACTTCATGTGGTGAACTTATTATTGTTGTTCTGCACCTTGGTTGTTGCTATTTTCTTGTTATCCTCTGCTGCACATTGTTTTGGTATTTTGCCCAAGAAATTATGGTCCTCTATATCCCTTTACAACACATGATCTATATTTTTCTTCCCTTCTAGGAGATCGATATTGAATCTAGTGTATATCTATTGTTTCAAATCCCTAATATGTCATTTTTGGCCCTGTAGTAGTCCCATAAGTCTTCTTTCCAATGCCATAGGTATGACCCAATTTGGATTCTTAAAGGGAGAGTTATTACCAATCTCTCACAATGGCCTAATTATGGACTGGTTCAGTAGAGAGAACTTGTACGGCATACCAAATGTCATTTTTTCTTCATTAGCATGTGAAATTGATACAGAGAAAACTATATCCAGTGTGTTATCTAGTAGTTCTTATAGAACTCCAATCTAATACTTAGAGAGAGAGCTATGACAATTTTCCGAAGGTCACTTCTTTGAGATGAACTTCAGGAGCCTCCAAAAACACTCACTTCCATAGATCATATCTCCAAAAAAATTGTGCACCTTGATCTGAAATTTTTATAGGATATTCCTCAATATTTCAACTTCACCTCATAAAAATTTCAGCTTTTGAACCTTCGTATAAAAATAGTTAAAGCAAAAATTCCACGATGAACTATTTCAAATAGAAAAATCCCTACATAAGGAGGATATGAGGATCACAATTTATATAAATTCTTAGGTTGATATTGGCTTCAAAAAGTGAACATGGGAGGTATTTTAGGAGCTTGAAAATTATTAATGACTGAATTTTCAATTACCCATGCCACAACCCAATGGGGTTTTAGCCCAATAACTGGGGTTACAAACTTCAAACATGAATATCTCTCAAACCGCGAAGAATTACGTGGTGTGCCATATATCAACGGAAACATCTTGACGCGTAGAAACCATCAATAGCATTCTCGACCTAGAATATAGTAATTTGGTAGGTCAAATGCCCATGCAATATTTTGGTAGCCCTTGGTGCTGCTTGGGTTGACATCAATGGCAACCTCTGATCAACAATCTCCCACTTTCGCATTGATGGTGACACAAGTACTCTCCTTGCAATCATGACACCTCTTCCTACAACATTCTCTCCCCCTTTGACATCAATGGAAAAGGGTAACTCTCCCTGACACACAACCATCTTGTCGACCTATATGCACTTTCACTCCCCCTCACACACAACCATCCTGTGGACCTATACACAATTCCACTCCCTCTTTGTATTCTAAATAAGGAAAATCTAATGAGGACTTGGGAGAATCTCAAGATTCTAGCATAGATATTCCGATGCTTCAGGAGTACTCTCACGATCATCAACACTTCCTTCCCAATCTGTATTTGTAAATGCATTAATAATGAGATTGTTACCCTTCGGATACCACAAGCCATATTCTGATGTTCCCTTTAGATATTGAAGAATTATTTTGATGACAATAATATGTGATTCTTTTAGTGCTGCTTGGAATATTTCTACTTATCCAACTTCTTGCATAACATCTGGCCAGGAGGTTGTTACATATAGAATACTACCAATCATAGATATGTATAATCATTGATCCATATCATTAGATGAGTCATATATGCTTAATTTCCAACCTGTTACCATTGGAGTGGATGGGTTTGCAATCTTCCATTTTGAATTTATTGAGCATTTACTTGATGTACCTGGCTTGACATATAAATATTCCTTTCTCTTGTTGACATATTTGAAGCCCCAAGAATTATGTCAACTCACCAAGTAAAGTCATCCTGAATCACTTTGCATCATTGTGGAAGACTTCTTACTTATTCAATCATCATTGCTACCAAACATTATACCATCCTCTTTAGCTATTATATGTGCTTTAGTTGCTTCATCTAGAACATATATGTTGTTTGGAGATCGACTTGTTGTAGCCACAATTTCACCATACCTTCCTTTCCTAATTTCATATTTTATGGAGTTAAATAGTATTTTGTGTCCTTTATTACACATTTGTCCAACATTGAGCAGATTTTGATTCATGTTTTCAACCAACAGAACATTCTTGGCTAGAGCATATTTGCTTTCGAGAGTGACGGTACCTGATATTATAACATTTCTGTTGGGAAAAATACTGAGGGGGGGGTGAATCAAAGATGCAGTGCTAACTGATAAAATTTTTACTTTTCCTTTCTCTAAAACCCATACGCTTCTTTACTGAAGCCAACTCGCGTATACACGCGGATATCCTTAATAAAACTCGCGTATTAACAGAGATCTCATTATGCTGATAATTCTTTGCTTAGTTCATTGAATCATTCATTCATTAGATGTTTAGTAAACAATAAACATGTCCAGTAAGAACAGAATAAATCATCACACATAAGCAACACACATGAACACCAGGATTTAAGGTGGAAACCCAATTCGGGAGAAAACCACCGCTGCTGTCGTCTCAGTCTTCAATATTTTATTATAAAGAAAACATCGTACAACCATGTACTGGTGCAGACTCATACCAGCATGCAGGCACCCACCCGCAGAAGGCTACAACCTTCTCTCATTTACCAGCCTCTCCTGGAAGGGAGCTACAACCCCCTGCTCTCGTTTACCAGCCTCTCCTGGAAGGGAGCTAGAACCCCATGCTCTCGTTTACCAGCTACCACTGGAAGGGAGCTACAACCCCCTCACTGAAGGCTTTGACCCTCAGCACCACCATGGACCACGTTTCATCAATTTTTATACTGGATCCATCAGATTTCATACAATCATACCTTGTAGGCCAATTTTCATCAGATTTTCAGACTGGACCCACTCCACACATTTAAGCTCAACATTCATCAAACTGAAACTTATAACCCCATAAATTCATTCATTGAATCATAAACCAATCAACCAACGACTCGATATTCAATTAATATAATCAGCAGCATAGTCATCATTCAAACAACCCAGTTCTGTATGAATACATCATTGACAGATAATAGTAGAACATCAAAACAGATCAGGCATTTAATTCCACTTACTTTAGCAAACCCTAGATTCCATACACACTTTTACTTCACTAAACCTGTGTATGTATGCGCTTTCATGCACGCCAACCTGCGTATACTTCTGTGCATTCTTTAGAAAACCCTATGTGCCCATACACGCTTTTCCTTATGCAGACCCGCGTATACACGTGATTTTACTGAAGCGAACTTGCATATACATTTGTAACTTTTCAGGACTGTGTAGCTCTTCAGATCAGATAAACAAATTAGATTTCATCCTTTACTTCAGAAATTATTTCACCTCATCTCAGATCTAAACATTCCATAAACAGATCTAGAAAATACATATACATTTCAGATTTAGAGATCCCTCTTCATTGTTTTCTTCATAGGTGCATCATTAATTCAGATCTATCAATAAAGAAAAGAGTTCATCCATGCAGGTATCCTTCAGAGTGAAGTATTCATTAAAACCCAGACACTTCCACACCTTGCATTATGATTCTCTTCCCCTTAAATAGATTTAGACTGCATCAATACCATGAGCCAAAACCACACCACTTCCAATGGTATTCTTGGACGGGATCAAATAAATAATCCAGCGCTCAATACTATGGGCCAATATCATGGTAATTCCCCTTGGTATTCTAATTTTGGAGTGAAAAAGACCATACGTGACTTGCCACGTACTTTCCCGCGTGCATACGCTATTTCTCCTTAACAAACCCGCGTATGCTTTGTGACACATCATATTTATCATTTTTCTGTCACTTCCTTTCTTTGGTTACTTCTGAGCTAATCTATAAATACATCATCATCCTGCCTTTTAACAACTCATCAAGTTAGTTTCCATCACGATCAACTTCATTAAGCGGGTTCCATCAAAGTCAACACATTGTATCATATTGCCAACAATCTCCCCTTTAACTCATCAAGAAGGTTGTCATCAACTTTATCAAGTAGGTTGCCATCAAGGACAACACTCTGCATCATATTGCCAACAATCTTATTTCATCAAGTAGGTTACCATCAACTTCATCAAGTAGGTTTCCATCAAGGACAACACATTGCATCATATTGCCAACAATCTCCCCCTTTGGACTTGATGGCAACCATGATGGTGTTTGATCACTACAACAGATAGATACATTGATTATAACCATTATGCAAACACCATGATATTCTCCCCCTATTCAAACACCATGTTATTCTCCCCCTTTGACATCAAGGGCAAAGGGCGGATGAAAACCACAACAAGGTTTTTCTCCTCATGTAGAAAGAAGAGCTCTGTAGATCTGATGTTCACTGAAGTTACCTTGCTTCCCCTGAGTTCATGCTGGAACATATTATTCAATGAAGTTCATGACTCTATGACCTTTCCTATCACCAAGGACTCATGCTTACATCAATGATCCAACAAAGTGGATTTAGATATATGACTCAAGTACCCAACCAAGTGAGTTTACACATTTTGACTCAAATACCCAACCAAGTGGGTTTACACATTTTGACTCATGTCCTTTCATGACTGAATATTACAGTTTACATCATAGGTCACAGCCTATTCATAAAATTACACATATGAATTTTTATAACCAATATAACAAAGACCTCAAAAAAGATCATAATTCAGAATCAGCATAATGCCAACAATGTATTACATTAGTAGTTAGACTGATGCTCCCCCTGATCTTGTACTCCTGTTCTTGAGCTGAATCACTATTTTCTTTAACAGAAAAGCATACGCTTCTTTCTCCAAAGGAACTCACGTGTATACACGGCTTCTGTTCACTAAACCCGCGTATGGAAAGTGAAACACAGAAAATTTCCACAACTTCATCTCCCCCTGAATTTGTACCACCTGTACCTGTTTTCTTCATATCAGATGCACTGTCAGAAATAAACAAAACCAGAATTACCAAACCAACTATGAGAATCATCATACATTTCTTACTCTGTGATGATACATTACTAATCCCTATAATGTATCTCACATCGTCCCTACAGTCATTATGAGACGTAAGCTTTAGAAGCGGATGACTGCAGTAGGATTATTATCCCCTACGTTTTTGACCGGTCCTCCTTCCTTTGCCACCTTTACTTGAAATTTCTTATTGTGCGCTGGAAATTATCAAATTTCTCAGATCCATTCATCCTACATTCTTTTTCTACATGTCCATACTTGTTACAGGCATAACATCTTGCATGACCAGAAAAGTAAGCATAAGGATCATAATGTGTTTTTCTATTCTTTCTTCTATTGCAATCAGCTGCTTTATGACCATACTTGCTACATGAAAAACAATATCCCTTGAAGAAACTAGAGTACCTTTCTGTGTAGAATCTGTTTGTATGTGAATGAAACATTCTTCTTCTGCAATTGGCTGCAACATGCCCATAATTATGACATTTAAAGCATTCAACATTATTGATCAAAGGAGGGAATGATTTCTTTCGAGAGTTCTTCATTGTCGGTCGATCTTTTGTTTCTTTCAACACTTCAGGTTTTTCATTGATATCCTTTGAATCTTTAGCACTTCCTTGTGAACTAGATTCTCCTTTAGTATTTTTATGAAAACCAAGACCAAATTTAACAGAGGGAGACCTTTGACTACTAAGAATATTGTCCAAAATGTTAGTACTATCTTGAAACCTCAAGAGTTTATCCTTTTCTTCTAATTTACCTTTCAAAGTATTTACCTCAACCTCCAATCTTTGGCATTTCTTCTTCATGCTTTCTTCTTTCCTTCTTCCTTCTTCTACTTGATCATTCAATTTTAGAATCTCTTCCTTCAACCTATTTTCTCGTGCTTCAAAATTTTGTAGAAGTTCTTCACTCTCTTTATATGATGCTACTTTTAGAGAGATGATTTCTTCTTTAAGCTCTTCATTCTTCTTATTTGATGCTTTGATATCTGCTTTCAGAGATGAGTTCTTCATTCTTCTTATTTGATTTTTCCGGATCTTCTTTGAGTGAGATGATTTTTGCTTCAAGTTCTTCATTTTTCTTATCTGATTTTTTGAGATCTTCTTTGAGGGAGACGATTTTAGCTTCAAGTCCTTTTTCTTCAAATGATTGTAGAAGTGCCTTATTCTTATTATTTGATGCTTTGAGATCTGCTTTCAGAGAGATGATTTCTGCTTCAAATCCTTTACTTCGATTGGTTACATTATCGTACAACCTTTTTAGTCTAGAGATCATATCTTTGTAGGTATATTATCTCTTATTAAATAATCTTTGTTGATCTTTGATAACTGCTTCTAGATCCATAACATTACTTTCACTATCTTCACCATTTCTTGCACAAAGGAGAAAATCACTAGAACAACAATCACTACCTATTTCATTTTCTTCATTTTCTGTTTCACATGTTTTCTGGGATATCTCCTTTCCTTGAGTAGCCTTCTTCGTTTGCTTCTTTCCCATTGTGACGGATCTCCTTCAAGTGATCAAGCTCCTTCAGAAGGACCTGCTCTGATACCAATTGTTGGGAAAAATACTGAGAACGGGGGTGAATCAGTATTTAGTGCTAACTGATAAACCTTTTACTTTTCCTTTCTCTAAAACCCATATGCTACTTTACTGAATCCAACTCGCGTATACACGCAGATATCCTTAATAAAACTCACGTATTAACAGAGATATCATTATGCTGATAATTCTTTGCTTAGTTCATTGCATCATTCATTCATTAGATGTTTAGTAAACAGTAAACATGTGCAGTAGGAATAGAATAAATCATCACACATAAGAAACACACATGACCACCAGGATTTAAGGTGGAAACCCAATTCGGGAGAAAACCACCACTGCCGTCGTCTTAGTCTTCAATATTTTATTATAAATAAAACATCATAAAACCATGTACTGGCACAGACTCATACCAGCACGCAGGCACCCACCTGCAGAAGGCTACAACCTTCTCTCGTTTACCAGCCTCTCCTGGAAGGGAGCTACAACCCCCTGCTCTCGTTTACCAGCCTCTCCTGGAAGGGAGCTACAACCCCCTGCTCTCGTTTACCAGCTACCATTGGAAGGGAGCTACAACCCCCTCACTGAAGGCTTCGACCCTCAGCACCACCATGGACCATGTTTCATCAATTTTCATACTGGATCCATCAGCTTTCATACAATCATACCTTGTAGGCCACTTTTCATCAGATTTTCAGACTGGACCCACTCCACACCTTTAAGCTCAACATTCATCAAAATGAAACTTATAACCCCATCAATTCATTCATTGAATCATGAACCAGTCAACCAACGACTTGATCTTCAATTAATATAATCAGCAGCATATTCATCATTCAAGCAACCCAGTTCTATATGAATACATCATTGACAGGTAATAGTAGAACAGCAAAACAGATCAGGCATTTCATTCCACCTACTTCAGCAAACCCTAGATTCCATACGCGCTTTTACTTCACTGAACCTGCGTATGTACGTGATTTCATGCACACCAACCCACGTATAATTCTGTGCATTCTTCAGAAAATCCTATCTGCCCATATGCGCTTTTCCTTAAGCAGACCTACATATACACGCGCTTTTACTGAAGCAAACTTGCGTATACATCTGTAACTTTTCAAGACTGTGTAGCTCTTCAGATCAAATAAACAACTCAGATTTCATCCTTTACTTCAGAAAGTATTTCGCCTCATCTCAGATCTAAACATTCCATAAACAGATCTAGAAAATACATATACATTTCAGATCTAGAGATCCCTCTTCATCGTTTTCTTCATAGGTTCATCACTAATTCAGATCTATCAATAAAGAACAGAGTTCATCCATGAAAATATCCTTAAGAGTGAAGTATTCATTAAAACCCAGACACTTCCACACCTTGCATTATGATTCTCTTCCCCTTAAATAGATTTAGCCTTTATCAATACCATGAGCCAAAACCACAACACTTCCAATGGTATTCTTGGACGGGATCAAATAAATAATCCAGCGCTCAATACTATGGGCCAATATCATGGTAATTCCCCTTGGTATTATAATTTTGGAGCGCAAAATACCATACGCAACTTGGCACGTATTTTCCCGTGTGCATACGCTACTTCTCCTTAACAAACCCGCGTATGCTTTGTGACACATCATATTTATCATTTTTCTGGCACTTCCTTTCTTTGGTTACTTCTGAGCTGATCTGTAAATACATCATCCTTCCTTTTAACAACTCATCAAGTTAGTTTCCATCACGAACAACTTCATTAAGCAGGTTCCATCAAAGTCAACACATTGTATCATATTGCCAACAATCTCCCCTTTAACTCATCAAGAAGGTTGTCATCAACTTTATCAAGTAGGTTGCCATCAAGGACAACACTCTACATCATATTGCCAACAATCTTATTTCATCGAGTAGGTGACCATCAACTTCATCAAGTAGGTTTCCATCAAGGACAACACATTGCATCATATTGCCAACAATTTGAAGATCCATCATTTCCAAAGGACACAGTTCCATCCTTCCTCTCTTTCAGAGATACAAATTTATTTTTATCTCCAGTCATATGCGTTGAGAAACCGCTATCAACATACCACACATATTTGTTGTTTTGAGGCTTGAGAATGAGAGCACAATTATTAGTCTTCTTCTTCTTCCATGTTCGTTCATTATATGGCTTTCAAGATTCTTCTGGAGGATTTTCAAGTTTGCAGTCTCTGGCTATGTGTCCAAAGTTTCGACATTTGTAACATTCAATACTATTTCTTAAATGTTCAAATCTATCGATGTTTCGTTGAGCCCTGGGAGGTTCATATTTGACAGATCTCCTGGAATTGTATTTGTTCCTAGGGTACGTGCGACATTCTACAACTTTATGCTAAAATTTTACACATTAATAATAATAGCCATAAAAAATATGTTGGTACCTGAATGGAAATATTCGTCGAGGAATTGTCTTCCGAGGTTGTTCTTGTGAATCTTGTCCAATGAAGTCAGCATTCATGTTAGATCTCATAGGTTCATAGTATTTTGTTGTAGAATATCCTACTTCTTCTTCTTTGTAATAGAGGCCAGTTCTATCATTGTAAGATCGTTGATTGTTGATGAGTTCTCCCAATGCCCTTGAGCTATTGGCATATTTTTTGATATTTTTTCCCTTCTTCACTTTCTTACACAATGATACTTCGACTTCTAATTCTTCCCTTTCCAAAGTTCATAATTATTTTCATTGAACAGAAGTACACCATTCTTGGTATGCTCCATGACCTCCTTCCAGTTGGTAAACTGTTATTGAAGGAACCAGACTCTGATACCAAATTTTAGAAATACAAAGAGGAGGGGGTGAATCAATATTCCTTTCAATTGGAAAATTAGTTAGTCATCAATTATTATCATTTTTATTACAATGATAGCAGTAAACAAAAGGAACACAAATGCACATAGCTTTTAAGGTGGAAATCCACTCCGCGACAAAAACCACCTAATTCTTTTCTAATAATTCTTTAATATTCAACTCCAATTGAAAATAAATATTTAACTTCTTAGAATCTAGAAAATCATTCTTCGCCAACTCCCATTGGGTGGATGCTCCAATGCCCGAGATTCCTCAGTAGTCGACTGAACGGATGCCTGAACACCCAATGAACTACAACTCAACCTAGTACCACCCTACCACCCTATAAAAGAATAAAACGAGAATTGACTACCGTACCAGGGAAAATGGTCCACTTTCCAATGATATAGATAGACTAGAATATATCCCCAACTATGACACAACCACCGAATGATGATCCTAGACCTCTTGACACTACCTCTTCAACTCTTGGCAGATATACACTTGTACAATTTTTACAATGACTCATTTACAATGGCTTAGTACAATGATACCTTTACAATGAATGAATGCAGTGCTGCCCACTTGAAGACTTCATGTGGCAAACTTCTTACTGCTATTCTGCACCTTGGTTGTTGCTCTTTTCATGGTATCCTCTTCTGCACCTTTCTTTGCTTTGATGCCCTAGAAAGTCTCGTCCCTTGCAGCCCTTGACAACACATGATCTAGATTTTTCTTGCCTTCTAGGGGCTTGATATTGAATCTGTTGTATCATTGGTATCTGAGATCCCCAATATGTGATTTTCAACCCTGTGGTAGTCCTATGACTCTTCTTTCCAATGTCATAGGTCTGATCCAATTTGGATTCTTCAAGGGAGAGGTATTCTGATGCAGCGGCATTAGGCTCAAGAAAATCCTTTGTATTTTAATAGACATAGGGGTCTTGTGTTTTTAAAATAATATTGACTTATTATGTAATTATTAATGTTATTGAGTGATTTTAAAGAGAGATATTAAATATTGTGAGGAATTTTTAAATGTTCCCGAATGGTTGGAGAACATGAGAGAATTAGTATAGTTTAGATTTCATATGGAATGAGAGATTTGAGAATTGATTGTAAATCTTAAGTTAGAATCAGTCTCATCATTTTATGGGATTAAACAGGATCCTTAGGGATAAAAGATATATTTTAGGACTTTGAGGATTTAGAGGATTTTTTTGAGATAATGGAGGATATGAACCTAAATTGGTTCATAATCAATTGTATAAATTGTAAAGCCTTAAAGACAGAAATACAGTAGTAGTAGAGATTAGGTTTTGGGCAAACATAGGTTTTGTTGTAAGCCTTCGAACAAATTTACAGAAAGTCCATTGATCAGAATATCAGGCCAGAGAAGATTTATTTGTAATTGTTTGATTGTTTATATAGAGAGAAAATTTGATCCTAAAGTGTGTAATTATGTGTGTGGAATGACTCAGTTTATACCTTATGTGAAGATAAGGGTTTGAAATGGTGTTATTTATATCATTGAGAGATTCGATGGAAATACTAAAATAGGATATTATTAGAAATTAAATCGAAGAGAAATAAGGGTTTGCATTATGATATGAGAAGACTGATCGAGTTTGCATTTTTTAAATTCAGTCATCGATCACTGAAAGGATCGATGACACAGAACATAAGCTGAGTTTCAATTCAGTACTCTGGATACATTGATCATATGTATCAGTAACACATCTGGTCAAACAAGTGATGCAGATCAGGATTGGAACAAATAAGAGGAGCAAAAGAGTACCTTTGAAAAACCCAAAAGGGTTTCACAAAGCCTTTAATGAGAGGTGGCGAATTTGGAATGAACTTGTCAAAAGGAGGAATGGCACAATGGATTAGAGGAAGCTGGATTATTTTTGTGGAGTGTGGAACCATGAGTTGAAATGAACTATGAGTTGATGAATTGAGTGTTTTATTAAGTGTGCAAAGAACTGCATTGAAAATAAGTGAAACTATGAGTAACATCACAGTGAACATATAAGAAGTGTGGTGGAATCATTTTATTATGGAGAATGTGAAAAATTTTAATCGGAATCATGAATTGGGATGGAGTATGGAACCAAAAGCAAGTGGTGAAGACAGAACCGTGAAGTGGTTTTGAAAACCACTAATGGTTTTCGCGCTGCTATTGGATGGTAAGTGGTAATCCCTTAAACAAACGTGATAGCGTTCATCGATTGACACGTGGCATCGACCATAATTTAAAACCAACCATTTCACGTGAGTTTTAGGAATTAAACTTTGTGCAAGTTTGTTATGCGATGGTCGTCGTATCATTGAATTGGAGGGCGATATACTGTTAGCTGTCGGATGAATAGATATGGTTGATGAATGGATGGACAATGAATGGTTGACAAATATGGGCCATATATGATTCGACATATGTGAATTGGTAAGTTATAAAGTTTATATTAAAGGAAGTTCCATAAAGGTTGAATTATATGTGGGCCAATGTTGAATGTATGTAGTGCTTGGGTTTTACCCAAAGTCGCACTTTCAAATAAATGAAATGTTCGCGCAGGATTGAATATATGGTGAATTGGTATGCTTCAGCCTTGAAAGTTTATTTTTGGAAATTGTGGGGTTTCAATCAAAGTAAAGTGTGATTAAAGCAAGATTTTATTTCCACTTCAGAGGTATATAAAGGGTTTCAAATTTTATTAAGAATCGAGAATAGCATTTGAAACTATTTCCACATATGAAGATTTATTTTGGGTTCTAATCCGAAGTTCGAATATTGATTCGAATAAAGTGGGTTTTGGCCTATGCTTTATAACCTTGATTGTAAAATACAACTTCCACATATGTCAAGTTTTATAACCTTGATATAAAAAGTGAGGGAACCTTCTTTTGAAGATTAAATAAGGCAAGCTTACGCATGAGTAATTATCACTGTTTCGGTTGACATGCATGTGGATATGCATTAGAGTTAGTCTCAAATTCAAGATCATTTTGGAAAATGAATGTGACAGGAAATTTTATATGTAGATTGTAGGTTTTTGCAGCCTTTGGGCTGCATCAAGTGGTAGCAGAGCTGTAAAAAGCTCTTTTTGAAGGTTCAAGTTTTTTTAATTAAATTGAATGCATGTGTGATGGAGAAAGATCAGATTTTGAAACTAATAGATTGCAACACATAGAGATACAGTGAAGATGAAAGGTCAAACAAGATCATACAAAGATCTTGAAGGTGAGTTGACTAGTATTATTTTAACTCTGGTTTGAATATTATGTTTGTAGAATTCAGATTGCAGGCAGTTGAAGAAAATCTTAGCAAAAGAAGATCACATCTTTAAGAGGAGTGATGAGGGAATCTAGTAAATGATTATAAGTGGAAGAAGAATGTGGAAAAACCTTGAAGAATTCCGACAGAGGTTAGAAAAAAAAAAGGAAAATTGTGTTCTTAGAAGTTGCAGATGAGTTGAAGCCTAAAAAGAGCAGAGAGGAATGCTCAATAGGTTCCAGAAGATAGAGAACCAGTGTTTTCCAAAAGAACAATTCCAGAGAAAAAGGATTGCTGAGGTAAGTTGTAACAAGGAGGACTTGTTATTGAAGAGGCTTTAGTAAAACTCATGGTGGATGAGTGAGGAACTTATGAAGATAGAAATGAAGAAGATGACTACTGGTAGTCATAGAATAGATAGCAGAGGTTCAGAGAGAGACAACAACAGAATAAAGGAGAAAGAAGATGCCAAGAAAATGGCATAAGGAAGAAGTTGACTGATGAAGAATATGGCAAAGAGTTAGCTGAGATAAGAGAACAATTTAATAAATTGAAAATGATGATAGAAGAAAACTAGAGAATTGGTTGTCTCATGAAGAAGAAAGTGAAGTGGTAGAGGCTACAATAGAGGAGAGAACAAAAAATGGATATGTAGTAGCAGAAGAGCTAAGAAAGCTTGAAAAGAGGATAAATGTGCAATTGGGATGTGCAGAACTCAGAGAAACTGAGTTGAAAATGGAAGGTTCCATTTGTGAAGCAGAACAGGGAAAAATTCTGAGTGAAGTTATGAGTACAGATGAAGAATGGAGATCTGTGAAAGATCTTATGAATCATGGTGAAGATTCAAGACAACAAGAAGTTTACCTTGTTGAAGAGGGAATTATTGATGATTTCCTGAGTTGTTAGGAAAGTTCAGATCAACAGGAAGATGTAAAGCCTTGTCTTTTTAAACCTAATAATTGTGATGTGATTACAGGTTTTGCAAAAGAGGATGAGAAATCTTGTGAAGCTGTCAAAAGTATGGGAGAATATCTTTCAGAAGATAAATACTCTGACGTAGAAATAAATGATGAAGAATGTTTCCTGAATGAGGAAAGTAGTGATGCATTTATATTTGAAGTTGATACAACAGAGGAAGAATTTCTTGTGAAAGAAGTAGATGAGATTCAGTATGAAGAATTGATATGTGAAGAAAAAGGATAGACTGATGAGCTTTGTGATTTTCAAACTGACAATTTGTGTATAAATGCAAGGATTGTGAGTGATGATGAAGTACTTCAGAAATGCCAAAAATAAATTGCATTGCTAGAATATTTGTTGGAAAACTCAGAGCATGACATAAAGATTGCAGAAGGCAGAGTTCACTACAGTGAACAAGAACAGAGAGTCATCACAAGAGAAGATGATGTGGAAGATAGAATTGTTCACAGTATTGAGAGTTCTTTAGAGAGTTCTTTTGGAAGTTTGAATCAACATGCTGATGTGCTGATAAAGGAAGAAATTTCAGAGTAGCATACTGAAATGTTTCCAGAAGAAAGAAAGGCACTGAGGCCTTGTGGTTTTTATTTTGATGATTTTTTTTTGAATGCAGGTTTTGTTGCAAATGCTAGAGAAAATTTGACACAGTTGGACATTCAAGTAAAGGAGAAGGAAGAAAATTTTGTGGAAATATTTATACATGGAATAAAGAAATTAAATTGCTAGAAATTATGTTGGAGAATTAGGATTCAATACAAGAAGAGAAATCTCAATTTCAATATTGGGAATGCAGAATCTGAAGATGTAAAGGAATGAAGATAGCAATAAAGAGTACATTAAGTACCAGTCCAGTGAATTGTTGAAGGGAGAAGACAAATAAATTGTCATAAGTGACAATCTAGAAAGAGTTAGTAATTGCAGAAAACAAGAGGGTAAGGATGAGAGGGTGGCAGTAAGAATTCAGCAAGTAAAAGTAAGAATTCAACAAGTAAGAGTGAAATTTCAGCAGTCAAGAGATGAAAGAATTTAGCAATGAGAAGATTTATTGGACCGAGAAATTGAAGTGATAAGAAGGATAATTATGAAATTATCTAAGAAGAAGACATCAGCAAGAAAGAAAGGAAGCAGCAGTAGCAAAAGGAAGACAGTATCAGACTGTGAAAGTACATCCAGTGGAGCAAAGTAGCATAAAGTATAGAGACATGGAGAAAAGAAAAAAACAACAATAGATATAGATGATAAATTACAGAACAGAGTATGGGATCCAAGAAGACAAAGATTTAAAAGCACATGATTAGGAGATCATGATTATTTTTTACCTTGGGAGTCTGATGCAGGGGAATTAGGCTTAAGAAAATCGTTTGTATCTTAATAGACACAGGGGTCTTGTGTTTTTAAAAGAATATTGATTTTTAATGAAATTATTAATGGTTTGAGTGATTTTAATGAGAGATAATAAATATTGTGAGGAATTTGTAAATGCTCCCAAATGGTTGGAGAACATGAGAGAATTAGGATAGTTTAGATTTCACAGGGAATGAGATATTTTAGAATTGATTGTAAATATTAAGTTAGAATCTGTTTCATGATTTTATGGGATTAAAGAGGATCCATAGGGATAAGAGATAGATTTTATGACTTTGAGGATTTGGAGGATTTTGTTGAGATAATGGAGGATCTGAACCTAAATTGGTTCATAATCAATTGTATAAATTGTAAAGCCTTAAAGACAGAAAGATGGTAGTAGTAGAGATTAGGTTTTGTACAAATAGAGGTTTTGTTGTAAGCCTTCGGAAAAATTTACAGAAAGGCCATTGATCAAAATATCAAGCCAGAGAAGAATTATTTGTAATTGTTTGATTTTATATATATGGAGAAAATTCGATCCTAAAGTGTGTAATTATGTGCGTGGAATGACTCAGTTTATACCTTATGTGAAGATAAGGGTTTGAAATGGTGTTCTGTATATCATTGAGAGATTCGATGGAAATACTGAAATAGGGTATTATTAGAAATTGAATCAAAGAGAAATAAGGGTTTGCATTATTATTTGAGAAGACTGATTGATTTTGCATTTGTTAAATTCAGTGATCAATCACTAAAAGGATCGATGACACAGAACATAATCTGAGTTTCAATTCGGTACTCTGGATACATTGATTATATGTATCAGTAACACATTTGATCAAACAAGTGATGTGGATCATGAATGGAATAAGAGGAGGAGCAGAAGAGTACTTTTGAAAAACCCAAAGGGATTTTACATAGCTTTTAATGAGAGGTGGCGAATCTGGAATGAACATGTCGAAAGGAGGAATGGCATAGTGGATTAGAGGAAGCAGGATTATTTGTGTGGAGTGTGGAACCATGAGTTGAAATTAACTATGATTCGATGAATTGAGCATTTTATTAAGTGTGCAAAGAACTACATTGAAAATAAGTGAAACTGTGAGTAACATCGCAGTGAATAGAGAAGAAGTGTGGTGGAATAGTTTTATTGTGGAGAATGCACAAAATTTGAAGTGGAATCATGAATCGAGATGGCGTATGGAACCAAGAGCAAGTGGCAAAGACGGAACCGTGAAGTGGTTTTGAAAAACATTAATGGTTTTCACGCTGCTCTTGGATGGTAAGCGGTAATCCCTTAAACGAATGGGATAGCATTCATCGATTGACATGTGGAATCAAAGGTAATTTAAAACTAGCCATTTCGCATGAGTTTGAAAAATTAAACTTTGTGCAATTTTTTTACACGATGGTCGTTGGATCATTGAATTGGAGCGTGATATACTGTCAGCCATCGGATGAATAAATATGGTTGATGAATGGATGGACAGTGAATGGTTGACAGTTGTGGGCCATATATGATTCGACATGTGTGCATTGGTAAGTTCTAAAGTTTATGTTAAATGAAGTTCCATAAAGGTTGAATTATATGTGGGCCAATGGTTAATGTATCTAGTGCTTGGGTTTTACCTAAAGTCGCACATTCAAATAAATGAAATGTTCGCGTGGGATTGAATATATGGTGAATTGGTATGCTTCACCCTTGAAAGTTTGTTGTTAGCATTTTTGGGGTTTTAATCAAAGTCAAAGTGTGATTAAAGTGAGATTTTATTTCCACTTCAAAGGTATGTAAAGGGTTTCAACTTTGATTAAGGATTGAGAATAACATTCAGAACAATTTCCACATATGAAGATTTATTTTGGGTTCTAATCCAAAGTTCGAATATTGATTCGAATAAAGTGGGTTTTGGCCTATGGTTTATAACCTTGAGTGTAAAAGACAACTTCCACATATTTTAGGTTTTATAACGTTGATATAAAAAGTGAGGGAATCTTCATTTGAAGATTAAATAAGGTGAGCTTCTGCATGAATAATTATCACTGTTTGGGTTGACATGCATGTGGATATGCATTAGAGTTAGTCCCAAATTGGGGATCATTTTGGAAAACAAATGTGATAGGAAATTTTTTATGGAGATTTTGGGTTTTTGCAGCCTTTGGGCTGCATCATATTCCCAATCTCTCACAATGGCCTAATTATGGATTGGTTTAGTAGATAAAAAATTCACAGCATGCCACATGTCACTGTTTCTTCATTAGGCTCTAAAATTGATACATTTAAAACTATGACCCATGCATTATCTGCCACTTTTTACAGAATTCCAATCCGATACTCAGAGAGAGCGATACGTCGATTTTCCCAAGGTCACTTTTTTGAGATGAATTTCAGAAGCCTGCAAAAACACTGACTTCCACAGATCATATCTTCACAAATATTGCACACCTTGATATGAATTTTTCACAGGATCTTCCTCTGAATTTGGCTTCTCCTAATAAAATTTTTAGCTTCTCAACCTTCATAGAAGAAATGTTAGAGTGAAAATTACGCGATGACTTATTTCAGATAGCGAAATCCCTACGTAAGGAGGATATGAGGATCAAAATTTATATAAATGCTTAGGTTGAGAGGGGCTTCAATAAGTGACTATTTGAGGGATTTTAGGAGCTTAAAAATTATTAATTATTGAATTTTCAATGACCCATTCCACAACCCCATGGGGTTTTAGCCCACTAACTGAGATTACAAACTTCAAACATGAATATCTCTCAAACCGTGAAGAATTACGTGGCGTGCCATATATCAATGGAAACATCTCGATAAAAAGAAACCATAAAAATTGTTATTGAACCATAACATAGTAAATTAGTAGATCAAAATTCCCATAAAATATTCGGGTAGCCTCTGCTGCTGCTTGGGTTGGCATCAATGACAACCACTGATCAAAAAAATCTCCCTTAAACTCTAAGAAATGCAATATTTAACACATCTCATTTCTAGATGTGAATTCTACCACAAAATTTAAGTCAAAATTTAAGATAACCCTGCACATGTCATTTATCTCATGCACATGTGTCATTTCTCGCATGCATTTGCAATAAATGTAAATTTAATATATTTTTATTGAATTTTGTTTTAGGGATAAAAAAATCCACTAAATATGGTTGAAAAATGGAAATTATGCATAGATGATTCTTGTTATCCCAATCCAAGGAAAGCACTGAATACATATGTGCTTTCCAATATTGTGACTAGCAAAGTCGTCCAAAGGAAAAGGAATATACTAGGAAGAACAACAAAAAACGAGGCATATTATATTACATTGATAGAAGGCTTGGGAACAACAATGGAGTATGGATCAAATGGAACTGTAGTTTTCACTAATTCTGAACTTGTATGGAACCAAATGAATGGTGTGTACCAAGTTAAGATGGAGATGTTAAAATGACTGCATGGAATAACAAATAATTTGTTAGCCAATTTCAATTTTTTAGTATAAGACATTGTACAAATGTGAATAACATGTCTGTTGATCTATTGCGTGGGGCAAAGCCAATTCAGGATTCATCTATCAAATATGCATTAATACATGAATTAGAATTATATGGGGCAATGCCAATGGAAGATTCATCTCTCAAATATGAATTAGTTTTGAGACGCTCTTCTTCAAAAATTCAAGATTCATCTGTCAAAGATGAATTAGTTTTGAGACGCTCTTCTTCAAAAATTCAAGATTCATCTCTCAAATATGAATTAGTGTTGAGACACTCTCATTCAAAATTAATTGATGGAAATTGTAATATATCTTGGATATGTGTCTATTTTGTACTTATAAATGCGTATTTTTTAATGACCATGTGTTTTTTTCAATTATATACCAAGTGTGCTCCCATCACACCATGTAAACAGCAACTTGGTGAACTTCACATTTGCAAAAATTGGTGGACTTCACATTTTTATAAAAATAAAATGCGCGAACTTCAACTAATTTTTGTTTAAATGGAGTTTCACATTTCTTTTTTAATTACCATGTGTTTTTTTCAATTTTATACCAAGTGTCTTGTCACCATGTAAAGTGCAATTTGGTGAACTTAACATTTCTATAAATTTTTTCGCTTAAATTGAGTTTCACACATCAATTAGTGCTTTGAAAGTTGTGTTTTACATAATTTGTGTACACTAAATTACATTAATTTACTGAAAATTATTTTGAATTTATTTTAAATAGTAATTTAAAAAAATAATTGTAAATGTCCACTATAGTTATATATATCATGGAGGATTAACAATGAAGATGAACAAAATCCCATATATCTACGAGAGAGGGGGATCAGGGATCAAGGGGTGTTCATAATATTTAAATATAATCTTAAATCTCCATACATATACATACATGTGTGTACATATGGAATTGATTTTTTATCAATTTTGTGAGTTAAATTAGTTGTTAATAAGTTTAATTTTTTATTTTTTAGGAGCCAAGAGGAGAACGCTGTCTACTCCGTCAATGGAGCATGACCATGGTTCACACAAGTTAATCAATGAATATGTACATGTATTTATATGTATGAATGTATTTTTGAATTGATTATAAATTCATATTTTTTTATGAAGCTTCTCTCTCGTCTCGTGAGGTTGGTGGTGGTTCATATTCCTTAGAGGGACATAAATAAGTGATAGCGGGTTGCATGAAGGTGGAGATATGTATTCCACCAGAGGCCAATCAACAGATGGTCATGTTGGTTCTCAACCAATCGATGGTCCTGTTGGTTCTCAACAGGTTCATTCTGGTTCTCAACAGTCTAAGGGTGGGAAAGATAATAGACAGCCACATCGAGCTGGCCATCAATTTGAATATATTTTTCATTCAATTTGTACAAATTTGTTTACATGTGTTTTTTTAATATACAAAATTTTCTATATTGATGCAAAGGCTGAAAATGCTGCTCCAAATGTTGCTCAAAAAAGATGTAGCGCAGAACGCATCATTGAAGAAGAAGGTTGTCCACCAACAACGACTTATCCAACCGAAATTTCTGATATAACTTGGGAAAAAAACATGCAACAATGCACCTTAGAAAGGTGTCAAAATCTTCATGTGAAATTTTAGAGAGTTCTTGTGGCTTTGACTCTACTTGCTGAGAGTCAAAAAAGCTTGGAAATTGTTACACACTATTTAAGAAAACTAGAAGATGTGTACTGAAAGCTTGGGCCAACCACTGATACTTTTGTAGAAGTCATGAGAAAAATAAAGGAAATAGTGACGGGTCCCAATAAATGGGAGGTTGTTAAACAAAGAGTTACAATGGATATGGCCAAGTCTATGTTTAATTTCGAATAAGGGTTGAAAATGAAGATGTTGAAGATGTGATATTTCAAGCACCCTAATATAGCTCACTATTTTTCTGATAAACACCTTGCGGCCTATGGAAGACTCGCTTGGAAAGACAAGGTTCTGATTTATTTTGCAAAATTATTTTATGCATAATTTTTTTCGCAAATGAAACCCAATTACAATGACCTTCCCTCCGAATCTTTTGGTCCTGGGAAAGGTCGATTATGTGATCGTAGGGGCATTAGGTGTGATGTTGAGTTTCCTCACCTTGAGCCACCATTGGTTAGTCGACCTTTTCGTGTCAAAACTTTGCGGTCAGAGATGGAAGCCACTTCTCAAATTAGTCGAGAAGCAAGGGATGCCATCATTGAAAATGTTCACAGTGGATTGGGTAGAGTCGATGTTTGTCTGAAACAACAGAGAGCATGTGAGAATGCATGGACTACTTTTGTGTATAATAGAAATGAGGAGATTGACAACATGATTGTTGAAGATCTCAAAACATGTGCAAAGAATTGTCGTAATGGTTGGCAAGACCTAATTATTCATGAGGAAGACAGCATTGGAAGGGTATGTGTTAATGGTTAGGGTTAAATTATTTTAACACGTACAATTTGTAGTAAATACATATATACATACATTTGTTTGTATACATTAAAATAAGAAAAATGTATCATTATATGTTAACATTGTTTGCAGTTGTCACACTTAATGAATGAATAGAATTTTAGTATCACGGTTGGAGCCTCTAGTTCACACAATCAAGATGGGTCTCACCACCAATCATACAATCGAGATGGTTCTCATCATCAAGATATGTTGGCAAATTTAGTGTTTTTTAAGTGAACGTGATCATGTGCAATTACTTTATATCTATTATTATATATCAAAACATGATGAGATATTTTTAAAATAAATAATTTTTCACACATGTACATGTACATATATATAATAAAATGTTTTAACAAATTCCGATTTTGTTCGATGCTTTTGGGATGGCAGTGCCTTCTTCTTCTTTGGGAGATGTACCTTCTACTTCTTTAGGAGGTATGTCTAATGTAACATACCCCGATAACCTCGCAGGAAAAATGCATGGAGTTAGGACCTTTTTTTTCAACATTTACGAATGTGTAACCTTATAAATTTCTTTATATATTTCTGCATTAACCATTTAAATACCCATTATCACCACTTAGAGAAATATTTAGCAAAAATCATAGTGAGTTACACAACCATTAATTGTCCTTGTGGTAGCATATTAACTTAATTTTCCTGCTATAACTATTCATCGATCCCATGATCATTTTAACTCAATTAGTAAATCACCTAATTGATAATATAACATCACATCATGAAATAAATTAACATCATTAAAATGACACAATGAACAATCACATCATTATACATCGATATACTCTGGAAACCTCGTAGGGTGAAAACCAGCAAACGTTTAATTTTATTATTAAACGCTCGTGAGGGTTGTCACCCCTCACTCAATGGTTATAAGGGAGTCCATCCCTTGACCATTGTCATAAAATTTACATATAAAATAATCTTAAACGAAACATAACTAGATATAAGTTATTATAATCATCATGATACCATTTACCCACGAATCATCAATCTCTGTCTTTGTATTCAGACTGTTTCCTTCAGGGGATCATTGTGAAATTGGAACTACTAAACCTTCATGGACTAACAACTCTTTATCTTCCACAATGTTAAACTTGAAATTTCCTTTTCTCAAGTCATCCTTCTTTCCTGCCATTTCTGTCGTCAGCACACTTGATATCATGATTAGATAAAATATTAATAAACCAATAATCAATCTCAATTTGTGACACTTCAACAAATATTTGTATGCATTTATAAAACATAACCACATTGACATTAGTTTCCTTATTTAACATCATTTCACATGCATTAGTAACAAATAAATCAATATCAAGCATCTCTTTTCCACCAAACACCCAATAAAATCTTGCATGCACTTTCCTATTATTTCCAAAAGAAAGCTAACATACCATATAATAATACTGTGCATGCAAATGCATAACAATATTTTCAAGATAACTATCCCAACAAGCAATTTCTCTTTTTGCCTACTCGTATGTTTTCTTTTCAATATGGATTAATGCAATAGATGTTATACTTACGCATGTGAATACATGTTCTTTTCCAAAAACATATTTTCCACCAAAGATCTATTCATAATGGTTACTATGTATAACAATGCCAACTCTATTTCAAACAAAGTTAACATACAAGTTATAGTTTTGTGCATGCAATAACATATCTTGTTCTTCCTGCATGTAAAACATATATTTCTTTTCAAAAGAAACCAAATAAATATTTCCTGGAAAAATAAACACATTTCTTTTCCAAGGGTCAAACGCATACCACTTATCATTTCATGCATGCAAAGTGACATTTCCCTCTCATCCAAAAGATATAACCAATAACTATGCATAATATTCTCCCAAGATAAAACTAATACCATAGCTAATCCCTTTAGGTTGGACAAATACATATTATTTTTCCCAAAAGAAGGCTAACACAATAAATATTATGTGATTGCATCTTCCTTTTCTCTAGAAATCTAATACTCAAAAATATATTTTTCCCATGCATGCAAGCATATATGTTTCTCTAAATAATCTTACATAATAAAGCATGTGATTACTCTTTTTCCTATCTAAGAATCTAATCCAATAATGCATACAAGGATATATTTTTATGTTCTATTCATTTTGAAGAGTTTTAACACAATAATTATTTCCTTGCATACAATTATGCAATGTTCCAAATGGGAAAATATAGGCTCAGTAGGGAATATCTTAAGATATTCCACTATGGAATCACAACAATATAGAATTACACCAATAGATCTAAACCAGAGATAGACTGGCAAGGCATTTACTAGATGCATCACCTTCACAAGGAAGGGTGAAATCCAGAGGCTTCCTGGCCCATTCCAGACTCTGTCTATAGAAGAATGGTGGAACAAAGAAAGTGTGGGAATGACACACTCATCTTAAAGTTTTCTGCTCTTAGGAACCTTAGATCTATAGATCTAAACAATGGATCCAAAAGAGAAGTAAAAACCAACCAAGAAGAAGCGCTAAATTCCACTCTCAGGAAAATCTGCAATAGGCTCAAGGAGGACATTGTATAAGCAAGCCAGTGTGAAAATAATGTAGAACAGGGCTGGGTTCCCTTATTTTAGGCTGTTTCAGACCTCAAGAAAAGTTTCGTCAAAAATAAATGAGTTTAGAGGTTTTAACAGATCTCCCACAATCAACACTAGCTGAAAATCAGCTAAAGGAGAGAGTTGGTAAATAGAGAAACCGTCCTTTAGAAATTGCGCAGTTTCTGCTGGAAGACACTAGAATCAGCCATTAGACTCATGTTATAGTATGGCGTCAAGAAATCAGATCTATAATCAAGTTCCTTTGTAGAAGCATTGGATTTACTTGAAGCAAGAGCAAGAATCCTTCAAAAATAATAGCAGAAACAATTGGAAAAGCTGCAGAAAGACTTGACAACATTTTGTATGAGGAGCTTCAGCTAATGTAGGTTAATATTCATATCTACAACTGATATATGGCTGAAACATCAGATCCATATGAGATCTGGAACTACTCAGCCTTCTAAACAAGATCCCCCTGGGGTTTTATCAAAATAATGCATAAATAAGTGTAGATCTAGCTTTTAATACACTGAAATTTTTATTGCAAATAAATTCAATCATTATATAATCATGGTCCATATGCAAACCAAGATATTTTCAAAGGACATGGTTACTCATCTCTTGATGCATGCTTGAAATACTCTCTTCCTCTTCCTTGGCTCCATCCTCCATGTATTCTCCCCTTTTCCTCTTCTATTTCTCTCATGGGATTATATTAAAAAATAGAATTAATTAAAATGGAATAGATTTTATAAATCATAAAAGTATTCCAACTTTTTTCTAAATCATAAAAGAATTCCATCTTTTCTAATTCATAAAAGCATTCAAGCTTTTCTAAATCCTAAAAGTATTCCAGATTTTTCTAAATCATAAAATAATTCCATATTTTCTAAATCATAAAAGCATTCCAGCTTTTCTAAATCAGAAAAGCAATCCATAAAGCCTCCATAAATCTGATTTTTCCTAAATCAGAAAAGCATTCCATAAATCCCTCATGCTTTAATTTTTAAAGGTAGATTTTATTTTTCCTTATGAGAAAAATATCACTTATCCATACTTTTTCCAAATCTATTACTCATTATTTCTAAAACTCATAAAATATACCAACTTGAAAATATAATTTATTTCCATGGAAGAATATAAATTATTATAAATAAAATAATTAAGAAATAATTCTTCCAATATTCTTATAATCAACAATTACAAGAATATTCTTCATTTAATATCAATATAATAATTACTAATATTTAATTATTTAATAACCCTCATTTTATGAGAGTTTTTATGGTGGCTTATGCGAGGGATATTACAAACTCCCCCCCTTAAAGAGAACATCGTCCTCGATGTTCTTCTCTTGTTGGAACATTAACCTTTAATTTTCATTTCCAATTATTTAGGAAATGTAAAATAATACTTAAGTCATAATAATTTCACAAAAACTCAAGGAGCACTTAGCCCTTTAATCATCAAAATGATAAGAAAACTCTATCAAGTGCACATTGCATTTTATTTAGGAGTTACACTAGTCTTTCTCTCCCACTAGTGTTTTTGCAAATTATTGTCTTTCTCTCCCACAATAATTTCAATCCAATTCAAACTCATGGTATTTATCTCCAACCATTTCCTTTGCAAATTACTGTCTTTCTCTCCCACAGTAATTTCATTTAAATTCAAACTCATGTCATTAATCTCCAGCCATGTTCCTCTCATATGTTAGGAATTTAAAGTTCAATAAATCATTATTTTATCTAACATGAGTTATTTCAGTCACCTATATATTTCAATTAGCAAGCTTTATAGACTTTCTAACCTCTATAATTATAAAATTTCAGCATCTATGTATAGATATCTACATATACATCTATCTATATTCAGTTAACCTTCTTTGCTTCAACTACTTTTACAGCAGTTTATATTGAAAATGGATAGACGCTCTTTTCCCAATATTTTAAATATGTTTACAATCTTCCTTTACCCATACTTTTACCGCATATAACCATAGGTCTATTCTCTTATGTTATTGTTAAGATTATTCAGCATACTTGTAATTCTGGTGCATATTACAACTCTTCCCTTGGACTGTACTTGCTGTTCCTGTTTACCGTTTTGTTAAAAATTTCGGTTTATACACATAGCAACTCCATTTTCATTTTAAAAGACAGCAAGCTACACCTGTACATTTTTTTTTAGATTTGACATTTAGGAAATCTATCATCTCTAACTTTATTACTACAGGGTACTTATCCCTGGAATCCAACCATTTGTCCCTGCTATTAACCTACTGGATTTTCAGCTACTAGCTCTAATTTGCAATTGCATGAGGTACTGAACAAACAGTCAATCTAAACTTTGCATAAGAAATCATAACATAATGATTCATATAAACTTTGCATAAGAAATCATAACATAACAATTCATATAACCTTATATAAAAATTCATAGATAAATCTCCAAATTTATGTATGCATACCGATACTATGACCAGTCCTCCCAACCTTAGAGTTTGTCTATCTCTAGAACTCACCCCCGAGCTGAGATCCTCCAAGAACAGACTAACCTCAATCTGTTCTGGAGCAGCTTATTTAAGCTATGCTCTCCCCCAAAGCCTGTTTCCAATTCTGCGTCCAGAATTTCAGGATGCTTTTATTCCTGTTTGCCTAGGCTTCCCTTATTTAGGGACTTTAAAGCTGTTTTCTGCTTTTCCAGCTTTTCCAGCTTTTTACCTCTTCCCAACTACTTTCCTCATCATTGGGGAATTTAGATTTTTCCTCAAAAATCTAAATTAGAAATAACTTCTTTCAATGATTTTTGAAAGATTTTGGGGAAAGTATTTACCTTTTCCATAACCTCATGGATTAGGCATGTGATCTCAATTTCTCATTTGGTCATAGTGCATACACAATATTTTATTTATTTTTCATAAATAAATAATTAACCACATCCACACAATAATTATACATTGGGGTCCACTCCCCTTTGGATTTATGTTCAAATGTGTAATTTGAAAAGCATAGAACTTGGGGTGTTAAAAAAACTCTAGAGTTATTTCCTGAATACCCCAACTAAAGTATTCATTAACTCAACAATAAAATAAAATATTACCTCATTACATCAATCCCATCATAGCTTCCATAGCCATTGAATCCAATAAAAATTCAATGTCTAAAAATAGTCAATGTCTACAAATCCACTGTAATTTACAAAATTTTCCATTTGCATATTATCATTAAGGCAAAGGAACATTTATGTACACCATGCATCTATACTTGACCCACAACACGGGGTCCAAAATTTGTCAAAGCACATTGACAACAATTCATCGCATGTAATATAGGTGGTATACATTCAAAATTTCCACATAATAATAATAATCATGTAGCTTAGAAAAAGACATTAACATATGTTGCATACCATAGCATGATACTTTATTTAAGGTCTCACCTTAGCAGCCATCAATATTGTAGAGAACTAACAGTCCCATTGAACACTAGGACACAAAATGTGATTCTTTTTTTTTTTTTTTTTCGCTTACCATTAGCTTGCAACCATATAAGCGACAACCATTGAGGAATTTTGTGAAAATAATTTGCAATCATGAAATCTACAATCACTGTAGACTTTTTTTCAAATAGTATGCAAGCATGCAATATACAACCAATTCGACATTCCATCAAACAATTTTCAAGCATGCAATCTACATCCATTGAGGAATTTTAACAACAATTTGCAAGCATGCAATCTATGGTGGATAAGGCATTCTTCCAAATAGTTGGCAAGCATAAAATCTACTACCATTGAGGGACTAGTTAGCAGTGATGAAATAAATTTCCATAAATATGTTTATACTCTCATAGAGATAGTCAAACTATAAATTCTAGAACATCATGAATCTTATTAATATCATCAATGGTAAAATTTCTGCTAATAACAGAACCAACAATCCCTACAATAGCGTCTAATCAGGAAATTTGACCAAATTATGGATCCATTTCTAAACATAACTTTTTATTGGAATCACCATGGGGGTTACATGATCTCAAGGTATGAAAATCCCTTGATATTAAAGATTAATCACATCCAAAACTTCCACGGATGAAATTATTTAAAATACAAAATCGTGGATCTCAATTACCACTTTTTGTCGAACACATTGAATGCAAACTTTCCTCTACAACTCTAAATGAAGAAAGAGAACCCACAATTATGCTACTATGATTTTTTCATTGAATTTAAGTTCACTATGTGAGTTCTATTTCACTCGTTGCTTATTTTTAACAACTAAAGAGTTTCATTCAAGTATATATATATTTTGTTTTCAACATTCCATTGTCCTCTTCAGGGTCAAACCCAACTTCTATATTATTTAGTTATCACACCAACCATACATGTATTCATTATTTATAGGTAGTGCATGATAACTTTAGCCATGTTTTTCCATTTTTTTTTTCTTATGCACCATAATAATTTTTCTCACATTATGCATGCAAAGGTTGGTAATTAATCTACAATATAAACAGTGAGTGCTCAAGATGGTTCATAGGTACAATAGAAGTTTTATTGTCTTTTATCCACATCCATATTAAAATTTCATGAGCACAACTTTTAAAGAAACATTATAACTGTCTACTCTTTCATGCAGTCATTAATCATGCAACATGCATCTCATGTTAATTGTAGTATACTACAAGTTTAATTAAAATCATACCTAAGATGATGCCCACTAGCATCATACCTCTACTTCCTTTTTGCATAACGATTCCCAAAAGGCGCCAGTGTTGCAACCTTTTGCTCTGATACCATTTGTAACATACCCTGATAACCTCGCAGGAAAAATGCATGGAGTTAGGACTTTTTTTCAACATTTACGAATGTGTAACGTTATAAATTTCTTTATATATTTCTGCATTAACCATTTAAATACCCATTATCATCACTTAGAGAAATATTTAGCAAAAAATCATAGTGAGTTACACAACCATTAATTGTTCTTGTTGTAGCATATTAATTTAAATTTCCTGCTATAACTATGCATCGATCCCATGATCATTTTAATTCAATTAGTAGATCACCTAATTGATAATATCAACGTCATATCATGAAAGAAATTAACATCATCAAAAAGACACAATTAACAATCACATAAATAAACACCGATATACCCTGGAAACCCCGTAGGGTGAAAACCAGCAAACGTTTAATTTTATTATTAAACACTCGTGAGGGTTGTCACCCCTCACTCAATGGTTATAAGGGAGTCCATCCCTTTACCATTGTCATAAAATTTACATATAAAAATAATCTTAAATGAAACATAACTAGCTATAAGTTATTACAATCATCATGATACCATTTACCCACGAATCATCAATCTCTGTCTTTGTATTCAGATTGTTTCCTTCAGGGGATCATTGTGCAATTGGAACTACTAAACCTGCATGGACTAACAACTCTTTATCTTCCGCAATGTTAAACTTGAAATTTCCTTTTCTCAATCCATCCTTCTTTCCTGCCATTTCTCTCGTCAGCACACTTGATATCATGATTAGATAAAATATTAATAAACCAATAATCAATCTCTATTTGTGACACTTCAACAAATATTTGTATGCATTTATAAAACATAACCACATTGACATTAGTTTCCTTATTTAACATCATTTCACATGCATTAGTAACAAATAAATCAATATCAAGCATCCTCTTTCCACCAAACACTAATAAAATCTTGCATGCACTGTCATATTATTTCCAAAAGAAAGCTAACATACTATATAATAATACCGTGCATACAAATGCATAACAATATTTTCAAGATAACTACCCCAATAAGAAATTTCTCTTTTTGCCTACTCTTATGTTTTGTTTTCAAAATGGATTAATGCAATAGATGTTATACTTATGCATGTGAATACATGTTCTTTTCCAAAAATCATATTTTCCACCCAAGATCTATTCATAATGGTTACTATGTATAACAATGCCAACTCTATTTCAAACAAAGTTAACATACAAGTTATAGTTTTGTGCATGCAATAACATATCTTGTTCTTCCTGCATGTAAAACATCTATTTCTTTCCAAAAGAAACCAAATAAATATTTCATGGAAAAATAAACACATTTCTTTTCCAACGGTCAAACGCATACCACTTATCATTTCATGCATGCAAAGTGACATTTCCCTCTCATCCAAAAGATATAACCAATAACTATGCATAATATTCTCCCAAGATAAAGCTAATACCATAGCTAATCCCTTTAGGTTGGACAAATACATATTATTTTTCCCAAAAGAATGCTAACACAATAAATATTATGTGATTGCATCTTCCTTTTCTCTAGAAATCTAATACTCAAAAATATATTTTTCCCATTCATGCAAGCATATATGTTTCTCTAAATAATCTTACATAATAAAGCATGTGATTACTCTTTTTCCTCTCTAAGAATCTAATCCAATAATGCATACAAGGATATATTTTTATGTTCTATTCATTTTGAAGAGTTTTAACACAATAATTATTTCCTTGCATACAATTATGCAATGTTCCAAATGGGAAAATATAGGCTCAGTAGGGAATATCTTAATATATTCCACTATGGAATCACAGCAATATGGAATTACACCAATAGATCTAAACCAGAGATAGACTGGCAGGGCATTTACTAGATGCATCACCTTCACAAGGAAGGGTGAAATACAGAGGCTTCCTGGCCCATTCCAAACTCTGTCTATAGAAGAATGGTGGAACACAGCAAGTGTGGGAATGACACACTCATCTCAGAGTTTTCTGCTCTTAGGAACCTTAGATCCATAGATCTAAACAATGGATCCAAAAGAGAAGTAAAAACCAACCAAGGAAGAAGCGCTAAATTCCACTCTCTGGAAAATCTGCAATAGGCTCAACGAGGACATTGTATAAGCAAGCCAGTGTGAAAATAATGTAGAAAAGGGCTGGGTTCCCTTATTTTAGGCTGTGTCAGACCTCAAGAAAATTTTCAGCAAAAATAAATGAGTTTAGAGGTTTTAACAGATCTCCCACAATCAACACTAGCTGAAAATCAGCTAAAGGAGAGAGTTGGTAAATAGAGAAACTGTCCTTTAGAAATTGCGCAGTTTCTACTGGAAGACACTATAAATCAGCCATTAGACTCATGTTATAGTATGGCATCAAGAAATCAGATCTATAATCAAGTTCCTTTGTAGAAGCATTGGATTTACTTGAAGCAAGAGCAAGAATCCTTCAAAAATAATAGCAGAAACAATTGGAAAAGCTGCAGAAAGACTTGACAACATTTTGTATGAGGAGCTTCAGCTAATGTAGGTTAATATTCATATCTACAACTGATATATGGCTGAAACATCAGATCCATACGAGATCTGGAACTACTCAGCCTTCTAAACAAGATCCCCCTGGGGTTTTATCAAAATAATGCATAAATAAGTGTAGATCTAGCTTTTAATACACTGAAATTTTTATTGCAAATAAATTCAATCATTATATAATCATGGTCCATATGCAAACAAAGAGATTTTCAAAGAATATGGTTACTCATCTCTTGATGCATGCTTGAAATACTCTCTTCCTCTTCCTTGGCTCCATTCTCCATGTATTCTCCCCTTTTCCTCTTCTATTTCTCTCATGGGATTATAATAAAATAGAATTAATTAAAATGGAATAGATTTTATAAATCATAAAAGTATTCCAGCTTTTTTCTAAATCATAAAAGAATTCCATCTTTTCTAATTCATAAAAGCATTCCAGCTTTTCTAAATCCTAAAAGTATTCCAGCTTTTTTCTAAATCATAAAAGAATTCCATATTTTCTAAATCATAAAAGCATTCCAGCTTTTTTAAATCACAAAAGCAATCCATAAAGCCTCCATAAATCTGATTTTTCCTAAATCAGAAAAGCATTCCATAAATCCCTCATGCTTTTATTTTTAAAGGTAGATTTTCTTTTTTCTTATGAGAAAAATATCACTTATCCATACTTTTTCCAAATCTATTACTCATTATTTCTAAAACTCATAAAATATACCAACTTGGAAATATATTTTATTTCCATGGAAGAATATAAATTATTATAAATAAAATAATTAAGAAATAATTCTTCCAATATTCTTATAATCAACAATTACAAGAATATTCTTCATATAATATCAATATAATAATTAATAATATTTAATTATTTAATAACCCTCATTTTATGAGAGTTTTTATGGTGGCTTATGCGAGGGATATTACATCTAATCCACAATCACAAGTATGGACAATTTTTTCACTTTTAAAATTTATGTTTTTAAGTTATATATTTCACCTCAAAAATTTCCATTAAAAAATGAGATATATCTATATCTTGAGCTATTTTAAATTTTTTGAATTTTCGGTTTTTGGAGACTTTCTTTCTAAACCACTCTTAGGAAATGTGCCAAATCCACCAGCACAAGTATTTGATTTTTCACTTCTATATATATATATATATATATATATATATATATATATATATATATATGTTTTTAAGTTATAAGTTATAAATTGAAGTTTAAAAGTTTTATTATAAATTGAGACCTAGATATTTTGAGTTCTTTTAAATTTTTTTAATTTTACGTTTCTGGAGATTTTCTTTTGGAGCCTCTATTAAGAGATGTGCCAAATCCACCAGCAAAAGTATTGAAATTTTCACTTAAATATATATTTTCAAGTCATAATTTATAAATTGAAGTTTAAAAGTTTTAATATAAATCGATATCTCAATCTTGAGTTATTTTATACTTTTAATTTTTTTGAATTTTAAGTTTCTATAGAGGATTTATTTTCTCCACAGATTCTAGCAATGGAGATAGGAACATCCACACCATTTCAACCATTTGAACGAGTTGTCTAACTTTTTTTTTAATATTATTGAATATAAGTTTATATATATGCATTTTCATTTGAAAATTATATATATATATATATATATATATATATATATATATATTGTACAGTTCACTGTTGGAGATGTTCCTATGGGGGAAGTTGTAGTGGATGAGAAAAAAATGGAGAGGGAACCTCATGAGGTATTGCATGATTTTCTTTTACATAAAGTTCTATATATTCTCACTCAATTTTAAAACATCAAATTTTAATGTTCGTACATATTGTGTACATGTTCCCAATGATTCGTAGGATAACTCGAGGATTGTGACTTCGCTGGGAAAGACACTACATCAATCTGTATTTGATGGATGATGCACATGCAGATATGGAACATTATATTTAAACAGATTTAGTCTTAAATTTACTTTTTTATATATCTTATATAGATGCAGTCATATATAACTTGATACCTGATACTTGTGAGATCTACAAATTTTGGACATATTTTATTTGAACTACATTTCGTACATGTAAATGTGATAATGTTTTTAAAACTTAAGTTTTGTATGGTTGAACTAAATTTTGCATGTGAAGTAATGTTACAGTGTTATATATAATTTGTTTTGTTTTTAAAACTCAAGTTTTTGATGGTTTAACTACATCTGGCATGTGATGTGAAGCAATTTTGTGTTGAATAATTTGTTTTCTTTTTAAAGTGTTATGGTTGAACTACATTTGGCATGTGAAGTAATGTTGTGTTATAATTTTTTTCGTTTTTAAAAATTACGTTTTGGATTGTTGAACTACATTTGGCATGTGAAATAATGTTGTGATCTATATTAATGTTTTGCTTTTGAACTACATTTGGCATGTAAAGTAATGTTGTGCTATAGTTTGTTTTTTTTTTAACTTAAGTTTTGGATGGTTGAATGACATTTGGCATGTACAGTAATGTTGTGCTCTATAATGTTTTGTTAAACTAAAGCTTAAGTTTTGGATGTTTGATCTAGATTTGACATGTGATATAATGTTAAATGTTTTTATTGGATAGTTGAACTACAATTGGCATGGAATGTGAAGTAATTTTGTGATATAGTAAAAAAAAAAATTAAAACCAAAGTTTTGGATCGTTGAACTACATTTGGCATGTGATTACGATATAATGTTTGGTTTTTAAAATTCATGTTGTCATTTTCCAAACAAAAAAAAAATCACATGAATATATGTACATGTAGAAATGATTTTATATATGTTTGAATATATATGTTAAAATGGTTGAAGTACAATACATATATATATATATATATATATATATATATATATATATATACAATCATAAGATTCTAGGTCCTGTTAGATGTGTCAAACAATCATAAAATTTTTAAAATGCATTCTATAATGTATATATATCTAGTACATGCAAAATTTTTCATCAATGCACATAGAAAAGCTACTTCAATAGTTAGTTTCATTCTATAACATATATATCCAGTAATTCAACATTTTTCATCAATGCCAATAGAATTTAGCTACTTTTAGTTAATTGCATTCTAGAACATATATATCCAGTACTTAATGCACATAGAAAATCTACTTTCAGTGAATTGCATTCCAGAACATATATATATATATATATATATATATATATATATATATATATATATATATATATATAGATATCTATATATATATATATATATCATTTTTCATCAATGCATGTATAGGAAAGCTACTTTCAGTTGATACTAGTGTACACGTACCAAAAAAATGTACATGTGCAAACACTTGCACAAATAACATAACAAGGAAGCTCAATTTTTTGTTGAGTTCCAGAAGTTCTAAAACATGAATCCAAAGAGAAGAAATTGTTGGGCAGTTCAATCAAAAAAATTCCAATGGAATGCCATCTTCAATAATCCGTTCATGATCAGATTTTGACATTTTCCATTTCTTAATTTTTTTTTTTTTCCTTGATTGAACCTCTATCAACTTTAAGTGTGCTGCACACACCAACTGACTATATTTACAACTTATGACATCAGGTTCATAGTCTTCAAAGTAAAAAAATCCCCACTTTGATTAGTTTTTTTTTTTTTAAATAACCTTTTAGTATAATAGATCCTCTTTCATATGGAAACACTTAACCTTTTGATAAAAGACAACACTTAAGAATGGAACACCTCGTTACACTTAGGATCATTTTGGGGGAATGTCGTAATGATAAATCCAATATTTTTTGTTGCCTTGTGGAGTTTAGAAATGATTTTGATACGGTACCTACAAATAACCTATGGAATAGATTATAAGAGCTAAAGGTTCCTTTCGAGTTGACAGCTCCTGCTAGAAGGTGATATGAGAATGTAATTGCAAAGTTTAAGAGAAATGAGGGGTGGTCGAAAGATATTAAGTGTAATATCGGAGTTAAAAAATGTTCCCCCCTCTCCCCTACACTATTTAGCATTTACATCGACAAAATAGAAGGTTTCTTAGAGGAATCAGTCTATGTTGTCATGATCTTAGCTTGAATAGTCATCATCCTTCTTGTCTATGCTGATGATATTGTTATTCTGGCAGGATGCCCATCTGATCTTGATAAGAAACTAAGAATTCTTTAGGATTTTTTCTTTACCATGGGTATGTCAATTAAAAGTGACAAAGAAAAAGTTATGATTATCAAATCCAATAAGGACACTTACACTAATTTTTTATGCCTCCTCGCTATCGATGACCACTTTCTATGATTGACTATGACTACTGGCTATGACTACCTATGACTATTGGCTCCTGCTATGACTGTAGGCTTTGACCGTATGGCTCTGACTCACTATAGCTATGACTAGCTATGACTGGTGTTATGGTCTCTATATGGCGTATGATCTTCTTTGAAAGATGAATCGACATATGTAATCTATTAGTACGCGTATCTTAGAATAGTGCATTTACAAGGTAACTGACTTTCTTACTTGAATAAAGGAATTAATTTGGCACTTCAATACTCTGTGGTGGCACAAGTACATGACAATAAAAATTTGGAGGAAGCCTCTTCTTACAAGTTCCTAGGAATTGATATTCATCACAAGCTAAATTGGAACTATAACATTGAGAAAAGGATTAACGGAGGGTGGAAAGATTATTTTGGTCTTGAAAATAACTGTAAAGCGGCAAACCCTGTGATGTGGGATAAAAATAAGCTCCTCTTTGAAACTTTATTCACTCTCATTTTCTTGTATGGATGCGGGGTTTGGGGTTGCAGCATCTCTATAGAATCCTGGAGAAATATTGAGCAACTCTAGATGCGTTTTCTAATGTATAATCTCAAAATTAAAATCAATACACCCTATCCTATACTCCTTATAGAAGTGGGTCTTTCCCCTATGGAGAGCCTACTATGACTAGGTTCGTGTTGTACAAGCAAGAAATCAATAACATGGGAGACCATAGACTTCCTAAGCTAGCTTTAAATTCCAACGAAAACCAACAAAGGCTGAAACGTGGTTGGTATAAAGATACGAGGGCATGGTTAAACCATTGGGAGATCGATGAAAATGTTGCATTGAAAAATATTAATAACATTAAAAATATTGTTACTTCTAAGTTTAAAGAAAAAATGTGGTGTGAGAAAGATTTAGGGGTTAAAAGAAAATTAATGTATTATAAGGAAGTCATCAACCCTAATCTAGAAGATCAAAAGTATCTCTCTATTTTAACTAGCTCAAAGAAAAAAAATTAATATAGCTAAGATAATAACGAACGCTTATGAGCTCCATAGTGAAATAGGTCGTTGGGCACTCCCTAAAACACCATACGTGGAAGGATATGCCATCTCTGTGTTCCTCTTAAAGTGCCCTGTGCACACCCACATAAGATCTCAGTTTCATAATATCTATTGCAATATCGACCTTCCTATCCTTTTAACATGTGAAAATTAAAGTCAGCTTGGAATGCTTATTTCCAAGTTCTTTGAGCATAGGAGTACAATTTTAAAACAAACTAAATAATTCGTTTCTTTGGGTCCGATAGACCAGAGCTTGGTCCGAGTGGACGTTAACCATATATATATATGTGTGTGTGTGTGTGTGTATGCTTACTAAAGATAATATTATAATTATTGTATTTTAAGATGACTTTTTTATTTATTAAATTTTATTAATTTTTAAAAATATTAATTAATTATTTTCAATCATTTTCCCTTAATTATGTTCAAGCATTGTAGCCACTAAATTTCATATTTTTGGAAGATGAGCAAGTTGTAAATTAACACATAAAAACGAGAGGATTTGTAAATATGTTACATCTTCAATAAAATAATAATAAAAATAAAAAAATTAAAGTCTCTCCATAATAAGAATGAAAATAACTATATAGATATAAAAAACTACAGTATAATTTAACATAGAAAAATCTAAAATATTTTGAAAAAAAAAACCATATCATATAAATATATTAGAATCTTTAAAGAAGAAAACATGTCCACATCAAAATTTTAATATTTGAAAATATTAATTTTCTAATTCAGGCTTCCATATCTCCACATCTTGAACACGAGATGAAGAATTAGATCTATGCACTATATTAAATAGGGTAGCGAGGATAAATAATCAATTCTAAAAAAAACTAGTTTGAATGAAATAAAATGTTATTAAAAAGAAAAATGGATTTGAATATTCCATTTTAAAAGAGGATTAAAAATTCCAAAATAATAATTTGGGTCAATTTTAAGCAACGTAATAAGTGGGGTAAATAAAAATAATTGATAAATAAATTAGTATCAAGGTCAAAATTCAAAGTTTTTATTAATTCATATTATATTAAATTGGTTAATTAATTAATTTTATTTTCAAAAGTATGGGTGTTATTATTATTCTTGGTCAATGATAATAATTTAATTATCATTTATTTTGGTTGATGTAATCAATATTTTGTTGGGGATTTTTAATACTCATATATATATATATATATATTATTTGATTCAAATTAGTCGTTTCCATCTAAGAGTTAGAATTGATTATCTATTTTTCACTCTATCTTTATTTAACGTGGTGTCCAGATCTAGTTCTCCATCTTGTCAAATGAACCACACTCAATGTTTCCAAAAGCATCCACATAATTTCTTCAATGCGATTTTCACCGAAATATGTATCATATTCAAAATATTGATGTGATGTAATCTTATTATAAATTTTGTCAATAAAATTAATATTAATATTAATACTAATAGTAAATCTAATATTATTAGGTTTAATAATTTTGTATTATTAATTTCAGGAAAATTTTAAATCTCTAGGGATTCGATCTTTTTGGGCTCATGATAGGTTTGAATTGAGATGGGTTAGACTTAAAAAAAAGTCATTTCTTATTTACTTCTTTAATAATTTGAGTTAATATGCATCTTTCAGTCAATATAAATGTCTTAAAATTAAGAGATTAGCTTATTTAAAATTACGAAATTACCTTATTGATTAAACTACACTAAAATATATATTATTATAAGTTATTTTTCACCATTTAAATTTATTATATATCTAATTATTTGGTTAGAAAAGAGGACCAAATCCTAATAATGTTATTAATAAACCTAAAATCTATCATTATAAACCTCTTAAAGTTATGAGATTATTTACTTCATTTAACAATGTTAAAATTTTTGTTTATGTTAGACGAATATTCTTAAAGATTTAAATAAGAGGTAACAAAATTTGTAGGATTTTATATTTTCTTAATTTTGACTTTCTTGTCATTTTTTTTGGTTTTGTTTGTTTTTTAATTAAAATATTAATATTTTATAAAATTACTATTTTTTCTATAAGCATGGTATTATATATTAGATATTTTTTTTTATTAAATAATATTTGTCTTTCACTAAAAATATTGAAATTATTTCATAATTTAACATTACAAATTGAATTTTATTATTATTTCATAGTATTAAAATTTAATTTTCTAATTCATAATTAATTGAAGTATTATCTTATATTCCATAATTTAACATTACAAACTGAATTTTATTATTATTTAAAAAAAATT
Source organism: Pinus albicaulis (assembly GCA_034641835.2). Taxonomy (NCBI): domain Eukaryota; kingdom Viridiplantae; phylum Streptophyta; class Pinopsida; order Pinales; family Pinaceae; genus Pinus; species Pinus albicaulis. Next base: position 488,800,171 of record CM076574.1, read on the forward strand.
ATTAAGTTGAGTTTTTATTGTGTAATATTAAAGTTGTACTCTAAAAAAACCTCAAATAACTTAGAAATTCCCAGATTCCAACAAAAAGCTGTCGTTAAAGCTATTTTGTTGCTAATATTAAGTGCTCATGTATAACCACAATATCTTTGTTGTCATATTTGTGCACTCATAGTAATTAATGCAAACATTTTGGAGTACTCTTCATATATATATAATTTGAGATGAAAAAATAAATAGTTTATATTATATAAAAACACTCAAGAATTTACAGTAATAAAAAATATTATATTTATCAAAAGTAATTAGCCATATTTTACCATCATACACAAAACTTTATTATATAGGTCTTTGTGAACACGTTCTAAACTTTTATGATGCAACCAAAATAGGCAAAAGATCTAGTACAGATTTCATATTAGCTGAGATATTTTAAGGGAATGCTTAAAAAGCCCTCATCCCTAATATGATTATCTATCGGATGTCATAGTTTTCAAATAAAATTTTCCTTGTCATAATTGTGCATTCATGGTACGCGAGGAAAGCATTTTGGAGTGGTTTATATATATTATTTGAGATGAAAAAACAAATAATTTATATTATGTAGGAGCACATCTTTAAGAAATCTACAGTTATCCATAAGTATTATATTTATGAAAAAGTAAATAGTCACATTTTACCATCATACACAAAACTTTATTATATATATCTTTGTGAACATGTTCTAAACTTCTATGATGCAAACAAAATAGTCAGATGTACTACCGATTTTATATTAGCTGAGATATTTTAAGATAAAGCTTAAAAAGACCCTCATCCCTAATATGATTATCTATCGTATGATTATCTATCGAATGTGAAAAAACATGTACCAGAGCAATTAGATAAACTCTTTTTAGATAATAAATCGGCCACTGCTTTGGCCTCCCTTCAAATTAATTAATTATAACAAGGTGGAGTTGAGTAATTCTCCGTGCCATGTTTATCGAAACCGCGCCGATTATTTTGGTTCTGTCGACATTTATGGACATATAACAATATATCTAAACTACTTTCACGTTGCCTTGGTGCCTAAGTGCTGCAGGAGGAGATCATGGCGACTTATACAGTAGATAAACAACCAAACAGTTTATTGTAAATATATATTGAGTACACTTTTAATGTAAATATATAACTTAATTTACTTATGTAAAATTATGCTAAGACAACAATGGAACCCGTTAAGGGACCTCGTCAACTGTATATCGCGGCTTTTGGATATCATCAAGGTTCAAATATATCTTCATACACCTCTCTTTCTTTGTTTTTTTATTTGAAACAGACGTAAGGGGGATGAGAAGTTTTTCATTAAGGTAAATCTTTATATTTTATATATAGCGATGTAACAAATAAAGAAAGATCTCACATTGCTCAAGATTCTTCGGATTCATAAAGTAATTTTTTATAAAAAATATATATTAATGAAACTAATAAAAATAGAAAATTTATTTATCCACCATTTATATCAAAAAAAACTATTAAACATAAGCTTAACGAATCATTCGGAAGACGAAATGAAGAGTTCCGTAGACACTATAGAATTCTATTGCTTCATGGAGGAAGTGTTTAGCAAGTGGGACTGTGGCCTTTACTTTTAAAATTCTATCTAAATCTATTTATCATTTATATCATTTATTAAGAAGGAGGAGGAAGTTATTATACAACATGACTCTAACTAGTTTAGAAACTACACCTGAGAAAATTTAATTTAAAATGCATTTACACTTATATTATATCATTATATGTAACTTTATTTTGTATCTATCAAATATAAAAACCTCAAATATTTTAAGGAATATTACTTTTTTTTTTATGAAAGAATTAATAAACAAAATAAAATTAAATGATAAAAATGTTGAAACTTTTTTATATGTAATAAATAAAATTTATGACAAATATATACACCATACTATATAAGTTTATATAATTTTATTTTAAAATTTCAATAAATTATTAATTTAATAGTAAAATTATATTCTAACCGGTGGTCAAATTTATATTTAAATCTTAGAAAATGTAAATTATAAAACGTTACTTTCATATATTTGTTTAACATTTTAATATAAAAAATTATAATAGGGGTTTTAAACTTAAATAAAATGTTGTATTTGTATCTTAATATTATATTATATAATATCTTAATATTATATTATTTAATATTTAAAGATATTTAAAAGTTTAGAATAAAAAGGTTTATGGTAACGTTCATCCTTACTTAACGTATCACACAAAATAAAAAAATTATTAAGCATGGTAAATTTTATCAACCAAACCAACAACTATAAGTTACCTATAACCCTAAACATATATTACACCTTATATCTGCAATACTAACATATGTCAGCATAGTGGTTAACTAACAAATGTCTATGACAGGGGAATCCAATAACATGGAACATTAATGGTTAGAAGTTTCATTGTAAATTTACATTATTTTCTTGTCATTTCTTTGCTCTCGTAATATATGGTAATATAAACGAATCTTATATTACACAATTTCATGAGTTATAATAATTCTTGATATGTTTACATACAATATACAATGCTACCCCATTGATGGCTATAGTGATGATTATCTAGGACCAAGGTTTTTGTTTTCGAAGCGGATAATGTCGAAATGTATGTGAATATATTGTGTGAAGTACATAAAGGTTTCTCCGTTTCATTTTTTTGATCTATAATGTACATTTGAGTACCTCAGAATCCTATCTATTGACACTACATGGCATGGGATTCTTAAGTATGATTGAACATAGACACTTAGCTTCACCATCGTCGTCGATCTATTTTTCATTTGACGGTGCAGATGATTCTCGTGACTTGTTAGGGTAGTGGCTTACTCTCGGCCAAACCCTAATAGTCTTCTTTTCAAGGCTCCACCATAGGTGCTCTGTGAGCTCTGCAACTCCACCTATCTTCCATGGAAGGTTTAGTTCTTTTCGATAGGGCTTCAATTGCTATGAGTTTGGCCCTTGATCAAGTTTTCTTTATTCTGAATTTCAACTATGGTGAGTCTCTTAACCAGTATTATTCACTGCTTCTTTGTGACTTTCCTTTAGTTTTAACTCTATTACAGGAGTTTGGACTGCTATGCAACCATGGAGAATTTCTTTCAGACATTTCTCTACACAAAGTTCAACTTGCTTTGTCCATCCTCCACGTCTTGCGGATAACCTTGTGTCAGTGAGAACTTCGGTCATGTGTATGTTTATTACTTCTTTCGTTCTTTTGAGAACTAGAGTAATATGGGTTTGTGCTTGGGGATTAACCCCATATCATTCTTTCTAAGGTTTAGTTTTCTCTGCTACAGTTCTCAATGGTGCGAGTTCCAAGGAAATCTGAAGGTACAAGTCTACCCACTTTCTCTTTTCCTATTTCACGACAATTTATGCATAATATTCATTTAATGGTTCTTGACAGGTTCTTGCTTTGTAGTGTACAAGTATTGACCTTAACCCTAGTTGTTTATTCAACTATGCCATGTCTGTGTCAGTGAATAAAATATGAAGTTATTACATTTCTGCCTCCTTTTCAGGTGCATGAGTTATCAATATCCTCTATTTCATTTTAAGGAATATCTCAGCATTTGTTTTGTTGGCTCAATGGTTTAAGCCGACTCTTCAAGAAACGGTTATTTAGAATCCTTTTATGTTAGGTATGATTTTAACTTCAAGTTGTAAATCCACGGCCTCGTTAGATTTTTCTGTTAGCTGACTGTATGAAGAGGGTTGGTATACAAACCCTGGAATGTAATAATCTGTTTTGGAGAATTTGTACAGTAAAACCCTGCCAGTTATTTACTGTAGGAACTTGACTTGAAAAGGGTCTTTCGCTCTTTTCTTTCTAAGAAAATATTTCCATTTTGATATTCAGTCTTATATGATATTGTGAATTTGTGATCTTTGATTTCTTTATAGTTTTGTTGCTTAATATTCTATGATATTGAAAGAACGCTATGAAATTTTATTATGTTTTACAAAGCCTGTGGATCATATTTACTGTGGTTGCATTCTAGTTTTACGGTTAAATATGTAAATTTCATGTGCATGCAATTCATAGTGGAATCTCCATCCACATTTTGGATTTTGTATAAATATGAAGAATTATCCAGTAATGGCTTATTATCTTTAGTCTTTAATGCTTAAAGAAGATAGGAGTTTTTTTTAAGAATTTTTTTTTTTTCAGTTAGTAGTGTTCAGTTACTTCTAGTTGATTATTGCACAATCTATAACATTCTATATTTGTTATCAACCTTATGATATATGAGTGTCTGGACCACTCCAAGGGTAAGTATCCCTTTATTTTGTGTATCCAATTAAATCTCTACATGATCGACTTTCTTCTGAGGTGGAAATTTGATTCCTGAGGGATAGACTATCAAAACTGTTAGATTACAGTTTGTTCCCTTCAATGATATTTTATATTTTTTTAGGTTCTTCACAGTAATGAAAACATTGTGGTTCTTAAAGCTGACAAGGGAGTTGCTGCTATCGTTCTTGATAAGGATGATTACATTAGGAAAATGAATGAACATCTAGATTGTAGCAGCTACAAGAAGCTTAAATACAACCCCATGCCTAAGGTATTAAGAGAAGTCATGAAAGCAATAAAAAATTCTGGGTTGGATGACAGACTAAAAAAGAAATTAACCCCGTTTAGTGAAATCATGCCAAGAATTTATGGTTTTCCCAAAATTCATAAAGAAGGAATACTCCTAAGACCGATTGTTAATATCATAAGATCCCCTACTTATGAGCTGGCAAAGTATGTTGCTAAGATACTAAAACCTCTCGTTCGAAATACTGACTCCTCCATTAAAGACCCAAGCGAGTTTGTCAAGCTCATTAAGAATAACAAATTTGAAGAAAGTGACATCTTGGTTAGTTTCGATGTCGTATCACTTTTCACGAAAATTCCTCTAGATGAGGCAATCCAGGTCATTAAAGATGTCACTGATCCTGAAACTACCAAGATTGTATAGATTTTCCTTCGCTTCACGTTCTTCTGTTTTCAAAGGGAATTCTATGAACAATTATCAGGTGTCGCAATGGGATCTCCACTATCCCCTATTGTCTCCAACCTATACATGGAACATTTTGAGAAAAAGACCCTTGCCTCTTATCCCTTAAAACCAGACTGGTGGAAAAGGTTTGTGGACGACACCAACATAAATGGGCCCACGGTAAAGAAAATATTGAAGGATTTTTCAAACACCTCAATTCCATTTCTACAGAGATTAAGTTCACAATGGAGGTTGAAGAAAATAGGAGCATTTATTTTTTTGGATGTTTTTGTCACTAGGAATGATGATGGAATGCTTGGGCACCAGGTGTTTAAAAAGAAAACCCATACCGACAGCTATCTCCATGCTAAATACTACCATTATTTGGCACAAAAGTTTGGTGTCCTTAATACTCTAGTCGTGAGAGCCATGAGGATTTCTGATACCAAATACCTGAGCAAGGAAATCAGCCACCTTTCAGCCATTTTCAAATATTTGGGCTATAAAAAGAGGGATATCAAAAAATCCCTCGAAAGAGCTAAGGGTTCGATCTTACCTCGGAATCACCGCGAAAAACAAGAAAATACTGGAAGAGTTGTTCTACCATACATTAAGGGGGTTACTGATAAAATAGCCAAGCTCTTGAGAAATAACAATATTTTCGCTCAATTTTCAGCATTAGGGACTATTAGACAAAATATGTGATCAGTCAAGGATGGCATAAACCTTGAACAATTTAAAGGAGTGTACAAGATTAAATTTTCATGCGGGAAGAGTTATATCGGTGAGACTGGGCGTTCCCTTCAGAAAAGACTTAAGGAGCATGGAGCCGATATTAGATATGAACGATCGCGTACCTCAGCCCTTGCAGAACACTCCTCAAAGATCAAACTTCAAATTTGTCTGGAAGATGCAACAATCATCGCAAAAGAAGAGCACTATCATAGAGGGAAAATAAGAGAGGCCCTTGAGATCATAAAGCATCCAGATAATCTTAATAGGGATGGTGGAGTTGAAATTAGTGACACTTGGAGACCCCTTGTTCGACAAATCTGTTCCTCCAAAAACACCTGCCAGTGAGGTATAGTTTTCAACCCCAGGTATGTCCCTCCTCCTTTGGATTCTTATTTAGTTTTTAGATTTATTGGACTAGAATTCTAATAATTATCTATATTAATTAATTAATTTTTATTTGGTTTAATAAAAGTTAATTAATTAATCAATAATTATTAGATTTTATTCTATATTCCCTTATAAAAATAAAATTTCCCTTTCCTAGGTTTCCTTTTTCCTAGCTTTATAGTTTTTTAGTTAATTAAAAATGAGCTTAAACACTCTAATTATAATAACACATATATCATTAAAAATAAAAATATATCATTAAAATTAATTATTTAATAAAATTAAACTGATATATTTAATAAACTTAATATATCCTTTTAATTCAAGTATATATTTATTTTATTAAAAAAATTATTTAGATTAACTTATAATAAAGCTTTTAGTTAGATTAACTTATAATATATATCCTCATTTTTTAATTTTTAGATAGCTTTTTTGAAATTTAAATAAATCTTTTAAATTAATCATTTAATAAAATTAGATATATAATAAATTATAATGATATATTTAATTAACTAAATATATCTTTTTAATCCAATTATATATTTAGATTTTATTATTCCTTAAATAATATTATCTAATTATATATCCTAGAATAAAATTAACTAGTAATAAAGCTTCCTCTTTAATTGAACTTGAACAAAATTTCTTTTTGATTTTTAGCCTAGCAGGAGTCCCTTATTAAGTTAGTATTCCTTTATACCTTAATTAAATTAATTTTTTTTTAATTTAATTATTATTAAAAAAAAATATTAAAATATGAAATTAAAAAAAAAAAATAATAATAATAATTTTTGGTCGGCCTTTTTCCAGAAATCATCTTCTTCTACCTCTATTAATAGTCTAAGTCTTTTCTCTCATTTCTTCATTGAACAAATGTCTTGATGATGGATCCCCATTGGGATTTGAAACGCCGACACTCATTCTCTAGCACTGTGGATAACCGGAAAGCTCCCTAAAAAATGATCACCACATGAGTTTGAAAACTAGAATAGAAACCCGCTTTATTTTACATGAACATCTCCTACCAAAATTTGGAATACAGAAATATTTACACGTAAGTACATTTCTATCTCTATATATATATACATGTAGAATTAATTGAGTAGAATATACATGATTTATACTTAAATCAAGTCTACTTATCTCGCTTTCTGAGACTCCGATGGCTTTCGCCCAACCAAGAGTGAGGAAATAACATCCTCCACTCCCCCCATGCTCCTCACCAAGGTAGAATATTCTTAATAGTCTGCTATCTGAGGAAATAGACCTCAGGACTCTTGTCCAGTCCCCTCTTGCAGTCACATAATACAAAAGCCAGTGGTTCTCGACCAGCTTTGGAAGTTTTATTCTTCAGCCTCTAGCTGTTTCTCTTTTCTGCATAGAAACCCTTTCCTCCTCTAGGATTTCCTTTTTATTCTCGAGAGGAAAGGTAACTAGAAGTAGCTATTTACTTAACTATCTTGGAGTCTTGGAAAACTTTTACCATTAGATCCATGGTATAATAGCATACGTCGAACATATAAAAAGTAAGAAACTTGATTCATAATTTTTAACTAGCATATTTGTTAACCTGATAATTAAAAGTAAATACTGAAATGTCTAATTAATTTTAAAATTAAATGTTTAAGAAAAAAAAACATCGGTGTTACAGCCTCCCCCTCTTGAAACAAACATTGTCCTCTATGTTATGTCATCCCATCAAATAGTCTAGTATATACCTCCCAGACAAAAATTTAATCTTCCTAAGTCACCTCTTCTGGACTAAAGTGTTGTCATTGCACTTTAACTTGGGTTATAGCTCGCTTTTGGAGCATTATTTCTCTTCATTTGAGGATACGTTGAGCCTCTATCAGAAACTCGCCATCCAGTTCGACCTACATCCAACAAAACATGTTTTACTACACAAAATTCTTTTTTTTTTATTTCCTAGGAATATTTAACTTTCCATTTCTTTCCTACCAGAGAATATTGCCAATCTATTATGTGCTTAGGATCATTGATGTATATTTTATGTACAGATACATGGAACAAATTTAGCACTTGTATGTGTCTTGGTAGGGCTAATCAATAGGCTATTGGCCCTACACTTTCCAAAATTTGGAAAGGCCCACACAAATGGGGATCCAGTTTAGCAAAAATTTTCCACCTTAGTGTACTCTTCTTGGGTATAACTGGAACATAGACATGGTATCTCACCTCAAACTCTCGGTAGGTCCTTTTTTGGTATGTAAACACTTTCTGTCTATCTTACACACTCTTCAAATTTTGTCAAATTTCCTTAACTTCTTTCTCCATTTCGGCCAACATTTTTGGTCCCAACATTAATATTGTTTCAGGACTGCCCCAGTTAATAAACGTCTAACATTATCTTCAATATAGGGCTTCAAACAGGCTCATCTTGAGTGACTCTTGATAACCATTATTGTAACCAAACTCCACCAGATGTAGGTAATCCTCCCATTTTGTGGGTTGCTACATTACATAGGTTCACAAAATATCCTCCAAGGCCTGTTTTACCCATTCTGTTTTCTCATCCATTTGAGGATGGTAAACCGTGCTGAATTGTATTTCAGTGCCTAATCCTATAACTACTTCATTCCAAAATTCTCAAGTAAAATTCACATCTCTATCTGAGATGACTATTTTTGGTATACCATCTAATCTGAATATTTCTCTGATAAAGAGGTCAGCAATATGTATGTTCTTAAAGGTAGACTGTATAGGAACAAAGTGGGATACTTTGGTTAAGCGATCCACTACCACCATAATGGATTCATTGTGTTGCTTTGTTCTAGCGAAAAAAACAATGAAATACAACGATATAACCTCCCATTTCAATTCTGGAAATGGTATCGGATGTAATAACATAGCTGGGTGCTGATGTTCAAAATTTACTTGATGAAATTCCAAACACTTGGTCAAATATTCGACAATGTCCTTGTGCATCCTAGGACAAAAGTAGTCTTTCCTAATGGCTGTTCACATTTTATGATATCCAGGGTGACCACCAGGACTTCTATGATACTCATATGATATTATTCATTTCAAATTTATTCGATTTGGGATTAATATCTTTCCCCTATAAATTAACATATTTTCCTATTCGATGTTGTATTCTCACTATTTTCCTTGCGCTACCATTTCTTGAGCCTATTGCCACAAGAACTAATATTCTGGATGTTTCTCTACTGCCTTCTTTACTTCTTCCTAAAAATTGAATTGCACATCATTAAAATAAATTCATAAATATGATGTAGCTTTCTGCTTAATGCATCAGCTACTCGATTTTGTTTTCCTTTGACATGTTGCATCTCAAAATTGAACTTTCTTAGAAATTCATTCCATCTTGCCTCGTGAGCATTCAAATCAGCTTGTTTAAAGTAGCTATGAGACTACTATGGTCAGTTTTTAGTACAAATTATTTTCCCAATAGATAGTGCCCCAATATTTTAAGGGCATGAACAATTGGAGTTAACTCTAAATTATAAGAAGAATATCCTTGCTCATGATCTCTTAACTTTACGGATTCGTAAGCTGTCACCTTTTCTTCTTGTGACAACACTTCCCCCACTCCTTCTTTACTTATATCAGTACAAAATTCAAATTATAAGTTTGGATGTACTCCCTTCAGAACAGAAGCAGTGGTCAATAACAATTTTAACTTCACAAAACTAGATTGAAATTCCATGGTCTAGTTGAACATTCACCCCTTGCGTTGCAAGGAAGTTATAGGAAATGAAATTCTAGAAAATCCTTTTGTAAATCGGCGGTATTAACCATCGAGTCCCATAAAAGACCTAATATCCACCACATTTTTAGGAGCCTTCCATTCCATGATGGTCTTAATCCTCTGAGGGTCAACTGTTATTCCTTCAGCTGAAATGACATGTCCCAAATACTCTATTTGTTCCTTGAAAATGTCACACTTACTAAATTTGGCTTATAACTGATGATCCTTTAACATTTTTAGCACTATACGTAAATTATCCTTATGTTCCTCCTCATTTCTAGAGTAGATTAATATATAATGTATAAAAATCAAGACAAACTTATCCAGATATAGATGAAATATGTCATGCATTAAACTCATGAAAGTTGTAGGTGCATTGGTCAAACAAAATGGCAGAACTACAAATTCGTAATGTCCATCTCTAGTTCGAAAATATGTTTTATAAGTATCTTCATCTTGTATTCTTATTTCATGATACCTCGATCTTAAATCTGTTTTCGAAAAAATTGTTTCCACTTTTACTTGATCGAAAATATTGTCGATTCAAGGTAGAGGATACTTATTTTTAAATTTTAATTTATTAAGTTGTCTATATTACATGCACATCCTCATAATACCATCTTTTTTCTTTACAAAAAATACTCGTTCCCCCCATGGAGACACAATGGGACGAATATATCAGTTGTCCAGCAATTCCTGCAATTTCATCCTCAGCTCGGTTAGCTCTGGCACGCTCATTCGGTAAGGTGTTCACGATATTGGTGTTGATCCTGGAATTAATTCGATGGTAAAATATATATCTCGCTTAGGTGGAAATCCTGGTATACTTTCTGGGAATACATCCATAAAATCTTGCACCACTGGTATATTTTCCAATGTAGGAGCCTTATCTTTGGAATTGGCAAATCCTACCTAGATCACATAGATTTGACATCCCTTCCTAAGGCATTTCCATAGTTGTAGTGTTGTAATAGGATGAAGGTGAAGAGGCTTATTGATTCCCTTCGGTTCTTGACGTCTCCCATCCTTAGCTTTATAGTAAATAATGTTATCTTTAAAATACACTAATGAGCAGTGTGCTTCCAGCCAGTCCATGCACAATAATATATTATATGAGCCTAAGGGTATAATATTTAGTTCAATCCTTAGATTTTGATCGCCAAATGCAAGTAGACAGTTGGAAACTTTGGCATGAACTTTTTTTTTTTTTTTTCTGAAGGCCAACTATACTAACCTAGGAATCTTAAAATTTTTACCCTATAAATTATTTTTTTGCACAACCCAGGGGTCTATATAACTTGAACTATCACTAGGATTGACCAAAATAGATATGGGAAGAGAATTCATCTTACCTTCCAGTTCTATCATAGTTGGCTAGAACTCTTCTTGTCAATCTTCTAGCGCAACATTTATTCTGGTATATTTCCTACAACATCTCCCAGAGTAGACACCTCCTGCATGTTGGCTGTAGTTTCATTCCTCCCACAATGTAGACAATTTCTATAATAATGTCCTTCACCGCGTCCCCAACACTATAATGGTGGTTTCTGTGGCTGTCCTTGACCTGGTCTGCTGAACGCTTCTATGGGTATGTCCTCGATTTCCCACTGGTGTCTTTGTAGATGTTTTCTAGTTTTCTTGCTTGTTTTATTCCTTACAGTAGCCTTATAAATCCCAGGTCTGTTATTTATGAAATTGCAGCATTTTTTTTGTCCTTTCTTGGGTGGCCAATTTCTACCTACTTCTCTATTGGTTTTAGACTTCTGATAACACATTCGTGCCTTCTGAATTGCCTCATCCGTCATTTTGAGTCCCACAAACCCAATTATTTCTTTCATATCAGCATGTAGACTACTCATAAATCATTGTACCTTTTCTTTTTCATCTTTTAGATATGGCACCTATCGCAACAAGGAACTGAACTTGGTGATGAATTCGTCTACAGTTAGTTGGCCTAGCCACAAATCATTAAATTCTTGAGCTTTTTCATCATAGAATCATTTGGTCAAGTACTTATCCTTAAAGTAGTGCTGAAATTTCTCCCAAGTGACATGTTGGTCTTTGATTCCACGTACATTTTTCAATTCTTCCCACCATAACGTGGGCTTCTCTTACAATTGATAAATTTCCAAACTAGATTTTACTTTGTTTTCATACTCATATACTTGAAAATATTTATTCATTCTAATGATCCAATCTTCTTCCACCTCTTCAGCCTCTCTATCAAATGTAGGGGGTTTAATCTTTCGAAATTCCCCTTGCAGTTCCAATCTCTACTTCTTTAGTTCTTAATAATTAGAGGTGTTCTCACTCTCAAACTCATTGTAAGTCCTGCTCTTGTTGTTGTAATGAGTGCAGCTTCCTTCAATATTGTCATGAAAATATTGTTTCTATTCGACTTCTTCATGGGTTCCCCTTTCAGCGCTAGGCTTTGTGGTGGGATGATTTTTTTTATCTGAAAGGCTTTTAGGTATCGTTTCCTGCTCCCTCATCAGTATTTCATTATCACTTCATACCCGGACCATTTCAGTTTGAAGTTGTTGCATAGTATCCAATAACTTAGTGGTTTTCCTTTGTTGTTCTTCCAACAATCCGCTAGTTTGTTGTTGTTGATTTATGCTTAGTTGCACCCACATCTCTAGATTAGCTTCTTGACTAGACTGGGGGTGAATTCCCCTAGTAGATCTAGGTGTTTTGTGTATTGATCCCCTTCTCATGATTATTGATGGATTTCTCCTTTAAGATTTTTCTTTTCTGTGCACAATTACAAGCATTAGTTGTTATGGAGGTGAAGTGTTATTGGTCCCAGCGTTGAAATGTTGCTCTGATGCCATTTGTAACATTCATCCTTACTCAACTTATTACACAAAATAAAAAAAATTATTAAGCATGGTAAATTCTATCTACCAAACTAGCAACCATAAGATACCTATAATGCTAAAAATATGTTACACGCTATATCTACAATACTAACATATGTCAACATAGTGCTTAACTAACAAATGTCTATCACATGGGAATCCAATAACATGGAATATTAATGGTTAGAAGTATCAATGTAAATTTACATTATGTGCTTGTCATTTCTTTGGTTTTGTAATATATGGTAAAATAAATGAATAATATATTACACTATTTCATGAGTTATAATAATTCTTGATATGCTTACATACCATATACAACATTACCCCATTGATTTCTATAGTTATGATTATCTGGGACTAAGGTTTCTGGTCTCGAGGCGGATAATATTGACATGTATGTAAGTATATTATGTGAAGTACATAAAGGTTTCTCCGTTTCATTTTTCCGATCTATAATGTACATTTGAGTACCTAAGAATCCTATCAACTAAGTTTACTTGGCATGGGATTCTTAAATATGATTGAACATCGACACTTGGTTTCACCATCGTCGTCGATCTGTTTTTCATTTGACGGTGTAGATGATTCTCGTGACTTGTTAGGGTAATCACTTACTCTCGACCAAACCCTAATTTTCTTCTTTTCGAGGCTCTACCATAGGTTGTCTGTGAGCTTTACAACTCCACCTATCTACCATGCAAGGTTCAGTTCTTTTTAACAGGGTTGCAATTGCTGTGAGTTTGGCCCTTGATCAAGTTTGTATTATTCTAAATTTGAACTATGGGGAGTCTCTTAACTAGTATTATTCGCTGATGTTTTGCGACTTGCATATAGTTTTAACTATATTCCAAGTGTTTGGACTGCTATGAAACCATGGCGCACTACTTGTGGACATTTCTTTGCAAAGCGTTCAACTTGGTTCGTCCCTCCTCGGCATTTTTCGGGTAACCCTCTGTCGAGGAGCACATCATTAAGGTTTATGTTTATTACTTCTTTCTTGATTTTGATAACTAGAGTAATCCTAGTTTTTTCTCGGGGATTAACCCCATATCATTCTTCCTAAGGTTTAGTTTTATCTGCTATAGTTCTGGAGGGTGTGAGTTCTGGGGAACTTTGAAAGTACAAGCCTGCCCTCTTGCTATTTTCCTATTTCATGACAATTTCTGCATATTATTCATTTAATGGTTCTTTTTAGGTTCTTATTTTGTAGTGTACAGGTATCAACCTTAACCCTAAATTATTATTCAACTATGCCATGTCTCATCGGTAGATAAAATATGAGGTTATTACATTTCTTCCTCCTTTCTAGGTGCATAAGTTGTCAATCCCCTCTGTTTCATTTTAAGGAATATCTCGGCATTTGTTTTGCTAGCTCAATAGTTTAAGCTGACCCATCAAGCAAGGGTTCTTTAGCATTCTTTTATGTTATGTATGATTTTAATTTCAGGTTGTAAATACACAGCCTCGCCAGATTTTTCTATTAGCCGACTGTATGAAGAGGGTTGGTATACAAACCCCTGGACTGTAATAATTTGTTTTGGAGAATTTGTACAGTAAAACCGTGCCAGTTCTTAACTGTAGGAACTTGACTTGAAAGGGTCTTTCTCTCTTTTCTTTTTAAGGCAATATTTCCAGTTTGATATTCAGTCTTATATGATATTGTGGATTTGTGATCTTCTATTTCTCTATAGTTTTGTTCTTGAATATTATATGACATTCAAAGCACACTATGAAATTTTTGTGCATTTTATAAAGATTGTGGATCATATTTACTATGGTTGCATTATGGTTTTGTGGTTAAATATGTAAATTTCATGTGCATGCAATTCCTTGTGGAATATTCATCCAAATTTTGGCTTTTGTATAAATATAAAGAATTATCCAATAAGAAATTACCATCTTGATTATTTAAGCTTTAAAGAAGACAAGACTATTTTTTTATGAATTCTTTATTTTCAATCATTGGTTTTGAGTTACTCAACCTTATGCTATATGATGAGTGTATGGACAGCTACGAGGGTAAGTATCACCTTATCCAATTAAATATCTATGGACAGATTTCCTTCCTAGGTGGATATTTGTTTCCTTAGGGATAGACTGTCAAACCTCTTACATTACAATTTTTTCCCTTCACTCATATTTTATATTTTCATTTTTATTTTAAAAATAAAAGCAATCAATAATGCAGAATAACAACCCCTTTTTTTTACATGAACATATCCTATCAGACTTTTGAATACATAAATATTTACACGTAAGTACATTCCTATCCCTTTATATGTATACATACAGAATAAACAAAGGAAAACATATATGATTTCTACTTAGATCAAGTCTACTTATCTCACTTCCTGAGACATGATGGCTTCTTCCCAACCTTTAGTGAGGCGTTCTCCACTCCCCTGTGTTCCACACCAAGGTCGAAGACTGTCAACAGTTTTCTATCTGAGGAAATAAACCTCAAGACTCCAATCCGATAATAGAAGCTTCACTGGTTCTCCACGAACTCTAGAAGTTTTATTCTTCAACCTGTAGTTATTTCTCTTTTCTGGTTATAATTGTTTACTTAACTACCTTGGAGTCTTGGAAATTTTTTGCCATGAAATATATAGTATCATATCATAAGTGGAATATATAAAAAGTAAGAAACTTGATTCATAACTTTTAAATAACATAATTGATAATATGTTAATTAAAAGTAAATACTGCAATGTCAAATTAATTTTAAAATAATTTTTTTTAAGAAAAACATGGGTGCTACATTTATGATATTGTAAGAATGTTAAGAATTAGAGTGTTAAGTATTCAAGGTTTTTTTTATAGATAAAATTTATATGTTTTATGGAAATTTAAATTTCTTTATAACTATAATAAATAAAAATTCAACTAGATTATGTGATAAATTATTTTAAAATGATATTTAATATCAATATCTCTAAAACATTTTATAGAAATATATTTTTTATCCTCATGTTTTGTAATAAAAGTAATAAATATTCTAATTTTAAAATGTTTTGAAAATTGACTAAGTCATTAGAAAATAATGAAAAACACACTCTGTGCCTTTGTAATAACACGTTAAAAAAAAAACCAGGCCTGTATTAATTGCCAGTAATTCTTTTCCATTATAAATTAAGCATGAAACAAGCATGTTCTTAAACCATAAAATTAGAATGCCTATTAGGAAATACGAATTAGACTCATGTAAAATTGGTTTTGTGATTAATTAAAAAATTGTAATACACATCGATACTTTACATGGAAATGCAAGGAGTTAAATTTTTTTATATAAGTTATCTATGGGTAACTATCTAAATCACTATTAAATATTCATTATAGAATGTTCACCAGTTCATAGTATAAACTTAGTACAGTAAGTTGCTTAACCACTAATTGAACTGTATGATGTAACCTTGCATTCATTTCATTACTCATGTAGTCATCACATACCTGACATTATGAATATCACAACAAGAAAGAAATCAACATCATCAATTTGACACAATAATCAATCACATCATTGAACACCCATATACCCTGGAAACCTGTAGGGTGAAAACCAACAAAGTTAATAATAACGCTAGTGAGGGTGTTCACCCCTCACTCAATGTCTTATAAGGGAGACCATCCCTTAACCATTGTTATAAATCTTACAAGGAAATATACAAATATCTATCTTAAAGCCATTACAATAAATATGATAGCATTTACCCAATAATCTTCATATCTTCATATCTTGGTGGCATGGATGTACCTACAATGGACTATCATACAATGGATCTGCATGAACCATTAATCATTTACCTGCCACTATGTTAAGCTTAATATTTCCTTTTCATAAGTCACCATCTCTTCCTGTTATTGATGTCATCAACAAGCTTTTATAGCATGATTAGATAAAGCCTCAATCATCAATCTTCCCACAGCTCCCACTCATCTGCATGAACCATTCATCATTTACCTGCTACTATGTTAAGAATAATATTTCCTTTTCATAAGTCACCATCTCTTCCTATTATTGATGCCATCAGCAAGATTTTATAGCATGATTAGATAAAGCCTCGATCATCTACCTTCCCACAACTCCTTCCTTTATAACTTATTCATGTGCATACATGAAATGTGAATACAATATCACAACATGATTTCTTCTAACATCACTACCTTACTGTAAGCAAGTAATTATCAATTCATGTCAAAATAATCCCCACATTATTATGACACTTCTTGCACATGCTCACATTCATAAAGTCAAATCACTACATGTATATTCTTTCCAACAAAATGTGATACTCACATATAAATTTTCCTAAGAAACATTATAACTCACTATTTCCCTTATCCAGGCAAAAAACATATCACTATAACAAAATGGCTATTATTTTGTGCATGTAAGAGCTTATCACAATAGCTCCTCTTTAATGTACCTAACACAAATTATCTTCTTGGAATTACACATAATTAACTATTATTTTCATGTAAAGATATACAAAATTATTTATCAAAAGGAAGTTAATATAACTTAGTTTATTTATGTTGTTTCTCATGCTTCCCTTTCACGAAATTATGATAGATAACCATTTTTTATGCACAAAACTAGGAAACCATAACAAGATTAACTTAACATTTTATACACCTAAGTCAAGAACTAGCCATGTAATCTTTTCAAGAGGTTACCCTTTCAAGAAAGTGGAAGGCCTTTTTAAAATAATAACAAAGTTAACCTTTTATATAGTAAGCCATGCAATTAAGTCAAAATGGCTAATATACAACACAAAAATAACTTGTTTTTTTACCCACCTGAACATGTAACTTTTGCAAACTTTTGCAAAGGAATTAACACAATGGACTTATCTTTCACACAGAAGACAAATGTATTCTTTCCAAAGAAAATCCTATACCTGATGTTATTTATGTGTATAATTTTTGGAAGGTGATTCTATAAGATTCTATCTTTAACCACAAAGACACATTTCCCCTTAAAAAGGGAAATCCCAACTTATTATACCTTCACATCAAACATTTTCTCATATATTTATTTCATTTTGATATGAGAATAAGTTGAAAAATGAGAATAAATTGGAAAATAAGTCAGGTAAATAATTAAATAGTCAATGGTGAATTTGGTTCAGTCACATCTCAATAAACCAATGAAATACCTTTTAAAGATGAGCAAAATAATTATTATTCTTTACTATTTTCCCATAATCACAAAAAAATATATATGATATAATTTTTATGTATGTATTTTTTATTTTTATGTATGTATTTTTTTTCAAAAAAATAAATTCATTAATAACCATGTAAATTTATACATTTTTCCTCAAGATAAAACACAATGAACATGCTTACCTCTCACAAATGCTCTTAATAAGAACTTCTATTATACCATAATAGTGCATAGTAGTATTTGGCACCGCTGTATCATAATTGTATCAACAAACAGTTTACTTTGTCAATTATCGAGTTATATTACCATGGACTGAAAGATGGTTTACTGTTGATGGTGGCTGATGGTGGCCACGATGTGCTTGGAGAGGATCAACGCACACTCTTTTCATAACGCATAGTCTTTTCCTAGAATGCACACTCTCATCCTTTCCGCTACGCACACTCTTTTCATCAATGCATAGTCTTTTCCTAGAATGCACACTCTCATACTTTCCGTTTCAACCCGCTCGTCTCCCTTCCATTTGCACACTCTCCTCTCTGCTCAGTGAATGCAGAGCACCATCGTATGTCTCTGTAATGGAATCCATGTAACCCTTTTCTGGAGAGATACCAAAACGTAGTTTTTAACTAAACCAAACTCTAACGAATTCTTGATTACAATTGTTTTAATTAAATACTAAACTTGGTAATTAAATAAGAATATTTTCATAAAAAATGTAAATTCCAACGCTTTACAGGGATGTTAAAAAATAGAGTATAGTAATAATAATGCTCGTTTATGATGTATGAAGTAGAAACAAAATACACATAGGAATCATCATCATTTAATTATATAATTTTTTTTATTATTAATTATATAAATATATCTGTGGAATATTTAAATTATTGATTAAGGAAAATTTCAAAATTAAAGCATTAAGCATATTTTGATTAAATCATTTTTATTTTTAAAATAAAAGATCCATAATATAATTAAGTTTAAGTCGAATTCATGTCGAATGTGTTTTTCTTTGTTTTGGAAAATGGCGTTAATAATAAATCATTAAAAAAAAAAGATTTTACACAGGAAGGTACGTGACCCATTCAATTTTTGAGTTTGTTTGGAAATGTTAAATTAATAAATTTAAAAATTAGTAATCGCTTAAAAGTGTAAAAATAGGCCAGTAAGATTGTTAAATTCTAAAAAAAATAATATATAATTTAATTTGTTAATTATGTAAATAATATTGAGATATTAAATTTAAAATTTGAGTTTTATATATATATATATATATATATATATATATATATATATATATATATATATAATTTAAATTAGTGAATCAGAAAATATTAAATTAATAAATTTGGAAATTAACAATGTTTCAAGAAGGTGTAAGGTGTAGGCTAATATATTGTTAAATTGGGAAAAACTGTAATTTGGTTTTATATTGATATATTAAATTAATTTTTTTAAAAACATATATATACATATTTTGTTAAATTAGAAAAAACTATAATTTGATTTTTTTATTAAGTAAATGATATTCATATATTAAAATTTATTTTTTAATATATATATAAAAATATAAGACTCTCTCACTATGTTTACTAAAACATAAGTGATAGCTGGATTAATTCCAAACTATTTTGTTAATTTGTTTAAAAGGAATTATACATTTTTTTAATGTGATTAAATAAAATGAACATGGTTATTATGTTTTGAATAAAATTAATTTTGGAATATTTTCCATAAAAAGACTCATGATAAAGTATTCCAAAATCTAAGAGTAGTTGGGCAAAATAGTTAAAAACAATTACCTTTCCTCTAAGGATAAAAGATACATCCCAGTGAGGAAAAGGATTTCTTTGACTCAAGGAAAAACAGTTTGATAGAAAGGAGGAGTGTGAACACTGGTGGTGACCAATGGGAACTCAGCTTCACTAAATCCTAGAAAATAAAGAGTACTGGACTGGAACTCCCGAGGTCTCTTCCAGAATTACTGCTAAACATCCCTACTCTAGTGAGGAGCACAGGGGAGACTAGGACATCATAGCCTCTCTCGTGGTAAGCAGGACATCATCAACAGTTTCCGAAGTGAGATAAGTAAAACAACCTGCTTGAAAATAAAAACTCCGAACATTTTTTAAGAAAAATTATGTTTACACATAAATGATTTTTTAGATAATGAAAATAATGTTTTATTATAGAAGAAGCGAACTTAGCCTCTCTCATGGTAGGGAGGACAGCATTAGCAATTTCCGAAGTGAGATAAGTAAAACAACCATATTGAAAAGTAAGTAGTATCAATGCACAATATGAGTGTGAAAGAAAACTCTTGGAACCAATTTATTTAAGGTAAACCATATTAGTATGTCTAACATCCAAGAAAGATATTATAGTTATGGATAACATACTACACCCAGATGTTTGTTTGATTTTTGTGTTACATGACTCTAACCCCCTTTACCACAATCTGTGAGAGAGTTGTTGATTAAATAATGGTGATGTGAGGATGTTAGTGTAAGTGCAAAGGAGGTGCCTCCCTTTCATTGCTTTAAAACTAGTCTACTAGAAACTTAGTAAAAAAAAATTGTGCTAAATTTCTACCTCTTCATGCCTTTAAGTAACACTAATGAGGAGGTGATAATTCTTCTTTACAACATCCATGCATCCACTATAAAAGCTAGGAACTATTGATTTAGGTATTTCAAGAAGGTTGGGTATCATTGATATATCTCCACTTAAAGCCAAGTACATCAAATGATTGTTCTTAAATGGGTATTCAAGTCATTCCATTATGATTAGCATTGTCACAAATTGAGGCAAACAAGAATTAGTGGTTGTTGAGAACCAATATACTTAGACAAGTAAGTAGTGAAAGCAAGAGTTTTCAAAAATTAGTACACTTGATGGCAATATCTCTCCTTGTCAACATTGTCAAAAAATAATAATGGTCCTAGTGTAATAGTTCCAACCTATTGTACGAAAAACCATGATTGACCATTACTTTCACCAAGATGAGAAAATGATAAGACTTGTTAATGGGGAATAAATAAATGTGAAAGGCAACCTATGTATTTTAGTTGAAATTTATATAAGTCCTCATACTCTTTAATTATTAAATACTTAATGTAACTACTAATAAATTGTCATTAAAATATTAATTTTGAATATTAAATATGTATTAAAGGTCATTTATCTATTACACATGATTTTCTATGTGGTGTAAATAAACCACTTAAAACCCATTTTCAATCAATTTTAATTAGTTTCGTAAAAGATGTATCTTTACTTACATTGAGAGATTTATTTCAAAAATATATTAGATTCATAAACTTGTATCAACACATATAACTAAATGGAATACAATAAATAGCTTGAGCCCTTGTTAGATTCTATGAGATTATTTTAATTACAAATAGTTTATTGAATAATTGAATTTTACAAAATGTTAATCTTGATGGGAAAATCATGTCATATGGTGGCAAAAAGTTTAAATATGTTCATTTGTGATGCAACTCTTGAATGAGCCTGAATATTCTACTTAATGCTCATTATTAATTAATTAATCCATGTTTCAATAGAAAACATTTTCTTTACATTGGGTTTTCTTTTAGAAATAACAATGTCACATTTATACATTGATATTAAACCACATGATAGGTAAATAAAAATCAATCAATTGTTTCTTGACTTATCGACTTATGTGGCATGATTGTATATAAAATTAATTGATCTAAAAATGCATAGTTAGAAAAAATTATCGATTGAAAATAGAATAAACCACTTAGAACTCATCATCGATTGATTTTAAATTATTATTTTTCCTAAAGAAATATCTTTAATTACATTAAGATCTTTATTTCAAAAATATAATACATTTATAACCTTGTATCAAAGAATATAACTAAATAGAATTTAATATGTCATGCTTTATGTCTAGTTGGTTTTTATTATCTCAATTAGAAATGATTTATTTAAGAATTGAAATTTACAAAGTGTTAATAGGGGTGTGAGAATCAAATGGTGTATGTTGTAAAAAGTTTTAATGCATTTATTTATGATCTATATCTTAAGATAAATTTAGGAATCTACATAATATTCATTATCAATTAATTATTTCATGTTTTTCTAGGAAAAACATTTCATTTTACATGGAGTTTTATTTCAAAAAAACAATGTCACATTTATGCAATTATATTAAACTTCATGATAAGAAAATAAAAATTGATATATGGATTTATATTAGACTACTTATAACTTATTCTCCATTACTTCTAATTTTTTTTATAAAAAATATATATTTATTTACATTAGGAGCTACATTTCAAAAATACATCACATTTATAAACTTCCATTAATGCATATAACCAAATAGAATATAGTAAATAGCTTTGTTTCATGATGGATTCTATGAGATTGTTTAAATACAAGTAAATTACTTAAGAATTGAAAATGAAAAAATGTTAAATGAATGGGAAAATAAATGTCTTATGCTGCAGAAAGTTTAAATACAACCATTTATGATTTATCTCTTTAATTAATCTAGATAGCCCAATTAAAAAAAATTTAATTAATTTTTCCATGTTTTATGAAGAACAACAATTTTTTTACATGGTGTTTATTTCAGAAAAAATACAATATGAAATTAATACTCATATCAAACTACGTGGTAGACAAATACAGGTCAATAAATGGATTAGTTATTAACTTATATGGGATAACATAATAGTTGATTTAAAAAATAAATAAATAAATTATGGATTAAAAATTGAATGCCTTACAATTTAAGGACTTTGAAGTATTCACCTATGACCCATCACCTATTAGCTTAAATAGTCGACTTAATACTTATTATCAAGAAATTATTAGACTTATTTTTGGAAAAAAATGTCTTATAGTATATGGTTATTATATATCACATTTATACACTCATATTAATGGGTATAACTAAGTAAAAAATAATAATATTCTTATGGCTCATATAATATGATTTCAATTATTTAAAATACAAATTTACAAAGTTCAGAGACATAATTTATCTATGATAGCGTCCAATCAAACCTTCATAGTCCACTTAGCAATCATTACCATTAATTGTATGTTTTTTTTTATAAATGCAAAATTATTTATAATAGATTTTTATCTCAAAAGTTAAATATCAGATGTATGCACTGATATTAATGTTTTTTATAGGTAAAAGGTAAATAACTAACTTTTGAGTGTTGTTAATTTTCAGTAACATATGATTTTAATTACAACCATTAATTAATTGAAGTATATAAATTTATGTAATGTATGGATTGAAAAATCACATATCTTATGTTGCAAAAAGTTCAAATCATTTACCTATGACACTTTTCCTATTCGCGTGAATAGTCAATAGTGCATGTACCATTTATCAAGTAAATTATTGTAATTTCTTCAACAAGAATTTCACTTTTGTTTGAAATTAGCTTTATTTCAAAATTATATTTCACATTTATATATGAGTATTGTGCATATAACTAAATAGATGTCAATAAAAATACAAGCATGCCTTTATGGTTCATGTAAGATGATTTCAATGGAAAATAATTCATTTAAGAACACACACACACATATTAGAAAAACAAAATTGATACAACAGAGTCATTGCAAAAATAATTATAAATAACAATAGAAAAATATAATAATATAATTGGAAATTACTATTTTAATTTCTTTTTAATTTTAATAGAAATTTCATATTTTTTCCTCAGACTAACGAAAATAAAAAATATTCCAAAATATATAAAATCATACAAATTGATTCAGAAAAAACTATGTTCAATTTGCATTAAAAAATTGGAATGTACTTGTGAACAAATTTATAAAGAAAATTATATTCTTCCACTACAATGAAGTACATGTTCTATTGAACATTCGAATGTACTCACCTTTCTCTTTGATACGATGAAGTGTCTTAAGAAATTGGAATAAAGCCTGCAAAAGCCAAGTATGATGCTCTTTTCGTATATATTATTTTATCGAGATGTGTTTTGATCGATATCCGATGAATTGAGAAGTCTGCTTTGTTGTATCTAGTAGCAATATAATTGATTCTTCATAATTATCTCCTTATTGGGACCACACATTTTTCAACCTTTTCTCATAAAATTGTATTTTCCTCCCCGCTTCTAATTTTGTTTGCAAATGAAAATGAGACCTATTCCATGCGAATTTAAAGTCCTCTATATTAATATTTGATATTTCAAGTACTTGTCAGATGTACTTGTTAGTGACATTTAATGTCCATATTTTTTAAGCAATGTTTTAACAGTTTTGAGTGAAAAGGCCTTAAAAAATAGGACCTATCACTGAACTCCCAATCTGGTTCTCTTTTAATATAAAAATTTTGTTCATATTTGGTGTATGTTTGGAAGAAAACTCCTTCCATTTCAAATATTGACAACATATTCTGACTTATAGTGATGCCCAATTGTGTCTGCAGGTGTAGTGCAACCACTTGTATGACATTAACATATCTCCACTTCAACACTTTATTTCTTAATGATATAAAAACCTAACATTTCAAAAATGATGTTAGTATTTATTATGAATTAATGGTAATCACAAATTATGATTACAATGGCCCCAGTAAAGTGAAAAAACTAATGATATGTTTACTTTATACATACAACCTAATACCTTTATTAAATTTGTATTGAATATGAAAGACTTATAGGATCACGTTGACCCACCGTTTAATTCATTGATTTTAAGACTGATAATGATTCATTTAATTTGAATTGAAAGATATAAATATAATAGTTCTAATTAAACAAAATAATTATATATTAGTTTCCACATGTAATACAATACAATTTTTAAATTTCAAACCTACTTAATTATACGCTAATTTCTATAGTTTGTAGTTTAGTTTTTTTTGTGCTTCTTTTAGTAAAGTTTCTATGTCTGTTGTTGGTGCTACATATATCCTAATATCGTTTTTCAAATGATATGAAATAAAAAAGTTTATAATAATGCAGCGAACCATCATTTTCATTACTAATTTCTAAGAGGTATAAGGATAACTTAAACCACAATTGAAAAAAATAATTGTAATGATCCAATTCAATCAAATAGATCAATTATCTACTAATTTTTACATACAATCTAATCCATTGTAAAAAATGCTATAGCATGGGAAATTTTGATATGAAAACATTAAACAACCATTACAATCAATAATTTTTATCAATACAATAATATCTCACAACAAAAAAGAACATAAAGTTATTTTATTCTACTTGTGACAAACCAAATCAATAATTCTTTTATTAGTATTCCGAAATAGAGGTCAAACTAAATCTAAAAGGGCTACAAAATATAGTAATAATTCATGATGTCATACATATTATGACATGAAATAGGCACCAATCATCTTAAATTACTATTAGATGTGATTGAACATCCTTCAAAATAGCTTGCACCTATGTTTCCTTGTTTCTTTTAATCAACATTCTCCATAGGTCATTGATAAACCAATTATCCTCTTGAGTTGTTCCAATGAATTGAGGGGAAAGCATCACATTTTCTTTTGGATTTTCTTTCATTCTATCAAGTGAACACTCAACTATAAATGTATTGGTTGCATCATATTCGATATGCATTTCCCACACTTTTTTCAATGATTTAGTGTGTATACCTTTTGTTGAATTTCCAAAGGCCTTATGTCCCTTTTTTGGTTTACACTCTGTAGCATTCCACATAAACACAAGTTTATCCTGTAATTTTTGTGAAACCAACTTTTTTAGAACTCTTTTTGTGTTTTGGTTCAAAGCTACCGTTGAAATTTGAACTGCAAAATATTCATTTTTGAAACACGTTTCAAAAAATCTTTTTTCATGTGGATGAATCCAAAATAAATTTTTTCTCTATTGTGTAATATGCATCAATTCCCATTTTCTCAATATGTCCTTTGTTTGTTGCTTCATCGACGATGCTATTTTAAAAAAGTGTCCTTTAATTCAAGAATAATTAATTTAATTTTATTTATTGGGCTGCAATACAATAAAAAATAGTCTAGTCAAACCATTTTATTGTTGTTACAAAAATTACTAAAAAAATCGAAACAATACTCTTACAATGAGTGTTTTTTCAACTATTTATATATGAAACAATCTTCTCTGTTATCATCTCCACAGAACCTGGAGGTAAAAATATTAAACCTTCAATTAAATATGATCAAATTATGTAATATAATATATATTCAATAAAAAATTCAAGATTACATAAAAGCATTAGAAATGTAACCTACGAAATACACACACACACTTTTAATAGTATTTTGATTGTTACTTTTGTTATTTTTATTTGTTCCTAAAATAAACGTATTCAATGTTATTGTATTAGAAGCGTTCACATTTGAAGAATAATAATAATAAAAAAAAGAAGACAAGTAATAAGTACCTAATGTGGCATTATCTTCATAATTATAACTTTTCACCTCATCATCGTTTTTTTCTCTTTATTTGTCACTACATTAAACATATAAAATAGTTTGAATTGTGAAAATGAATAAAAATCATTAAATAATAAGGAAAACAAGTGGGAAAATTATAAGTACCTGATATTATATTTTGTTCTTGATTATAACTGTGATTCACAATCTTCATATTAGTGTATTTGTTCTCATTATTTGTCTCTATAATGTGAAATGTATATGTTATAACTTGTGACAATGATTAATTGAATAAAAAAAACAAAAGAATAAAAAACAAAGTTCATGTTAACTACCTAATATGATATCATTTTCTTGAATATAGCTTTGTTTCACATGTATTTGATCAATGTCTTTGTTCTCCTTGCTTGTCATTATAATAAACATAAAAAAATTATTAATTGTGACAATAAATAACATCATTAAACATCTATATAAACAATGAATCATCTTTAATCATCCATATAATATTTTTTTCTTGGTTGTAGTATCATATTTGGTGAATCGCTACTTCAAGTTTCAATCAAATCTTTGCATACTCCACTTAACAAGAAATTAATTTTAATTAATTTTCTTTAATCACCTCCACTTGAAAGTCAATTTCATTTTCATTGTAAGCATAGAAATTAATAATTATTCCCTATATCTCAGGTTCTTTTCCATCTATGCATCCAAATAGGTACATCAGTATACATATTCATGGGATTTTCCATCTGGACATACCAATCATGCACAAAGTCATATTTATTAGATGTGTTGTATTTTTTAATCATTTCAAAGGTAGAGGTTGAAGTTGTTAATGATAATACCATTTGAGTTGATTTTTTTTTATTAAATGAATATTGTAACATTCCACTTGCTTTGGTGCCAACCAATTCTGCATATGAAAGTAAAAAATTATTTGCATAGATCAAAATGAAATTAAAATTTCAAATATTGTCATGGAATGTTATTTTAAAATTTACAAGGCCACCTAATGTAATCATTTATAAGAGAGTATACATAAATTATAAAACAACCATACTATTTTAAGGAGACATTGTTTGTACATCACTTGTTTTTCCTATTCTCTCCACTCCTTTAATTGGAATGTCACGGACACGAGATTCCACAACTTATGAAAAAAAATTATGGAAGGCATGAAATAAAAAATATTATTAAACATTCTAATACACTATTTTCATTTACATACACAATAATAAAGGATCACATGTGTAATGCAAGTTTACTATATGACAACGACAGTAATCATGTAGCTAAAATTGTTAGGAAAAGAAAAATACCCATGTTAGTATGGGGTTTCCACATTAAAAACCCACTCCTATCTATATGCATGTGTTTTTGTGTAAAAGTGGATCTTTAATGTGGAAAATTCAACTAACATGATGTATTTCAATTTTCATAGCAGTATTAGGTAGGAGATTATTCAATAATAAATGAAAATTCATTAAGTTGTAAATTTCATACTATAATTTTGTCCAACTATTTGAAAATGAATAGAAAATAGATTTTTAGAATCTCACAGTTTGTAGCATAGTTCTTAGCATCTCCAAACATTTGTAAGAATTTATAATGGTAAAATTTTAAATGAATTAAAAAACAATATGGATTAATATTCTATAACATTTCATTTCATACATATGCACAAAAGCGAAGAAGCTCAAATCATATGCAATTTTTCTTAAAAAATAAGAATAGCATGAACTTCATTAATCAACAATCATTTATTATCAACCATTGTAACAAAGTACAAACTAATTTTAAAATTGTCATACCATTTGAAGATTTTGGTGTTGTATTTGGTGAAAATCCTTTTTCCTTGGATTATTCCTTTGAATTCCCACTAGCTTCAGGGTCCATGGTTTCTAGAAATAAACTAAGAAACTATTATCATAGTTTCAAATTATCAAAGAAAATATGAATTTATAAATACTACCACTACTTGCATCATTGTATGTATAACAAACTGAACAAGAAAAATAACAATTGTAGAACTCACAGTAATAGCTAATCAGAGTGTTGATTAGAAAAAGGGCGCAGCCCCTAAATAATTTATTATGTTCTTTTAATTGTGTCTATAAGAAAACTAGCACCTGTTAGCTTTCCTCTTAGCACAAGCATACACATGTTAGAAAAAAACAACAATACACTGTGAATAAATAAAAACAATATTAGATACTACAACAACATCATGCTTACACAAAATTTATCTTTTATAGTCATGCATATTCTTAGTTTGCTATAGAGACGATAAAAAGGCAAACACATTGAAGAAATTTTTATATCACATATAAGAGATTGCCAACGACATTCCATTGTAAAGTAAATCTAATGCATGATGAAATTACTTCTATCACAAACACAAACACATTGTCAAAGAAACATTGTAACAATAATCTTTCCTAGGACATCTCCATGCTTGCAAAATTTGTCCTTACTTTTTGAAGAAAATGAGTTTTTAGTCCACGCCTACGTAGATTGTTGTTACAATATAAGAAATGTTAAAACCTCAAACCATTATAAGGCCCTTTTTATGGAATGTGTGGTCTAAGAATGAAATATGGGAAAAATAGAAACATTTTTCTAACAACAACATTGCATTGTGAAAAAAATCATTCTATATTACCCTCTATCACAAACACAAGCACATTGTAAATAAAAATGTTGCAAGGTGAAAGCAATCTAATGCATGTTAAATTTCATTTTAGCATAAAAAAAAAAACATAAAAACATTTTATGGTAAGATAAATCTAGCATGTGGTAGAATTGCTTCTAAAAAAACACGAGCACATTTCCAACAACAATATTGCAAACAAAATTAAATAAAGCACGTGCTAGATTTTTTTCTAATAAAGACATGAGCACATTGCCAACAACAACATTGGAAGGTGAAAGAACTTTAAGCATGCCACATTTCGTTCTAGAAGGAATAAAGGCTCATGTCAACATTTCAAGGTGAAATAAATTTAGTGTGTGCTAGATTTACTTCTAGAACAAACATAAGCATCTTGCCAACAACAACAATGCAATAGGGTAAAAGGAAATCTAGCACATGAAACATATCCTTACAACAAAAACATAAGAAAATAAAAACATTGTATGGTTAAAGAAATCTAGTACATGTTGGATTTACTTCTAGCATAACACACAGATATTACCAATAACTTCATTGTAAGGAAAAGGAAATATAGCACCCAGACAATTTTCTTCTAGCAAAAAAAAAATCACATTGCCAATAATAACATTGTAAGGTGAAACAAACATAACACACGATATATTTCATTCTATGATAAACAAAAGCACATAACAACATTTCAAGGTGAAAGAAATGTAGCATATGCTAGATTTACTTCTATCACAAACACAAGCATATTTCCAAAAATGCAAGAAAATAAATCTAGTGTGTGCTAAATTTCCTTCTAGCATAGACATACACACATTTCCAAATAAAAACAATGCAAAGTGTTAGATTTCCTTCTAGAATAATAACTAGATTGTCAAAAATAAGATGGCATTGTGATGAAAATATAACACATACTATATTTCCTTCTAGTAAAAATTCACAAACATATAGCCAAAAACAACCTTGTTGGGTAAAAGAAATCTAAGACAGGTTAGATTTCTTCATATCAGAAACATAAGCACATTGAAAATAATAGCATTGCAAGGTGAAAGAAATCTAATGCATACTAGATTTTCTTCTATTGGAAACATTATCACGTAACAACATTGTAGGGTGAGAAAAATTTAGATTTTGTTATATTTACTTCTAACACAAACTATAAATATTTCTAAAAACAAAAATGCAGGACAAAAAAAATCTAGCACGTGCCAAATTTCCTTTTAGCCTAAACACAAAGATGTTACTAATAACAATATTGCAAGGTAAAATAAATCTAACATGCGCTACATTTTATTTTAGCGCAAACACAAGCACATAGAAATATTATAGACTGAAATAAATTTAGCAAGTGCTAGAATTATCTCTACATCAAATACAACCATGTTTCCAACAACAACATTGTAGAGTATAAGAAATATAACACGTGATCAATTTTCTTCCAATGCAAACGCAACCACATCTCAAATTGAAATAAATCTAACACGTGCTATATTTCCTTCTCGCACATAACAACATTGTAGGACTGAAGAAATCTAGTGTATGCTACAGATTTATTTCTATCACAAACACAAGAACATTCCAAGGTGAGGGAATCATAACGTGTGCTAGATTTCCTTCTAGCCCAAACATAATCGCATTGCCAATAACAAAATTATAAGGTGAAAGAAATCTAATGTGTGTAAGATTTCCTTCTAGGATAAGCACATTATAAGGTGAAAGAATTCTAGTGCACGCTAGATTTACTTCTAGCACAAAAACAAGCATGTTGAGAACAACAACATTATAGGGAAAAGGAAATCTAACATGTGCTAGATTTCCTTACAACACAACACAAGCACATTATAAGATGAAACAAATCTAGCACGTGCTAGATTTCCTTCTAGCAGACACATAAGAACATAACAACATTGTAGTGTTAAATAAATCTAACACATGCTAAATTTACTTGTAGCACAAGCTAAAGCATATTTCCAATAACAACATTGCAACAAAAGGAATGTAGCATGTGCTAAATTTCCTTCTACCATAGTCACATGCATATTTCCAATAACAACATTGCAAGGTCAAGGAATCTAGCATTTTTCCTTCTACCACAAACCACCAGATTTCCAACCAAAATATGGCATTGTAAAAAAAATCTACCGCATGCTAAATTTCCTTTTAGCACAAACACAAACAAATTTTTCATAAAAATGTTGCAAGTTGAATTTTGATGTGTGCTAAATTTCCTTCTACCACAAAAACAAGCACATAACAAACATTGTAAGGCGGAAAAAATCTAGCATGTGCTATATTTACTTTTAGCAAAATCTCAAGCCTATTTCCAAAAACAACATTATCAAGAAAATGAAATCTAACATGTGTTATATTTCATTCTATCATAAATGAAAATGCATTGCTAATAACAACATTGTAACATGAAAAAAATATAATGAGTGGTACATTTCCTTCTAGCATAAATAAGCGCACTGTCAATAACACCATTGGAAGGTGAAGGAAATCTAACCCATGGTAAATTTTCCTGTAGCAAAAACATAATCCCATAACAACATGGAAAGGTTAAAGAAATCTAGTTCGTGCTAGATTTACTTTTAGCACAAACACAAGTATATTGCCAAGAGAAATATTGTAGGGAAAAAGTAAATCTATTTTGTGCTAGATTTTCTTCTATCATAGATACAAGGCATTCTCAATAGCAGAATTGAAAGGTGAAAGGAATCTAACATGTGTTAGATTTACTTTTAGTAGAAATACAAGCATATTTCCAGTAAGAAAGGAAAAGGTGCATGCCAAAAGAAAACTAGGACTTGTTAAATTTTCTTCTAGGACAAACACAAACATAATGGCAATAATAAAATTACAAGGGGAATTAAATCTAACATGTGCTACATTTCCTTTGAGCACAAAGAACCCGATTGTCAACAACAATCTAAAATTAGAAAAATTTCCAAGCTTTGTGGGTTTTTGTCCATGAAGCTGCATAGAAAATGTAGTAACAACTATTTTGAACAGGCAACCAACCATGCCAATTTACTCATATGTAACTCGGTGTTGGGTTCTAGTGGCTTGGTAGAGCACTAACTCATTTAACACAAGGGTCTGGCTAGATAATGTTGGACCGTTTTCATGGATCTCTAAATCTAACCTTGAGAGAATACTATAAATATTTTTCATTTAGTAAATATTTTTAACAAAAATAATATAAAGTTGGAGCAGATGCTTCTATATTTAACATTGGTTTTGTTGGGTAGAAGTGTAGTGCAGATACACCCTTGTTAATATGGCTTTTTTGAGTATGCAAAGCTATTGCCTCTCCATTTTGGCTCTGCGCATCACGAACTCTAGAGAGGTGAATACGTTTCAACTATGGGAAGGGGTGGGTGCATAGGAAAACGGTAAACATGTCAGTATACTAGTCTTACATTATTTTTTTCATACAACGGTACTTTGATACCTATAATACTAATGTCCCAAATAATATTTCAGCTACTTCAAATAATTAGTAACTACTAGGTGGCATGGGTATCCCCTAAAAAATAAAATGAGAGTTCCCCTATTAGAAACTCCCTTCTCATTCTTGTTTATGATGCTTTGAATTTAAGCAGCTCTTTGTGTGTTCTTATGAGCTCTATGCTTCTTTTAGTGGTTGGAATTCAAACAGGCAATCAACTTTTCAGCAATCTACACAGGTGTATATTTTGTGCACCAATGTCCTTTGATGCAACTCCATTTTGGTGAATACTGAATCAGGCATCAACTGATCAGAGTGTAGTGGACACATTCATTCCTACATAGCCAAGAGATTTGGCTTTTGAATTTATACAACTTTTTGGGACAATTGTAGTCATGTATCATATTTCTTGGCTGGTATTCGTTGTGTTTATACCACTGGGTTCAACCTGTATATGGTATAATCAATATTACATACCATCAACTAGTGAAGTGGCTTGGTTGTCATTATTTTCTGGAGGTCGAATCGTACAAAATTTTGGAGAATCAATCTCTTGAGTAGCCACGATTAGAAGTTTTGACCAGGAGTCTTGGTTCATGAAGATAAACCTCTAGTTGATTGTTGATATGTATACTAGACCTAGTCTCCATAATGTTGGGGCCAATGAATGGATTAGTATTCTGATGGATTTTCTATCAAATCTTGCGTTTACATTCTCTGTAATATTCCTAATGGAAATTTACAATGATAAGCAAATCAAGCATAGTAAAGAAAACAACCATGAAAAATGTACCACTCATTAAACACCTAGAAATATCCATAAACTGCGTTGAAGTAAGTCATTCTATTAATATAAATGTTGAGTACAAAGGTAAGATCAAAAAACATGCACCTGGGCTTTCCCAAGGAAAGCTAACAATGCCTAGGTGATGAAATCGACTACTCTAACATGCAATGTGGTTGTCCCCAACAATCTCTCCGCTAACCCAATGACAAATTGCATTTTTGGCTGCAAACAATCTTTGTTAGGGTCTCCTCTAGTGCTAAAAAAATTTCGAGAAATTAACCTTCAACTTTCCTCTAATAACCCGCAGAAACCCACAAAGGAATCGACGAAATGTTGACCTCAGAATTTTGTCACGATTTCCCCCTAGATCCTCCAGTTTTTAGCTAAGTTGGGACACCTATTTTACCCCTCTAATCTGCCAAGAAAATTCTACCAAGTTATTTCTGAGATCCTTGTCAAAACCCTAGAAAAACCCAGAAAGGGCTTGCTCTAGTTTTGACACTCCAAAATTGAGTTGAAAATGCTTGGCTCTCCTCCACAATCAGAAATTGTAACCTATAGGAGATGTTGGGCTTTTTTCTCCACCAAAATTCTAGAAAATCCTCCACGATTTCCCCAATCTAATTCCAAACAACCCCAACTCCTCAATCCCTTTCAGAAGCCAATTATTGGCTTTACGTCATCAACTCCTCCAAGAGCCATTATGTACTTACCCTTTCGCATCATCGGAGTGTCTATAGGCTCACCGCTCATTGTGCATGTGAGTCTAACACCTTCATGATCATGCTAGCTTCCCCATAGCTGTCCAAGATCATTATTTGATACCATTGTAATATTCCGAATGGAAATTTACATTGATAAGCAAAGCAAGCTTAGTAAAAGAAACAAATAAGCATAATTTACAACACATTAAAACCAAGAAATATCCATTAACTGCACTGAGTTGAACCATTTTATTAATAGAAATGTTGGGTAAAAATATAATATCAAAAAGCATGCACTTGGGCTTTCCCAAGGCAACCTGATAATGCCCAAGTGATGAAATCGACTACTCTAACATGCAATGTGATTGTCCCCAACAATCTCTACGTTGACCTAGTGGAAAAATAAACTACTGATTGTGAAAAATGATTGTTAGGGCCTCATCCATTGCCCAGAAAATTTTGATAAACTAACCTTGGATTCTCCTCCAATAACCCAAGAAAACCCACGAAGGAATTGACCAAATGTTGGCCTCAACCTTTTGGCCCAATTTCCCCTAGCTGCTCCAGTTGTTCGCTGAGTTGGCACCAAAATGCTATAAAATCCCCCACAATTCCCTTTCCTGCATCCCAGCTGAAGCAAAAATGTGTGGTATCCTCCCTGCTACCAAAGATGAGTAGAATTTACTTCCCTGGGGTGGCACTCATCGTCCACCGAAGAAGATGGTGACTTGGCCCCCATGAAAGACTGCGTAGTTCTGGGAAATATGACACAGGCCCCTGCTCTAGAAATTCGTACTGTTGTGCAAATACCTCATGCTCTTATCCCATAAACAAGGAAGTTCTCATACACCAATTTTGTGTCTGGCTTAGTCGTGACCTTAAAATTGGATAGTAATAATAATAATTTACATGCTTCAAATCACATATTCATCCAATAATTTTTTTCAAAACTTGTATCTAATGAACACATGAAAAATCTAATCCACTCTTACATAAATCCATTAGAAGCACCCCCTCTTCCAGAAAAAAACTCTATTATCCATCCATCTATAAAATTATATCCACAGGTTTTAATCCATTGCAATTGAAATATATCATCAAAAGGTTACAACCTTGGAAGTTCTTTACAACATGATATGTTTATCCATCCCCACAAGAACTTTTGTAAACTTTGTGACACCATAAATGTCTTCTCCAAATAGCTTCGTAAATTCTCCTCTGCGGCTTACTTAGAGGATGCAATATTGTTTCAAATGCTACTGGAATTACATTTTTGAAAATTATATGGATTTGCTTGTGGTATGGGAGGCAAGCAATGCTTAATCCATAGGTTCAATAAATGACATGTATTCATCCATAAATCCTGCAAGGATTATTCTCATTCTTCATGAAAAATGGTGTTGTACTGTTGTAGATGGTAGCTCTTTAATTGTTGGGGACAACATTATTTATAAAAATGAATATTTAAAGCTTGTATGTGCTAATATACATCCAATGTTGATTTTGGAAGAATTGATTTCGTACCTTATTCACCACACTATATAGCTATGACTTTCGCCTTTTTACAAACTCGCATTCTAAACTCCTTCTACTTGCAGTTTGCAGGACAAGACCAAATGCTTATGGCCATGCATAATGAGCACATCGGTCAACATTTCTAGCTAAGATTCAGATAAAGTTTTCTTTGACATCTGAATCCATGTGATATCCAAATTAAATCCATCATGTCATTTTCAATAACTCTTCATTCGATTCTTCCTAATATGCATGCAATCTCCAACATACTAAATATGGGGAAAGGCCTATAACTAAACCCTGCCAAGATCTCTATGCAAATTTGAAACACTTTCACCAAACTCCTTCAATACCTTCAGCATGTTTTGATCAACCCAGAGATATGATTAGTTGATATATTTACTGCCTTTCCTTGCCATGTCCCAATGTCACTGTATTTAATTCAATAATACAGTCACATCCTTATTTCCATATTACTCTTATCATCACTGTTTACAAGATTGTTGCCAACCTTTATCTCAAATTCTTGCTCAGTCTTATATGAATTCATTCTCTTCCAATCATATAAATCTCATCCTGAGAATTTTAGACTCTCAAAGAGTCATTTCAAATGGGAATTGTAAGAAACCAAATGTTCTTATTATTTAATTATTACACTCTGCTCCACTTGGTCAATCTTATTTTTGCTGCTTAAAACAATGGTTGATCACTATTTTTGTCAACAATACTTATGTCCTCTGCAATCGTTTGATTTTTTTGGCAAAAAAATTGAAGGGGCTAGTTTGATTGTCAATGGAAGTTTCCACAAGCCATAAAACCCACTCTACACCACCTCATTCTACATCAGCTAGTGGAGATAAAGGAAATGCAACTTTGTCTATATAAGGTGATGATTAATTTTGTGGAAAGGAGAAATATAGATTCCCTCTATTGTTTTTCTATGATGGTATTAATGATTGATTATTATTCTAGAGGATAGATGCAATATATAAGGTGAACATTAACATAAAGGTATCATATATATGTAAAGTATTGGCCAAACCACAAGAAATTTTATGCTAGAAACGGAATAGATCCCAAAATATTGTGGAAAAAACTTCCATTAGGATAAATAGTATTATTTTCCCCTATTACAATGCACTTCCAGAAGAGTTGAAGAATACAGAGACACTGAATATGAAAACCATTTCACCACTGGAGGAATGTTACTCTTAAAATATTATTGTTTGATGTCAATAATAATGGATAAACTAGACATAGCAACAATCTCAAATTAGTTGATATTACCAACTGCAGTAAAATAGCCCAAAACAAATGCTTATTATAGCTGACATATTTAAAAATATAAAATCATTATGAGTTACATAGTTTGTGCACTGGTCTTGAGTTATTAGGAAAAATATATCCAATTTCTAGTGCAAGAACTCTAGTGAAGCTAACAGGAATTATCATTAATGTGAAGCTAACAGGAGACATGGCAACCATGTTTATGGAATCCCAGAAAGAGACTCGATTAAGGCGATTAAAATGGCAAAGGGAAATTGTATGTGAATATAAGAAATTTAGGGGCTTCACAAATTATAAGAATATAATGTTGGTACTGGAAGAAAATATTTTTTTGTAGAAAGGTGTTTGATAACAAGTTTCGTCTGTAGTAGACAAAGAGATTAGAAGAATTTAAAACCTTTAGTTGGACAATTTCTATGGAGCAAATAATTTTCAGTCCTCTCTATAGAGATTAAAAATTAAGTGCAAATCTTGAATGGAATCACTTCCATTATGGTGATGCAATGTTGAAGAGATAGTAACCGAGGTTGAATTTGTATACAGATACAATATGAGATGGAAAATTTTGGGTAAAGAAAAAAAAAATTGGGACTAAACATCTCCCTGATACAAAAGAAAATATATATATTTTTTCTAAAATTTAAAATTCAAAGAATTGTAACTATCATATCCCTTCAAAATGGATATGAACTGTGGCTTCCTTCTTCAATACTTAAGTTTTAAACACGATACTACTGGTGGCTGAACTCATTTATGTCGTAGTTTTTCCTTCATCATGCTCTGAAAGTCTGACTTCTAAGTTCTCACCAAATCAAATCCAAAGGGAAACACTTTGAGAATAAGATAATCACACTCTTCATGATTCACTCCAATCCCTTCTCCATCCTTTCATCTCATTTGCTGCCATCCAACCTGATCCTGACCAAGTGCAATGAGTACCCCTATGTTTTTCTGTGGACTCAGGCCAAGAGCCAGCTCTGGAACAGGGCATGCTGGTAATGATTCAACTTCGGAAACAAAGTGTGGTCATCAAACATGGAATTGAAATAATTAGCCAGCAACTGCAAGCTTTGATATATGAATTCAAGCGCTGAGAAATATGAAATACAACCTCTCCACAACATTTGTGTATTTCTAACAGGCCTCCTTGTTTCACGAATCCATTATGGGATCTTTACATATGGGTGCAACTTTCGCTTGGGCAACATAAATGTTATTAGTTTTATATGACAGTATGACTTCAGGACCAAGGTCTTTGAAGGATTAATGTTCCAGATACATCTATGATCTCTATCAGTGTTCTACTTTTGGTCCTAAATTGAGGTCTGCAACATTACTACACATTATTTCATCGTTACAATTATGTTTTATATTAAATTAAAGAAATTGTGGCTTGACCCATACTGCAAAGAGAAAGAGGGCACAACATATTTTTGACATCCAGAGAACTGATTATCCCTTCAAAAAAAGGGAGGACAAAGTGCAAAATGGAATTATAAGTTCTAACATATTTCCAAAGACCCTCTTCTATACCCATAAGAGTACTATTTTAAAAATTGATTACACAAAATTATGCAAAAGACATTAATGATAATTCCTGTTAGCTTCACTAGAGTTCTTGCACTGGAACAATTGGATGCTACAATTGGATGCCAAGGCTTGGGTTGAAAAGCTAGATAAATAATTCCACCTAAACTCCATGTGGGAGGCTGATGCTATTCGATTTTCTACCCTTCATTTGGAAGGGGAAGCCCAAGAGTGGTGGTAACATGGGCTAATCATGTTGGGACAAATTCACATCACTTCTTACAAATATTTCACATGGAGGTTGTTGGAGAGGTTTGAGAGGAAATATCAAGAGTTGCATTTCATGGAGTTAGCCCATCTGAGGCAAACTGGCAATGCAAAGGCATACATTACTGAGATTTAGGGACTAGAACTGACGTTGAATAACATTTCAAAGGCTCAGTTGATCATATCATTTTTGGAGTGGCTAGAAGAGCCATTGCATGGTTGGGTGAGGGCCTATAAACCCACATATTTGACGGATGCCATCTCCAGGACCCCATATATGATTGTCGCTGTGCCCAAGACCCAGGCTTTGTCCCCGCTAGATCCACTGCACCACAAGGGAACTGAGACACTATACCACAATAGAGGGATGTAGAATGTGATCAGATGGATGAGGAGACACATAGGGGCATTGGGAGGAGGAAGTTTTGCTTTACGTGTCAAGAATCCTGGGCACCTAGGCACAAGTGCACTAAGGGAAATTCCCATTACATTGAAGCGTATTCGAATAGTGATTCAGTTGAGGAGTTTGAGGTTCAAGAAGATCTAGGAGATGAGGGAGGATCATCATCAGGGGAAGCACCACCACCACCACCACCACTTAGAGGGGGATATTTTACCCCATCAGGGGGAGTTCTTACTTAAATTCATGGAGTTATGAAGTATTTGACACTCAGGATTAGGGGATGGTACAGTGGAAATGAGTTTCAGTTCAGGTAGATAGTGTGGCAACCCACAAATTTATTGATTCCAAGATGGTGGAGTGTAGCGGCATCCACACAGACACATTCGAGGGGTTCTTGTTGGTTTGAGGAGACCAGACCATGTAGTGCATGAAGTACGCTCCTGGGTTGACTGTGATGATGGGGAACTACTTGGTTACTGATCACTTTTTTGTAGTTGGTGTCCTAGAGACCAATGTGGTGTTTGGTGTCTAGTGGTTATGCTCATTAGGGAGGGTCACCACTAACTAGCAGAAGTTAGATATGGAGTTTTTGGGGCGAGATGGGATGCTAGTATTGTTTAGGGGGATGCACTCTTTACCACCCAAAATAGTTTCCGCACACTAAATGGAGGTAGATCTAAACCATGGGGACATAGAATGGGCAGTTGAGCTGAGGCTTTCAGAAATAGAGGCCCAGCCACAACCAGTGTACCCAGACATATAGGCCCTATTGGAGAGGTATTAGGGGTTTTTTTGGGATATCCCTCCAAGCAGGTTACCAAGCTGAGGGTTCAAACACACTATCGAGTTGGAGGAGGGATTGCATGCATTTATCACGACCTCGTATAAGTATCCCAAAGACTATCAAGATGAGATTGAGAGGGCCATTCAGGAGTTGCTAATATTGGAGCACATTAGGCCCAATTGGAGTCCCTTCACTTATTTTGTGGTGTAAGTGAAGAAGAAGAATGGGAAACTCCACATGTGCATTGACTACAAGGCCCTCAATAAGAAGAAATTGAATAGCATGTACACTATTATGCACATTGATGAGTTGAGGGACGAGGTTAAAGGAGCAAAATACTTCTCTGAGATAGATCTGTGCTTGGGGTACCACAAAAGTCAGGTGAGGGAGAAGGACATCCCTAAGACTACCTTCCGTTGCTACTACGAACATTTTGAGTTCTTTTTGATGCCCTCTGGGCTAAGCAATTCTCAGGCTACATTCAGTCTTGTATGAACCAAGTATTTCCTGGGTAGTTAAGGTGCTTTGTCCTTTTCTTATTTGATGACATACTCATCTATAGCCAGACGTGGGAGGAGCACCTTCAACATTTACAGGTAGTACTTGGCATACTAGAGGAGAAAAAAATGTAAGTGAAGATGTCCAAATCTGAGTTTGGATTGATAGAGTTGTTGTACCTTGGGCATGTGATTGGCCCAGAGGACAGAGTAAAGGTACACCAGGAGAAGATCACGGCCATTTTGGATTGGAAAACACCCAATAATGTGACCGAGCTGAGGGATTTCTTAAGAATTTGTACATACTACAGGA
Organism: Pinus albicaulis; assembly: GCA_034641835.2. Classification (NCBI taxonomy): domain Eukaryota; kingdom Viridiplantae; phylum Streptophyta; class Pinopsida; order Pinales; family Pinaceae; genus Pinus; species Pinus albicaulis. The sequence continues at coordinate 488,840,705 of CM076574.1, forward strand.
GATTCATGAGAGAATTCTCACAACATGCAGCACCCCTCACGGACTTGTGGAAGAAGGGGGATTTTGAGTGGATGTAGGTAGCACATGGGGTATTTGAATGTCGCAAGAAGGTCATGAGTAGTTGTTCTATTTTCAATTTTCCTAATTTCACTCGACCATCTGTATTGGGTGTAATGCTTCATGTGAGGGAGGCCGTGTTGGTGTAGGGAAGCCACCCCATAGCCTTTGAGAGTATAAAAGTTGCTACCCCATGACCGAATTCATTTATGAAAAGGAGATGTTCGTCGTGTTGCAAACCTTGGCCATATATAGAGAGTACTTGGCGGGGACTACCATTCTCTCCCGAGTTTTTTTTCTCATCATCCCTGGGAGAGTCCCTTCTATTAGGGAACTCTCTTTCATAGTGACCAGTCTTGTTAGAAGTGTAACATCTTCCCTTCCTTCCTTTCGGCCCCGCTCTACCATGGTTTTGATTTCTCGGGCCACCATGGTTCTTCTTCTTTGCATGAGTGACAAAGGAAGTAAGGTCACTTCCATTTCCATTAGAGGCGTACTCTATCACTCTTGTTTCCTCTTAAGTGGGTCGTGTAAATATTTCATCAAAATTAGGAATCACGTTATTGTTAAGAATAGCGGTGTTAAATACATGCCAATAATGGGGAGACCTTCAAGCACAATAACGACCATCTCTTGATCAGATATTGCTTCCCTAATATCTAGGTGGTTATTCCTGATTTCAGTGAGCCTAATAAAATAGGATTGAATAGATTCATCCTTGCTCTTCTTTATATTCTTTAATTGATTCTTGAAGAAAAGGATTTGATTAGAATTCCTAGCCTTGAACATGCTCACCAGCTTATCATACATCTCCTTATATGTCTTTAGCTCAGAAATGTAACAAACCAAGTGCTTATGAATAGAATCTCGGATAATCATCTTTGTTTTGATTTCCCCTTTTCTATACTTTGTCTTCGTGGTAGTAGCTGCATTTGATGGAGGCTCTTGAATATTCACTTGCACATGGTCCATGACATATTGAACTTCTAGCACCAAATCCAAAGATATATTCCATGCATGATAATCAGACTTATTAGTCAATTTATCATAAACATTGAAACGGTTGTAGGTTGAGGAAGCCATTTGTCCTTGATAGGATTCCTTCCTTTAGTGATTTCTTCTAACACTAGCTTGGACTCTTGGACTTTGTCTTCACCTTAGCTTTGATACCATGTTAAATTTAGATAATCATGGTGTTCTATGCTTTATGGAATTTTACTTCAATATTTCTTATGCCTAACACAAAATAGCAATCAAATAAACATGAAGGTAAAATGTTGATAGAACACAATAATAGATCAACAGAGGACAATCCAAATATAGTTCAGATTTACAATTCGTTTTGTCTAGCAAAGATATGAGATATTGTTGTGTTACGGAAGTCAACAATATGCTTCAGCTAGAAAAGACTTTCTCAGTCATCCAATCCCTCATGTGTCTCACCCATAACCCTCAAAGACAGCTCATCAAAATTCAACATTGGTAAACACAAATTCAACGCAGGCAACAACAAAAAATTCAATTCTAGGGCTTTGATCAAACGACTTGGATTTCCTCGATTTTAGTGCCCAATAGTACGGCCTCCTAAAATCAAAATTTTGGTAGAATATTGAGGTCAAATGAAAAAGGGTTGACCACAGTCAACATTAGCCAATGTTGCAGAAACAAGCCCTAAAAAAATCCACAAAAAATAATAGCTTCGCTCCACACATGTGAGGGGAAAAAGGCCTCCAAAGGCTATCAAACCAATTATATTACAATGAGAGAATGTGTGCTGAGATGATGAGGAAATGCCCTCCAAGTCTCTCCAATTTATATCCATCAGTGAGGGTGTGTGACACATCTATTTGGCATGTGAGCATACATTATAAATATGGCGAACCTTTCACATGTGGAAAATAAATTCAAAATAAATGGTCTTCTCATCTAAAAAATATGATCTTTAGATCAATATTTCACCTCTTTGAAAGAGGAATCCAACAAAAATATGACCATCTTCATATAAGTAGTGCAACATGGAGTTTGGACCTAGTTTCCCAAAATTAACAATCTAGGCCTCTTGTAGTTATCAATGTTGCGAACATCGGCATCAGGATAAAATCGACAAGGGTCCAGAAAACCAAAAAAATTGGAAAATCATGAAAATATTAGTAAAAATCACCAAACATCGACAAAATTAAGATACCATAAAAATATTTTTAAAAATCTACAAACATCGGCTAGGACAACAAATCTTGATTTTAAGATAAAATTGGGATGTTATTGAGATTTTCGCAATAGTGGTATTTATAGATTTCTTTCAAGGGATTTTCTCCTTAATTGATTGAGGTTCACTAAAATCCCCAACTTTCGGTTTCTTTGACAAGTTTCCCGAAAGCTTTCCATCCATTTCCCAAACATTGGGTATTTTAGGTTTTCCCCTTTATCAAAGACTATAGCCTATGGAGATCAATAGGCCACTGCATATTATGGAACTAATTTCCCAGGAACATTACAACAGTGCCAAAAGCCCTCACTACCAACGTATGAATGATGTAGTCACTATTGCAAATCTAGGTTGAAAGCCCCTACATGTGGGAGCCTTAGGATAGATTTGTTGTTAGGAAATGTTGATGATATATATTAGATAAGTTTTGTTCATCATAGGCGGAAACAAAGTGCACCATCATGATTGATGGATGGACAGATAAAAAGAACAAAACCTTGATAAATTTTCCCATATCTAGTCCAAAAGAAATAATGTTTCTCAAATTAGTAGATGCCTCAAACAGAGGTAATAGTGCCGAACTAATTTTTGAAATGATGAAAGTTTTTTAGGAAGTGGGAAAAGAAAATGTTGTACAAATTTTTAACAACAATGCAGCTATTTATATGGCTGCTGCTAGAATTTTTGAGCTTGGGAAATTTTTGAGCTTATGAATCCCTCCATATTTTGGAACTCTTGTGCTACACATTGCATAGATTTAATTCTTGAGGCATTGCAAGAATTCGATGGATAAAAAAATTTATGTGTAAGGAAAAATCCTTAACCAAATAAATTAACAATCACACAAATGACCTCAACAACACAACAATATTCATTGAAGGAAAGGAACTTGTTTGTCCTACAGTGACCAAAATTCCAAGAAAATTCATCTCTTTGCAATTCATGGCTGACCAAAGGGTAAATCTCAAAAGGGTATGTTTCGGACCTGAGTGGATGGCATCAAGAGACATGGAAAAACACATGAACTCTTTTTAATTGTTGCTCTTGTGTTTAGTATGATTTCTAGGAATATGTTGAAGAGTTTATTGATGTGATAGGGTCTCTTGCCAAAGTGCTCAGGTACTTAAGTCATGAAATTTTTCAATGTTCACCTTCAAAGTCAAACTTCATTTCCTTTTCAAAAAAAATTATTATACTAAAATTTTAATTTTTGACAAGGACTTCAATTTTTCATGATGGTTGATGTTGAAAAACCCACTAAGGGTTACATTTATAGGGTGGTGGTACTCACCTAGGAGGCCATCAAAAGAACATATAATGATGAGGTGGCTAGGTATATGCCAATTACATGCCCCTTTTATGTGCTTCTGAGTAGATTTTAACCTTGCCACTTTGATAGATCTTTGGTGAAATTTTTTTGGCAATGATGTGTCAGATCATAAAATATTTTCCATTCAAATCTTGAGCCATACCTAAAATGCTTCAGGTTGTGGGTACAATTGGAGCATGTTTGAGAAAATGCATGCCGATAATCACAACAAATTAAATTATTAACACAAAAGCACTTAGATAACCCTATATCGATCCACTGCACTCTTCGACTTTGCAATAGGGAAATCCAAGGTGAGACATCAAGAAACACAAGACTCGACTTATTTTATCTAAATCTTAAACACTTGAATTGGAAGAATTGATTTAAATTTTAGTTCACATTTTAATGTTTCATGATAATGACAAGTTTGGATCATTGGGCTATTGACCTAAACTTGGAATAGCTATATCCTACATCAGATTGGCTTCGATCAAAAGAAGCCCTCATTTTCACCTTAAGGACTTTACGAACCTTGAGGGTCAAAGAGTTGAGGACATGGGAGAAACCTACACCTTAGTTTTTTACTATATAGTATTTAGCATTAACTCTTCACTTAACATTTATAATTAGATGCTTTTAGTTCATAGTTTTGACCCATATTATATGAGATACCTATTAATCCATGAGATTTTGGACATTTATTGATAGTGTGCATTATATTGACATGGATGTATTGAATATCAATGAAAAATACATATTTTTTATTTAAAATGTGTATATATTTAATTTTTGTACTTGCCAAGTTTTTCACGATTTATTCCCAATCCAATTGAAATGCATTTCTCTTTTTCCCCACAGAGTCTTTATCGATTCCAGGTCTTGATAATTTTGATCTAGAAGGGACTGGTGCAAATATTTCCAATTGTAGAGAACTGGCTAGCATGGAATATTGGTAATGGGGAACAGATGAGACTGTAGTGTGATCTGTGGGTTGGATGTGAGAACACCTATACTTTCTCAAACAAAATATTAAATATTTTACATGAATGGAATTATTTAAGGTTTCCAAAGTGTTGGTCCTATGACTACAGATATTTGCAACAGTGATGGATCAAAACCAATATGGTAGGACTTTAAGGACACAATGCAGATCAGTTGAAGCCTTTATTAGAAGTAATGTAAGAATCAGAAAGGAAGCAGATGAAATAGTATGATCTAAAAATCCTTCAGTGGATAAATATATTTCCAAATTAGGGTACAAATAAATGTTTTCTAATGAGGCTCAATAGTCAAAATGATAAGTCTTGATGGTGGAAACCACTATGGAAAAAAGAATTTCCATGTGGGTGGCCATAAGGAATAAAAACTAACTTGTGAAATACTCCGAAACAAGAGTAGAAAGGGACCTAAGAGGTGTGTTTTATGATAGTGGGAACATAATGAATGCAAGGATGGTTCCTTACTATCGAAAAATATCACTTCCTTATCCACAACATAAGATAGTCTTGAGTGCTATATGATAAATGATTGCATACGACCTATTCTTCATAGCTTTTTTGTCAAAAAATTGTGAATTGAATACTGATATACATCTACTTGATATGGATTGATAGAATAGATATATTATACATGATGGATAGATCAATATTTTTCCCTATTTTTAATCAATTAAAAAGGATGCATGCTCTTTTCTCCATGATTCCTACAAACATATATAGAGAATTGAACACTACAGAAGATACTCTTGTAAAAAAAATCTCTATTGCAAAACTTGAGAAACAATTTTCTGAATAGGCAGTCTATCTTGAAAGAACTAAAATTGCATTCCACAGTAAGAAAGCTAAAAATTTTTAGAAGAAGAAATCACGAAGGGGATTGAAAGATAAGGAAATGTTGGAATACATGCAAATAGTTAGGTTTCAAAGGATAAATTATAGAACCTTGGCATCCATGTCCTCACCACTCTGAGAAGAATATTTGCAGGGATTAAAAAGGACAGATCATTTGGACATACCTAGGGTAATATAATTCATATGCACAACTAGAGCTTGTGGAGAACCATGATCCCTCATGAACATTTGTGATGCAAGTTCCTGTGAAAGATATCTCATGGAATCAATTTGTAGATGACCTACTGTTGGAGGTCCTCGTCGAATACCCTCAAGTCTCATCGATTGTGTTGTAGCTCCCTCTTCCCAGTGTAATCTAGAATATGCATCTCTGTTTTAAATTTCTTCCGCCTAGTCCAATGGCTTAAGAGAGGCTCAGACCTTTTTGCCAGTTTTCCTTCTAGGTGGGAAATGTTCCATTTTTCCCCATTTTTCATCGACGACATCATCAATGGTCCTTTAATTTTTATTTTTATGATTTTATTCAATTACATTGACCTAATTTTCTTGAATAGTCATCTCTATTGACTCTGGAAATTGAATAGGAGAATTTATTGTTTCTTCTTCACTGCCTAATTGCGATAGATTATGATCACTATCCAACACAAATTTACTGGATTGAGAGTTCTGAATTTACAGAAAAGTATTAGGGTTATAATTCATCAATGGTGGAATTTTTTCATGATCATATGTTGGACTACTATTGGAAATGTTCTGCACCATCTGCAGCATTTCATTGTCTTGCACTCCTATATTGATATCACCTTGTCCCTTGATTCCTTCATTCTTTTGTTTATAATTCTTTCGTCGTCATTTTCTCTTGTCATTGTCTCTGTTTGAGCAATAAATTCTTTGGGTTCTGACCTTGGTAGGGGATCTTCCTGCTTTTCAATAAAAGCATGCATCTCTTTTTCCATTTCCTCTTCGCGTCTAGTAAAACTGAGATCATATGGCATACTAGTTGAATTAATCCCTAATTGAAATAGTCCTTCAGAAATTCCCACATCGGAACTGTCCATACTACCCTCCTTTTCCTCTGGTTCTGAAATCGCTCCAACTTTTGAACTAGACTCTGTCGAGCCTGCCAAATCAAGACTCCTTTGAGATAGAATGTTCACCTTCCTGTTATTTATCACTATGCCATGGAGACTGGGAATAGGTCGAGATGTTGATGTAGCTGCAACAAGTGAAGCTCCGATCTTCAGACTCATTTTTACACTTCCAAATGGAGAAAAAGCCGGTGACCAAGATAAAATAAAAAATGAAGAAAACGTTGAAGCGGAAAATGCCGAAGGCTTACCAACAAAATCCAAGAATGCAGACTTCTTCATGCTCAAACTAAGGCTCAATTCAGCCAAATCTCAAGTTGACCGAACTTGGTTGGAAATTTCAATTATGTTAAATCCTTTATCTATTTAATGCAAGGGCTTGTCCCTTTCCTGTAAATTTGAACTAGATGCATCACTGGAAACTCTAGTTTTCTAATCTTTAGTTTCCATTGAATGCAAGGGCTTTCCTTTTTCCTCCAAGTTTGATTTAGATGCATCAGGTAAATAAGAATTACCTTTTTCATATCCAATTTTCAATCTATCTATAATTGAAAAGGAGCATGAATGTCCTTTGACTTTCTCCAGTTTCTTCGAACCTCTCTCGACCCAGTCGGCATTATTTTCATCGTTTTCCTGCCTTTGACGTGCGAAACTAGGGTTTTTGAAGAGAAAAGGTTTTTCATTCTCATCATCAAACCTCTCTGAATTTGATTCCTCCTCGGAATCATTCAGAATATCTTCCAGGCTATGATTGAGCCCCGACAGATAGCTGACATCATCGTCATTGCTCTGTTATTCAATGAAGGAATCCAAGTCAAATTCATTCGAGGCTAGAGCCATGTCAGATCAAGAATTTTGCATACCCTGAAATTCGTCATTTATTTATTGAATTACTTGCAATTTAGGAGAATAATTCCCCACATGAAAACAAATTTGGTGCCATGTTTTCAAATTTAAACCCTTCACCTTTGCCACTACCCCTGTTCCATATTTTCTCGTTTATCCTCTTAATCATACATAGAGACCATTAATCATGCGCAAAGAAAATGTGATTCCATTCAATATAAATGTCGGTTATTCCAAGAACGCATGCACAGAGGATGTGATTTCAAATCCGTGTAATCTTCAAATGGAACTATAATGCCCATATATACCGTAAAGAGATTTCTTATGTTGTTATGTTTTTAATGTTCTGTTTCTCAATGCAGTCTAATAATGTGAGTGTTAATGATGAGGGAGAAAAGAAATATCATAAGTTTCATTGCCACATTTTGTTCCTTATGTGGGTGTGTGCCAATGATGAAGAATGAGCCTCAATGTAGAGATGTTGGATGCTACAGTGTGCTTTATAATGTTGAGATAATGTTGAGAAGGTAGGATTGTTTGTTATAAGATTTCATAGAAAAAGGGTCGAATACAAGAATTAGATGGAGAAGAAATATGTCTCGTATGCTATTTTTAGCTTCTCGAGGTTAAAATAATTTCTTTATTTCTTTTTTATTTCCTCGTTTAAAGGTAAAATTGGGTTGGCTATTAATGATGAGGGTGATTAAAAATGTTGTAAATTAGAAACAAATGAAGAAATTATTTTAACGTTAAAGAGGCTAAATATAGTTTATTATTTTATGTTAAAGAGGTTAAAGATAGCTTATGGGACAAACTGCTTTATTGTCCTATTTGGCCCTTTTCTTGTGAAACCTCACAATAAACGCTCCTAACTTTTTGACAAACCCCTCGTGGAATAAATTATCCGAAGAGCTAGTTGTCATAGTATCTGCATAACTTCCTCTATTGTCTTTGAAGGCCTTGCATTCTAAAATGAAATGTTTTTTATGTTTCCACTTTTCTGGAAGAGTTGAAAATACATACTTTTTCTTACCACATTTCTTTTGGCCTTTTCCAGTGCTCTGTTTCACAGCAGAGTTTATGGGAATTAGTCTTTAACTGAGCAATAATAATTTTCGCTCTCCAAGAAATATTGACCCCTATGTTCAATTTTTGTTAATGATTGTGAGTGCGATTAAACTCTTCAATATTGTACTTTTTCTTTCTCCCTCTCTCTTTATTCCAATTATGCATGTCGAACTTATCCATAACAAAAGCTTTTATGTGATGGTTCAATTATTTTTTGTCATGGTTTAGTTGTTGGAAAGAAATTGGGAGATGGTTAACCAATGATAGTTTAAATTTCATTAATAATGTTTATTTGGTTTAAATCATGCGACGCAATTTTAACTATGATGAATTTAAGACCACCTAAATGGGATTGATCCTAAAACTTACTAAAATCCAAAGGTGTTGGGTGTGGAGCCTGATTATCTTGTTTACTTTGTATCATAGAATTGGACCCCTGTACCTTAAAAGGGGCGGCAACGCTGCCCAAAATTTAATCGCTGCCGTGGGGGGTCCAGGGGGGGGCGGCAGCGCTTTTCGGAGCCCCCCCCTGGCGGGGGTTCGGGGGCGCTGTCCCCGAAGCTAAAAATAGATGTAAAATTTCCTTGTAAAAGTATAGTAATTTCTAGTCAGTCTGAGCTGTTCATTAGGCAAATGATCTGACGGTAGAAGTTATGTTTAGATTAGGGTTTTTTTCCCTAGAAGGAAACCCCCTTGTATATATGAGGGCATTGTATTGCGGATGTGGATTATGAGTGTATTCTCGGAGCGAGAAACAGAGAGGGAGACTGTGAGAGAGAACAGAGGATATTACAGCGGATCTGCTATAGGTTTTGTCTCCTCATTTTGTTGGATAATATAAAGGAAGGATTGGCTGTTCGGGGTGGACGTAGCCCAAACTGGGTGAACCACGTATATATGTGTCTCTCTGGTTTTATGTGTTTTGTGTGCTTGTATTTTCCGCATATTTTATGTGTTTCATTGCTCTGTAATATTTAATTTTCTAACAAAATGAGTATAGGAGGATGAGCAACGCAACTCCCTTAGTGGGCCATGCCTTACTATGTGTATCGAATTTAAGACCACCTACATGTTAAAGATCATAGAAGAATTTAAATGGGATTGGTCGTAAAACTTATTAGAATAGTGGGATTGGTCGTAAAAGTTATTAGAATCCAAAGGAGTAGAGGAGGATTAGCAAGCCAACTTCCCTAGTGGGTCATTCCCTACTATGTATATCAATTTTCATGCCAAATAATGGTAGGAATAAGGTTATATTTTTTTCACAGTGTGCTCGATAGATTTCATAGGGAATTGAGTGTAAAATTTCACATGACAAGATTACACAAGAATGACATTTCTCCCTACAAGCAATCTCAATCATGCTCAATCATGCTTCGCACAATCCTGGTGATAGCATCCCATTGTGGGTAGACCATTCTTCCATTCGATAAATAGGTTGGCCCTGACCTATACTCAACCTAGTTACAAAAAAAAAACAAAAGAGCCATCTTACGTGTGTATAATGTAAAATGACATAATTCTCTCCATGAAGCTTCTTCTCCTTATTGGAAAATGTTTATTTTTGCTAAAGTAATAACTAGCGATTACTCTAAATGGTGCAAATGAAAGCAATAAAAATACAAAGTGTAAAAGTTGAACACTCGTAATGGATGCTTTAGAAAATGGAGTAGAAGAGTAGTAATGTTCCACACTTTCATGGTCAAGACATAAGTCATCAATTTCATACAATTAAAACATGGAACTTTGCGCTTTCCACACATCATAGAAGAGGACAGGCTCAAAAAAATAGCAATATTTAAAACCTTGAATGCCCAATTTCAAAAGGGGATTTGCAAGGAACAATCAAGAGAGAGGCTAAGGTAGCTAATCCAACAAATTGCGCTATGTTTCATCCATAAAATGATAAATTTCTTTAAAATTACTCTTTCAATGGAAAAAAAGGTAGATAAGTGCAAGTTGCTACTGGACAAGGATAGTGGCCACATGCCTTCCAACAAATTAAGAATCTCTATAAAATTAGAAAAACAAGATCGTCATTCAAAACATCATTGAGGTTTAGAAAACCATATTGAACGGTATAATATCGCTCTCTCTTGTCCATCCATGACCAAGGTGAAATTCCCAATAGCACTCAATTCCTTCTGTCACAAGATGGCAGTCCAACAATTTTTGAAAAGGGAAGAAGTTAGGAAACAACAAACAATAATTAAAAATTGAGGCATTTAACAATTTCAAACCATCTAAAATTATGGAGGGTGTGAAATCATTTTGATAGGCCACACTAATCATGAATACCCAAACCCACGGTACAAATAAGGAAGTTCTCTAACAATAATCAACAATATCATAAACCATGAAATCCAGCAACAACATTATACTCAAGGCCATTCATGTTGATTCCTCCTCCTTCATAACCGATTTTATGTAACATATTCATACCAACGCCTTTGGTGTGTTGCTAAAATGCTACAAAAGGGGTGCTATGAACATAAACAGAACGAATTGTCCTTGAAATGCTTATTACCTCCTTGAACTTGTCATTCATCTTTTCAATTTCTGATGATGATGATGACATTGTAGATGAATCTGGCCACCCAGTTTTACCAACTGACATATGATGAGAACCTTGGATATGCTTGAAAAATGCACATGAATCATTTTCCTTATATGATCCATAACCTCTGTTTGAACCATGCCCACATATTGGCTTTACTTTGGATGTTTCTTTTGGTGTCACTAGAGTGGAACTTTCAACAACTTGTTCCTCAAGAACATGCTACAATTGAAGGCACATATGCTGCCTTCAGCCATTTCTAGAATTATTCTCAATTCAATGTTCTCCCTCTCCTTTTAATCCATCATCATCCTATCATGATGATATAGAGAACCTGAAACTGAAAACCATTCACGACAAGGTGACATTAGTCCGAAAAACCCCTAATCTAACATGTTTCATGAAATCACTTGTTAGGGATGGAACTGGTGACTAACTTAGGGATTGCATAGTTCTAGAGGTCAAGGTCTATGATTTAGGCTTGATATTGCGGAATTTGTAGTTCAGGATGGCCAGGGTCAAATTATTTCGCAGTTCAGGGGATTAAGAGTTCCAGATCGGGGCTTGAGGCTTGAGGTTTCCCAATTTGAATTTATCGAAGGACAGACTCAAGGAACTACACAATTAAGGGATTTAGGAGGTCAAGCTCGAGGCTTGAGCGTTAAGGTTACCTAATTTATAGCTTTGAGAGGCCTAGCTAGGTGATTGTGCAGTTGAGGAGCTCAAGAGCTCAAGGTTAAGGCTTGAGGCCTCGAGTTTCCCAATGAAAAATTTTGGAAGGAGAAAAAGCTGGGAGATTTCACATTTGATGGGTTCAAGGGATCAAGCTTAAGGCTTGAATTTTCCTAATGCGAAATTATGGAGGAATAAAAATCTAATGGATTGCGCAATTACGCAACTCAAGGTGTCAGGCTGGAAGCTTGAGGCTTGGCACTGCACAATGTACAGTTAAGGCTGACTAGGAGGCATAAATTACGTAATTCTAGATCTCAAAGGTAAAATTTTGGCACTGTGAGTACGTAATGCACAATTTCAAGAGGTAATGCCAGGGATTGAGGGATGAGACTGTGCAATGTGCAGTTCAGGAAGGTTGAGTGAGGTCAAGTTGATTCGGAGTGAAATTTTCTGCATGAGGCTAAGTGTGGAATGCGTGAGACCAATGTGAACAATGAAAAAAATTTGGCATGTTCACACACTTAGAATAGTTGAAGACACAACATTTATTACTTAGAATAGATGAACAACATTCTTCCCTAAATGTGACAACACTGCAATGAATTTCCCCAAGTTCGACACTAAAGATACACTTTGTGACGAGAGTGATGACACTTTTGCGATAATGCATAAAAATTTTGGAATGAGTGTAAAATGTGTGTACATGACTATAGCAACTCGTCAAAACCAAATTTACCCTTTGAAAAAGGCCAAAACTCCACTTTACATTGTAAGCGACACTTTCCATCCCAAAAGACAACATTTTATATATAAAGAGAAAAGTGTGAATGACAATGAAAGCAACACATGGAAGAGCGAATATAACTTGAAAAAGACATTAGTTAAAGTGAAATCAATTAAAATCTACAGTGGAAAACATGAAAGCGACACATGTCAAACTGAAGGTGTGTAAAAGAGACAGTTTGAAAAACTCATCGACGTAGAAATACAAACGCAATCAGATGCCAGAAATTGTCAATGATGATGCACACCAACTACCGACATGAATTGAAAATTAAATATGCAATAACGAATGGAAATGATCAAGAGGGAAGTAGAATCTGGCAAATTTTAATCCTCACACCCCCATTCTATTGCTTAAACCTTCGCTTCATCCTTTTCTTCAACTTCGCCATCGCCTTCGGAAACCAATTATTCTTTGTTGTTGTCGAGCACTCTTCAACCTACATTGATCCTCACTTTTAACCAATCACTTCTTTCCCTCCCTCCATTGATATACTTCCTCTTATTCCTTGTGATTTTCCTTCTCTTCCTTAATATCGATCCAATCAATCCAATTTCACTGCTAATGTCGGCAACCTTGACAACTCGACTGCTTACTCTAGTTAAAAAATATGTTTTAATTTTAAATTAAATATTAATAATCATTCTAAATCCTATTTGAGTTTATATTTGAAAAAAAAAAATTAATGGTATTTTGAATCCCAATTTAAAAGATTATTCTAACTATTTTAATGGTATTTTTATCCCTATTTTTAATCATTTTAATAATTATTCTAATGATAGAATTTTTAATTTTTATAATTATTCTAATGATACTTTAATCACAACACTTTTAATTTAAAATCTAATATTGAGGTTGATATTAGTCTTAATACTAATTCTTATTCATGTCTATTTTCTAATTCAAATTTTAAAACTAATTTTAATATTGTTCTCCTTAATTCCCCTTCAATCCAATCCTCTTCTTCTTAATTACATACCTCATCCCTCTTCTAACCTAAATTCTTCATCAATATTTAATTATAGCATTAGTTATTATGGTAATAATAATACAAAAATTAATTATTGTGGTAATAATAATTCTTCCACATCCTCTCCTACCCCGCTCTCAAATCTTCTAGGCTATTCTCATCCTTTACCCTCTCTTAATGTTAAACTAGTAAACATTTCCAATGTTGAGCTTAATGATTTTTCCTTAAACCTATTAGAAACAAATTTCAATTTTTCTCCTTTTCTCTCAACCATTATCTATGGATATTATTTGTTCCATTGAGTCCATCTCCCACCACCTTCCCTCCCATGTCAGGAAAGATATTCCCAATAATTTTGACGCATTTAGTCAATGAGTGCTTAACTCGAGTGGTAGGGATGGTGGTTTTCATCCCATCCACCTGAGTTCATGTCCCTACAGACATGACCCATCATAGTAAGGCTGGAAGGATAGGCATCCCGTTGGAATCCAGAATCTCGGCTCTAGTTCCGGTGGTCTCTCAATGTCTCTGTCCTAATATAAAGTATTAGTTCCTGATATATGTGGCTTGCGAGTTGCTGCATATATCTGGGGAGATCACTAGTTCCTTATCAAAAAAAATTTTGAAAAAATAATGTGGACGTGTTCTTCGAAGCTCCAAGCTCCCCAAACCTAACCTTACCAAAGAGAAATTTATAGCCCTTTGTCAGCTCAATTTCAACCCCACCATTCTCATCCTAAAAGTTGATAAAGAAAATGATTCAGTTGTTATGAATTCTTCTGATTATCATTGTAAGATGCTTGATCTCAAATCTTAAAGCGTGCTCTAATTTTTCATGCTTGTCTTGTAAGTTGCATATTTTCCTATTTTATCATGTAGCGTGAAATTAAACATAAGCAACATTTCATCACATAACTCATACATTTATTCATGAAGAGCAACAAAAAAGGATTTTGTGATGAAGTTCACCCCTCCTCATCTACATCTTTGGGTCTGCTAACATCGTTAGATTGCTCCATATATTCATTGAATTTGAGTAAACAAAAGTTTGTTGATAAAATAAGTGGTTATTTCCCTTCAAGGAAATGTTCTCCTTCATCCTTAATCATGATCTTGCTTGTTTTAGGACACCAGGTAATTAATTCACCCAACCACTGCAAAGCCCTGCATATAAGAAATATGGTTAAACAAATGATACCTATAAGAAGCATTCAAAGATAATAATTTAACTTCATTCTTCTTTCTTGGTGTACATTATTCAATCCCTGCTCTTATTTTTCCTTTTTATATAAATATTGTGAGAGAAAGTATATGAAAAAATTTCATTCGACATTCCTTTTGGGCATGATGGATAAAATTCGAGGAAATATGGAAATTAAAGAACATGATAAAGTTAATGGCTGAATATTCATGAAACCAAGACCGCTTAACCTCCTCCCCTTGATAAATTAATTTACAATAATAGGATTTTGGATTGGCATTGACAATAATTACACATACTAAATTGTATACTGATTTGTTTGTGTCCAAATCAAATGTGATTCACTAGACTGTACATGGAGACAGATACTCAAGGCATATATTTCCAAATTCATTCCAATATACGTCCTTCACAGTGAGGGCATCGATCATACCCTAATGGCGATGAAGTAGAAGACTTACAAAATGATTTCTTTTCCAACAGTCACGAAAAATGCATATGTTTGTCTTAGGAAGCAAGTTTTTCTTTATCTGCATGTTAATCAAGGTTTTCATGATTTTTTGTAGAAACTAACAATATGAATCTAGTAAATGTCATACTTAAATGAGGGGATGAACAATCATGGAAGAAATGCCATCCACGAGCACAATCTCCTTGATCCTTGAAATGGCCATTGATATGCCCAGGAGGCATGAAATATATAGTAGTTGTTGTTTTAAAAATCTTGAAATATATGTGATAATCACTGTGAAAAACATTTGGTGGACACATGATATTTGATAATTTAGAGAGGATAAATAATGTTAAATGGGTCTAGCATGTAAAAATTACCTTGTAATTAAAATTGTGATTAAAAGAGTCCCTAAATTAACATCCATCTAATCAAAATATCATATACATGTATTTATTTGTAATCAAATTATATTTGTATTATCAATATGGTGACAAACACTATGGAATATCCTTTATTTTTTCTTGTATTTTTGGAGAAAGGATCATCATCATATTTTTGTTGTTATATATATGAAAATTACAGTTGCTTCCTATGCTATAGTTATTGCATTGTTTTAGGATCACTAAGCGTTTTTTCTTGGAGTTAAAGTAAGTAGGTAGAATCTTCTAAACTCATGAGTTTTTCTAAGTTAATATGTTTTTTTGTGTGTCAGAAAAATAAAGGGTTGATTAGTTTCTGATTGTTTAATTGTTCAATTTGATGTAGCTTCATGTGTTGTACTTTGATGAGTTATCTAGTTTTTCCCTATCAAAATATAAGGATTGGATTAACTTGTTTTTTTAAAACATTACAAATTGTTTAATTGTTTTATGAGGTAGGGATTATTTTCTTTCCACCTATATTTCTAGTTTATCTATTAGATATTTAGATATTTTTTTTGTATTTATATATTTGCAAACTTGTTTTTCACAGTTTATGATTATAATATTAATAATAATTTATTTTTAAGGTTGTTGTCAAGACAAACACCAATTTGTTGTATCACAACCCTTTCTTGTAAAATTTTATCATACCCATGAGGTGTAGACCAATTGCTTTGGGTGGAGTTTAGTCCCCAAATGGTCTCATTTTCAAACCTTGTGGGAAGGGGTTGTGGATGGAAGCAACTTATGGGGGAATTAAACTATCTCCAAGAGAATCAATGTCAAAAGTGCTTCACAAAATCCTTGGAAATAACCATGAACCTTATCTTAATTTTATGTTCATTTTAGAGTCTTGCCTTTGTGCATTCTAGATTCCTTAATATGAATATTTCAATCTTCTTTATTGAATATTATAAGGTGGTTCCCATTGATAAGGATGAAATGGAAGAGAAAATAGGGGATTTCAATCTTATAAGGTGTTTTCCATTGCTAAGAATGAGATTAAAGAGGAAAAAGGAGCTATTGGGCACTGCACTCCCACCCCATTATGGGAGGCAACCACAAAATTCTTGCGAGCATTGGAGCCATCAATGCCATAACATATGCACATAGTTTCCATGAGCCCTTAATACTTGTAAATGGTGATAGAACATAGAGTGTCATCAAAATCTTGTTGGACAAACACTAATTTTTTTGATAAACTAGAGGGGTTTATTAAAACCCTTTCTTTTTAATAATGTTGAGCTCTTTTGGGAAAGGTTGGAGGAGGATCGACTTTGCCTCAGTCACTATAGTGGAAACAATTAGCTGGGTGTGGGAAAAAATTTGAATGTCACCTTGAAGCTTGGAAATAGGTGATCCAAAGTTGTCTTCTGATCTCTACATTCTCTAGAGAGTAAGGGTTGCAAAGAATACAACAACCAAAACACTTCTCTCTCTCTTGGTTGATGTGATGGATTAATTGCTTGGCCTATGTGAGGGTATCCTTCATCTTTCTTAATATAATTGCGTGGACATGTGAGACTTCATCCATTCCATTTGGCTTTGACATCGTGGTAACTGTTAGCCTCTGTGAGAGTGATGCCATGCCACTATTTTGTTGGGCTATGCGATTTTCATTTTCTCTTCGTGGTCAGTTTCCACCGCAGGAAATACCAGCACAAGGATTTTGAAGGGTGTTTCTTTCAAATCTTGGGAAGTCTTAAAGTGGTAACCGTAAGTGATATTGCTAATTCTCACTAGAATTTAATATTTTATGGTAGGCAATAAAAATAGGATGAGCTAAGCTTATTTTTATCATTCAATTTATAAGCTATTTTTCAATCTCAATATATATACGAATGTTGATACACAATGTCCATACTCATCAGTTACTCACATTCTCTTCATAGATTTTTGTAACTACTACCAACGTTTTAAATTTTTTATCATCACAACACAGTGATTAGGATTTTTTTTGCGATTAAGAATGCTTTAGGCCTATTTTATATCTAACTAACACTATTTGGAATGGGAAAAGAGAATTGGGTTGTTGCACTGAGAGAAGCAAGGTGAGCTACAGCTCTGATGGGGGAAGATATTCATCACTTCATATGTGTCTAATGCCTAAAAAAATATCAACATGAAATAAAAGTTGCTTTCTGAGTGATGTATTTCCTACAATTGGCAGAGTTTCATCACAATTGGAAGTCGCAATGAGTTATTTCCCTTGTTGTGAAGGGATTGACTAAGAAAGGTTGACCTATTCAAAATAGGGGAGCTGAAATTCTATGATAAATAGTTGAATTTTGGTGATATATAATATATATAATTATAGATCAACTTAGCTTTAGTGGGTTAGCTAGATCAGTTTCAACCAAGCAGTTTCAACGCGGAGATCAGTGAGAGGTCATGGGTACAAGTCTAGTAGAGTTCCTCTGGGTTAAGATTAAATAATATAAACCAGTAGAATTTATCTCAGGTACCACTCCCGCAATGTAAGGAGGTTCCTAAAAGGTTTCCTCGAGAAATTTTTCCAAATAAAAGAAATAAGAAAAATATAGATCTATCTTAAAATTGGATCTATTAGGCTTCAATAAGTTTAAAAACAATGTTTTTCAATCTCTCTTAGTGCTTAATAGATTCATGTCAAGACGGATCTATGCCATTGTAAAGTTTCTAGTGGGTAGTGAAATTCCTACAACTGATTGTGTTTTATCACAAATTGAAATACTATAGAGTGCCTTCGTTCCTAGTCTGAGAACTTATTGAGAAAGGGACTTAGTGAGGAGGGTTGAGTTATTCAAAACTTGGAAAATGAATATTATTGATCATGGTAGGTTCACAATAGAAAATTGAATTTCAACAATCTAGGTGAGTTCAAGTTTTATATCGTTCCATTATTGACAATGCTGCTTTAGTGGGTTCTGTAGTATTTTTTGATCCCGTGTTAGAACGTAGATTTCAGTCTAAGAAAGAGTTGTTTAAGTTATTGGAAACTGGATATATCGGAGGGGCTAGTTCAAAGTGAAATAATTAAAACCCTGATGGTAAAACTTCAATGGAGAATGAAAGCAGTGTACTTTTCAAATAAGAAATTCTGAGCAATTTTTTGTTTGCCTTCTATTTAGGCCATCTACTAATTCTCATTTGTTTGGCTCAAGCTTTCTGCCTTGGTACTTCATCTTGGGAATGAATATTCCAGAAATGAAAATACACCCGTTTCATAATTTTCCTCACAAAACTTTAGTGAACTGCAGAATACAGTAGGAGTGCATTATATTAAGAGACCTACTAAGGCTAGATGGGTTTGGAATAGTTCAAAAGGATCCTAGGTACCTCTTATAGATGAAGATAAGATGAATGGATCATGAAGGAAGGGGAGTTGATTTTTGACCTCGATTCCAATGCAAACACATGTAAATAGTACTTACATCTCAAAATCCTTTTATTTTCCATTTTATTTCTCACGTAGCATGATAGCCTTGAATATCATTTATTGATGTACATGTAATTTTTCGCAGACATCTATTACACTCCTTTTAATAGTTAAAGCTTCTTGTATTGATACCTTTAAAGATTTTTAGTGAGTAATTTCACTAGCAGCAACATTATTTTCATTTCCCTGTTTCTTATGTATTATTTAGTTCGTTTTAACAGTTTTAGTTTTTGTTGCTTCCCCTGTTGAATACTTTTACTTGGTAGCAATCTACTTTTATACAAATGGAGCTCCCGTCTGGTGACACCCTCCAGTGATGGGATAGATCTGGCCAGCGCCCCACCGACATCCATTTTTTCGACTCGATAGGTGGGCCACGCTCCACCTCGCTCAGCTAGATTACTCTCTGCCAGCTGTCTTCCCTCTGCTCCGCTCTACCTCTCCTTATGTTAAGTCTCTATATTACTAGTGTAGTCCCTTATTATGTTAGTGTAGCCCTCCTTATTGTTATTTTTGTACCCCTATAACCCCCATATTGTTATTATTGTGCCCTTACATTATTATTGTTAGGTCGGCTAGGATTACATTGTGCCCTCATTAGGATTACATTATGGCCCCATGGACTCCTATATATAGAAAGGAGGTTTTGTCATTTGTATCATCCAAGAATTGTTCATTCATGTAATTTATTGGAGGTTTCCCCCTCGAAGTGGCTTATTTCTAACGATTTGATATCTCTTTTATTCTAATTTTGGTGTTGGTTTCACAACATTTGGTATCAGAGCTTTGGATTCTAGGGTTTCACTGCTCTTAACAGGTCATCGTGGAATTTTAAATATAATTTTCTTTCTGCAAAGGTTCAGAATCTAAAATTTTTAGAGCACAAAGACGAACTCCTGAGGAACATCGTTGCAAAATTTCAGATCTTCGTTTGTAGTATTTTCAGAGATATCATCTCTGGAAGTTAGGACATTTTCAGGCTCCCAAATTTCATGTCAAAGAGGTGATCGTGGGAACATATTAATAACTCTCTCTCTGAGCATCAGATTGGAATTCTATAAAAATTGGCCACTATTACATATACTAGAGTTTCCTGTCAATAAATTTCAAAGTTGAAGGAAGAAACAATGACACGTGGCAAGTCGTACAAGTTTTCTCTACTGAACTAGTCCATCATTAGGTCATCGTTGGAGATTGAGCACAATTTTTTCTTAAAGAATCCAAATTAGGTCATATTTGTGGAATTATAAAGAGAATTCAGAGGGCTACCTCAGTGCCAAATTTCAATTATCAAATATATGAAATCACAAAGTTAATTCAGTTTCAATATCAGGCTCCTCAAAATCAAGAAAAAAGTGTGTATTTGGTTTTTAAAATTGCATAACGTTTGTTTGAAAAAGAAGTTTGAAGTGATTCCAGGGGCATATTTTAGAATTTTTATCAGTATTGGGCTCTATAATGCCTCAAAAAAATAATTCCATACCCATTAAGCCCTCAAAAAGGTATACTATGACGCATGAAGTGGAAGAATTGCAGTATGAGATATCAAAATTATGGTACCAAGTGCAACAAATTTCGATCTTACGAACAGCAATCGAATATGACATAGATGGGTTAAAAGAAAAAATGAAGGCTAAGTTGGATGGTTTGAAGGATAAAATAATAGCTAATATGGATGATAAATTAGTGGAAGATCACATCGAGCATAAACAACAAGTTCTCCAACTCTCAAAGGATAACCTAAATTTGGTGTAGAATCTAATGAAACAACATCAAGATCAACATCACATCGAAAGAATTTCTGAAGCGGTCATAGAAACGAGAACTCGACAAGTACGATCAATTTTAGAGTATCTGAGCAAGTTGAAGAACTTTCCTGTATAATATTCCACATGGGAGGATGAGAATTTTATATAGAAGTATGAAGAAATAATCAAGCGTTGAGGAAAACACTTGTTTTAAGGAGAGGGGCATGTTAAGTCCCTATATTAATAGTGTATTCCCTTATTATGTTAGTGTAGTACTCCTTATTTTTATTGTTTTACCCCTGTAACCCCCATATTGTTATTATTATGCCCTTACATTATTATTGTTAGGTTGGCTAGGATTACATTGTGGCCCCATGGACTCCTATATATAGAAAGGAGGTTTTGTCATTTGTATCATCCAATAATTTTTCATTCATGTAATGTATTTGAGGTTACCCCCTCGAAGTGGTTTATTTATAAGGCGTTGATATATCCTTTATTCTTATTTTGGAGTTGGCTTCACAACACCTTCGCTCACACCTGACTATGATTTAAAATTTAAATTCTTAATTTCCTTTCGTGCTCAACTACCATTTTGATATTTTTTTGTGCTTGACTACGATTTCCAAGAGCCGAGATGAAGAGCATATTCTCAGAGCTGAGTTGAAGAGCGCGAGAGGATTAAATTCTTCTTCACAGGTAATTATTCACCATTAGAGTCCCATAGTAGAATTTGATATTTTTGAGAGGCTTCCTCACTTGGGAGAGGATGAAGGAGCACTGTCACAGAGCATATACATATGCAAGAATAATCAAGAAGTTGGGCCTCAAGGTTATCTATTCTAGCTTAGAAGATCACCCTCAGTATGCCCTTTTGAAGTCCATAGTAAACAGTGGGTATGGGTATGGAGGGATGTTGTGTGTGGAAATGGACATGAAAGAGAGGGCTTATAAGATTAAGTACCACCTGCAAAATTATATGCAGTTTGGGCTGATGGCAGGGATATTGCTAGGTTTGATTCAAATTTTAATCGGTTACAGTGGTACTGTTGAGTAGAAATGGAGCCAATTTGAGAATGTTGTTGAGAAGATGACTGAAGCCCTCCCTTGTAAACACCAGAATTCAATGTAGTGCAATTGTGTTTTTTTATCCATTGTTATTTTTAAGATAGGAAACCTGAGGGTTTAAAGTTAGCTTCATGCCCTTAAGTTATTTCTAGAAACCACATTTGTATACACTAATAGTGGCACTGTGCACTCTTTCTGTTTGTTTTATGGCTTCCTCCCCTTCTTTTGTGGGTTGTGAGATGTGGATGTGTACGTCAATAAACAGTTTGTGAATATGATTATTAAAAATTCAGTTTTTTCATTTATTACAAAGTCTTTAAATGTCCAAAGGATATTGTTTCAGAATGGTAGTGGATTCTTCTATTAAGATAATTGTTGATTAAGTAGAATGACAAGGTATAAAAATATTTAAATGTCTAATTTTTATTTCACAGTCTTCTATGAGTATATTGTTTTGCTAAATAAACTCATGGAAATGGAAATATATAATGGGATACAAAATAAGGATGCAGAGCACCACCTTTTATTAGCCCTCCATTATTGTTAGGCATTCCACTAGGTTTCAGGTTCTCCCTACCAGTAGGGATCCTCTCCTCCCCCAACACCAATGAAGAGATAAAAAGAAGCCCTCATTGCCAAACCTTTTCCATTGACAAATTGCTAACATAAGGAGGATGCCTATCAATTGTTTTGACAAAATTCTAATTGAGTTGTTGCAAAAGGTACAGTAGGAAGAGTGGCACATGCAGAGATGGTAGCTACACCAAAACAATAATCCAGCAAAACACCAGAGCAATGATCCAAATCTCAAGGGGTCTAAGAATCCAAATATTAATTACAACAAGCTTAAGATGTAAAAACACTGAAGTCCAGAGCATGCCAAACAACTATTTAATAAAATGCATTGAATTCAAGAGCATGCCAAACAACCATTTAAAAAAATTCTTACAAGAAGAGACATGTTGTTATTTGTCATGGACAAGTTCCAAGATAAGGATTTGGAGGGGATCCCTTTTGAACAAAAAATGATTGATATTTGGTGGCAAGTAGTTGGAAGTAGGCCATAGTCTATAAAAATACATTATATTAAACGATTCAACCTTGCACTTGAAATTTAATCTTCATAGAGAATTAACATGGGTGATGTCATGAATCTAAATTTTAACTTAATTTTTCTTTGAAAATTTGAGTTTCTCTAGTCCTTTTCAACACTTTGAGTCACATGTCACATGATACTACTTTGTAACAACCACAAGGGATTGGATAGCATGCACCTCAGCTATATGATTCCTCTTAAGTTAAGGTCTATCCATCACTTTCCCTTTAATAACAGTTTATCAGATGCAACTAAGTCCCACTTAACCAAGTTCATTCAACATAAAGCACGAATATAACTAGGGTTTTTAAATCATCCTAACATTACAATGCACTTAGCTAATATTTCAATAAATAGACAACACAATGCATTGCACGAAACAAAACAACTAAATTCAACCAAATAATACAAACATAATAGTTGCTTGTTATAGTTGCTTGTTTTTTCATGGGGAAATTTTGTTGTTTTAGATTAGGGAAAATTGTTCTGTAGCTCCACTTAACACATTTTTTATTGCTTTAGAGCTGCCATTCATTCCTAGAACCATCTTCTGCTCATTAATTCTTTCACCTAAGATATTGCGAACAAAAAGGGAACAAGCAAATATACCTTTACCTGGTGATTTAATCATGCAATTAAAGTACCATTGGAAAGGTCTTTGGGTGTAGAAAAGCAGCATGGGGTCCAATGCTTAAGTAATATAGTTTTTACCCCCAAAAAATGTCATTTAGGGCATCAAAATGACTCCATGAAGTTTCAGACAACAATTATCCAAAATAAGACTCATTAATAAATATGGCCCTACAAGTTGATTCCTCTAGTTTAACCACTCTGAAAAGATTGAAATAGGTGACAAATAATATAATTGATCCAATTATATCAATGAACCTACTAAAATCTCCTCTACAATAATAAAAATAACTCCTAGTCCATGGAATAACTAACTAAAATATTGTGGTTGGCCCACATCAAACTTGAGAAGCCAAGTTCAATAGCATTGTTGTTGAAATAACTAGATGGAAAAGTGATCCTTAAGGATGAGGTGAAGCACTCATCTTTGTTTACCTATTAAGCAGGAAATAGGAAAACTAGACATAAAACTTAATGTTGTATAGCCTCCACTAAATTTAAAAGAAGTCTCCTCAAACTACCACTGAACATGAAAATTAATGTGATATAATCCTTCACCCAATGTATAGGTAGGCTCCTCAAACTGCCATAATACCAACTCTGCAATACAAAAACAATGTAACACGTGTTACCTAGATATGCGCAACTCATCCTAATGAGGGAATCTACTACAAAAATTAGAGGGCAAAAGTGGTAGTGGAAACTACATTCACTTACACCTAACAACTTTGCATCTTGGAATTGTTTCTAGGACATAAAAACCCTTCTATCTCCCTACTAATTGAAACATCAATGGCGTCTTCCAAACTTAAGCATAATGCAAGTACAGGGATTTTCATCACCATACATGCTGCTAAATTTGCAACCTGAACATTTCAAAATCCAAATATACCAATCAACAGAAGTTCTATACCTTACAGATATTATTATTAGAAACATCATGATATTACAGTAAATAATGGTGACAAAAATACCAATGAAATTTGCACGGTACAATTCTAAAAATACGAACTCGGGTGAAAAGAACATAAAATGGAGTCTATATAGATGAGGCAATTATCCTATTCCATGAGAAAGGTAAAAATAATGAGCTCTAGTGTATTTCTTATGGGATGAAATTAGATAAGAATCTCATTGAACTACAGAAAACCATCATAAACTGAAATAGAAAAACACAGAATTTTGAGTTGGCAATGAGACAATTGCAATGAAACAGATCAAGCATCCTTAGAAGGTAAAAGGTAAATTGATTTGTTCTCAAAAAAAACATATTTCCTCTTATTCATATGGTTATTAAGGTATTTATCAGTGTTCTTGTCAAAATTCAGACATACAAAACATCAATCTAGTTGCCAAATGACTTTCTTACATCTAGCAGTGAATGGAAATAGTTTTGCCTATATGCAATGCATGTTTCTAAGGTTATGGCTTACTGGACCAGATTCTAATGTTTCTAGACATGGAAGTTAATGTTAGAATATAATATTTCTTGAAAATTTATTTTCTAGACCTCAATTATTGGTAAGACAAACATGAAATGTTTGAATCAAAGACCAACATTGAACAAGAAATAAATCAGTATCGAATATGAAGTGTATTAACAAGACGAGGGCTTACAATGGCATTCGTAATGCAAAAATAAAGCCTAAATACAAAGAGAAGGATGGAATGAAGATACAAAATACATATATGCCTCTCTCATCCCTTTCCAACTAGCATATCCACTTCAAGCAGAGGGAACATTTTCAAAATACCACATTCTCACATCCATATATCATACTTGAATTATAAACCATATCAATTATTCCTATCATATGCTACTCTTATAAGTTATAATAGAGAACACTAATTAAATGACCCCAATAAGGACCTCATACCGCAGAATAACAACATTCCAGAGAGCTAATGCAAGACATCAAAAATTGAGTGCACCCGTGGAGACAAATGGCATTTAATTTACTACCCATTAGAAACACACAAACATATCTGACCAATAATCTGCACAAATCATCCTAAATCATGTTGATGCTAAACATAAAAAAATTATTGAAATCTCCTTCTTTCTGTATTATGCGCCAAATTATAACAGTTATCATATCATATTGCTAGTTGTATCTAGAGGATTTCTCTTTTTTTTTTTTTACTGAACAAAGGAAATAATAAAAGAATAAAAACTCTTGAGTTTTTTCTACATGTATCCCCATGAAAATCATTCTTTGCAAGAAAATTAGCATCCTCCACTTTCGCAATATTAGTGGAGGAAGAAAATGATCTCTTTCATACCACACAGGAAAAGGTGCATATTGAGCAATGATATAGCAATTGATCAGCATTTAGCAGATCAGTTGACATGGATAATTTCCTATTCATACAATGACAACAAACATATTATCAAATGAAGCTTTACACTCCAAAGTTCTTGGTTCCTTCTCTCTAGTTATCTATGCATAGTTGGTTCTGGCATAGGGTAAGCAACTGAAACAACATAAGGAGCATGTCCCCGAGGAAGCATTACAGGAGTGCCAAAAACAAAAACCATAGGCCCAAAAATGGCCTGACCAAAAGTATCTCTATATACACTGGGAAGCCCTGGTTGAGAAGCATGATTAGAATATTGCCCTACAGATCCTAAATATTGATTTCTTTGACCAGTTATACAGGTCCCTGTGGTGATGATACTTCTCTCCCACTCACACTAGTAATATCATGAATGCTTGATTGTCATCTGTTCCTATTCATCGAATTCAACCAAATAAAATATTTTTGTGCATGACTAGCCACCTTTGTGGGAGTTCAAGAAATAAAAAAATTTCGTGAGATGCTCCTCCAGTCATCTTTACCAAAATTTTTTGGACCAAGCAAGAAAATTCTGCATCAGCAAAGATACACACATTATCGTTAAAATCAACCAAGGTAGATTATTTTATGTCCTACCTTTTCCCAAATGTTCCTCAAAGTCAATTTAAGCAAGTTGTCATATGTCAGGATTTTTGAGAAATCTCACAAGTCCAATACCATCGGAGACATCAATGAAAACAAAAAATGGATTACAACATTGACAAATGTCTGACTACTCTATACTATATGCCTAGTAGAAAGTGAATAAAGGGTTATGATCCCAATTTTAGGTGTGGCTAGGATACATGGTTTTGCACTATTTTCTTTTACTTCTCATTCTCTATTTAGTGAGATTTAATATGTCAACTCTAAATAATTCATTCACCTCAATAAAAACCAATTCTAGAGCCCTCAATGCTCGCTTTTCAAATGGAGATGCATGAAATATTCAAGCAGATAAGGTTTATTTTCCACTGGTTGTTATATTAAGTTTCGGGAGAAAATTTAAGGTTTCTTAGCACAATAGTCGGAATTGGAAGCTTTTTGCAACAACAGAGGGAACGTTACTTGGTTGCAATCTTCGAAAGGCTGCAAAAACGAGAGCATGAGCCACTGCAGTTTTTCATTGGGGTGAGCATTTTCTCTATCGTTTTCTGGAGGTATGGATGGGATTATGGAAAACCATCGGTGCTAACCATGCTAAAGAAAATAGTGTGAATTTGTCGCAAAACATCCTTTCTGAAATTTTGAAGTTGGTTTGGTTGGTTGTTGATTATGAATGCACCCGCATTACTGAAATGTTACTAGATTTGACCTCTGGTGGGGGACATGAAGAAAAATAAGCAGGCAGAGGAGGTTATCGATAAGAAGATACGGGATTAAAAATCCCAGAAAACCATAGATAAAGTTTTATTGATGGCCCTGCAATGCGCCAACCCAAGAGTTGTGTCGAGGCCTTTAATCTCAGAGGCACTTCTCGCCCTTGAAGCTATATATGGCCAGATGTTGGTGAGCAAGGAAATCGAATCATACTCAAGCATGCATGAGGGAGTGGTCGTGAGGGAGCGGAGGGGAGGGGGGTGGAAGAGGGGACAGGAGGAGGTGGTAGAGGCAGGCGGCACGGGGGAGAGCAAGGTCCACCGTGAGGTTGCAGGTAGTCGGATGAAACTGGGATGGGAACTCGAGGTAGTTGGACAGCGGGGACGAGAGCTATCCCATCGCCCGAAAACCTTCCATTTCGTCAAATGGAATATAACTCCTTTTACTTGGAGGTGGTGAAGTACAATTGAAAATTGTTGTTATTGAAAATTTTTGTCCTTCTGAAGGACCAAAAAAAGAAAGCATTGAAGGAGAAATTGATTTGAGCAAAAGAAAGGGACGACTCACCAATTGTATCACCTTTTGGATATTTTTGGTGAGATTCTTGTCTAGAATTTGTTGTCAAAACTTTGATAGGAGCAATTCATATTGTAGATGATGATTTTTCCCTTCAGGATATCCTTTAGAATTATTTTGCAACTCAAGTGAAGGAAAACAAAAATTTGCGTATTATTTTAAATCTTTCTGATCCGTTAAATTCTGTCACTCTTGAAGATGTCTCTAGCAGCAATAAGAATCCTGAGAATCCTATTTGAGCTGAAGAAAATGCCTCATCATACATGGTGGAGTTTAATAGAAGTAACGTGAATCAACACACTTTCTCTGTTTCAGATGGTTTTTCTGGGAACTCTCAATAAAATTGGATATATTAGGAAAGTGAAGAAGTTTATGAGGCAATATGCTAAGGACTTGGTTGAACCACTTGGGAGAAAACTATGTAAGCAGGTCATGCATTTTCTGAATGAAAGTATGCAAAAACAGTTAAACATATATAGATCACAGATTCAGAGAATAGACTAAATCGAATGGACTAAATCCTTTAACAAATGTAAATGATAAAAACGAACACAACTGAATGAGATAAAAAATTCTAAAGCTAGATATTGATTATTCGGATGAATCCACCAAATGCCATAGACTCATTGCTACTCGATAACATGCAATAATACTCATGAAAGGATATTACAATGCACTTTTTCATGAAATTTTGTTCTTGATTGTGTGAACTTAGTAGTGCTTGTTTTGTGGCATCTACCTATCCAACATTTAATGGATGAAATTCAATCTGTATGCCAAGTTCCTTACGGTCCCAAGCTTCTAATTGACTCAATATTAAACTCATAAATTTTTCTATACTATTCTGGTTGAGATGGTAGTTCTTGATTGTTATTTTACAAATTCCAAGATTGTAGAACATGATGGTTATTGTTAGTCTTAATTAGGTAGCATGTTTTAGGATTTACTTTTCTAGAACAGAGTCCAGACAATGTAGTTACGGAAGTGATGCTATAAAATTGTAGAATATTTGGTGTAGTATTTCTAACCTTTATTTCATAGTGGAATTTACAAATTTGCTTAACTTATCAATTCGGGTTTTCCTTCTCTAAAGCAGGTCTGTTTATTTTTCAAATCAAGATATTAGAATTGCTATTATTTGGTGTAATGAAAAATCTGTGAGGAAGGCTATTCATCCAGATGCCCAAATGGTATGCTCCTTTATATAAAAATGGCCCCTTTCCCATTTATATCTCTTTTGACATTTCTATGGCCATTTGTCCTTGTATGTGTTCCTTGATCTGGGTATTTAGTCTTCTTATTTGTAAAGTCGAGTTAAGTTTCATGTGATTATAAATTTATCTATGCCTCGATAGAAAACTGAGTAATGGAAATAATATATTCGGCATAGATGTATTCTCCTTTGGTAGTGTGTATCACATACATTCTTTCATTCGATTTTTGAATGTAAGTACAGATATGGAATTCAACATATAACCAAAGTTTGACTAGCCTTAATATTTTTTTTATTCCAATAGAAATAAAAGAGTATAATGTCATGGCTATTAAGCAGCACATTTGTTAACACTTAGAGTAATTTCTTACATTAAAACTTACATAATAACTTCTATCATTTTAATGGATTGGTAGAATAAAAAATATTAAACGTAAATTTAGGAATTAAAACATCAATATAAATAAGAGAAAACTCCATCATCTAGGAATTGAAAGCATTTATGCTACAACATTCTTCTCTCTATAAATGAAGTTGACAAATATTTGTCTCCCATGATTATAAATGGAGATTTTTGAGTTCAAAACTCCCATTAAACTAATCTGCTAAGACTTTGGAATTTCCAAGAAGTTGAATGTCTTTACCTATTTCCAATTCACATTACCATTAATTTAACAACAAAATTTATTCCTTGGCTTATTCCAAGTTTGCACTTGATCATCACATCTTTAGAAAAGAACTAGATAGTCCTTGATCTACACCTTCCCCTTTGGTTGACTCTATCAAAACAACCCCATACCCTTAGGTTAGAAATTTCCAGCTCCTTCACATCCCTTTGAGAAACAAAGAAAGGCCATGCCTATGTCATTTTACTTGTCCCAAAATTTTCAAATTGACTGTTGAGATCTGAAGTAGGGCAACTATTACTGACTATGTGATGGTTGTGACTATTATATGGCATTGATAGCATTTAATAATAGTGGAAAATTATTACCACGTCCATTCCAATTTTGTGGGATATATGGTCCAACTAAATGAGAAATGGCATTTTCTGTGTACAATTGTTACATTGGTGTCTAACCATTAGTGATGTGTTGATTTAGATATCAATGACCTACAGAGACAAAAATTTAATATGACCTAGGGAGTTCAATGAGTTATAGGCACCGAATTTCAATTTGAGAATAATATTATTTGAAAATGTGTCTATGACTACAGGACAATGATTTGTTAGTTGATCTATGATGTACCAATTCTAAATTATGTAAATTTTTCCTTCCTAAACAAACATTCTTTGACAAATTTTTACAAACAGATAGAGTGCAATAATTTCATTAAACACTTGGCGTGCAGAGTAAGGGAAATGATATAGCTAGATGAAATAAGAGGAAATCATTAAATTAATTTCTTAATTTAGAGAGATATTACAATATAGGAAGATCAAGGCAACTTGAGGTTCACTTGGGGACATCTTTTGACCAATCTCAGACAACTAGTATAGAATTGTATAAACAAAGAAATGAGGTACAAAATTTCAACCTCCTTCAGAAATTATGAACCCTTTAATCATGTTGTTTAGTACATAGAATTTGGCCTCAAATTTCTACAGGAAACATACATATTTTCTCAGCTTCATAATATAAAAATTGATCTCGAATATGTTGTCCTAAAAATAGTGATATATGGTGCCAAATCTGAGAAAAATCACCCCTGAAATATCAACCCTCCCTCTGGAATATATTATCAGCATATTAATGATGAACTCCATCAGGAGTATGACCTTCATCTCAAGTGCTCTTGGCCTCTGTACATCTCATTCTGTAACTAAAATTCCCTACAAACATAGGTAGAGTAGGCTTGTGGATTTCAGTGTTTGCAACTGGCGACTTAAGCCCTGAATTCCATTAAATGTTCTTCTTAAAGAGACATCCTCCAGTTATATCCCCCTTTGACCCATGACCTAAACTGTGACCTTAGATATTTCTTTCGTTGGTCTAGATAACAAGCTTCTAGCCAAAATTTTGTAGAAATTAGTTAGTGTAGGATGACCATCAACTTGTATGCATGGAAATATTACTCTTTTCTTCCACTTAACTAAATGGAAGTGCATGTGATTCTTGAGATTCCACGTGTTGAAGATATTTTAATTTTTCAATATGTTCAAGAGGCAAAGAACACCATTATTCAACTTTTGGTCACTGCTACTTAAATGTAAAGGTTTCATAATTTTCATGAGTAGCGGTTAGTAGGGGTGGGGTTCATAGAAAAGTGTATGGGTATTGTAGTACAAAATTTTAGGTACTGGAGATGGCATCAGGCTCAGGAATGGCTGCTGAGGCAAGGTGGGTTTCTCTTGAGAGAAACATGGTGAGGAAAATGTCTGAATTTCCGTGACATTTTTATCCAGCCAAGATTGAAGATGTAACTGTTTGGATCATTTTTGTGTGTAGATGGTGCCAAAGAATGGTCTAGTTGTCCTATTTGTGGTTGCACAATTTCTCATATAAAAATAGATCATGAATATGCAAATTTTAAGGTAGAGTAGATCGTTACTTAAGCATTTTTATTTGTTCTGCAAAAATACATCAAGGCAAGGACTTTACTGACCCATGAAGGCTTCCACAAGTGCTAAGTACTCACAACTAAATGTCCAACAGATATCACCAACGAAAGTTTCATCCTCTCATAATGTCAGAAGGAAACAAGATTGAATACACCTTTTCTTAAGCTCAGACTTTAAACAAAGAATAGATATTGGACTGATATGATGATAACAATTCAGATAAGAGATAAATATAGGTTTCATACATCCTTGAAATACCTTGGATAGATGGCATAGATCTCAGACCAGTATGACAGAATTAGAACAAGATCACAGATTTGGATCTATGCTACAGACTTTGAACAAATTTCACAGGACTTCCATCTAGACTTCATTGATCTCTGATATATATACCATAGACCTAAATCAAGCCACAAAACTTCGGTCTAGTCACCATTGAACTTGGATCAGGCCACAAACGGACTCAGATATGTTCCACAAACGTTTCTCAAGAAATATAAGAACTCGGATATGTTGTCACAAGGTCACAAGCCATAAAATAACTTGGATATGTTGTCACAAGGTCACAAGCCATAGAAGACACATGTTGTCATAAGGTCTCAAGTGTTCCAAATAATAAAGGTACTTAAGCCTAGAGTTGAGGTCCCACAAATCAAGAGAAAGCTACCTTCACATGTTCTTGTCCATGATGGACCAACCAAGGGTTCATGCATACACCATGTAGATCATATCACATGTTCCTGAACTCCAGAGATAAAATTTCCTCCTCCAAGTGTCTAGTGCTCCTTCTAGGTCGGTACTTCTCCTCGGCAAGAAAGTGTGTTGTCTGTTTAGCTTGTTTTCTCATTTTGGGTTTCCATGGTAAATCTTCTGTAAAATGTGAATATGCCACTATTTTATTTCTATTTTTCTTAAAAAATTACTTTCTCTGCTCCTCTTCCTTAGGTTTACAAGTCACTAGAAAAAAACACAAAAGACAACCTACAAAATATCTTGCCGAAAATATGAGCTGAATGTGTATATTCTGTTTGATTTTTATAATGGCATGAACCAAGCATGTAGTCATTAGACTCATGTATCATTCTCTTGAACAATTTAAAAAAAAATACTTTGCACTTACTTGCCATTCAACATTGAGGCTAACTAGTAGCAAGTGCTTGCAAGTGAAATTTACTGCTAATGAGTTAGACTCAGAGGAAGCAAGTTCAGCTCACATACAACTTAAAACAACTCATTTTCTGAGCTATCAAAAGTTTGAGACACGTCCAAATTAAAAAAGTGAACTTCATTACTATGGTTGGAAATACAATTGCTACTATGGTCTGTATTGGTGTATGCATTCTCAATGCATGGAAAAAAATTGCTGCAAGGAATCTAAATAACCAAGCAGAAGCCGACATCTGGTCCAACTTACTCTAATCAGCTTCTGAGTCATGCAAAGTAGGTAATTTGTTTTTTTCCATAGAATGATCTGATCCGGCTTACTATAATCAAGCTTCTGAGCCATGCAAAGCAGATAATCTACTTTGCTCCATAGAATTGACAAAGAAAGTACATTAGTGTAGACTTTGTTCCATAATCTTTTCCTTAGGCATACACTAGGTGTAGACTTTGAGATTCCTAGATACAAAGGGAAAAAGTGGGTGTTAAGATTACAATTGAAGTGTTGCATCACCAATGTGATAAAACCTTTTAAAAAGAAATTATGTGTACATAAAACAACGAATAAAATCTTATTTTAGAGATCAACTGCAAAAGAATTTATTCATTGTTTGAGAAGAATCAATGTCAAGAAATTAGAGGAACATAAAGACTATCAAATGTATGAAATTTGTACCACCCTTGTAAGAAATCAAGTAGTATGAATTCATTGGGGAGAATTAAACCCTCCTTTCATAATATATTTGCAATCATCTCGCATTCTTTGTAATATTGGTGGAAATACAGTTGGTCAAAACCACACGAAATTTATTCAACAAGATGGGAAATAACCGTTAGATTAATATTTATCATGGGAACTTCATCCTTCATACTGCATATCTCTAAAGATAAATCGCCCATCATGGTCAACAATTGAATGTTCCTAAAACTAGAAAAATTTTAAGAGATAAAACAGATACAAAAATTCAATGATTTATTGAATTCATGTTGGATTATGTACATATGTAGTTAATTATATTTTATTTGTTTTATTTATTTATTTATTGATATTTTTAAATTTAATCCATTAGGGTTATGTAGATAGTTGAACTATCATTTTCTGACTCAATCCCAAGGGACCTTGGAAGGATAATCCAAATGTCACATGTACTTGTCTTTATATGTATATATGGTTACTATTATGCAATATCCTATTTATCATAAATATCTCTTGCATTCTCGTGAGCCTAATAGTGTTATTGGCGCCATCACTTTTTAGCAGTGGCCATTGCCTATGACTTTGTAGCAGTGTCAATTGCCTTGAGCTTTTCATAGAGCCTATCAGATATGCCTTGTTAGGTCTAGCATTCCATGTTTATCATTATCCATTGCATCACCTCTTTGTGGTAACATTTGTTTGTAGTTCTAACATTCCCTTACCTCTATTTGTAACCATTTATCTATGTGTGTGTAGTTTTTAATTACCTATATTTATGGTATCCAAGCCTATGCACTCTACAACATGTGTCAACTTTGTCATTCTACAACGAGCAGATTTTCTCCTTGTCTGGCTGAAATGATATTTCTCCTCCAACACTTCAATTGTAATCTTAACACCAAATTTTTTCCTTTGTATCTAGGAATCTCAAAGCCTAAACCTAGTGTATGCCTAAGGAAAATATTATGGAACAAAGCCTACACTAATGTACTTTTTTTGTCAGTTCTATGGAACAAAGAAAATGACCAGCTTTGCATGGCTCAGAAGCTGATTAGAGTAAACTGGATCATAATTTTCTTTTTTCCATATAATTGAAAAAGAAAGTACATTAGTCCTCATCACATTCTAATACAACAATCCATTAGTGTAATAATGTAAACAAGCTTACTAACGAGGGGAAAAAGTGGACACTTCATAGTGTAATGCCCTTCCAAATGGGCTTTAAAATGTACAAGTGTTAGAAAGCTCAACAAGAGAGTATAATAAATGACCCTATTAGGTGGTTTCAACCTCTAAGGGGGTGACAAGTCCATGGTACATCTATCAAATGGCAGGTGTTGTGTGAAATGATGATGGAATATAGTGGGGGCAAAGGGAATGCTCCAAGCCACATGCCATGGCACTAGGGTAGCTATGATGAAGGAAGCCCACACATTGGGTATATGGATGTCATATGCATATTTATACAAACAATTTTAAGTCTAGTTTAGACATCTAAAGAAATTACTAGACTCTCTAGGACATATATTAAGTGTGAAATACTGCTAAAATTTTGAGACTCGTAGAGAAAATAAACAAAATAGTTTCCTATTGGCTTTTTATGGTGGTTGTAAGGTTGCATCAGTGCCTCCCAAACCAAATGGGTATATGGGGTCAGAAAAGACTCTCGAGAGGAAAAAGTCAATGAGACAATGATGATGGTAACACTCCAACTTGTAGGTTTACTCAAGCCTTTTCCTTTTGTCCTATACTTCAGAAATTCATCAAATGGGAGATCACAAGGGAAGACAATCTCCAGGATTATGGGTTTTTGTAATATTCCAAATTAGCAGTCAACTAATTGGAGTATTAATTTCGATTTATTTTGGAATTTCCTAATGTTGTGTGTAAATTAAGCCAAATAAATTCATTTGATAAAGTCCCTAAGGGAAAATTGCAGCTCTAGTGGTGAGGTCGAATTCGCCTTAGGTGGCAATATAGAAGAGGCACAAAAAGGACAATGTGGGATTGCTTAGAGGAATGTAGCGCACGATTTTTCAAGGAGAGGCAATGCAAGCCAAGGTGGGACCCAAGGCATATGTTGGGCCTGAATGAATAAAAGGAATAAGGGAATTCTCATTTGTCATTAATTCATTAATCTTATTACTTTTGGTCATTTTCAATTGCAGCATGCTTGAGCGAGATAGCCATGTTTGTAGCGTTGTTTAACACATGAGATCTTCAAACGAAGATCTCAAACTCTACCTTGGGGGACATCGAGTTCATGCTCAAGAGAATATTTTTGCATTTTATTTGGGGGAATTACACAACAGTATCAATAGGAAGATTGTAGCCCCTTTATGACTGCACAATGGTATAGTAGGTTGCACAAAGATTGCGTAGTTCAGTTCAGTGTGGGTGTCGTGAGTGTGGAGAGCAACGAAGTTTCAACAGGAGATTTGGAGGGGAGATTAGCCACCTCCTACTAGGGATTTTGGTAGCTCTCCAGAGGCATTTTCCAGCATATTCATCCAAAGGTTCGATTTACCCAGCAACGTAGTGAGCCAAGCCCAAGAGCACCAGATTCTGAATTCAAGATTTGGGTGAACCCTTTCTAAGTTTTTCAGGGTTTATTAAGAATCCAATATTAATTTAGTAAAATTCTCTGGGTAGGTTTGAAGCTTTAAACAGAAGTCCTAATGCAGCCAAAAATTAGAGGAGAGAGAGGAAATTGGGCCAAAATTTTGGGGTCAACATCTGGCCAAATGGGTATTGTAGTACAAAAGTTTAGGTACTGGAGATGGCATCAGGCTCAGGAATGGATGCTAAGGAAAGGTGGGTTTCTCTTGAGAGAAACATCGTGAGGAAAATGTCTGAATTTCCGTGACATTTTTATCCAGCCAAGATTGAAGATGTAACTATTTGGATCATTTTTGTGTGTAGATGGTGCCAAAGAATGGTCTAGTTGTCTTATTTGTGGTTGCACAATTTCTCATAGAAAAATAGATCATGAATATGAAAATTTTAAGGTAGAGTATATCGTTACTTGAGCATTTTTATTTGTTCTTCAATAATACATCAAGACAAGGACTTTACTGACCCATGAAGGCTTCCACAAGTGCTAGGTACTCACAACTAAATGTCCAATAGATATCACCAATGAAAGTTTCATACTCTCATAATGTCAGAGGGAAACAAGATTGAATACACCTTTTCTTAAGCTCGGACTTTAAAAAAATAATAGATATTGGACTGATATGATGATAAAAATTCAGATAAGAGATAAATATAGGTTTTAGACATCCTTGAAATACCTTGGATAGATGGCATAGATCTCAGACCAATATGACAGAATTAGAACAAGATCACAGATTTGGATCTATGCTACAGACTTTGATCAAATTTCACAAGACTTCCATCTAGTCTTCACTGATCTCTGATATATATACCATAGACCTAAATCAAGCCACAACACTTCGGTCTAGTCACCATTGAACTTGGATCAAGCCACAGATGGACTCAGATTTGTTCCAAAAACTTTTCTCAAGCAATATAAGAACTTGGATATGTTGTCACAAGGTCACAAGCCATAAAATAACTTGGATATGTTGTCACAAGGTCACAAGCCATAGAAGACACATGTTGTCACAAGGTCTCAAGTGTTCCAGATAATAAAGGTACTTAAGCCTAGATTTGAGTTCCCACAAATCAAGAGAAATCTACCTTCACATGTTATTTTTCATGATGGACCAACCAAGGGTTCATGCATACACCATGTAGATCATATCACATGTTCCTGAACTCCAGAGATAAAATTTCCTCCTCCAAGTGTCTAGTGCCCCTTCTAGGTCGGTACTTCTCCTAGGCAAGAAAGTGTGTTGTCTGTTTAGCTTGTTTTCTCATTTTGGGTTTCCATGGTAAATCTTGCGTAAAATGTGAATATGCCACTATTTTATTTATATTTTTCTTAAAAAATTACTTTCTCTGCTGCTCTTCCTTAGGTTTACAAGTCATTGGAGAAAAACACAAAACACAACCTGCAAAATATCCTGCCAAAAATATGAGCTGAATGTGTATATTCTGTTTGATTTTTATAATGGCATGAACCAAGCATGTAGTCATTGGACTCATGTATCATTCTATTTGAACAATTTAAAAAAAAATAATTGGCACTTATTGGAATTCAACATTGAGGCTAACTAGTAGCAAGTGCGTGCAAGTGAAATTTACTGCTAATGAGTTAGACTCAGAGGAAGCAAGTTCAGCTCACATACAACTTAAAAAAACTCATTTTCTGAGCTATCAAAAGTTTGAGACAAGTCCAAATTAAAAAAGTGAGCTTCATTACTATGGCTGGAAATACAATTGCTACTATGGTCTGTATTGGTGTATGCA
This sequence comes from Pinus albicaulis, assembly GCA_034641835.2. Lineage (NCBI taxonomy): Eukaryota > Viridiplantae > Streptophyta > Pinopsida > Pinales > Pinaceae > Pinus > Pinus albicaulis. Next base: position 488,878,396 of record CM076574.1, read on the forward strand.
TTCTCAATGCATGAAAAATTTTTTTTGCAAGGAATCTAAATAACCAAGCAGAAGCCGACATCTGGTCCAACTTACTCTAATCAACTTTTTCCCATAGAATGATCTGATCCGGCTTACTATAATCAAGCTTCTGAGCCATGCAAAGCAGATAATCTACTTTGCTCCATAGAATTGACAAAGAAATTACATTAGTGTAGACTTTGTTCCATAATCTTTTCCTTAGGCATAGACTAGGTGTAGACTTTGAGATTCCTAGATACAAAGGGAAAAAGTGGGTGTTAAGATTACAATTGAAGTGTTGGATTACCAATGTGATAAAAACTTTTAAAAATAAATTATATGTACATAAAACAACGAATAAAATCTTATTTTAGAGATCAACTGCAAAAGAATTTATTCATTGTTTGAGAAGAATCAATGTCAACAAATTAGAGGAACATATAGACTATCAAATGTATGAACTTTGTACCACCCTTGTAATAAATCAAGTAGTATGAATTCATTGGGGAGAATTAAACCCTCCTTTCATAATATATTAGCAATCATCTCACGTTCTTTGTAATATTGGAGGAAATCCAGTTGGTCAAAACGACACGAAATTTATTCAACAAGATGGGAAATAACCGTTAGATTAATATTTATCATGGGAACTTCATCCTTCATACTTTACTTTACTATCTCTAAACATAAATGTACATCTCATAGTTAACAATTGAATGTTACAAACTGAAAAATTTTGAAATGAGAGCAGTTACAAGGTGTGGTTGTGATTCATGTTGGATTATGTACATATGTAGTTAATTATCTTTTATTTGGTTTGTTTATTTATTTATTTATTTATATTTTTTGGACACCTAGTCCATTAGGGTTGTTGTGGAGGAACATGAACCATCACTTTGACTCAATCCCAAGGGACCCTAGAAGGATAATCCAAATGTCATATGTACTTGTATTTATATGTATATATGGTTAATATTATGAAATCTCATGTTTATCCTAAATATCTCTTGCATTCTCATGAGCCCAATAGTGGTATTGGAGCCATGAATTTGTAGCAGTGTCCAATTCCTATGACTTTGTAGCAGTGGCCATTGACTTGAGCATCGTATAGAGTCTATCAGATATGCCTTGTTAGGTCTAGCATTCCATGTTGATCATTATCCATTGCATCACCTCTTTGTGGTAACATTTGTTTGCATTTCTAACGCTCCCTTACCTATATTTGCAACCATTTATCTATGTGTGCATAGTTTGGAATTACCTATCTCTATGGTATACAGGACTATGCACTCTACAACATGTGTCAACTTTGTCATTCTACAACGAGCAGATTTTCTCCTTGTCTGGCTGAAATGATATTACTCCTCCAACAATTCAATTGTAACCTTAACACCCATTTTTTTCTTTTGTATCTAGGAATCTCAAAGTCTACACCTAGCGTATGCCTAAGGAAAAGATTATGGAACAAAGTCTACACTAATGTACCTTTTTTTTTTTTTTTTTTGATTCTAGACAAAATGATCATGAGCACATGGCCTCGGAGAGGATTAGAGTAAACTGGATCATAATTTTGTTTTTTCCATATAATTGACAAAGAAAGTACATTAGTCCTCATCACATTCTAATACAACAATCCATTAGTGTAATAATGTAAACAAGCTTACTAACGAGGGGAAAAAGTGGACACTTCATAGTGTAATGCCCTTCCAAATGGGCTTTAAAATGTACAAGTGTTAGAAAGCTCAACAAGAGAGTATAATAAATGACCCTATTAGGTGGTTTCAACCTCTAAGGGGGTGACAAGTCCATGGTACATCTATCAAATGGCAGGTGTTGTGTGAAATGATGATGGAATATAGTGGGGGCAAAGGGAATGCTCCAAGCCACATGCCATGGCACTAGGGTAGCTATGATGAAGGAATCCCACACATTGGGTATATGGATGTAATATGCATATTTATACAAACAATTTTAAGTCTAGTTTAGACATCTAAAGAAATTACTAGACTCTCTAGGACATATATTAAGTGTGAAATACTGCTAAAATTTTGAGACTCGTAGAGAAAATAAACAAAATATTTTCCTATTGACTTTTTATGGTGGTTGTAAGGTTGCATCAGTGCCTCCCAAACCAAATGGGTATATGGGGTCAGAAAAGACTCTTGAGAGGACAAAGTCAATGAGACAATGATGATGGTAACACTCCAACTTGTAGGTTTACTCAAGCCTTTTCCTTTTGTCCTATACTTCATAAATTCATCAAATGGGAGATCACAAGGGAGGACAATCTCCAGGATTATGGGTTTTTGTAATATTCCAAATTAGCATTCAGCTAATTGGAGTATTAATTTCGATTTATTTTGGCATTTCATAATGTTGTGTTTAAATTAAGCCAAAGAAATTCATTTCATAAAGTCCCTAAGGGAAAATTTCAGCTCTAGTGGTGAGGTCGAATTCGCCTTAGGTGCCAACATAGAAGAGGCACGAAAAGGACAATGTGGGATTGCCTAGAGGAAGGTAGCACACAATTTTTCAAGCAGAGGCAATGCAAGCCAAGGTGGGACCCAAGGCATACGTTGGGCCTAAATGCATAAAAGGAATAATGGAATTCTCATTTGGCATTAATTCATTCATCTTATTACTTTTGGTCATTTTCGACTGCAGCATGCTTGAGCCAGATAGCCATGTTTGTAGTGTTGTTTAACACATGAGATCTTCAAATGGAGATCTCAAACTCTACATTGGGGGACATCGATTTCATGCTCAAGAGAGGATTTTTGCATTTTATTTGGGGGAATTACACAATAGTAGCAACAGGAAGAGCGTAGCCCCTTTAGGACTGCACAATGGTATAGTAGGTTGCACAGAGATTACGTAGTTTAGTTCAGTATGGGTGTCGGGAGTGTGGAGAGCAACGGAGTTTCAACAGTAGATTTGGAGGGGAGATTAGCCACCTCCTACTAGGGATTTTGGTAGCTCTCAAGAGGCATTTTCCAGCATATTCATCCAAAGGTTCGATTTACCCAGCAACATAGTGAGCCAAGCCCAAGAGCACCAGATTCTGAATTCAAGCTTTGGGTGAACCCTTTCTAGGTTTTTCAGGGTTTATTAAGAATCCAATATTAATTTAGCAAAATTCTCTGGGTAGGTTTGAGGCTTTAAACAGAAGTCCTAATGCAGCCAAAAATTAGAGGAGCGAGAGGAAATTGGGCCAAAATTTTGGGGTCAACATCTGGCCAAATGGGTATTGTAGTACAAAAGTTTAGGTACTGGAGATGGCATCAGGCTCAGGAATGGCTTCTAAGGAAAGGTGGGTTTCTCTTGAGAGAAACATGGTGAGGAAAATGGCTGAATTGTCGTGACATTTTTATCCAGCCAAGATTGAAGATGTAACTTTTTGGATCATTTTTGTGTGTAGATGGTGCCAAAGAATGGTCTAGTTGTCTTATTTGTGGTTGCACAATTTCTCATAGAAAAATAAATCATGAATATGAAAATTTTAACGTAGAGTACATCATTACTTGAGAATTTTTATTTGTTCTTCAACAATACATCAAGACAAGGACTTTACTGACCCATGAAGGCTTCCACAAGTGCTAAGCACTCACAACTAAATGTCCAACAGATATCACCAACGAAAATTTGATCCTCTCATAATGTCAGAAGGAAAAAAGATTGAATACACCTTTTCTTAGGCTCAGACTTTAAACAAAGAATAAATATTGGACCTTCCTTGAAATACCTTGGATAGATGGCATAGATCTCAGACCAATATGACAGAATTAGAACAAGATCACATATTTGGATCTATGCTACAGACTTTGATCAACTTTCATAGGACTTCCATCTAGTCTTCACTGATCTCTGATATATATACCATAGACCTAAATCAAGCCACAACACTTTGGTCTAGTCACCATTGAACTTGGATCAAGCCACAAATGGACTCAGATATGTTCCAAAAACTTTTCTCAAGCAATATAAGAACTCGAATATGTTGTCACAAGGTCACAAGCCATAAAAGAACTTGGATATGTTGTCACAAGGTCACAAGCCATAGAAGACACATGTTGTCACAATGTCTCAAGTGTTCCAAATAATAAAGGTACTTAAGCCTAGAGTTGAGGTCCCACAAATCAAGAGAAAGCTACCTTCACATGTTCTTGTCCATGATGGAGCAACCAAGGGTTCATGCATACACCATGTAGATCATATCACATGTTCCTGAACTCCAGATATAAAATTTCCTCCTCCAAGTGTCTAGTGCCCCTTCTAGGTCGGTACTTCTCCTAGGCAAGAAAGTGTGTTGTATGTTTAACTTGTTTTCTCATTTTGGGTTTCCATGGTAATTCTTGCATGAAATGTGAATATGCCACTATTTTATTTCTATTTTTCTTAAAAAATTACTTTCTCTGCTTCTCTTCCTTAGGTTTACAAGTCACTGGAAAAAAACACAAAAGACAACCTACAAAATATCCTGCCAATAATATGAGCTGAATGTGTATATTCTTTTTGATTTTTATAATGGCATGAACCAAGCATGTAGTCATTGGACTCATGTATCATTCTCTTTGAACAATTTAAAAAAAAATACTTGGCACTTACTTGCCATTCAACATTGAGGCTAACTAGTAGCAAGTGCTTGCAAGTGAAATTTACTGCTAATGAGTTAGACTCAGAGGAAGCAAGTTCATCTCACATAAAACTTAAAACAACTCAATTTCTGAGCTATCAAAATTTTGAGACAAGTCCAAATTAAAAAAGTGAGCTTCATTACTATGGTTGGAAATACAATTGCTACTATGGTCTGTATTGGTGTATGCATTCTCAATGCATGGAAAAAAATTGCTGCAAGGAATCTAAATAACCAAGCAGAAGCCGACATCTAGTCCAACTTACTCTAATCAGCTTCATAGTCATGGAAAGTAGGTAACTTGTTTTTTTCCATAGAATGATCTGATCCGACTTACTATAATCAAGCTTCTGAGCCATGCAAAGCAGATAATCTACTTTTCTCCATAGAATTTACAAAGAAAGTACATTAGTGTAGACTTTGTTCCATAATCTTTTCCTTAGGCATACACTAGGTGTAGACTTTGATATTCCTAGATACAAAGGGAAAAAGTGGGTGTTAAGATTACAATTGAAGTGTTGGATTACCAATGTGATAAAAAATTTTAAAAAGAAATTATATGTACATAAAACAACGAATAAAATCTTATTTTAGAGATCAACTACAAAAGAATTTATTCATTGTTTGAGAAGAATCAATGTCAAGAAATTAGAGGAACATATAGACTATCAAATGTATGAAATTTGTACCACCCTTGTAAGAAATCAAGTAGTATGAATTCATTGGGGAGAATTAAACCCTCCTTTCATAATATATTAGCAATCATCTCACGTTCTTTGTAATATTGGAGGAAATCCAGTTGGTCAAAACCACACAAAATTTATTCAACAATATGGGAAATAAATGTTAGACTAATATTTATCATGGGAACTTCATCCTTCATACTGCATATCTCTAAAGATAAATCGCCCATCATGGGAAACAATTGAATGTTCCTAAAACTAGAAAAATTTTAAGAGATAAAACAGATACAAAAATTCAATGATTTATTGAATTCATGTTGGATTATGTACATATGTAGTTAATTATATTTTATTTGTTTTATTTATTTATATTTTTTGGACACCTAATCCATTAGGGTTGGTGTGGAGGGACATGAACCATCACTTTGACTCAATCCCAAGGGACCTTGGAAGGATAATCCAAATGTCACATGTACTTGTCTTTATATGTATATATGGTTACTATTATGCAATCTCCTATTTATCATAAATATCTCTTGCATTCTCGTGAGCCTAATAGTTTTATTGGAGCCATCACTTTTTAGCAGTGGCCATTGCCTACGACTTTGTAGCAGTGTCAATTGCCTTGAGCTTTTCATAGAGCCTATCAGATATGTCTTGTTAGGTCTAGCATTCCATAAAGTCCCTAAGGGAAAATTGCAGCTGTAGTGGTGAGGTCGAATTCACTTTATAGGTGGCAACATAGAAGAGGCACGAAAAGGACAATGTGGGATTGCCTAGAGGAAGGTAGCACACGATTTTTCAAGGAGAGGCAATGCAAGCCAAGGTGGGACCGAAGGCATAAATTGGGTCTGAATGCATAAAAGGAATAAGGGAATTCTCATTTGGCATTAATTCATTCATCTTATTACTTTTGGTCATTTTCGACTGCAGCATGCTTGAGCCAGATAGCCATGTTTGTAGTGTTGTTTAACACATGAGATCTTCAAATGGAGATCTCAAACTCTACCTTGGGGGACATCGAGTTCATGCTCAAGAGAGGATTTTTGGATTTTTTTAGGGGGAATTACACAACAGTAGCAACAGGAAGAGCGTAGCCCCTTCAGGAATGGACAATGGTATAGTAGGTTGCACATAGATTGCGTAGTTCAGTTCAGTGTGGGTGTCGGGAGTGTGGAGAGCAACGAAGTTTCAACAGGAGATTTGGAGGGGAGATTAGCCACCTCCTACTAGGGATTTTGGTAGCTCTCAAGAGGCATTTTCCAGCATATTCATCCAAAGGTTCGATTTACCCAGCAACTTAGTGAGCCAAGCCCAAGAGCACCAAATTCTGAATTCAAGCTTTGGGTGAACCCTTTCTAGGTTTTTCAGGGTTTATTAAGAATCCAATATTAATTTAGCAAAATTCTCTAGGTAGGTTTGAGGCTTTATACAGAAGTCATAATGCAGCCAAAAATTAGAGGAGGGAGAGGAAATTGGGCCAAAATTTTGGGGTCAACATCTGGCCAAATGGGTATTGTAGTACAAAAGTTTAGGTACTGGAGATGGCATCAGGCTCAGGAATGGCTGCTAAGGAAAGGTGGGTTTCTCTTGAGAGAAACATGGTGAGGAAAATGTCTGAATTTCCCTGACATTTTTATCCAGCCAAGATTGAAGATGTAACTGTTTGGATAATTTTTGTGTGTAGATGGTGCCAAAGAATGGTCTAGTTGTCTTATTTGTGGTTGCACAATTTCTCATAGAAAAATAGATCATGAATATGCAAATTTTAAGTTAGAGTACATCGTTACTTGACCATTTTTATTTTTTCTTCAAAAGCAGATCAAGACAAGGACTTCACTGACCCATGAAGGCTTCCACAAGTGCTAAGTACTCACAACTAAATTTCCAACGGATATCACCAACGAAAGTTTCATCCTCTCATAATGTTAGAAGGAAACAAGATTGAATACACCTTTTCTTAGGCTCGGAATTTAAACAAAGAATAAATATTGTACTGATATGATGATAACAATTCAGATAAGAGATAAATAAAGGTTTCAGACATCCTTGAAATACCTTGGATAGATGGCATAGATCTCAGACCAATATGACAGAATTAGAACAAGATCACAGATTTGGATCTATGCTACAGACTTTGATCAACTTTCATAGGACTTCCATCTAGTCTTCACTAATCTCTGATATATATACCATAGACCTAAATCAAGCCACAACATTTCGGTCTAGTCACCATTGAACTTGGATCAAGCCACAGATGGACTCAGATATGTTCCACATACTTTTCTCAAGCAATATCAAAACTCGGATATGTTGTCACAAGGTCACAAGCCATAAAATAACTTGGATATGTTGTCACAAGGTCACAAGCCATAGAAGACACATGTTGTCACAAGGTCTAAATTGTTCCAAATAATAAAGGTACTTAAGCCTAGAGTTGAGGTCCCATAAATCAAGAGAAAGCTACCTTCACATGTTCTTGTCCATGATGGAGCAACCAAGGGTTCATGCATACACCATGTAGATCATATCACATGTTCCTGAACTCCAAAGATAAAATTTCCTCCTCCAAGTGTCTAGTGCTCCTTCTAGGTCGGTACTTCTCCTAGGCAAGAAAGTGTGTTGTCTGTTTAGCTAGTTTTCTCATTTTGGGTTTCCATGGTAAATCTTGCGTAAAATGTGAATATGCCACTATTTTATTTCTATTTTTCTTAAAAAATTACTTTCTCTGCTCCTCTTCCTTAGGTTTACAAGTCATTGGAAAAAAACACAAAAGACAACCTGCAAAATATCCTGCCAAAAATATGAGCTGAATGTGTATATTCTGTTTGATTTTTATAATGGCATGACCCAAGCATGTATTCATTGGACTCATGTATCATTATCTTTGAACAATTTAAAAAAAAAATACTTGGCACTTACTTGCCATTCAACATTGAGGCTAAATAGTAGCAAGTGCTTGCAATTGCAATTTACTGCTAATGAGTTAGACTCAGAGGAAGCAAGTTCAGCTCACATACAACTTAAAACAACTCATTTTTTGAGCTATCAAAAGTTTGAGACAAGTCCAAATTAAAAAAGTGAGCTTCATTACTATGGTTGGAAATAAAATTGGTACTATGGTCTGTATTGGTGTATGCATTCTCAATGCATGGAAAAAAATTGCTGCAAGGAATCTAAATAACCAAGCAGAAGCCGACATCTGGTCCAACTTACTCTAATCAGCTTCTGAGTCATGCAAAGTAGGTAATTTTTTTTTTCCATAGAATTATCTGATCCGGCTTACTATAATCAAGCTTCTGAGCCATGCAAAGTAGATAATCTACTTTTCTCCATAGAATTGACAAAGAAAGTACATTAGTGTAGACTTTGTTCCATAAACTTTTCCTTAGGCATACACTAGGTGTAGACTTTGAGATTCCTAGATACAAAGGGAAAAAGTGGGTGTTAAGATTACAATTGAAGTGTTGGATTACCAATGTGATAAAAACTTTTAAAAAGAAATTATATGTACATAAAACAACGAATAAAATCTTATTTTAGAGATCAACTGCAAAAGAATTTATTCGTTGTTTGAGAAGAATCAATGTCAACAAATTAGAGGAACATATAGACCATCAATTGTATGAAATTTGTACCACCCTTGTAAGAAACCAAGTAGTATGAATTCATTGGGGAGAATTAAACCCTCCTTTCATAATATATTAGCAATCATCTGACGTTATTTGTAATATTGGAGGAAATCCAGTTGGTCAAAACCACACGAAATTTATTCAACAAGATGGGAAATAACCGTTAGATTAATATTTATCATGGGAACTTCATCCTTCATACTGCATATCTCTAAAGATAAATCGCCCATCATGGGCAACAATTGAATGTTCCTAAAACTAGAAAAATTTTAAGAGATAAAACAGATACAAAAATTCAATGATTTATTGAATTCATGTTGGATTATGTACATATGTAGTTAATTATATCTTATTTGTTTTATTTATATTTTTTGTTTTCCTAATCATTATTAAGGATGATATTGGAGGATGTAAGACAATCACTGACTCAATCCCAAGGGACCTTGGAAGGATAATCCAAATGTCACATGTACTTGTCTTTATATGTATATATGGTTACTATTATGCAATATCCTATTTATCATAGATATCTCTTGCATTCTCGTGAGCCTAATAGTGTTATTGGAGCCATCACTTTTTAGCAGTGGCCATTGCCTATGACTTTGTAGCAGTGTCAATTTCCTTGAGCTTTTCATAGAGCCTATCAGACATGCCTTGTTAGGTCTAGCATTCCATGTTTATCATTCTCCATTGCATCACGTCTTTGTGGTAACATTTGTTTGTAGTTCTAACATTCCCTTACCTCTATTTGCAACCATTTATCTATGTGTGTGTAGTTTTTAATTACCTATATTTATGGTATCCAAGCCTATGCACTCTACAACATGTGTCAACTTTGTCATTCTACAATGAGCAGATTTTCTCCTTGTCTGGCTGAAATGATATTTCTCCGCCAACACTTCAATTGTAATCGTAACACCAAATTTTTTCCTTTGTATATAGGAATCTCAAAGCCTAAACCTAGTGTACGCCTAAGGAAAATATTATGGAAAAAATCCTACACTAATGTACTTTTTTTGTCAGTTCTATGAAACAAAGAAAATGACCAGCTTTGCATGGATCAGAAGCTGATTAGAGTAACCTGGATCATAATTTTATTTTTTCCATATAATTGACAAAGAAAGTACATTAGTCCCCATCACATTCTAATAAAACAATCCATTAGTGTAATAATGTAAATAAGCTTACTAACGAGGGGAAAAAGTGGAAACTTCATAGTGTAATGCCCTTCCAAATGGGCTTTAAAATGTACAAGTGTTAGAAAGCTCAACAAGAGAGTATAATAAATGACCCTATTAGGTGGTTTCAACCTCTAAGGGGGTGACAAGTCCATGGTACATCTATCAAACGGCAGGTGTTGTGTGAAGTGATGATGGAATATAGTGGGGGCAAAGGGAATGCTCCAAGCCACATGCCATGGCACTAGGGTAGCTATGATGAAGGAAGCCCACACATTAGGTATATGGATGTAATATGCATATTTATACAAACAATTTTAAGTCTATTTTAGACATCTAAAGAAATTACTAGACTCTCTAGCACATATATTAAGTGTGAAAGACTGCTATAATTTTGAGACTCGTAGAGAAAATAAACAAAATAGTTTCCTATTGACTTTTTATGGTGGTTGTAAGGTTGCATCAGTGCCTCCCAAACCAAATGGGTATATGGGGTCAGAAAAGAATTTCGAGAGGAAAAATTCAATGAGACAATGATGATGGTAACACTCCAACTTGTAGGTTTACTCAAGTCTTTTCCTTTTTTCCTATACTTCAGAAATTCATCAAATGGGAGATCACAAGGGAAGACAATCTCCAGGATTATGGGTTTTTGTAATATTCCAAATTAGCAGTCAGCTAATTGGAGTATTAATTTCGATTTATTTTGGCATTTGCTAATGTTGTGTGTAAATTAAGCCAAATAAATTCATTTCATAAAGTCCCTAAGGGAAAATTGCAGCTCTAGTGGTGAGGTCGAATTTGCCTTAGGTGGCAACATAGAAGAGGCACGAAAAGGACAATGTGGGATTGCCTAGAGGAAGGTAGCACACGATTTTTCAAGGAGAGGCAATGCAAGCCAAGGTGGGACCCAAGGCATACGTTGGGCCTAAATGCATAAAAGGAATAAGGGAATTCTCATTTGGCATTAATTCATTAATCTTATTACTTTTCATCATTTTCGACTGCAACATGCTTGAGCCAGATAGCCATGGTTGTAGTGTTGTTTAACAGATGACATCTTCAAATGGAGATCTCAAAGTCTACATTGGGGGACATCGAGTTCATGCTCAAGAGAGAATTTTTGCATTTTATTTGTGGGAATTACACAACAGTAGCAACAGGAAGAGCGTAGCCCCTTTAGGAATGCAAAATGGTATAGTAGGTTGCACAGAGATTGCGTAGTTCAGTTCAGTGTGGGTGTCGGGATTGTGGAGAGCAACGCAGTTTCAACAGGAGATTTGGAGGGGAGATTAGCCACCTCCTACTAGGGATTTTGGTAGCTCTCCAGAGGTATTTTCCAGCATATTCATCCAAAGGTTCGATTTACCCAGCAACGTAGTCAGCCAAGCCCAAGAGCACCAGATTCTAAATTCAAGCTTTGGGTGAAGCCTTTCTAGGTTTTTCAGGGTTTATTAAGAATCCAATATTAATTTAGCAAAATTCTCTGGGTAGGTTTGAGGCTTTAAACATAAGTCCTAATGCAGCGAAAAATTAGAGGAGCGAGAGGAAATTGGGCCAAAATTTTGGGGTCAACATCTGGCCAATTCCTGCTTAGGTTTTTGTGGGTTTGGTGAGAAGAGTCCGGGGTTAAAAGCCTAGAATTTTTTGAGTAGAGGAAGAAACCCAACCAGTAGTGTAAATTCTGCCAACGACAACATTTTTGGTCTTGGCAGTGCAGAGACTAAGCCACGTAGTAGAACTTTCAGCCAAATTTTATTCTTGGGTTTGAGTTGTTCTTGAAGCCTGCCTCGAGTAGGCCAGGTGCAAAATTTCGAACACCTCGATTGTAGTCTTTCCCAATAAATTAATAAAATGTCTCAGTAGTGCTTTCGGCTCTAGTTTGAGCATTATAATGGTGTTTTTATTTTTTCTTGTCTATTTGTACTTTTATTATTGTTAATCCCCATTTGGGATATTACAGTGGTACCAGACCTTAATCCTGGCTCAGCCTATGGTAATCTCTCATTCTATGACAAGGAAAGAATAAAAAACTAAGAAATCATGGGATCCCAAGAAAGGTTAAACTCATACGCCATGGTAGTAACCTTGATTTAGGTGATTAGGGTGCAACAAATGATTGTTAATGTGGGGAAGAAAATGAACATGCAAGAATTGGGAATCAAGACCATTCTCAATTATACAACCAATCTGTTATGCCTAGAATAGTGGATAATACATCAAGATGGAAAGACATTATTACGACTAATGTGGAGTTACTGATAGCAAATTAGCAGGCATGTGAATCATTGGGACATGAGATTCCAGCATCCCTCTCTTTTTGGGAGTTTCGTGAACTAAGATACATGCAAAAATCAAGGGGATTTCCTTGGAATTATGCAGAGATGGTGAGTCGAATTAAGGAAGAAGATGAAAGAGTATTTGAAGGGGCCATGGTTGGTAAGGAGACAATCGAGCATACACTTCCTGATGAGACACCACCCATTATTGACATATCCATTGATGGCATATATGGGGTTGTGACCAAGTTCTCTAATGATAGTAACACATCACAGGTTGATGAGGTGTCGGGAGATAGCGCCACCATTGTTGAGGAGCTGATAGGTAGAGAGGCTTCCAAGCCTATGATAGAATTGTTGGATGACAATCACATGTAACTAACTAGTGAGCATATCTTGTGTGTTGGAGTGTCTATGGAGGAGGGTGTGCAACCATTATTTGGGCTAGACCTTGATGAGGTGCTAGGATATATAGAGGTATTGAACGATGGTCGCACAAAACGGTGTCATTAGCTTCAGGTCATCCTTCTAGCTTTGAAAGGAAAGGCCACATCAATACGAGAGGCTATTTTGTTGCAAAATGAGGAACTGGAGGGCATAAGAGTGGTTATTGGCGAGTCAGCGGCCAAGTTCGCCTACATTGGGGAATGGTTAGATTCCCTAGTAGTATAGCTAGAGGGCACAACTCCCTTCATGCATACATAGACAGGGCTAGCAGTAATTTTGGGTCACCTCTTACCATTGGAGAGAGAGAGAAGGAGCCACCTAGTTAGATTTCATATGTTGACCTGGATAGCGGGATGAGACGATTGGAGTTTCACAGGGTGCAACAGCCACATGTTGAGGTTGGATGGCGGGTGATTTTGAGTTGGTACCTGGTGGAGTGGGTTATGGAGATGGTGGGGGACCTGAGAGTACTTCAGCAATATTTTCCAGGCACTAGGAATACAAGAACCCCATACTGGTATTGGAATCCAGGTGGGACTACCTATCATTCCCCAAGCAAGCCGGTTGACTATGTCTTCAATAGTAAAGTTGGTATAAAATTTGAGCATGCGCATTCACTGGGGGAGTTTTGGTCAGCTCTAGTGGCCAACCAGTTTATGGGAAAACTCCTTGGGTTGTCTTGGTACAACATTTGTACGTAGAGTCACAGGGTGATCAACATACTTTAGTAGGAGCTTGTCGGAGGAGGTGGTAACGAAAAGCCACCAGACAGTGCCTTGTATGGAGCCAAGGATTCTTCACCTTTGTGTGGGGCACATAGGTCACAGTGGAGAATAGCAGTGGTCCGACATGTAGAGACACAAATATAGGCCATCACATCCAAGGATGTGTGGGAGCATCTATGATTTAGCAGTAGACTACTTGTGGAGAAGGGTGCATTGTGGTGTACTATAGTGCATGGGACTTCTTTGTGGAGTAGGAGTGTCTTATATAACAATGAATACATGCGAGGAGTGACGGGTGCCTTGACACAGACAAGGAATGGGAAGTTACGCGGTGGTACAACAGTAACAGGGGTTATCCAGCAATGTACAAGGGTATGTTGCAGTGTGCAGTGCCATGCCGAGGAGTACATGGATGATCGGTAGTATGTCAGGGTGTATGGTGCTACACAACGAGGTCTTCAAGTATTGCCTCCATAAGATTCATGGATGAAGACATCAGACATACCTTTGGGGTTATTTCACCCAGGATCGACGAGGAGACATATGAGTTATGCTTGATGGTATCAGTGGGAACTCACATGCCTGACCCTATTATACATCACTCATGGGCACAGTAGATTTTTTTTTTGTCCTTTGGAACTCTGGGCATGATCAACATGGCATGTGAAGCTCACCCAAAATATTTGGATCACACTTAGCACACTAGGGGAGAGATTTTCTCAGTAGTGTCATTGTGTCGGTGTACTAGTTAACAACCATAGGTTGGGGGATGAGATGGTCATCTACAGGGGTGGCATATCAGTCATCATTGAGCCTGGGTATTTGGAGCGGGTCATGAGGGATAGATTCATCACCCTTTTCTCGGGGCATGTTGAGACCATGCATGAGTAGAGGATACTGGGTACAACCGAGGTAGAATCCTAGTATGTCGTTGGGCTCCAGACAATGTATCAGCACATTATTAAGAGGGTGGATGGTAGATCTAGTGGAGATGGTTGGCAGGAATAAGAGGGATCCACATACCTTGAGTCGATTTCTAGTATCAGATATCCATCTATTGGTTGCATTCAAGGGGTGGCTATTTGTCACATGTGGCTTCTAACAGTCATCAGTACTACACAATGGTAGGCAAAAGGTAGGTTAGCATGCATCAAATTTTCCCATGATATATGGACCCTCTATATTGGTCACATGTAGGGACTAAAGATGAGGCATGAAAGGATTCCTGCAATTGTCAGAGCTATGGTGCAGTATTTCCAACTATGGGAGGAAAAGATTCAGCTCATTGATAGACCATTCTATGTCGTGATGGTCAGAGTCAGGAAAGAGAGTGATCTATCTCATTATTTGGTTGGCACTCAGAGGCCTCCATCAGATGGGGAGGTATAATTTATCTGTTGTTGCATAGGATCAGAGTTATAGTAGAGGGGTAGACATTGGCATCAAGGGGATGCCAATATCTACCCCTCTATTGTAACTCTGATCCTGATGCTTGGGCATAATGAACTTGGCTCTCACCAACCTTCTGCCACTAGGCGTCAAGACAGGAGGATACGATCTACACAGAATGGGGAGTATGCCATAATCATACTAACGCAACATCAACACGGTGGCACCACTATGAGTTCGACAAGGGGCGTGATCATCACCACTCTTTACAGCTCAATACTCCTTAGGGATGAGCTGGCTATGATAGGGGGAGATCATGCAGATCTTCCATTGGTCTTTAGAAATTCCTCGATGGCATGGGGAACCTCAGTAACTTGGCAGGTGGGCTAGCAACATGATATACAGAGAAGCTCATGTGAGCAAGACACTATCTCTGTAGGGATTAGGTGGTATATTGAGGGTATACTCTTGGAGTGCATGGGGTGAACTACTTGGTAGGGAAACTTCATGAGGAGTGGGGCACAGTGCCATATCATCATGATTCCCTACTCACTCATGGTGTGCAAAGGGCTTATGCTACTTATGCCTAGCAGACTGGTGAGTGGAGTAGGGGGATGTTTATGTTGGACAGGATGGCTTGGGATCCTAGTATTGAGGGATCTCTTCATATCAGGGCAATGCAGAGATCAGGGATGATTTTGTGGCGCATCTATGACCCTGTCAAATTTTTCAGTGACCGTGGGGGAGCATCAACTGGAGAAGATGCTTGTTCAGAAATTACTTGAGGACAAATAATTTTTGGCGGGGAGGATTGCAATATTCCAAATCAGTAGTCAGCTAATTTCGAATATTAATTTTCATTTATTTTGGTATTTCCTAATGTTGGGAAAAAACAAAGTGGGGAGGGGATCCACAACTAATAACTAAGCCAAATAAAATATTTTCTTAAAGTCCCTAAGGGAAAATTGTGTCTCTAGATGTGGGGTTGAATTGGCCTTAGGTGGCAGCATAGAAGAGGCATGAAAAGGATAGCGTGGGATTGGCTAAAGGAAGGCAACACATGATTAGTAAAGGAAAGGCAGTGTAGGCTAAGGTAGGACCCAAGGCATATGTTGTTCCTGAATGGATAAAACGAATAGGGGAAGGCTCATTTGGTATTCATTCATTCATATTCTTACTCTTGGTCATTTTGACTGCAGCATTCTTGAGCTAGAAAACCAATTCTCTAGTGCTATTTAGCACACGAGATCTTTAAGCGGAGCTCTCAACCTATACCTCAAGGGACTTTCAGTGCCCACTCAAGAGATGCGTTCTGCGTTTTAGTGGGGATAATTACACAACAGTAGAAATAGGAAGAGCATAGCCCCTTCAATACTATGCAAAGGAAAAGTAGGGTACACAGTGATTGCATAGTTCAGTTCAGTGTGGGTGTTGGGAGTGTGGAGAGAAGCAGAGCTTCAACAGGAGACATGGAGGGGAGATTATCCACCTCGTACTAGGGATTTTGTTAGCACTCTAGATGAATTTTCCAACAGATTCATCCAAAGGTTCGATTTACCTAGTAGTGCAGTGACCCAAGCCCAAGAGGGCCAAATTTTGATGTCAACCTTTGGGAAAACGCTTTCTAGGTTTTTCTAGGTTTATTGAGGAGAAGCCAAAATTAATTTGGCATAAATTTTTGGGTATATTTGAGGCTTCAAACAAATATCCTAATCCTGCCAACAGCTAGACAAGTGAGAGGAAAGTGGGCCAAAATTATGGGGTCAAAATCTGGCCAATTCCTTACGGGTTTTTGTGGGTTTGGTGAGTAGAGTTTGGGGTTAAAATCCTAGAACTTTATGAGCAGAGGAAGAGGCCCAACCAACAGTCCAAATTCAGCCAAAAAAAACACCTATGGGCTAGGTAGTACAGAGACTGAGCCATGCAATAGAACTCTCAGTGAGAGTTTTTTCTTGGGTATGAGTTGTTCTTCAAGCCTACCTTGAGTAGGCCCATGTGCAAACATTCCAACACCTCAATTGTACTGTTTCCCAATATATTCATAAGATGGCTCAACAGTGATTTTGGCTCTAGTTTGAGAATTTTTATGGTGTTTTCATTTTTTCTTGTCTGTTTGCACTTTTATTACTATTAATCCCCATTGGGGATATTATAGTTTTGTATTGATCATGGACAATTTAATCATGCATTCAACCAAATGTAAAGAGACATACAATCATCTAAAATAATCAATAGAAAATAACAATAAAGAGAAATTGCGTTAGATGATTTACCATCCCATAATCACCATCAAAACCAATGGAAAAACCCAAAGGCAATGACAAATAGATATAAGAAATTATACCATTCTTCTATAGTGTATTCAAAGTTATGATGTGAAATGGTAAGAAGCTCCTTGAATAGGTTCATCAAACTTTAATGATATCAAACACGTATGATGGAAAAAAATGAAAAACTATAAACATAAACCTCATCGTAAATACAAGTGACAAGGTTATGGTAATGGAACAAATTTGGTTTTCAGAGAAAAAGGAAGTTTGAGACCATGTCGTGACAAAAAAAAATAGGGGATGCACTCAAGGAGATTTTAATTAGGAAAGCATGAAAATGGTTATGCTAAACTACACCCCAACTTTATTGGTGGTCAAATGATAAAGTGTCATGATAGGCATGGTATTTTCCAATTATATTCCATCTATTTTCTTTCTATTTTTGGTCCTTAAGATCTTTCCATGAATTTCATAACATGGGAGGTTTCCCCATTTAGAGAATTCACATTGTTTGATTTATTTGGAGATTTCATTGGTTGTAAACCAATTTTTGAAATCATACATGGATGTGGTTGAAATTTCCTTGAAGATTATGGTATGGAAGAAACTACATGATATTCCTTGAAAGCAGCTACAAGAGGAGTGAACAGCAAGGAAAATGTACTGAATAACTCCCCAAATCAGTAATGAGTTGACTTATTCTTATTAGTGAGGTTAAAAGGAAAGATTTTGCAACAAGATTCCATCTAAATAGCAGATCATAATACACTTGGCAAGCATGAAGACCTTGTCAAGCTAAGCATGTTTTCTTTCCTCTTCCAGAAGCAGCTAAGGTGAATTACTCTTCATGCTTTGGGCCTTTGTATAGGAAAATTTGAGGGGATGTCGAAGGATTGAACAATATTCTTTAAGTAGTTTTACAACAACATAAATCATCATTCTCTCACCTACCAATTCCAACAATCCACTCCACCAGTGCATGCTACTATGATTATTGTAGCCTGTCATTTCTTTCACATTGCAATGTTGTTATTGGAAATATGCTTGTGTTTGGGATAAAAACTATGCTAGATTTATTTTTCTCTGCAATATTGTTGTTGTCTATTTGGTTGTTTATGATAGAAAGAAATATGAGATGTGATAGATTTCCTTCACCTTGGAAATGTTATTGGAAATTTTCTTGTGTTTGGGCTATAAGTTGTGCTAGATTTATTTTGCTCTATAATATTGTTGTTGTCAATTTGCTTGTTTATTACATAGTGAAATCTAGCACGTGTTATATTTCCTTCACCTTGGCAATGTACTTATGTTTTTGTTAGAAGGAAATATAGCATGCGCTAGGTTTCTTTTGGCATGAAATATTGTTGTTGGTAGTATGCTAGTATTTGTGCTACATGTAAAGCTAACACACATTAAATTTCTTTTACCTTGTGATGTTGTTATTGGAAATGTGCTCGTGTTTGTGATAGAAGTTTTTCTAGATATGTTTTTCCATGCAATGTTTTTGTTGGCAATATGCTTTTGTTTATGTTGAAAGCAAATCTAACATGCTAGATTTATTTCACCCTACAATATTGTTGTGTGATTGTGTTTGTGCTATGCGTAAATCTAGCACGCGTGAGATTTGTTTTTCTCTACAATATTGTTGTTGTCTATTTGGTTGTTTATGATAGAAGGAAATATAACATGTGTTAGATTTCCTTCACCTTGGAAATGTTATCTAAATGTGTTTGTGTTTGGGCTATAAGTTGTGCTATATTTATTTTGCTTTATAATATTTTTGTTGTCAATTTGGTTGTTTATTACAGAAGGAAATCTAGCACATGTTATATTTCCTTCACCTTGGCTGTGTGCTTGAGTTTGTGTTAGAAGTAAATATAGCATGCACTAGGTTTCTTTTGGCATGAAATTTTGTTGTTGGTAGTATGCTTGTATTTTTTCTACATGTAAAGCTAACATGGATTAAATTTCTTTTACCTTGTGAAGTTTTTATTGGAAATGTGCTTCTGTTTGTGATAGAATGTTAGGTCCCTATATTACTAGTATAGTCCCTTATTGTTATTAGTGTAACCCCGTTATTGTTATTATTGTACCCTTGTAACCCCCATTGTGTTATTATTGTGTCCCTAAATTATTATTGATAGGTTGGCTAGGATTACATTGTGGCCCACTAGGAACACATTATGGCCACATGGACTCCTATATATAGAAAGGAGGTTTTGTAAATTGTATCATCCAAGAATTGTTCATTTATGTAATTTATTGGAGGTTTCCCCCTCGAAGTGGATTATTTCTAAGGAATTGATATCTATTTTCTTCTATTTTTGGAGTTGGTTACTCAACATTTGGTATTAGAGCTTTGGATTCTAGGGTTTCGCTGCTCCAAACCGGTTATCGTGGAATTTTCGCAATAAATTTTTTTCTAAGAAGTTTCAGAAGCTGAAATTTTTAGGGTGCAAATTCAAAATCCTAAGGAATATTTTCTTAAAATTTCAGATCTTGGTTCGCAATATTTTCGGAGATATCATCTGTGGAAGTTAGGTCTTTTTACAGGCTCCTAAACAGGTCATCGTGGAATTTGTGCTATAACGTTTTTTCTATGAAGGTTCAGAATCTGAAATTCATAGAGTGTGAAGCTAAAATCCTAAGGAAATTCGTCAAAAAATATCGGATATTTGTTCGCAACATTTTTGGAGATATGATCTGTGGAAGGTAGTGCTTTTTCAGGCTCCTGAATCTCATCTCAAAGAGGTGATCATGGGAAAACTTCAATAACTCTCTCTCTGGGCATCGGATTGGAGTGTCGTAAACAGAAGTCTCAAGTAAACGGACTTTAGTTTCTTGGCTATTAATTTTTAGAGACAAAGGAAGAGACAATGACACATGGCAAGTCGTACAAGTTCGCTATACTGAACCAGTCCAGAATTAGGTCATTGTGGGAGATTGGACACAACTTTGTCTTGGAGAATCCAAATCAGGTCAGAGCTATGGAATTCAAAATATAATTTGGAGGGATACGTTGATACTGAAATTAAAATATTTAAGTGCTGCAATCATAGATATTATCCAATTTCAATATCGAGCTCCTCAAAAGCAAGAAAAAGGTGTGTATATTTTTTTCTTTCCAAATTGCATAAGTCTTCTTTGAAGAATCAATTTTAATTGATTCCAAGGGCATATTTTAGAATATATAGCAGTATTGGGTTCTAAAATATGCCCCATAAAAATAATTCAACACCCATTAAGCCTTCAGAAGGCTCTACTATGACTCATGAAGATGAAGAATTGCAACATGATCTATCAAAATTACAAGAGCAAGTGAAACAAATTTCACTCTCGCAAAGAGCAACAAAAAATGAAATGGAAGTTTTGAAGAAAGGTGTGCAAGTGAAGATGGACGGTTTGAAGAAATGCATGGAATATAAGATGGATGGCGTGGAAGCTGAGATGGATGGCATGGAAGCTGGCATGGAAGCTAAGATGGATGACATGAAAGACAACATGGAAAACATGAAGAATGATCTCAAAGCAGACATCAAAGGTTTGACAAAGTTGATACAAGAAATGTTTCCTAATGGTGAAAAGATAGTAGGAGAACCTCATGATGAGAAAAAAATAAATGTTAATCGTTATTTCATAAACTCTAATGTTGGCGGGAAGAACCACCATATTCCAAAAATGGATATGAGGAAGTTTGATGGAAAGGATCCTGTAACATGGATACTACAGATGGAGCAATATTTTGATCTCCATAATGTGCAAAACACACAAAAGGTACGCATTGCAACTTTACATTTAGGACAAAATACATTTGTATGGTGTCGATGGCTTTGATCCCGTAAAAAAATTGTCACTTGGTCAATTTTTACGGAGGAAATGATAGCACATTATGAGGATACAAAGAGCAACACCTTCTTTAGCCAATTGATAAATCTCAAACAAAAGGGTTTAGTGGGGCAGCACATTCAGGACTTCCAAAAATTGAATATAAGGGTAACTGATATTCCAGAGGAACACAAGATCGATCTCTTCATAGGCACTTTAAAGGATAACATCCAACATGAAGTTCACGTTTTGGAACCGGATTCATTGGAGAAGGCATTCAGGTTGGCAAGAAAAGTTGAATTTAAAATAATGGCGACAAGGAAGCCTACCACCCAATTCTATAAAGAAGGAAGTGTTGCTACGCCTATATTTCCACAACCTACAAGGTTGACACCACAACAATTGGAAGAAAAAAGAGCAAAAGGGCATTTCTATAGTTGTGATAGCAAATACACTAAAGGTCATAAGTGTGCTGAGAATAAATTATTTTACCTAGATTGTGAAGAGGAAGAAGAAAATGAACAAGAAGAGGATATACACCAGGAACCAGCCCTAGAAGAGGAAGAAATGAATCCGACCATATCGTGTAATGCACTGGCAGGAATTACCACTCCTCAAACTCTCAAGATAGAAGGACAAATCAAGAAGAAAAAGGTAATAGTGTTGATTGATTCAGGTAGCACCCATAATTTTATTCATTGTAAGGTAGCCAAGGAATCAAATTGTTTCCTATACCTAGCACCAGAATGTCAAGTGATGGTTGCAAATGGAGGAACTATAAATTGCTCTGGAAAATGCCATAATATCAAGCTAACCATGGGGGAATATGTATTGACTAGTCCAATGCTTGCCATTCCTATGGGAGGTGCTGATGTTGTACTAGGAGTACAATGGTTACAATCTTTGGGGACGGTAGCTTTTAATTTTCAAGAAATTTTCTTGAAATTTTTTTCAGAAGGAAAGGAAGTCGAATTATGGGGTATTGCAGGGAATCCGAGAAAGATAATAAGCTCTAATTTCATGACAAATCTTCTAAAGAAAGAACAACGAGGCATAATTGCACAATTATGCTCACTAGAATTTCCAACATCAAAATCATCTATTTCTTCAGATCTCCAACAAGTCTTGGACAATCATTCCAAGGTTTTTGAAACTCCCAAAGGACTTCCACCTATCATGATCATGATCATGCTATTCATCTGATTCCAGGAAGTGTTCCTCCAAACATCAGGCCTTATAGATATCCTTACATCCAAAAGAGCGAAATTGAATGTATGATTCTAGAAATGTTAGAGGCGGGTATAATTCAACCTATTTAAAGTTCTTTCTCTGCTCCTGTAGTATTGGTACACAATAAGGATGGATCATGGTGAATGTGTCAAGATCATAGGGAGCTCAATAAGCTCACCATTAAAGATAAATTTCCCATTCCTGTCATTGATGAATTATTGGATGAATTACATGGAGCAATTTATTTTACCAAGTTGGATCTTTGTTCAGGATATCATAAAATTCGAATGAAGACTGAAGATATTCCAAAAATATCATTTCAAACTCATGAGGGTCATTATGAATTTTTGGTCATGCCTTTTGGCCTTACCAATGCACCTTCTACATTTCAAGGGTTGATGAATTCCATTTTCAAACCCTTCCTTAGAAAATTTGTGCTCGTATTTTTTGATGATATACTAATCTATAGCAGGGCTTGGAAGGATCATGTTGAACATGTTGACAGGGTGCTCAAACTATTGCAGGAGAAACAATTATATGCAAAAACATCCAAATGTTTCTTTGGAGTACAAGAGGTGGAATATCTGGGTCATATTGTATCTCACGAGGGTGTTAAAGTAGACCCTAACAAAATTAAAGCCACTAAGGAATGGAAAGTCCCGACAACCATAAAGTAGTTGCGAGGATTTCTCGGGTGAACAGGGTATTATCGCAAGTTTGTTAAGAATTATGGGAGAATAGCAGCACCTCTAACAACATTATTGAAGAAAGATGCATTTTCATGGACTCCTGAAGCAACTAAGGCCTTTGAACATCTTAAAGAGGCAATGTGCCTAGCACCGGTCTTAGCTACGCCAGACTTCACCAAAACCTTTATTGTGGAATGTGATGCCTCAGGAAATGGAATTGGTGCTATTTTAATGCAGGAAGGAAGACCCATTGCTTTTGAAAGTCGTCCAATCAAAGGAAAGTATTTAAAGAAACCTATTTATGAGAAGGAAATGTTAGCAATACTGCATGCACTAAAGAAATGGATAACTTACCTAATGGGAAGACACTTCAAGGTAAAAACTGATCATGATAGTCTTAAACACTTTTTGGAACAAAGACTATCTTCCGAAGAGCAGCAAAAATGGGTCACAAAGATGTTGGGTTATGACTTTGAAATAATCTACAAAAAAGGAAAGTTTAATGTTGTTGCAGATGCACTCTCAAGAAAGAATGAAGAGGTGGAAGCATTGCTTTGTGCCATTTCTATTATCCAACCAGATTTGATAACCGAAGCAAGAGATGAATGGAAGAAGGACAAAGATGTATGGACACTCATTCAAAAGTTGCAGCAAGATCCTAGTACATCCGATACATTTAGTTGGAAAAATGATTCCTTATGGTACAAAGATCGCTTATATCTTTGTAAGAATTCCCAACTAAAACAAAATATTCTTCCGGAATTGCACACTTCTCCTTTAGGAGGACACTCAGGATTTTTAAAAACTTACCACAGGGTGAAGAAAGAATTTTTTTGGGATGGCCTTAAATCTGATATTCGAAAGTTTGTGGCGGAATGTTTGGTTTGCCAGCAGAATAAAGTGGAAACAATTAAGACCCCAGGACTTCTACAACCTTTATCCATTGCAAGTCAACGTTGGGAGGAGATTTCAATGGATTTTATCACAGGTTTACCTAAGTCCGAAGGAAAGAGTGTCATCATGGTGGTAGTTGATAGACTTACCAAGTATGCACACTTTTGTGCATTATCTCATCCATTTAAAGAAAGTACAGTTGCTACTACATTTATGGACATAATTCAAAATCTACATGGAAGCCCAAGGGTTATTGTGAGTGATAGAGATCCCATTTTTACTGGAAATTTTTGGACGGAGTTATTTTCTTGTTTGGGTACTCAATTAGCTCATAGCTCATCTTATCATCCTCAATCTGATAGTCAAATCGAGATAGTAAATAAATGTTTGGAAGGATATCTTCATTGTTTTGTATCTGATAAACAAACACAATGGGTCAAGTGGTTACCTCTCGCTGAATGGTGGTATAACACTTCCTTCCATACTGCAGCAAAAATGACCCCATTTATGGCACTTTATGGATATCATCCACCATCGATCACATCATATTTAAGGGAAAATTCAAAGGTTCAAGCAGTGGAAGATCACATCGAGCATCAGTAAGAAGTTCTCCAACTCTTAAAGGATAACCTGAATTTGGCACAAAATCGAATGAAACAATAGGCAGATCAACATCGCAGCGAGAGAAGTTTTGATGTAGGAGATTGGGAATTTTTACGGCTACAACCATACAAACAAATGTCCCTCAAGCAAGCTAAGAAGGATAATAAATTATCACCAAAGTACTATGGTCCTTACAAGGTGTTGCAAAAGATTGGTACTATGGCATACAAATTGGAGCTTCTCGCTTCTTCGCGAGTGCATCCAGTTTTCCATGTTTCATGCTTAAAGAAGGTTATAGGTGAAAATCTTCCAGTTCAAACAATATTGCCAGAACTTGATGAGGAAGGAAAAATCATATTGGAACCTGAAGCGGTCACATAAACAAGAACTCGACAGCTACGGAATCGATCAATTTCAGAGTATCTCATCAAGTGGAAGAACTTACCCACCGAAGATTCTACATGGGAGGATGAAAATTTGATATAGAAGCACCCAGAGCTAATCAAGCATTGAGGACAACAATTTTTTGAAGGAGAGGGGCATGTTAGGTCCCTATATTACTAGTATAGTCCCTTATTGTTATTAGTCTAACCCCCTTATTGTTATTATTGTACCCTTGTAACCCCCATTTTGTTATTATTGTGTCCCTAAATTATTATTGATAGGTCGGCTAGGATTACATTGTGGCCCACTAGGATTACATTATGGCCACATGGACTCCTATATATAGAAGGGAGGTTTTGTAAATTGTATCATCCAAGAATTGTTCATTTATGTAATGTATTGGAGGTTTCCCCCTAGAAGTGGCTTATTTCTAAGGCGTTGATATCTCTTTTCTTCTATATTTGGAGCTCGTTATTCAACATAGAAGTTGTTCTAGATATATTTTTCCATGCAATGTTGTTGTTGGCAATATATTTTTATTTATGTTGGAATCAAGTCTAACATGTTAGATTTATTTCACCCTACAATGTTGTTGTGTGTTTGTGTTTGTGCTATGCGTAAATCTAGCACATGTTTGATTATTTTCTCCTCAATATTGTTGTTGTATATTTTTTTTATGATAGAATGAAATCTAGCACGTGTTAGATTTCCTTCACCTTGGTAATGTTATTGCACAAAATTCATGTTTCCATTTGGTTGTTTACTATAGAAGGAAATCTAGCATGTGTTAAATTCCTTCACCTTGGAAATGTGCTTGTGTTTGTTTTAGAAGGAAATATAGCATGAACGAGGTTTCTTTTGGCATGAAATGTTGTTTTTGGTAGTGTGCTTGTATTTGTGCTACATGTAAAGCTAACATGCATTAAATTTATTTTACCTTGTGATGTTGTTATTCGAAATTTTCTTGTGTTTGCGATAGAAGTTGTTCTAGATATATGTTTCCATGCAATTTTTTTCTTGGCAACATGCTTCAATTTTGTTTCGAAAGAAATCTAGCATGCACTAGATTTATTTTTCACTGCAATATGGTTGTTGACAATATGCCTTTGTTTGTGTTAGAAGTAAATATACAATGTGCTAGATTTCTTTTATCTAGAAATGTTGTAATGTTATTGTTTTTGTGGTAGAAGGAAATCTACCATACATTAGATTTCTTTCACCATTGTATGATTTTATTGACAAAGTGGTTGTAAATGTGTTAGAAGGAAATCTAGTGTGCACTATATTTCTTTTACATTGCAACGTTTTTGGCAATTCAATTGTTTTTGCTAGAAGGAAATCTAGTATGTGTCATATTTCCTTCACCACAACGATGTTATTGGCAATGTGCTTAAAGTAAATCTAGCATGTGCTAGATTTCTTTTTCCCTAGAATTTTGTTGGTAATATGTTTGTGTTCATGCTATAACAAAATTTAGCATGAGCTAGATTCTTAACCCCTATGATGTTGTGTGTTTATGTTTGTGCTAGAAGGAAATCTACCACACAAAATATTTCTTTTGACTTGCATAAGGTGTTTTTGACAATATGCTTATTTGTGCTAGAATCAAATCTAATATGCGGTCTGTTTCTTTCACCCTACAATATTGATATGTGCTTGTGTTTGCTAGAGAAGGAAATCTAGCATGTTTTAGGTTTCATTCACCTTGCAATGTTGTTATTGGTGAGATGTTTGTGTTTGAGATATAAGTACAAATAACATGTTAGATCTAATCCACCTTGAAATATTGTGATTATAAATATGCTTATGTTTGTGATAGAAGAAAATCTAGCATGATATAGATTTCTTTTACCCTACAATATTGATGTTGCCAATATATTTGTGTATGGTGAGAGGAATTCTAACATGCAATAAATTTATTTTGCAATGCAATATTGGTGTTAGCAAGATTCCTGTGTTTGTACTAGAATAAAATATAGTATGCAATATATTTGTTTCACAATCCAATATTATTGTTGGCAATGTGCTTGTATTTGTGCTAGAATGAGATATAACCTATATTGGATAATATGATTGTTGGCAATGTGCTAGAAGTAAATCAAGCATAGGATAGATATCTTCCACCCTACAATGTTGTTTCTGGAAATGTGGTTGTGTTTGTGCTATAAGAAACTCTATAATGTGTAAGATTTCTTTTACTTTGCAATTTTTTTGTATGTAACATGCTTCTCTTTATGCTAGAAGGAGATTTAGCATGTGGTGGATTTTGCTTGCCTTCTACTATTTTTGTTGGAAATGTACTTGTGTTTGTGCTAGAAGGAAATCTATCAAGTGCTAGATTTATTTTACCATGTAACATTGCTTCTAGCAAGATGCTTATGATTGTAGTAGAAGGAATGATATCGATTGTTAGCTTTCATTTGAGGTGCATTGTTGTTGTTCGAAATGGGCTTCTACCTTTGATAGAATGAAAGATAGCACACATTATATTTCCTTCATAATGTAATGTTGTTATTAGAAATATGTTTTTTGTTATGCTAGAAGGAAGCTTATAATGTGTTAAATTTCCTTCATCTTGCAATGTTATTGTTGAAAATGTGTTTGTGCATGTAATAGAAGTAAATCTTGCATCTGTTAGTTTTTCTCGAAATGAAAGATTATAGTTGGAAATGTGCTTGTATTTGTGTTAGAAGGAATTATATAATGCACAAGATTTCTTCGTTCTTGTTCCAAAAGGAAAAATATCAGGATTTCACCCTCACCAAGGTTAGTGCTCTGATATTGTTCTTTGCAATGCATTTGTGATTATGCAAGAAGGATACCTAGTGATTACTAGTTTTCTTCAAGACACCATTACACTTATGCAACCAATTCTCTAGGGGTGAAATTTTCTCAATAATCACAATGGTTAGAGTTATAGATTTTTATGTGCCCTTTTATTGAATTTGGAACAATTTATGGAGATCAATAATAGTGGAAATGAATTGTATATAGATATATGTTGTTGTTGGCACTACATTTGTGCTTGAGTTTGAAGGAAAGATAATGGTATAGCTTTCCTTTTGGCACAAACACAATAATCCAATCATAATTATTTGATCCATGGAGAATAATGTGATCTTTTTATAATTCTGAATTTTATGAATACATTTATTATTGAGGTACACTATATGTTTCTTCCAATGCACACGTATGCAACTTTAAAGTAACAAGCACAATTTTTTAGCATGTATTTCTTTTCTCTCTATTTTGTTGTATAGTTATGAACTTCAAAAAACAATTTCACTAATTTTTGGATGCATAATATAAGACTCTTCCTCATCAACATGAAAATGTAGGAAAACTCAAATCTACACTTTTATAGGACCTAAAGTTAACATCCCTTTGTATCCATCCTAAATAGTATGACCTTAGATGTGTATAGGTAGTGAGTGCTAACATTGGAACTAAATATTTGTAAAATGAAATTTCTTTTCTTTTGAACTAAAGAAAAACCCTAGTTTGGATTTTTATTATCAAGTTCAAACATCAAACATCCTCACTAAGTGAATATTTAATTTCTCCTTTTCATGGGGCTTTTAGACATCTTATGTATTATCAATCTTGGAATTTCTTAGACTTTCCAAATGACCATGTTTTGGTTCTTAAATATCTACAAATTTATTATGATCATTATTCATACACATGGATTAAGAATACATGTGTCATTTCTAAAGTTAAATAGGAACTTGGTGGTTTGATGAGCTGATATTTGTCATTCAAAAATTTTATTTGGAGGAAAACCTATAGTTTGGATTTTGATTATCAAGTTCAAACATCAAACATCCTCACTAATTGAAAATATAATTCATCCTTTTCATGGGTATTTTATACATCTTATATAGCATCAATCTTGGAATTTCTTATATTTTCCAATGGACCATGTTTTGGTTCGTCAACTTCTACAAATTTCTTATGATCATTATTCATACACATGAATTAATACTACAAGTGTCATTTCTGAAGTTAAATAATAACTTTCTGGTTTGATATGAGCTGATATTTGTCATTCTATGATACTATCTACATCTCTAGTTGCATGGTATTCATATATGTTTTGCGTAATTTGCATGTAGAGTACTTTTTGGTAGTTGGCACTAGATGGTGGGGGACAATGTTTCATTACATACAATATGACGACCATACTATTTAAATTAGTTCATCTATATTACTTTGTTGAAAGTTGTGTGTTTTTGTGAAAATATAAAATCACACTTTACATGGTTCAATCTTTTAATTACAATGTATGATTTATTTATTGTTACAGAACTAGTACAAGGTATAATGGAAAATATAATTTTGGAAAAAAGGGACTATGTTGATCTCCTTATTAATGATCAAGTTGTTGGGCTAGGAAGGGTCAAAGCTACAGAGTCTAGAACTCATTATGCCAGAGAAAGGGTTAATGAATTTTATGTTCCACTTTTGATAATTGATGTCACTCAACCACATTTGATTGAGGATGTTGATGAAGGGGACATACATCCATGGAAGATCATGGATTTTAGGCACAAAATAGGTAAATCAAAATATTGAAACATGTGTTCAAATATTATTGATAGTATAATATTTTTTCCTGAGTAAATACTAACGTTATTTATATTCATTTATAGGTGCAAATGGTTCTTCTACTTTTTGTATTGGAGACAAAGTAGATCTTATACAACATGGAGTGAAGGTGGGTGAGGGCTCCATATTCAATACAGAGCTTGGACATAAACTGCATGGAAATATGGTAAAGAAAGGATGCATAGTGGTAAAAATTGAGAATGTGTTAAAATATGATGTTGCTCTACCACATCCAACAGGATTTGAGAATACGCTAGGTAGTGCATTGGAATATTATGAGATTTGGCCAAAATCAGATTTGCAACCTCACTATTATGATCATGCCATAAATTCCCCCCAAGATAGGGTTAGATTCATATGTACATAAAACAACCTCACTAAGTGAAAATTTAATTTCTCCTTTTCATCAGGATTTTAGACATCTTATGTAGCATCAATCTTGGAGTTTCTTAGATTTTCCAATGGACCATGTTTTGGTTCTTCAAATTCTACAAATTCCTTATGATCATTATTCATACACATGCATTAACACTACAAGTGTCATTTATGAAGTTAAATAGTAACTTGGTGGTTTGATATGAGTTGATATTTTTCCTCCTGTGACACTCTACATATCTAATTGCATGGTGTTCATATATGTTTTTTGTGTAATTTTCATGTAAATTACTTTTTGGTAGTAGGCACTAGAAGGTGGGGAACAATGACTACCATACTATTTAAATTATTGGATCTATATTGCTTTTTTTAAAGTTGTGTGTTTTTGCGAAAATATAAAATCACACTTTACATGGTTCAACCTTTTAATTACAATTTATGATTTAATTGTTGTTACAGAACTGGTACAAGCTAGAATGGAAAATATAATTTTGGAAAAGGGGAATTTTTGGATCTCCTTATTAATGACGAAGTCATTGGGATAGGAAGGGTCAAATATAGAGAGTCTAGAATTATTATGTTGGAGAAAGTGTTAATGCATGTTATTCTGCAATTTTGATAATTGATGTCACTCAACCACTTTAGATTGAGGATGTTGATGAAGGGGACACACATCCATGGAAGATCATGGACTTGAGGCACAACATATGTAAGTAAAAAATATTGAAGCATTTTTTCAAATAATATTGATAGTATAATGCTCATTTTTTGAGTAAATACTAACCTTATTTACATTCGTTTATAGGTGCAAATGTTTCTTCTACATTTTCTATTGGAGACAAGGTAGATCTTCTACAACATGGAGTGAAGGTGTGCAAGGGCTCCATATTCAATATTTATCTTGGGCATAAAGTGCATGGAAATATGGTAAGGAAAGGATGCATAGTGGTTAAAATTGAGAAGGTGTTAAAACATGATGTTGTTCTACCACATCCAACATGATTTGAGCATACACTAGGGGGTACATTGGAATCTTATGATATTTGGCCAGAATCATATTTTCAACCTCATTGTCATGATCATGCCATAAATATTCCCCAAGATAGGGTTATATTCATATGTACAAAGGTTTCTCTTACACATGAATGCATGGGAACAAGCACGTCAATTTCCAAAAACTAGTTGATGTCTGTGAGGATGACATTGTTGAAGGTTAAACACTAGGTCAAATGGAATTTCGTGTTTTTTTGAAAGAAATAGATGGAAATTGCTAAATATGTAGAATTGGGTATAATATATACATTTTTTGGTTATATGGCCAATAAATAAGTTGGTGGACAACAAAGGTGTGATATTAAGGTTTAAGGAAAATTTCAAGGAGCCACCCAAGGAAATGGTGATATGGTATGTTATAGAGAACACAAATCTCTTAAACAATTGAGATGGGTCTCTCTGTAATGAAAAATATAGAAACTCAATTGATATGCATGTAACAAGGCCATATAAAAGAATTAAACAAGTTATGGCTACAACAAAAATTGTGAAATGTCAAACAAAAATAGATGAAAAGAAAGAAAATCAACTTTTGGCAGGAGATGAATGTTGTAGAAAGGATTATCTTCAACATGTGGATAGGAAGGCCATTATAGGTGCTATAAGGGGTATGAGACAAACAAATAAAAATAGTATTAGGGAATTTGTATTGAATTCACTCATGTCAAACAGAGTCATGTCAAGGAGCCATGGTCATGGCCTACCACCTATTTCTAGAAATGTAAAGGACATGGGATTTAATGGGAATATTATTTATAAGAAAGCATAGTATAAGATACATAATATTCCTCAAAGCACATTCTATAACTACCAGCATTATTTCCAACATGGACAGATCAAAGCTATTCATGGTAACACCAACACATGCAAAGCATGAGCACACACTGTGGTAGCCATAGAAATATTACACAAAATTGTAATGGATAATTCAGATTTTTCACCAAACCAAACACATAATGTCTAAGAATATGGAACATATGCTCCTTTTATATTTCTTCCTTTGACTTACATAAAAAATTCTTTGTTAAAAGATATCAATGAGGCTCTTCAAAAGCTCAATTACCCATCAATATCACATTAAACAATGAGCAAGATCTGGAATACTAAGTTTCGAGATGTGGAATTTTCAAAGAACACCAACTTCAGTAAATGCAATGAATGTACTGTGTTGAAATCACAGATGAAGTCAACAACTACAAAAGAGTTGGAAGAAAAGGCATGAGGTAGGATGAACAAACATAACAAGATTGTTATGTGTGGAAGATATTACTGCTATGCCCATAGAATTATGTTAGAGCGGTTTCCAATGGAGTATTTGAGAGTTATCCATGATAAAATGGATAAAACAAAGACTTATCATATCAAAATCTATCATAGGAACAAATTTTGGTTTTTCATTGACAGATATGCTAACACATGGGCATAAGACAAGAGGTTTTGGTTATTTCTCCCTACCATTTGTACATATGGGATCACAATTTACTATTACATCCCTTGAAAAGTGCTTAAGGGACCTTTAAGACCCAAAAACTGATATGTATGGTAATCTAATTTATGAGAGTTGAAGTTCAAGAAACCCACTCAGAAATGCATTACTTGACAGCTCTATTTACTCAAAATTTCAAGTGTACAAGAACGATTTTATATCTCATGGAAGATCAAAGAGTCAAAATGTTGATTTTAAACCTATTCCTCCACATTTGTTGTTACAATTGGACAATGCAGCAAGTGATAATAAGATCATATATTTTCACGTTTCTGTCACTTCTAACTACACTTGGTGTCTTAATAACTATTGAGGTTGGATTCTTGCCTATGGGGCACACCCATGAAGACATAGATGGAACCTACAAAAGAATGTCTTCCAACCCAAAAGTAAAAATATATATTCTTTACCTGAAATGATGGATACATATCTGATAATTGAACAAATTGAGTGTTTCCGCCTACACTTATTGACAAGTTATATGACTTGAAAAGTTTCCTTAATGGATACATCAAGGAGGGAAAAATGCACTAGTTGGAAATCTTAATGTTCAATACTTCGAATTTCTTGTACTCAATGATATTCTAGTACTAAGGTAAAAATAATCCATTAGAGATATTGAGTGGTATGAATCAGTTGAGTTATGGAATATAGATGATGAAGGTCAACCTATAATTCCCATAGAGAACCCATCTTTCTTAGCTTCCAAAAATAATGATGCATATATAAAAGAACTAAAGAAAGAGATAACATCATACATAAAAATGTGAAAAGACAATATTAGGAATGAGGATTCACCAATTGTTACAAAGGAAAGGAAAAATAAAGTAGTGTACTGGGAAAGGGTTCTTGATACATTATATGGAATCTATAATGACCATAGAATAATAGATGGAAATGATTCATCTTTTGAGGATTTCCAGCCCAAGACAAGGCACATTGTTGATTTTGATCGTAATGCACTCCATGTAATCTCAAGTATTATGTATGGATATTTTGATAATGCAACAGGTGAACCAATAAACGTTGGACCCAAATGGAACAAGCCAAAGCCAACATTCAATCCAATGATTCATGTTGAGAAAGGAAAGATGTTGCTAGTTGGATCAGAAAATGAGGATGCACAAGAGATGATTTGGATGGAAAAATCCATCTCAGATATCTTTAGGGACATTGAAAGTAAGAATCTTCAGTAAATTTTGATTGGTGGAAGCCTATTTCAGGTAAATACAATGGAAACTTTTTAGAGCAATATTGATACCAAAGCCTACTGACACAAAACTTGGCTTTATTCCTATTAATACCATACTGTGGGCATGGATGTCAAAGATAGAGAATTTCAAGAAGACCAAGGTAAATAAATATGGTGTACAAGTTGTTCTTGACCTACTTGAGCGAATATCTTAATATTAGTTTTATATGATTCATGAATGTAAATTTTTTTTTGAAGGATCTATCAATATACATTTTGACACACTTTTCAATATTTGTTGTAAATCAAATATTATCTTCATATTATTTTGGAGAAATTTAATATTATTTAGTATTTCAATGTAATCATGTGGTGATACAAATGACATGATAGTGCCATAAAAAATTTAAGTTTTCAAAGCTTTGTTTGACCAACATGACTTCTCACCATATCAAATATGCATAATCAAATTCGGTAATGCACTTAAAAACAACATCTTCTAAACTTGGTCTATTAAAACAATACTGGAGTAGCTAATTAGTATTCTATTTAATATAAACCATTTAAACACTTAACGGAAAAAATTTAGACACTTGTAATAATTTTTGAAGTGAGTTTTCCTTAATATTCCTTATTATAATTATATAAATTATTTTTTTTGTTTTGTTGCACTCTAATTTATAGAAGAAAATGATTTTCATCATTGAACAACACAACTAGACTTATAAAATGTTTCCTCTTATAGATTTTGAAGTGGTGCCAGCATTGTACTAGTATAATAAATTTATAATCAACATAGGAAAAGTAGTTAGTGTCAATTTAAAATGGTCAATTATAGTAACAACCACTATATTAACATATTGTTACATAAATTTATACTAGGTAAGATTTTTTTTACAAAATATATTATTCACAAGCCAAATTTAATACATAAATATAAATATTCATGATAACAAAAATAATGTAAGGAATCTATGTTTTAGATGAATGCCAATATGTTCTTTTCAATTTAATATGCTTAAAAACTCCAAGAATAAAAACCAAACATTTGTAATAACTAGTTTATTCAATTTCCTCTCTTTCCTCTTGTACTTGAAAATAATCAAATTGTATTACTCTGTTACTATTCTAATTCATGATTGATTTTGATAATTAAAATGATTAGTAATAGAGATGAGAGGCTAGACTCATTATACAACCTAGTATGAGGGGATATGTAAGTTTGGTTGTTCAGTGCCCTTTTAAATAAAAAATAAAAAATAAAAAATATGTTCTAAATAGAAAAATAATATTGGCTATAATTAAAGAAGAAACGAAAATGTTGTAAAGTAATTAGAAGTAAAAAAAATGTATGTAATTATGATGATGATAATGATTATTATCATCCACTAAGATCAAATATGGTATATAAGAATCCATAAAGATATTACTCAAAATTCTTTAGAATTTTATTGTTATGCTAAAAAAACATTAAAAGAAGTGTTTCAAGATCATCATAATTTTGTTTAGTTAATAGATCAAGAAGGTTGTTGGCATCAAAAATATTTTGAAATTTAAATCCAATATGAGTATAAATGAATGACCTAATATGGTTTTTCATCCTCAACCATATTAATAGTGTTGCAAAGGTGATAGAATTTTAAATTGTTCCAACCTTGTCTTAGTAATAATCGTAACTTAACACATACATGATATTTACTATCTCAAGTTATAATTAAATGGGTTAATAATAGTAA
This sequence comes from Pinus albicaulis, assembly GCA_034641835.2. Classification (NCBI taxonomy): domain Eukaryota; kingdom Viridiplantae; phylum Streptophyta; class Pinopsida; order Pinales; family Pinaceae; genus Pinus; species Pinus albicaulis. Next base: position 488,913,707 of record CM076574.1, read on the forward strand.
CATACACAATATTATTTTCATTAAGTTAATAATAGTAACATACAGAACATTATTCTCATAAGTTAACCTTAACAAACTTAGCATTTAGTACAAACCATAAAAAATCTCAAAAGAGATAATGTAGGAAATCCAAGATTAAGATGTGAAAAATTTGGTTTTGTAATTTTATATAAATTTGTTTTATATAGTTTACCATGATAATTTTATCACCAAAAATGGTGAATATCTACATTAAAATTAGTAAACTAAGTGATTTTATAATTCCACATTTTGAAAAAAACTTAATCTAGTTAAAGTTCTAAATTCTAGACCGACGTAATACTTCCCAATTTAATGAAATATGTGTTACATGGAAATCAAACACATTAAAGGAAAAGAAACCAAAATTGCTGAGACTTTGAGTACAAATCCTCATAAAATTTTGACATATATAGGTAGTAGTGAAAATTTTGGTGTAGAAGAAAAGATTCATAGAGTGTTGTTGCAAGATCAACAATATTTAAAATTGCAAGAAAAATTACAACAAACTCAAATTGTAGGATATACCATAAACCAACAAGGATTGGTTTAATATAAACAAAGATTGTCTATTCCTAATGTAACATATTTAAAATAGGAAATATTAGATTAATACTATAAGAGACCTTGTGCAGGTCATCATGGGTATCAAAAGATGATTTCATCATTGAGGAAAAACATGTTTTGGCTAGGCATGAACAATTATGTAGTTGGTTATTTAGCTCGGTGTTTGGAATATGAACAAGTAAAACTAGAACATCAACATCCTGTAGGACTACTGAATCCTCTCTGTATTCTAGAATGAGAGTGGGAAGAAGTTTCAATAGAGTTCATTATAGTATTCCCACATATTAAGTGTCAACTCGAATCTATTATGGTGGCAGTGGAGACTCTAAGTAAAACAACACACTTTTTTTCCAGTGCAATCTACTTTTGGCACCACAAAAGTGGCCAATGTATTCGTAAAATAAATTTCTAAAATACATGGAATTCCAAAAATGATTATATCTGATAGATATGCCAAATTCACATCATTATTTTGGAAAAATATGTTTGGAGGAATGGGTACCAAGTTGAACTTTAGTACTAATTACCATCCTCAAACAATGGACAAAGTTAAAGAGCCAATCAAATATTGGAAGACTTTTTACGCATGTACGTGATGGAAACACCCACAAAGTGGGAATACTTTCTACATTTGGCAGAGTTTTCTTATAGTAATAGTTATCAAGCTTCAATTAAGATGAGTCTTTTTGAAGCTTTGTATGGCATAAAATGCCAGACACCGCTCAGATAGAGTCAACCATCGGACAGAGTAATCCTTGGGCTAGGTGAAATACATGAAATGGAGAAAATTGAGAAGAGAATCCTGCAAAATATTAAAGTATCTCAATATCATCAAAAGAGTTATGAGGACAAGAAAATAATTCACAAAGAATTCAAAATGGGAGACCATGTTTATTTGAGGATTAAGCCTCACAAAATTACATTGTATGCTGGTAGTTGTGCTAAGTTATAACCACACTACTACAGACCATTTTAGGTTTTCGAGAGAGTGGGGCTAGTAGCTTACATGTTGTCTCTACCTATTCATATTAAATTTCATAATGTTTTTCATGTTTCCTTGTTGAAGAAGTATGTACATGACCCTACTCATATGATTCAGTGGACTGTGATACAGGTGGAAACAAAAGGGAATTTATTCCAGAGCTATTTTGTATGGTTGAGCAGGAATAAATCGTACTCCGGAATAGAACAATAGCTCGGGTGAAAGTGCAGTGGAGACACTTTACGTAGGAGTAAGCTACTTGGGAGCGAGAAGATGAGATGAAAGAAAAATATCCGTCATTGTTTAAGGAGTAAACATAAATAATTGCAACACTGAGGACAACGTTTTATTTTCGAGTGAGAATATGTAATATCCCCACTTTTCAGATTTTATAGACAGTTAATAATCCTAAAGTTCATGTGGACCTAAGGGAAAACTATATGTGGACATATTATTTTGGAAATAAATAAATCAATGTGAAATTTTATTATTGTGTAAAGACTAGAGTAAAATTGAGACTAGGATTCCAATTCCATGACGATGAAATAAAATCGTAAGACTTTCCAAAAATTCTCCAAAAAAACTTTGGAGAAAAATAAAACAAAATAAAATTATTAGATGAGAGAAAAGAATCTAATAAAAGCCTCATTAAAGTGGAAATTTATTTATAAGAGGTGAGAATAAATTAGAAAGAGGTAAAGCTAGTTTTCAAGGAGATTTTGCGGAAAAAAAAGTAAAGTATATGCTAAGGGAAACAAAATCCCTAATTAACTCTACACCTTTATAGAAATAGGTAGAGGGAAATCAAGCTTAAATAAGCTATTCCTAGTGAGACAAGGGGTTGTATACACTGAGGAAGAATTGGTCTCTACTCAGGGGATGGTTGTGGAATAAGCTCAAGGTTGGGAGGAAAATAGTCTTTACTAGAGGGGTATGCACATTGTATGAAGTTTTATAATTTATATTTTTTTTATTCTTTATATAATTCTAATGTGGATTTTTTTTGTAAATTAAGAAAGACTGCTCTATTAAAAATCTCATAGTACAAATCGAGTTACAATCATGAGAAGAAGGAAACCAGGGGAGCATAAAGGAATCAACGAATGGCGATAGTTTCATGAAGTTGTCAAGAGAAGCAGAGGAAGAGAAAGAGGAGCCAAGAAGATAGACAAGGAGCTCTATAGAGAGAGGTTAGAGTCCATGATATGAAGTTTCTTCCCTTTCTTTTTTGTGACTTTAACCCAGCTGTTAGGGGGTGGGTGGATTGAAACCACCTGAAAATTGTTGTTGTTCAATGGAGGAGATTCTTTGTATGAATCATAGGTGTTAAACTCATGCGTAAAATTATGAAGACTCAAGGAGGCAGGGGGCCTCTTGGGGACGATCGATGAAAGAGGTTGTTTCTGAGTTTCAATCTCATCATCTGAATCACACTCTTCCTCATCTGAGCTAGAGGAATCAATGTCCTCCATGGGAGGTGGATCAAATGTTTTACATCTTTTATCTTTCAATTTGCAAGTGTCGTTTTTCTACTGGGCTAGAAATAGAGCACAAGAGTTCTGAAGATGTCTAGTTTGATGGCAATGTTGACGGTGGAACATTATGTTTTCATAGTCTAAAGTCTGTGACCATGAGAAATCCCCAACTTTGAGAATGATTTGGTCAGGTAAGCCTTTTATGATATCAATCTCGGCACTTATTCTGCCATAGATGTAGAGACCCTTGAGGCCTCTCGAGGGATCTATAGTAAGAAAGCAACCCATAGAGTTTCCAATGGCTTGGAATACCGCATAGTGCCATGGGTGAGAGAGTAAGTTGGGAAGCCTGACCCAAATTAGAATTTTGGTGATGACAGCCATGGAGGGATCAAATTCGGGGAACCAGGGGATTAGGAAAATCCCTGCTTTTCCCCAGAACCAAGGACCACCTATTAGGGATGTTTGGTATTCCTTCCTATCAGCAAATATAACGATGAAGAATCCCTTGGAGCAGAGAATGACTTTGCAGTGTTTGATCCAGGTAATTCAAATGTGGAATTTAGAAAAGGTTATTATTTTCTAAATTATGGCTGAATGTTCTGTAGATTAATTGTATAAATTATGTGTAATATGAAATGGTTAGTTCAGAATTAAATAATTATCATATGTATTTAACAGATATTAAGCATAGATGGGGTAAAATTCATGTTTCTGTATTGTTACATAGACTATATTGAATGCAGGGACAATCAAACAAAATCTCTAAACCTTGGGTAAGGGTCTAAATAAATTGTTTAGTTCCATCTAAATATCTGAAATTTCATTGAATAATTATAGTATATATACCATGAAACAATTACAATTCAACTATAGTAATAGCAGTAAATATGAAAAAGAAATGAAATTATAAACAAATAATAGTTTAGATACACAACATGAATATAAATACATATCTGAATGATGAACAATCAATTCAAGATTTAAATTTAAATATCAGTATAGAATGTTTTCATTTATAAAACATCTTCTATTTTGTGCATAGTAAGATTCAGTCGTACAACTATAAACCCGTAATGAATAAAAATGTAATAAAATACATGTAATCGTCCTTTCAATCAGAATCCTCTAGTGAGGATGAGGATAAAGCCAGTTTACAAGCTATTCAAAGGAAAAAATTATATACAATAGTTTAATTAAAAATTTATTTGGGTCATCCCTCAAAATTCAAATAAAAAGTATGAAAGTGATTTTTGTAAATGGATAGAATGGTGGTGGAGCCCCCCATTTTTGGATTGACTGACCTGAAATAAGTGGAATTGATTGTCAGATCATCTGATAGTTGGTTATAAGGAATTGTAGTAGAGAGTAAATTTAGTAAAACAAACCTCCAATGAAACTTATCAATCAAAGTTAGAAAATATGCTGAAGAAAGTGAAAAAAGAAAAACATAGAAGGAATATAGGTAATAGTAATAATACCTGTAACAATAATTGCAAGGTGGAAGTTATTACTGTACATATCATAAACAGAATTTTAGTACAAAAATATGAATAGAACATAATAAATTGTGTGAATAAAATCAAAAGAAAAAATTTGAAGGGTCTATATTGAGCCGATCGAATAACTATATAGAAGCACATGAGAAATCGATATAGTCACAAAAAAATATAGGAATCTGGAAAAACAGTTTTCCAGAATTAGTTCTAGTGCAAAAGTATTATAAATATCGTTTATAGTTAGATTAAATAATTGTAATTAAGTAGAGTATTATGAATTAAAAATACAATTGCGAGAGTTTAAGAAGAGATAAATTTGATTCAGAAATTGTATCATATTGTAAGAGTTAAATTACTGGCATACATTGTTAAAGAGTAGATAAGTAAAACAAATTAAATATTCTGTATAGTCATACAGAACCATGCTAAGATTCATTAACCCTGTTTTAAACATGAGGAAATTAAATATTAATTTTAATGTAAAATATTACATTGAAAACTAATGAAAATAGAAATTCTAAACAAAATATTAAAGAAACATATTACAGAGAATACACAAATTGTCCCTCTATCAAACTACCTATTCTCAAATGTATTACAAATTATGAGTTTGTTAAGGCAAAAATAAAATAATTCTTACCAATGCAAAGGGCAGAGTCTTTTCTAGTGGTGTATGCAGAAGAGGTATTCTCGTACCACATAAATCTCATTGTAGAATGAGATAAAATATGTATACATATACCAAACAAATTGATCCATGTTTGAGAAATAGGAATTATATGAAAGAGGAGTAAAATACAGTGGAAGCTGTAATAGTATAATCCTATTATAAATACAAATTTCATAATGTATTTGAATGATCTCCTTACGAGGATAAAAATCTATAAATTAGAGAAAAATCAAACTAAAATACTCTGGAGGAAATTACATACAAAAGTTGTAATAATATATATGAGAGTATGTTATGAAACCAGCTCCAAAAATAGAAGAAAAGAGAGATCAACGCCTTAGAAATACCCACTTTGAGGGGGCAACCTAAAATACATTACATAAATGAAAAATTCTTGGATGATACAAATGAAAAAACCTCCACTCTATATATAGGATTCCATGGGGCCACAATGTAATCCTAGACGACCTAACAATAATAATGTACGAGCACAATAATAAAAAAATGGGGGTAACAGGGGTACAAAAATAACAATAAGGGGACTACACTAACAACAATAAGAGATTATAGTAGTATTATAAGGACCGAACATAATCTTCTCCTTCAAAAAAGTGTTTTCCTAAATGCTTGAGTAGCTTCGGGTGCTTATATATAAAATTATAATCCTCCCAAGTAGAATCTTCAGTGGGTAAGTTCTTCCATTTGATGAGATACTCTGAAATTGATCAATTTCGTAGCTGTTGAGTTATTTTTTCCCTGACTTCTTCAAGTTCCAATATGGCTTTTCCTTCCTCATCAAGTTTTGGAAATATTGTTTGAACTGGAAGTTTGTCCCCTATAACCTTTTTTAAGCATGAAACATGGAAAAATGGATGCACTTGCGAAGAAGTACAAAACTCCAATTTGTATGCCATAGTACCAATATTTTGCAACACCTTGTAAGGACCATAGTACTTTGGTGATAATTTATTATCCTTCTTATCTTGCTTGAGGGGCATTTTTTTGTATTTTTGTAGTCATAAAAATACCTAGTCTCCCACATCAAAAATTCTCTTACTTCGATGTTGATATGCCTATTGTTTCATTCGATTTTGTACCAGATTTAGGTTATCCTTTAAGAGTTGGAGAACTTCTTGTTGATGCTCGATGCGATCCTCCACTGCATGAACCCTCAAATTTTCCCTTAAAGAATATGTGATGGATATTGTATGATATCCATAAAGTTCCATAAATGGGGTCATTTTTGCTGCAGTATGGAAGGAATCTATAGCACCATTCAGCAAGAGTTAACCACTTGACCCATTTTTCTTGCTTATCAGATACAAAACAATGAAGATATTCTTCCAAACATTTATTCACTACGTCTGTTTGACCATCAGATTGAGGATGATAAGTTGAGCTATGAGCTAGTTGAGTACCCAAACAAGAAAATAATTTCATCCAAAAATTTCCTATAAAAATGGGATCTCTGTCCCTTACAATAATATTTGGGTTTCCATGTACCTTTTGAATTGTTTCCATAAATGCAGTAGCAACTGTACTTGATTTAAATGGATGAGATAGTGCAAAAAAGTATGCATACTTGGTAAGTCTATCAACTACCACCATCATGACATTCCTTCCCTCAGACTTAGGTAAACCTGCGAAAAAATCTAGTGAAATCTCCTCTCAACATTCACTTGGAATGAATAAAGCTTGTAGAAGACCCGGGGTCTTAATTGTCTCTACTTTATTTTGATGGCAAACCAAATATTTCACCACAAAATTTTCAATATCAGATTTAAGGCCATCCCAAAAAAATATTTCTTCACCCTGTGGTAAGTTTTTAAAAATCTCGAGCTTCCTCATAAAGCAGAAGTGTGCAATTCCAAAAGAATCTCTTGTTTTAATTGGGAATTCTTGCAAATATATAAGCGATATTTGTACCATAAGGAATAATTTTTCCAACTAAATGTATCATATGTTCTAGGATCTCGCTGAAAATTTTGAATGAGTGTCCAAACTTATTTTTCCTTCTTCCATTCATCCCTTGCTTCGGTTATCCAATATTGTTGGATAATATAATTGGCACAAAACAATGCTTCCATCTCTTCATCCTTTCTTGACAATGCATCTGCAACAAAATTTAGCTTCCCTTTTTTGTAGATGATTTCAAAGTCATATTCCAACATCTCTGTGGCCCATTTTTGCTTCTCTTCCAAAGATAGTCTTTGTTCCAAAAATTCTGTAATACTATCATGATCCGTTTTTTCCTTGAAGTGTTTTCCCATTAGGTAAGCTATCCATTGATTTAGTGCATGTAGTATTGTTAACATTTCCTTCTCATAAATAGCCTTTTGTAAATACTTTCCTTTGATTGAATGACTTTCAAAAGCAATGGGCCCTCCTTCTTGCGTTAAAATAGCACCAATTCCATTTCCTAAGGCATCACATTCCACAATAAAGGTTTTTTTGAAGTCTGGCATAGCTAAGACTAGTGATAGGCACATTGCCTCTTTAAGATGTTCAAAGGCCTTAGTCGCTTTAGGAGTCCATGAAAGTTTTTATTTCTTCCATAATGATGTTAGAGGTGTTGCCATTCTCCCATAACTCTTAACAAACTTGCGATAACACCCTGTTAACCCGTGAAATCCACCGAACTAATTTATGGTTGTGGGGAATTTCCATTCCTTAATGGATTTAATTTTTTTAGGGTCTACCTTAACAGCCTTGTAAGATACAATATGACCCAGATATTCCATCTCTTGGACTCCAAAGAAACATTTGGATTTTTTTTCATATAATTGTTTCTCCTCCAATATTTTTAGCACCATGTCAACATGTTGAACATGATCCTTCCAAGACCTGTTGTAGATTAGTATATCATCAAAAAATACTAGCACAAATTTTCTAAGGAAGGTTTTGAAAATGGCATTCATCAACCCCTAAAATGTAGAAGGTGCATTGGTAAGGCCACAAGACATGACCAAAAATTCATAATGAACATCATGAGTTTGAAATGTTGTTTTCAGAATATCTTCAGTCTTCATTCTAATTTGATGATATCCTGAATAGATATCCAACTTGGTAAAATAAATTTCTCCATGTAATTCATCCAATAATTCATCAATCATAGGAATGGGAAATTTATCATTAATAGTGAGCTTATTGAGCTCCCTATAATACAAACACATGTGACATGATCCATCCTTATTATGCACCAATACTACTGGAGTAGAGAAAGAACTTTTACTAGGTTGAGTTATACCAGCCTCTAACATTTTTGCAATCATACGTTCAATTTCACTCTTTTGGACATAAGGATATCTGTCTGGTCGGATGTTTGGAGGAACACTTCCTGGAATCAAATGAATAGCATGATCATGATCACGAATAGGTGGGAGTACTTTGGCAGTATCAAACACCTTGGAATCATTCCCAAAGACTTTTTGGAGATCTAGAGAAATAGATGATTTTGATGTTGGAAGTTCTAGTGAGCATAATTGTGAAATTACGCCTCGTTGTTATTTATTCAGTAGCTTTTTCATGACACTAGAGATTATTATCTTTCCTAGCTTCCCTGTGATACCATGCAATTCGATTTCCTTTCCTTTCGAAAAAAATTTCAAGAAAATTTCTTAAAAATTAAAAGCTACCATCCCCAATGATTGTAACCATTGTACTCCTCGTACAACATCAGAACCTTCCTTTGGAAAGGAAAACATTGGACTATTCAATACATATTCCCCCATGGATAGCTTGATATTATAGAATTTTCCAGAGAAATTTATAGTTACTCCATTTGCAACCATCACGTGACATTCTAGTGCTGGGTATAGGAAACAATTCAACTTCTTGGCTACCTTACAATGAATAAAATTATGGGTAATACCTGAATCAATCAAAACTATTACCTTTTTCCTCTTCATATGCCCTTATATCTTGAGAGTTTGAGGTGTGGTAATTCTTTCCAATGCATTACATGATATGGTCAGACTCTTTTCTTCTTCTTCTAGGGTTGCTTCCTGCTGTATATCCTCTTCTTTTGAAGTTTATTGTTCATTTTCTTCCTCCTATTTAAAATATATCTAAAATAATTTATTCTCAACACACTTATGACCTTTACTGTATTTTCTATCACAACTGTAGCAAAGCCCCTTTTCTCTTTTTTCTTCTAATTTTTGTAGTGTCAACCTCGTAGGTTATGGAAGTCTATGAGTAGCAACACTTCCATATTTATAGATGTGAGTGGTAGGCTTCCTTGTCACCATAATTTTACATTCAATTTTTCTTGCCAACCTGAATGCCTTCTCTAATGAATCTGGTTCCCAAATGTGCACTTCATATTAGATGTTATCCTTTAAATTCCATATGAAGACATCAATCCTATTTTCCTCTAGAATATCAGTTACCCTTATATTCATTTTTTGGAAGTCCTCAATGTGCTCTGCCACTGAACCCTTTTGTTTGAGATTTAACAATTGGCTAAAGAAGGTGTTTCTCTTTGCTATCATTTCCTCCATAAAAATTGACCAAGTGACAATTTTTTTATGTGAGAAAAGCCATCGATACCATACAAATGCATTTTGTTCTAAATGTAAAGTTGCAATGCGTACCTTTCGTGTGGTTTGCACCTTATTGAGATCAAAATATTGATCCATCAGTGGTATCCATGTTACGAGATCCTTTCCATCAAACTTCTTCATATCCATATTTGGAATGTGGTGGTTCTTTAATCCAACATTAGAGTTTATGAAATCACATTTAACATTTATTTTGTTCTCATCATGAGTTTCCTCTACTATCTTTTCGCCATTAGGAATCATTTCTTGTATCAACTTTGACAAACCTAGCTTCAAACCTTCCATGTATTCCTTCAAACCTTCCACTTTTTCTTCCATACCATTCTTCAAACCATCCATTTTAGCTTCCACACCTTTATTCAAACTATCCATCTTAGCTTCCATTATTTTCTTTAAAACATCCATTTCATTTTTTGTTGCTCTTTGCGAGAGAAACTGTTGATGTACTTGCTCTTCTAATTTTGATAGATCATGTTGCAATTATTCATCTTCATGGGTCATAGAAGAGTAGTATGAGGGCTTAATGGTTGTTGGATTATTTTTAGGAGGAATTTTAGAACCCAATACTGATATCCATGCTCAATAGGCCTTTGGAATCACTTAAAACTGATTTTTCAAATAAGACTTATGCAATTTGAGAAAAAATACATAGATTTTTCTTGATTTTGACGAGCTCGATATTGAAATTGAATTATCTCTATGATTTTGGATCTTGAATATCTGAAATGTGGCCCTCACGTGTCCCTATGAATTTTATTTCAAATGCCACAATTTTGACCTGATTTGGATTCTTAAAGGCAAAGATATGCCCAATTTCCTATGATGACCTAATTATGGACTGGTTCAGTAGAGAGAAATTGTACGACTTGCCACGTGTGACTGTTTCCTCCTTCAGCTCTGAAATTGCTATATAAAAAACTAGAGTTCATGTAATTGTAGCCATGTTTTATAGAATCCCAATCTGATGCTTAGAGAGAGAGTTGTGATTTTTTTCCCACAGTCAGCTCCTTGAGATGAAATTCGGGAGCCTAAAACAATCCTAACTTCGACAAATCATATCTCCCAAACTATTTAGAATAAATATCTGAAAAGTTGTTAGGATTTTCGTCAGGCTTTCATCTTTGCTCTGTGAAAATTTCGGCTTTTGATCCCTTGTAGAAACAAATTTATAGCGAAAATTCCACGATGACCTATTTAGGTGAAGTTCAGGAGCCTACAATAAGGCCTAACATCCACAGATAATATCACCCAAAATATTACAAAACAAGATTTAAAATTTTGTGAAAATGTTCCTCAGGCATTCGGCTTCGCATTCGAAAAATTTCAGCTTCTGAACCTTTGTAGAAAAAATTTTATAGCGAAAATTCCATGATGACCTGTTTAGAGTAGCGAAACCCTAGAATCCAAAGCTCTGATACCAAATGTTATGAAACCAGCTCCAAAAATAGATGAAACGAGAGATAAATGCCTTAGAAATATCCACTTCGAGGGGGTAACCTCCAATACATTAGATAAAGGTACAATTCTTGGATGATATAAATGAAAAATGCTCCACTCTATATAGAGGAGTCCATGGTGCCACAATGTAATCCTAGTGGGGCCACAATGTAATCCTAGCCAACCTTGCGATAATAATGTAAGGGCACAATAATAAAAAAATGGGGGTTATAGGGGTACAACGTTAAAAATAAGGGGGCTACACTAACAACAATATGGGACTATACTAGTAATATAAGGACCTAACAGAGTAATTGAAATTAGGGGACTTCATATTCCTTTAAAATTTAATGGAATAGTCGTAATAGACCTTCATAAAAACCATAATTAACATTCTGTGGTAATACATAATTCAAGAAAAAATTTAGGGAAAAATACCAAGTCGAAAATAAAAGATATTTGATATAGATAAACGAATGTACAGGTTTCAAATCGATTCATTGGGGGAAATTCAATTATACCCATACGAATTTGAATTTCGTAACCAAAGGAAATTTATTGTAAGATAATTACAGGATCAAAAACTCAGGAACGAATTATATGGAATAGAGGAAATGTGTATCACTTCAGACAAACGAAAACTGAAATATTATCATAGGGTGAAACCCTATATTAAACTTAACATAATTTAAACTGTGAAAAGTGCGTAAAGATGAAGGAAATTGCCTTTTTCTCTAGCCATTGGAAATGCTTTGGAAACGGAGGATAAGTTTACATAAGTCCAATAAAATATAAACCCTGCACTGATAAGTTTAATTCAACATTTAAAAATCCAGAATATGTTAAGAGAAATGCGGAATAGCAAACGTTGGGTAATTGTAAACATAATACAAAGACAAATTATGGATTTCATACTTGAAAGACAAATTTAATATGAAGAGAGTGAAGTAAAACCTTCAATTCTAGCCTCCAGTAAGTTCACACAAGAACATATAAGTATAGTGAGGATGTAAGAATACTATACTCACAAATTTCATAGAGAATCATGGTAGAAATGATGTAACATGGTTTCTCTGTGCTCTATTTACTCTAGTGGAAAAATGGAAAAATGAAATCTCAAATGAAACGATGGAACAAAATACCACGTCATTCAATGCATTGAAAAACCACAGATTGATCAACATCGTTGATGCAAGGTGAGATATACCATACACACATCCTTCGACTGTATGGATACCCATGTGATAGTCAGGTGAAAAAAAGAGTTGCATTAATAGGGTGGTGTAAAAGAAATGATAAATATTTAATACACTTAAATTCATACGAAGACCATCCCATCACTCCACTAGAATCACATAGATAGTACAACCACACTTTAATGTAGCATAAAACAAGTTAATTAAAATGTATTACAGGGAAAGGTTCCATAGTTCATAAACGTTAAGGGAAGGTTAAAATATATATTATGAATATGTGAATATATTTTCCCTATGGGAAATGATATATATGTTGTGAGGTAAGAGATATATTGTTTCATATACCTATATCCTAAGGTAGGAGATATAGGATACATAAATGTTTATCTCAACATAACGTAAAAGAGTAATATAGGAATGAATATAGTGTGATATAAAATTTCAATTTCATTAATATAATTCCGTATAATATTACTTAATTAATATATATATTTGTTGTGGGAAATGTATATATCTTCAAAAATAAAATAATGATACTAATCATAAACCTAAAATGGATAAATTATAACTTTAATACAACAGAGTTTAGTTATATAAAAATTATAATAAGTGTTATGTCCCTATATTAATCGTGTATTCCCTTATTGTTGTTAGTGTAGCCCCCTTATTGTTATTGTTGTACCACTGTAACCCTAATATTGTTATTATTGTGCCCTTACGTTATTATTCTTATGTCGGCTAGGATTATATTGTGACCCCATGGACTGGTATATATAGAAGGAGGTTTTATCATTTGTATCATCCAAGAATTGTTCATTTATGTAATGTAAAGGAGGTTTCCACCTCGAAGTGGCTTATTTCTAATGCACTGATCTCTCTTTTCTTCTATTTTTGGAGCTAGTTTCAAAAAATTTGGTTTTGAAGCCTTGGATTCTAAGGTTTTTTTGCTCCAAACAAGTCATAGTGGAATTTTACCTATAAAGTTTTGTCTATGAAGGTTAAAAAGATGAATTTTTTATCACCCGAAGTTGAAATCATGAGTAGCATCGTGTAAAAATTTCATATCATGGTTCATACTTTTTTCTGAGATATGTGTTGAGCGTTGGAAAAGGTATGAATTCGCTATGTGTTTTCTCATTCTTTTACTTTAAACATAATTATTTTTACTTTAGAAAGATGAATTATTACAAGAATTGTGGTATAATTGTAAAGACTTATGATTATTGTAAAATGTAACTAAAATCTACCTTTTATTGCTAAAAACAAGAATCAAGCGAGGTGAACATCTATACCAGAGGCGAGGCTAAAGCAAGAGTAACTTCTATTCCTCTAGCATTAGACCAAATCCCACCAAAGAGAAGAAAATAAAAACGCATTGCTAAAATAAGGAAGAGGACAGCTCGGCTTCAGTCAAAGGAAATCGAGTGACAGCTAAAGAAAGAAGGGAAGCGAAGCCCTCAGGATCTTTCGATCCTGAGTGTTCACTATTCAACCCTTATCTCATTCCTTGTCTTGTCCATCGAGTTTGTTATATAAGGCAACACCTTTAGAGATGTAGGGAGTTGAATCATTTGATTAAAACATTCCTTTTGTAATTCGGGACTTTATTGACTCTCATGATCAGAGAGCGATCAATGTAAATACTTTTATGTTCAATTAACACAAAGACGTGTTTTATTTCATATTTCAAGCTCTGAAGTAACCCAGCAGTGTTCCACTGGTGCTAAGGGCCCGACCCTGGTGGAATCGTTCAGCTATTTTTATTTCTATCCTTTAATTACTGTTGTGTGATAATTGCATTTGATTTCATTAAGATTGCAGAGTTACTTAATTACTGTTGAATTTCTTATTAGATTGTTGTGTGTGCTAATGAATTGCACTGCTGTTCCATTTCAACAAGGATCGTGATTTCTATATTACTCATCCTGTTATCACTTATAAAGCTTTTCTATTCCATACTTAACTCTGTTGCTGTTCCATTGGATTATTGTAAATTTCGATTTTTACTTAATAACGTTTGGTGTCGACAGGGTTGGAGTTTAATAATATTTTCTATTTAATTTCGTTAAGTTCATGTCTTCTATTCAGACTCATTAGTTAGCATTTTTTGTTGAATTCCAGTGTGCTGTTCATTCCTAATTCATTAGATTCAGATTGCAGAAATATTGTTTATTTACAGTTTGCTGTGTATGCACATAGATACTCAATTACAGATTGCTGTTAACTTTCAATTCTTGCTTTTCTTAGTTTATTTTCAACAACAGTTAGTTCAATTTCGATTTCACTTTGATTGCTTAAAGAGCAGGACTATCAACTATAGAGAACATTGGTTATTGCTTCCAAGTTCCCAGATTGATTACCTTGTTCCAGTGTGATTTCAGTTGCATCAATTTCTAAAGGAATGAGTTATTGCTAATGTATCCTTGATTGATGTTCTGTAGAGTGAATAGTTAAGTTTCATAGCATTTGAATTCATGTTATTGTAATTAGATTTCTTTTGAAGCATCTGTTTACTCTTGTATTTAGAATATTGTACTACATCTCTCACAGCATTACTCTTAGCTCAATTGTCACCTCAGACAGAGTACACTCTTGAAACAAAAAGTCGTTCTCAGATTGATAATTAATGTAGGATAAATAGGTGTTAAAAATATACCTTTTATACCTCAACATTTTGGAGTCTTTGCCAGGGAGAGTGTATGCCATTTAGAAGGAGTGATGCACATTTTATTTTTTTCTGCTTGGGAAGAATTGGGTATTAAAGACGGAAGGTAAGAACCTGCGCACCGAACAAGGAACATACTTGCTCACAGCCCGCTTCACAGCAGAATTGGGTAAACTTATTTCTTTAGGTAGGAATGAAAGCTTGTTTTCTTGAATGAATGAACCAGCTAAACAAAACAAAATTCCTCCTAAACTCGAAAAATCTAAGGGACCGATGACCCTCGGGCGAACAACTTTCATTGACAAAATCCTTAAGAAGACTGAATCTTAGCCATCAGTAGGACCTAGGAAAGTTATCTCTAGACAGTCTACTAGTTCCCTTTAGGCCACAGGGTCACCATCTATAGCCTTTGCTAAGATACATAGTCAAACAAAAGGAATTGAGCAAGATTCCTAAGAAGTTGAGAATCCCTGCCTAATTTCGCCACAAGAAGGGAACTCTAGTAATCTCCACGAAGGAGAAGGGGAAACAGGAGAAACAGAAGAACCAAAATCTCCTCTTGAAATAGTCCAAAAAGTGAGCAGCCCAGATAAGGGAAGTTCTGTCAACCTCATTCAAAAAAAAGGACCTGAATCTCCTTAGACAGTAGGCCAGGAAGGAATACTTGTTATTCCAAATCAAGGGAGTGTTGTCAAGGTCATTCCTACTCCTTCTAGTCAGCCTAGGAATTCCCTTGAGATCTCAAAAGGATATTGGCACATATTTGATCAAATGGCCCAGAACCAGAACCAAAACCAGAACCAGCAAACACCTCAGCAAACTTCCACACTCCAATATCCTATAGTGGATACTATAGTTAATACACCTATGAAAGCCATTCCTCTTCAACATATTCATACATTTCATGGCTTGACATCGTAAGATCCAGATGCATTTCTATTTGAATTTGATGTATTATGCAGGGGGTATGACTCTACCACTGATCCCCAAAAATTAAAACTATTTCCTTCCACATTAAAAGGAGAAGCCTTATGATGGTTTATGGGGCTAGGTGGTGGCGTTATAAATGATTGGGATCAGATGAAAGCTATGTTTCTAATGAAATATCAGGATTATTGTAGTTCCCGGGAACTAAACGATGAAATATTTCAAATGACAGCAAAACCCAATGAAACTCTGGAAGAATATGTGGAATGGTTTCAATACAATCTCCAGAGATCTCCTTATGCATATTTACCCTTACCTGATAATGTTTTGAAGACTACATTAATTAGGGGGATGAAGGATCAATGGGTTGAAACATTGAATATTATGGGAAAAGGTGATATATATCAGGAAAGCTAGCTAACATTATTGATTTATGTATTAGGAGTTCGAGGGGAAATACAAGGCTAAAATCAACAAAACGTGACATGATCACAACGGATAATAAGACCTCCAGTGAAGGCGTAACTCGTGCAGATATTGGAAATCTGCTGAAGATTTTAAAACAGATATTCTAGGGACTCTAACATTGCAATTCGATAGTATGCAAGCCAAACAAAAGCAAGCACAAGAAGAACAAAATTTGGCAATATTCCACCCTAAATGCAGGAAGAAACACAGCCACAAAGAGTGCCCACTGGAAATAATCAAAGTTTGTGCCATTTGCATGAAATACCACCCCTAGAAGGATGTCCTTCACTTCCTGGGTTAAAATCGGTCTATAAAGAGGCAAAAGAAGAACTAGAAGTGGTATGCTTACTTAATTAGCGCCGACAATGGTAGCCACGAAAATCAGGTATGCCAACTGATCCATTTTCTTATTTAGATTTTCTGGGTTCAGAATCTCCATAGTGAACATTTTCTACACAAAAATGTTCACTGTGGAGATTCTGAGCCCAGAAACTCTAAACTCTCACCACAGAAATCTAAAATCTACATTTTCTTCTTTTCAGCCTCCTCAATATAATGCTTAGCAATATAATGGAATGTGGAAAAATCAACTACCTTTCCCCAATTGCTCACAAGAGCCATTTCCTACATCATCATGGCCAAATAAAAAAAACCAAACTAATTGGCCAAATTTTCCTTTCAGTCTACTGTTTTGCAAAAACAATGATTATCCAACATAATGGTCCCCCTCTACTTTGCAGAGTCAATCCTGGAAGTCAAACTGGAAAAGACCTACAAACCAGCTAGCTGGAACAATTCCCCTCTCTCAACCTACATTTCCAGCTCCCTATACATTACCACAAAACCCCCAGACCAATTTAAGACCACAATTTATAGCCGAGCCTAACCTAAACCCAAATAATTGGCCAGTTCAGTTTGTCCAAATAATGAAACCACCAGAATTAGAAATCGAACAAAGGGAGTGTAATGACCTTCAATTAAGGTCTAGGCGTATAGTAGAAACAGAGAGAGACAAAAATGTTTACACTAAAGATCCGTTACCTATAGAAAAAACAATGCAAAAAAATAACGTGGTTCAACAACAAAATCAACATCAAACTCCACAACAAGCAACGACCTCTTCTCCACCATTCACAGAATGATTAATAATACCTCGCCCATTAGAATATTCTGAGTTTCATCTTCTGGGAGAATTAAAAAATTTGTGTAGAAAAATCCCTCTCCTCCAAGCTATCTAAGATATCCCTATTTATGAAAAAACCATTAAGGAACTGTGTATAAAGAAGCCAAAGGGGAGAAAAAAAACCAACCCAGCTGTCCAAATAGTCGGTACTCTATCTAACTTATTATCAGGAATGGAAACACCTGTAAAATATGAAGACCCAGGAAATCCTATAGTGACGGTGCAAATCAATGGGAAATTCTTCCCAAATTCCTTAGTTGATTTGGGAGCTGCAATCAATATCCTAACAACCACCACCTATCAAAAAATTGGCATTGCATCATTAGAACCGACAACAACCATATTAGAATTGGCTGACCGATCAGTAGTCAAACCAGAAGGTACACTACAAGATGTAATGGGATCCGTAGATTCCTAGGAATACCCTGCTGACTTCCTGGTTATCAACCCAAAGAATCGGCTAGATGGACGCCCGTTAATTCTAGGTAGACCTTGGTTGGAAACTGTCGATGCTTATATTGGCTGCCCACAAGTCAACATGACAATAACAAGGGGAAAATATGCCAAGAATTTAGCTTTATATCCCCCAGCCCAACCAAGCCTATCAATAATCAAAACAAGGAACCAACTTGTATCATATCTTATGGAAAACATGAGATAACCTCTAACCATAGAAGATGCCCTCGATTTTAAAGATAAAACAGAGGATGATATCATTAATATTTTTATTAACAAATGACAAATCAGATCCCATCTACAATGTCACATGATCAAGGCAGCATTTGATAATAAAGAAGAAGAAGATCCTCTGAAAGACATTCCTGATAAAATAATACCCACTAATTCTGTGTACAATAGTAAGATTGTAGAAATTGAACCAAGAAAAACTTTAAACATTAACAAAAATATGATTGCTGAACAAGAAAAGAAGATGGTCCAGTTACTAAAAAAATATAAAGTAGCCTTTTCATGGGATTATCTAGACATGAAGGGAATCGACCCCCAGTTATGTACACACCACATATATACCGAAAAGGATGCGAGACCCATTCGCCAACCCCAAAGAAGAATAAACCCTCACCTTAAAGATATTATGAAAGCTGAATTACAAAAATTGTTAGATGTTAATTTCATTTACCCAATATATGATAGCAAGTGGGTTTCTCCATTAGTAGTGGTACCAAAGAAGAATGGGAAGTGGAGAATATGTGTAGATTACCAAGAACTCAACAAAGAAACCCAGAAAGACCGCTTTCCCCTTCCTTTCATTGACCAGGTATTAGATACATTAGCAGAAAATAAATTATTTTCTTTCCTCAATGGCTTCAGTGGGTACAATCAAATCCAGATTGCCCCTGAGGACCAAGACAAAACTATTTTTACCTGTCCTTGGGGGAAATTTGCCTACCAAGTCTTACCCTTTGGCCTATGAAATGCCCCTATTACATTTCAAAGGGCCATTCTCAATATCTTTTCAGATTTAATAAATGAAGGGCTCGAAGTATATATGGATGACTTCACACCTTACAGAGATGATTTTGAGCCAGCATTAGAAAATTTAGAAAAGGTGTTGCAAAGATGTATTGAAACTAGGCTTTGTTGAAGCCATGAAAAGTGTTATATGATGATGACCTAAGGACTTATCTTAGGACATTATATTTCAGCAGCTGGAATTCAGGTGGATCCAGCCAAAATTCAGATAATTTTGTTAATACCCTCACCCACCACACAAACAGAGGTACGTAGCTTTCTTGGATTTTCTGGTTATTATAGGAATTTATAGAACATTATTCTCGAATAGCTGCACCCTTATATGCACTTACAGGAAATTTTGATTTTATTTGGAAAAATAAATTTGACAATGCTTTCAAGGATCTAAAAAATCTTGTATCAACAGCCCCAGTGCTGAGGGGCCGAAATTGGAATTTTCCATTCCAAATTTCATTTGATGCCTCGGACACAGTGATTGAAGCAGTGCTTGGGCAGGAAGAAGATAAAAAACCATCTGCAATCTATTATATCAGCAAAAATCTATCTCATGCTAAACTAAACTATACTATGACTCAGAAGGAATTTTTAGCTGTAGTACATGGTGTAAATAAGTTTAGACATTATATAACTAGGTATCCTGTAGTTTTATATATCGATCACTCTCCCATTAAATTTTTAGCAAATAAACCTGTTACAAATGGAAGGGTGACAAGATGGTTGATTTTATTGCTGGAATTCGATATCACAATCAAAGGTCAACCTGGAAAAGAGAAGCCTGTAGCTGATTTCCTATCACGAATGCCAAAGCCAACAGATGCAGCAGCAGTCGAAGACCACCTCCGAGATGAACATTTGTTCGTTGTTACTATTATAACCCCATGGTATGTTGATATAGCAAATTATTTGGCAATAGGTAAATTACCTAAACATCTAACCCTTAATGAACGAAAGCAGATAATACAGTGTAGTACCCTATTCTCTTGGATTGGGGGCTACCTTTTTCATACAGGGTTAGATATGTAAATTAGGAAGTGTGTTTGGGAGGACGAAGTATTTGATATTCTGAAAGCCTGCCATGATGGGCCATGTGGCGGAAATTTTGCAGATCATAGAACCGCCCATAAGGTTTTACAGACAGGCTATTATTGGCTTACCATTTTTAAAGATGCTAAAAAAATTTTGTAGGCCTATGATAGCTGCCAATGGGCGGGTCGCCCTGGACAGTCCGACGAAATGCATTTGAACCCACAGCGAGTAATTGAACCATTTGAATGTTGGGTGCTCAATTTTGTTGGCCCCATTAGCCCCCCATCAAACCAAAAGAATATATATCCTAGTCGCAACTGAGTATGTCACTAAATGGGTTGAAGCAGAGGCACTTTCGAAAGCTACAGAGACTCTGTAATACAATTCCTTTTCCAAATATTGGTGCGATATGGGCTCCCAAGGGACATAATCACAGATGGAGGACCATATTTTTAGGTAATAAACTCGCTGAAACATTACAGAATTACCACATTCAGCACAAGATTACAACCCCATACCACCCACAAGAAAATGGACAGGTAGAGAGCACGAATAAAGTGATCAAATCTATATTTACAAAAACAGTTGCGTCACATAGATGTGACTGGGCCTAAAGATTTCCAGAAGCCTTTTGGGCATACCGGAAAACATGGAGAAGTACTACAGGGTATTCACCATATCAACTGGTATTTGGAAAAGAGCCCATCTTTCCAATAGAGTTTGAAATTCACACATTAAGAACAACCTAGAAGGTGGGTCCAGATTTAAATGAAGCCCAGGCCAAAAGATTACAACAAATCAATGAGTTAGATGAAATTAGGCTCTCTTCTCTTCAGCACACTGCATTAATTATATATTAGAGAGAAAAATGGCACGACGCCCTCATCAAAGAAAAAATCTTCCACAAAGGAGATTGGGCACTCCTATATGACTCCAGGTTTCAGGATTTTCCAATTCCAGACACGATGGCTTCGACCTTACGAGATACAAAAAGTGCATGATAATGGCACCATTACATTAACCACCATTGATGGATCTGGACATTCCTTCAATGTAAACGGTCATCAAGTGCGACTTTACCATAAACCGCTTACTCAAGAATCCTTCTACCAACAATTACGGGAAGATTCTACCACACAAATTCTTGTTGAAGGGGATAACTCCTCCTCGGCACCCATTCATTAAATCATTTCTTTCCTTTGAAATTTGTACATAAATTTTGATCATTTACTTTGCTTTTTTTTTTGCATGGAATTCTGTTTCTTCAAACTCTTTTTATTTCTCTTATTGTGAATTTTTGTTGTTCCTTCCAAAAGGAACAACATTTTTGTTGTGAGTGTTTTTGTTGTTCCTTTCGAAAGGAACGACAATTGTGCTGTTTATTTTTGTTGTTTCGCAGATTCTTTTTACTGTTCCTTTCGAAAGGAACAACAGTTTCACAG
The DNA here is from genome assembly GCA_034641835.2 of Pinus albicaulis. NCBI lineage: Eukaryota > Viridiplantae > Streptophyta > Pinopsida > Pinales > Pinaceae > Pinus > Pinus albicaulis. Next base: position 488,935,315 of record CM076574.1, read on the forward strand.
ATTCTTTTTGTTGTTCCTTTCCAAAGGAACAACCATTTCACAGATTGTTTTTGCTGTTCCTTTCCAAAGGAACAACATTTCTGTAGATTGTTTCTATTGTTCCTTTCCAAAGGAACAACACTTTTTGAGTGTATTATTTTTTCTTGTTTTAGAACAGAATTTTGAGGATTTTTAATGACTCTTCTAAAGGAAAACATACTATTTATACAAGATCATACAAATTAAAGCTTACTGAAATCAGCAAATCAAAAGAAATTGTCATTTTTTGAGAAATTGTTTTGAATGATAAGAAAAAGGAAAAAGGACATAACCACTAATATTACTTTGCTGTCTTACTATCACTAAACTTAATATGATCGATTATCTTTATCATGTTGGTTCTTCCCCAAATCTTTATAACTTTCTTTGATTTTTACTTATTGAGTAAGCATAAGGCAATATTCTTTTCTATTGAGATATTTAGACTTCTTCCACCATCCCTACTCTTAAGGAGTGTTAAGACATCTTTTATATATAAGTAGGGATGTGCTATATGAAAAAAAAAATAAAAAAAAATGTCTATATATATCACTAACAATTCTATGATATGGCAGATGGAGGATAGGTGGTCTCATCAAGAGCCAACCTACCATGATCATAAGAAAGTAGTGAAGTGGCATTCCCATCATGGCCACCACACCAGGGATATGGTCCAATGGAAAATTGAAAAAACTAAAAAGTCCTTGGAACAGGAGATCTCATCAGGAGCCGGCCTGCCCACTTTTCACTTCTTTCCGGTGAATGGCATTGTGATTTATCTGGTTCCCAAGCTAGCATAATGGCCTCCATTATGACATCAAAAAGCACTTCCCTAGGCATACATAAAGGACAATGGTTCCAAGGGCGAGAAAGCAACTTTTTCAAGGTTATGGACACTTGTGGGCAACAGAGCTCTGTTGATGCTATTGGAGTAAAATTTTTACAAATCAATAGTAATGTTAAACCATTTTTCCTATATCTCTATCCAAATATCAAATTAAAGTATGATTCCTAAACCCTTGGTTTTGAACCTACTATACATGAAAATCATCATAAATTGATCACATTAGTTTGAGTGGGTAATAAGTGCATTATTACTTGTGTTCATATCAGCTATCCCTATTCCTTATCTTTAAATAATTACAAACATTTCTATATATATTTACGATTTAATGAAACGCATCGATTTCAGTAATGAAATAATTTGATTGATTGTATCATAAGTATGCATGCTTTTTCCTACTGTACAACTGTTGTGCAATACTTTCCTCTCTTATTTTATGGTCGAGGATGAGCTATCATCCTCCAGGGGGGGTGCATATGCCTCTTAATCACTTCATGCAGATCAAATCCCTATATTTTTTTACCTGCACGCGAATCAAATCCCTATATTCTAGGGAATAACAAAAACTTAATGATATTATTCCAATCTACCATGTTGTGATGTTCCATTACATTGTTGTGTGTTTGTAAAGAAGTAACAGTGTGCAGAGAAGATGGGGGGTCGACCAATTCATAGTGAGCTCCAAGTTCTAGTAGTTTCTGATGTTGCACGAGAAATTCTGGAAAATTTGGGATTGATTACATACCTTACAAGGCCACAACAACCTCATGAAATAGTAGCCATCAAATTTTTACAGAATTTGCAAGAAGCATACTCCATGGTTAGAGGAAGAAAGATAACCGTAACAGATTAAAGAATTGCATAGGTGTCTAGTCTACCACCACAAGGAACCATATGGACTCATAAGAAGGTCAGGCTTCAAGAAGCCATGAACATTTTCCAGGAAGAAGGATAGACATTGGTCATCAAAGGCAAAGGATTTCAGCCGGAATCGTTGGGAGAACCATGGACAGAATTGGAAAAGGTAGTGCAGGCATATATAACATGCAATGGAAGGAAAGACATGGTAAGACCTCGCCACCTTAATTTATTGGTAGTATTAAAACAAAAATGTACTATAAAATTTCCTGCATTTTTAAATTCCTTACTGCATGATGTTGCCCATAGTATAAGAAACGTTCGGCACACAGACATGGTGGTAAGCCACCATTTCTTAATCAGATTAATAGTAAGTCATAGTCTTGCCCAAAAATAGACCAGTTGGGAAGAACTGATATTTTCGATTGATGGAGGATTAGCCTTACCTGCCCCAAAACAAAAGAGAATGGCTAGCTCAGCAGCAGAGCCATCAAAACATAGACAGTCCTCCCGTTCAAAAAGAAGTAGGGGAATGATAGAAGGCCTTATGGGTAGTAGTAGCTAGCCCTTGGAATTTCCCAGCTCGGAGGATGAATAGCCTCCACAATTCGAAGGAGGGAGTCCCCGTACTGATGAGGATGAAGAAATAATGAGCCACCACACCAGTGGTGAGAAACAAAGTAGCACAGGAGAAGGAAATAATGAAGAAGAGGAAATTGAGGAAGAAGAATGAAGTCCTCATACTAGTGTAGAGAGAGAAATTCGCCACTCTTATGAGGAAGAAGGTAGTTACCATACCTGTGAGGAGGACGAAGATAATCACAGCAGTGAAAGACAAGGAGCAAAGCCTCCCGAAAACACCACTGCAAGTTCACCACAAATCTGTTTGCAAGAAGACCAATTGGCCGAAATTTTTCCCGATATGAGTGAATATATGCAGCCCCATATCCCACTGTACCTTAATGTTGATATCAACCAATTGTAGGAGCAATCTGTTTCCAATGAAGAAATGGCTGAGGGAATGTCAAATGAAATAGAAGGAGGAAACCCTAATGAAATATCAGAATCAGCTGGGGTTACTTCCCCTGAGAAGTACGGATATGAAGAGTTGAACACTAAAGCAGTGTTCCAAACTGAAAATTCTCAGGAAACAGCAGAGCCAATTGAGGGTATTACCCCTGTAGAATTCATCCAGGGGCATATGAACACTGAACAAGTGCCCCAAGAAGAACACAGAGAATCAATCCCAACTGAAGGTGCAGCTGATGAGGAGCAAACCCCCGCTGAGCAATTGGGTTCAGAAAAAGGAACAATCGTTCCATTAAGAAAAAGGAAGAAAGTAACTGAACTTGAAAAAATTCGGAGGGAATGACTGAAGCTTCAGAGGCTAGTGGAACAACTTAGGAAAACTGTTAGGGTTATTAAAATGAAACAAATTCCCAAACGAACCCCAAATAAAAGAAACATAGTCACCAAACGAGCCCCGAAAAGAGGAAAGTGGCCACTAAAAGAAAGCCCCAAGTTGTAGAGAGTATGGCTGAGCCTAATCATGAAGATACGGAATAACAAGCAACTGTTCTCGATGCAACTGTTCCAGATGGAGAAACCTCAAGTGAAAATTCACAAGCCATTAGTCAAAACACTTTTAGTGATCGTACATTAGCCAGACTCCAAGAGGAGTTGGCACAGGCTCGACAAGAAAGGGAAAAACTTGAAGAAGACATTGTTCCTAGAAGAAAATACTAGGATTTACAGCAGCAGATGAAGGTCATCCATGCAGCAGAGGCTAAAGCCTATGAAAAGTGTCGAAAGGCAGAGGAGAAGTATGAAAAGGTAACGAACAAATTAAAAATTGCCTAGAATCGAATGGATACTCTCTGCTCATTATACACATATATTTTAGCTTGTAGATGCGCTGCCAAGAATTATGCTCTATTTTTATTACAGAGATATTTACATTGAAAAATTAAAGCAGTTAGGGCAGGAAAATCTATAGAGTTAAACACTATAGATGATTTTGTAACATGCTTCAAAATCTACTGGGTAAAGGTAGAACGTCTCCTGTGTGAGTTCTATTTGCATAACCTCATATTGGAAAATGATATTGAGACAAATCCCATCCCTTTTGTGGGTGACATCCAATACCAGGAATTTATTTCATTTGCTGTTAATCAGTTAAAATGGCTCAAAGCCTATAATGTTTTCCAAAGGCAGGAAAATGACTTAGAATTTTGGGTTAGGAGTGAACCTAAATACCCATTACAATTATGGGCTAGGTAGAAGAATTTGATGACAAGAGAAGGTGTTATCCAAGAATTGTGGCCTTTCCATAAAGAAATTGTCTTGAATGGGATAGAATATCTTCTATCTATTAGAAACCAGGCCTACATAGCAGCTAAGGTCTGATGGGGAATTTCCAATCAGAATATTCAAAATAAAGAGCCATTTAACTATAAAAATTTTGGATTAGCTACAGACCGCGTGGTTCTCTATAACAACCTCATTTTGAGGGAAGGCCCATTCTGGCTAGGGTGTAGGTTTCAAAGCCCCATTGCATGGTATCCTGTTGTATGTTATAAAGCCACTTATGAAATACTTGAAGTACAGACAGGGAATGTCTTCGAAGCATTAGCTGCAATGCATGGCTTTAGGCCTTTTGATGAAAAACCTTATCCAGCTTATTCTTTAACTGCTTTGCATGTAAAATATGGTTTTCATGAGGACATGAAAAAGGGTAAGCAAGGGGGTATGTTGAGCATTGGAAAAGGTATGAATTCACTATGTGTCTTCTCATTCTTTTACTTTAAACATAAATCTTTTTACTTTATAAAGGTGACTTATTACAAGAATTGTGACAGAATTGTAAAGACTGATGTTTATTGTAAAATTTAACTAAAAGTTGCCTTTTATTGCTAAAAAGAGGAATCAATCGAGGTGAAAAACTATACCAGAGGTGAGGCTAAAGCAATATTAACTGTTGTTCCTCCAACATTAAACCAAATCCTGCCAAAGAGAAGAAAATCTGAACACATTGCTAAGAGAAGGCAGGGGACAGCTCGGCTTCAATCAAAGGAAATAAAGTGACAACTAAAGAAAGAAGGGAAGTGAATCCCTCAAGATCTTTCGATCCTGAGGGATTTTTGTTCAAACCTTATCTTGTTCCTTGTCTTGTCCGTCAAGTTTGTTATATAAGGCAACGCCTTTAGAGATGTAGGGAGTGAAATCATTTGATTAAAACATTCCTTTTGTAATTCTGCAATTTATTGACTCTCGTGGTCAGAGAGCGGTCGCTTTAAGCACTTTTATGTTAATTTAATACAAAGACCTATTTTATTTCATCTTTCAAGCTCTGAAGTAACCCACCAGTGTTTCACTGCTGCTAAGGGCCTGGCCCTGGTGGAATTGTTCTGTTGTTTGTATTTCTATCCTTTAATGACTGTTGTGTGATAATTGCGTTTGATTTCATTACAATTGCAGAGTTACTTAATTACTGTTGAATTGCTTATTAGATTTCTGTGTGCACTAATTAATTAAACTACTGTTCCATTTCAACAAGGATCATGATTTCTGTATTACTCATCTTGTTATCACTTATAAAGCTTTGTTGTTCCATACTTAACTCTATTGTTGTTCCATTGGATTGTTGTTCATTTCAATTGTTACTTAATAAAATTTGTTGTTGACAGGGTTGGATTTTAATAAGATTTTCTATGTAATTTCCTTAAGTTCATGTCTGCAGTTCAGAATCATTAGTTAGAGATTTTTTTTCAATTCTAGTGCGTTGTTCATTCCTAATTCGTTAGTTTCAGATTGCAGAAATATTGTTTAATTACAGTTTGTTGTGTATGCACATAGATACTCAATTACAGATTGTTGTTCATTTTCAATTCTTGGTTTTCTTAGTTTATTTTCAACAACAGTTTGTTCAATTTCGATTTCACTTTGATTTCTTGAAGAGCAGGACTATCAACTATAGAGAACATTGGTTATTGCTTCCAAGTTCCCAGATTGATTACCTTGTTCTAGTGTGATTTCAGTTGCATCAATTTCTAAAGGAATGATTTATTGCTACTGTATCCTTGATTGATGTTTTTCAGAGTGAATAGTTAAGTTTCAGAGCATTTGCATTCATGTTATTGTAATTAGATTTCTTTTCAAGGATCTGTTTACTCTTGTATTGAGAATACTATACTACATCTCTCGCAGTGTTACTCTTAGCTCAATTGCAGCCTCAGACAGAGTACACTCTTGAAACAAAAATTCGTTCTCGGATTGATAATTAATGTAGGACAAATAGGTTTTAAAAAGATACCTTTTATACCCCAACAATATGATCTATGGAATTTAGGGTTTTTAGGTTCCCGAATTTACTCTTAAAGAGGTGACTATGGGAAAATCATCATAAATCTCTCTTTCTAAGCATGATATTGGAATGCTGTAAAAAGTGGCCAGAGGTACACAGGCTGTAGTTTCCTGTGTATAAATTTCACAGTTGAAGGAGGAAACAGTGACATGTGGCACGCCGTACAAGTTCGCTCCACTGAACCAACCCATAATTAGGTCATTATTTGAGATTGGGCATAACATTGCCTTGAAGAGCCCAAATTAGGTTAGACCCGTGGAATTCTAAAGAATATTTAGAAGGCTACTACAAGACCGAATTTTAGATATTGAAGATCCAGAATCAGAGAGATAATGCAGTTTCAATATCAAGCTTCTCAAAAGCAAGAAAAAGGAGTGTATATTTTTTCCAATTGCATAAGCCTTGTTTGAAGAATTAGTTTGAATTGATTCCATGGGCATATTTTAGATTAGATATCAATATTGGGTTCTAAAATGCCCACTAAAAATAATTCAGCACATATTAAGCCTTCATATGGCTCTACTATGACTCATGAAAACAAATAAGTGAAACATGAAATGTTAAAATTAGATGAGAAAGTGCACCAAATTTCTCTCTCTCGAAGAGTAAGAAAAAATAAAATGGAAGTTTTGATGAATGGCGTGGAATTTAAGATCGATGTTTTTAAGAAAGACGTGGAAGCTAAGATGGATGGTTCGGAGAATGGCATGGAAGCTAAGATGGATGGCATGGAAGCTGGCATGGAAGCTAAAATGGATGACATGGAAGCTAAGATTGATGAAAAATTGGAAAACATGAAGAATGATCTAAAAGAAGACATGGAATTTTTGACAAAGTTGATACAAGAAATGTTTCCTAAGGTCGAAAATATAGTAAAGGAAATTCATGATGAAAACAAAATTAATTTTAATCATGATTTCATAAACTGTAATGTTGGATGGAAGACCCACCATATTTTAAAGATGGATATGAGAAATTTTGATGGCAAGGATCTCATAACATGGATACTTTGAAGGAGAAATAGTTTGATCTCAATAATGTGTAAAACACGCAAAAGGTATGTCAAGAAAAACGCTGAGCAGGGGGGGGGGGGGGGGGGGGTGAATCAGTATTTTGATCTGACTGAAAACTTTTTATCAGAGATCTTATTTTAATTCTTTACTTAGATTATTGCATCATTTATTCAAAAGCATTAAGCATGTACAGTAATAACAGAATTAGCCATCACACATAAGCAACACACATGAACCCCAATATTTAAGGTGGAAACCCAATTTGGGAGAAAACCATCGCTGATGTCGTCTCTGTCTTCAATATTTATTATAAAGAAAAATTCTTACAATTTTTGTGCTGGTGCAGACTTATACCAGCACGCAGGCACCCACTTGTAGAAGGCTAAAACCTTTTCTCATTCTCCAGTTACTACTGGAAGGGAGCTCCAACCCCCCGACTTTAACACCAGCTTGTACTGGCAGAAAGCTTCCACTTTCATGCTAAAGACTTCAACCCTCAAATCTACCGAATTTCTTCAATTTCTTCATCAGACTTGCATTAGGTCTTCATAATTTCTTTGTAGATCTTCCTAGAGATTCATCATTTCTAGATCTAGAGATCTTGAACCTTCATCGAATCCACAAGTGCATTATAGATTCATCTTTTTCAGAGTTCAATCATGTAGATATCTCTTAAAGAGATTTATTTATTAATAACCCCTTCACATGCACACACCGTACTATAATCCTCTTCTCGTTATATAGTTTTATCCTTTATTAATACCATGAGTCAAAACCACCCAACTGCTGATGGTATTCCTGGACGGGATCAATTAGATAATCCAGTGGGGTTTACTCAAGCCCCAAACAATTTCTCATTGATCTATTTTCTTGGTTTTGGCAATTAGATAATTAATCTAAGGCTTATTAATATCTCAATCTGAGATTTAGATATTAATCCAACTTTCTTCTTTAGTAAAGACCTTCCTAAGGCATACAAAAATGCTCTTTTAATATCAACCCACGTATTAAAAATAATCCAAATTGGAACCCCCAACCTACGTTCTTCCATATACACTAATGTATACTCATAACACGACTCGACCGAAAGGTAATTTTTTTTTTTATCTCCGCCATATAACATTATAGCCAAGGTTAATAAACATTTGACTCTGGGCCCCACATATATGATTAATAGTCCAATAAAATTCCTGTGCCGTACTTTCGTTAACCTTCGCGCATCTTATTCATATGACCGCCGTCCAATGGCTTCCCTCTAGATCAAAGGTGCTCATTAATATCGCGCAGCCTCCTTGATCGATCGTTAACGTGCGATGGCACGCAGTGATGGCAGTTTTGGAACTTCGCCCGACACCACTTGTCGACTGTTCTATGGAATCGCTCCTGATTCTCAAATACCACTTTCACTACAAAGGTGGTGCAATAAAAACCACTTCCAGCCTAAAACTGTGTTCACTGTTCATTCGCAAGGTTCTTCCCCTCTACTCCAGGTTCCGTCTACGTACTTTCATCAATTCGTTTCTTTGTGTTATTAGATCATATAACCACAATACTGTTACACAACTCCGATGAGATCCTTATGAACTATTCGACCCAGTTTTCTGTGTGCTTTCGATCCACCATTCAGAACATAGATAAACACCTTAATCCATAATACAGAGGGTTATCATGCGTTAGTCGAGATACATAGTCGACCATATTGACATTGGTACCTCTAACTATATACAGAACACCATCAAACCCAACACCGGGTTTCTTAACAATCACAGTCATTATCCACATCCTTTTTCAAATATTTTCCATCAAGGACAATCATAGAATGCCAGAAACATATTGCCAAAAATCTCCCCCTTTGGACTTGATGGCAACCATGATCAGAAATAAATTCAACAATATTCTCCCCCTTTGACATCAAGGGCAAAGGATAGATCAGGATTTTTTGTACCGACAATACCATGCTCCCCCTGAGATTATGCTGCATCTTCAATCATAATATTTAATGAAAGAACATAAATGACTTATACACTCTAGATCACAGATTCTCAAGCATGAGGTCATACTAAAAGAAATAATTAGAATTCCAACAATGCATCCTTGCCATATGACCAATGCTCCCCCTTAGCCTGTGCATCCTGAACACTTTCAACAGGAGTGTATCCAATTTAATCTTCTGAATTTGAGCAGATCTGATCTTCTGCATGGCAGAGACTACTCGCAATTTCTATCTGAGATATTCGAACGCTTCCCTAGGTAAAGGTTTGGTAAATATATCAGTAACTTGTTCTTTGGAAGGAACATACTCCAACTTCACCTTTTGTTCAAGCACTTGTTCACGTAAGATGTGATACTTGATGGGAATGTGCTTGGTCTTGGAATGCATAACAGGATTCTTTGAGATACTGATGGCACTTGTATTATCAAACATAATGGAAATAGGAAGTGAACATTTGATTTGAATGTCTTGTAAGGTTTTTATCATCCAAAGAAGTTGAGTGCAACATGATCCGGCAGCCACATATTCTGCTTCAGCTGTGGATAAGGCAATAGAGCTTTTCTTCTTGCTGAACCAAGATACTAACCGGGGCCCCATATAGAATGCACCACCATTCGTGCTTTTCCGATCATCAACATTTCCAGCCCAATATGCATCAGTGTAAGCATGAAGAGTAAGATCAACATTATTTGGATACCATAGTCCAAAGTCTTGAGTTCCTTGTAGATATATGAATATTATTTTCACAACCTGAAGATGAGATTCTTTTGGATTAGCTTGGAATCATCCAAAAATCCCAACTGCATGCATAATGTCTGGTCTTGTCCCAGTGAGATAAAGTAGACTTCCTATCATAGATCTGTATTCTGGTTGATTCACTGTGGGGGAATCATCATTAGAACTGAGATTACATCCAGTTATCATTGGTGTACTTACCGGTTTGCAATCTTCCATGCCATACTTCTTCAATATTTGCTTAAGATATTTTGCTTGTGATAATAATATGCCATCTGTTGCTTGTTGCACTTGCAAGCCAAGAAAGAATGTTAGTTCCCTAAGTAAAGACATTTCAAATTCTTGCTACATATCAGAAGCAAATTTCTGACTCATAGACTCTTCATTACTCCCAAAAATGATATCATCAACATATACAACCACAATGAATAATTTATTATTTTCAGTTTTTTTTTATAAGTTTCTATTAGCAGACCCCTTAGAAAATCCTTGTTGATGAAGATATTTGTCAAGATTATAGTACCATGCCCTTGGAGCTTGTTTGAGACCATATAGAGCCTTTTTAAGTCTACCAACAAGTTTTTCATCATTTCCCAAAATGAATCCTTTTGGTTGTTATATATAAACTTATTCTTCTATATCACCATTGAGAAAAGCATATTTAACATCCATTTGATAAACTTTGATTTGTTGAAAGCTTGAAAAAGCAAGAAACATTATTATGGCTTCAAGTCTAGCTACAGGGGAAAAATTATGTTCAAAGTTTATACCTTCTTGTTGAGCATACCCCTTGCAAACAAGTCTAGCTTTATTTCTTATAACATCCCCATTTTAATTTAACTTATTTTTGAATATCCATTTAGTTCCAATGACATTTTTGTTATGAGGTCTTGGTACTAATTCCCAAGTGTGATTATTTTCAATTTGATCAAGCTCTTCATTCATGGCTTGAATCCAACATTCATCTTTGTTGTCTTGATGGACATTTTGTGGTTCAATAGTTGATAGAAATGCCAGGTAACTAGAAGATCCCACAAGAGTTCTTCTTGTTTGTACACCTGATCCCTTTTCTCCCAAAATTTGAGATTCTGGATGATTCTTTTGAACATATCTGGATGGAATTTTTTCAGATAAATATTCTTCGGGTTCTTCATTGGGTTCACTGTCTATATCATTCCTATTTGATGTATAAGGATAGATTTCATCAGCATCTTCATCTGTTGTTTGTTTTTCTTCTTTTGGAGCTGCAGGAGACACATCAATAACAACATCTATACATTCAACAATCTTCCGAAGTCTTTTATTGTAACATTTATATGCCCTACTCCTAGAGGAGTAACCAAAAAATATTTCTTCATCTCCCAAAAACTCTAAAGTGCTTCACAGTGAAAGGATTGCCATACCATAGTTCATATGGAATTTTATCACTATTTACACGAACATGTGCCTTGTTAAGAATATTTACCGCTGTATGTGCTGCTTCTCCCCAAAATGTGTCAGGTGTATCAGAATCATCAAGCATAGCTCTAGCGATTTGTTGAACTGTTCTATTCATTCTCTCTGCTACGCCATTTTGTTGTGGAGTGCCAACTACAGAAAACTGTCTTTTTATGCCATGTTGTTCACAAAATTCAATGAATTCATCTAAAGTATATTCTCCTCCTCGATCAGATCTAAGACACTTGAGTTTTAGATCTAATTCATTTTCAACCAGTGCTTTGAAGATCTAGAATTTCTCAAATGCTTCATTTTTTTGTTTAATCAACCCAATCCAACACAGTCTAGAGAAATCATCAAGAAATAAGATATAATATTGTTCACCACGTGGTGACTTTTTCTTCACAGGTCCACATATGTTAGTATGAATGAGTTCAAGAGGCTTACTTGATCAACCTTCCTTGGCATTAAATTACACTTTGGTTTGCTTACCGAATTGGAAATATTTGCATATTATACTTTCAGGTGGTGTAATATTGGGAAGATCACGAACAACTTTAAGTCTGCTTGATTTGTTGATTTGAGAGAAGCTCAGATGCCCCAAACTTCTATGCCATAGCCAGTTTTCTGAATATTTACTCATGTAACATTTTCCTTTGCAATTCTTTAATACATACAGATTGCTTGGAGTTATGTTTCCTTTTATAATTGTTTTACCTGTATCGAGATCACGTACCACACATTCTTTTGAACTAAAGACAACTTCAGTTCCTTGATCACACATTTGACTTACACTTAACAAGTTATGCTTTAATCCATCCACATACATGAAATTATTAGTTTTCACCTTTTCTTTTAGAAAAATAGATCCTTTTCCCTTAATGACAACAGGAGTATCATTTCCAAATGTAACATTCTTTTCCTTTTCTAGAGCATTATATGCAAGAATTTTGTTTTTGTCACCTGTCATGTGTTTTGAGCATCCATTATCAATGTATCATTGATTTTTTTCTCCTTCTACAAATAAAGATATGCCACAATTTTCAACCTGTAATTCCTTCTTTTTCCATACTTTGAAACTTGAAGGAAGATGCTCTTTTGGCTAGACTTTTCTCCTACATTTAGATTCTTCATGGCCAAAGTTATTGCAACAAGCACATTCAACTTCATTTTGAAGAGGAGAAAATTTGTTATATGTATTCTTCTTTGTTCCAATATCAATCCTTTTCTTTCTTGCTTCTCTTGTCATGATGGTTCTATATGAAACACATTGAAACGCTTTATGACGAAAATTGTGACATGAGAAACATTGTCCATTGAAGAAGAAATTTCTGCGATCATGAAACCTTCTTCTTGAATTTACCTGTTGATTGGTGTTTCTTTGAAAGGTACTCCTGTTAGTGTTCTTTGAATTGATATGGTCATGCTTTATCTGTAAAGATTCTTTATTCCCTTGCTAAGGGGCAGAATGTTGTGTACTAGCTGTAGCTTCTTTTAGATAATTTGGTACTGGAGCCTGAGAAGATTCTCTGATATATCCAAAACCTGTCTTTAGAAGAGGAGAACGTTGTATCTTTATAATCTCATCTAAGGTTTTAGATCCTTTAGAAAATCTAATATTCAAAGTCTTTACTTTCTCAATTTCTTTTCTTAGACTTACTATTTCACATTCTAATTTCTCATTACGTTTCTCCTTTTCTTGAAGCTGGTTTTTCTGAGTTTCTATGGTTATTTTACTTTCTTCTAAGCAAATTTTGAGTTGATTGATTTCATCAAGAAAATCATTGTCCTCTAAAGCATCCATAAAAGTATCCTTTTCTTCTCTAGACTCATTTTCAAATGCCATGAGAAGTCTAAGATCTTGTTCACATTCTTCCTCACTGTCTGATAACCCATCATTGTCTTCATGAGTATAGTAACTTTTTCTAGTGCTAAACCGATTCTTATTCCTTCTTGCTACTTCCTTTCCTTTTTCATGTGTTTATTTCTGAGGACACTTAGCAGCATAATGATCAACTCTTCCACAAGCAAAACATTTGAAAGGAAGCTTACCTTTGAACTGTCCTGTACCAAGTTGGAGTGTCTTTACAAAATTTACCTCATCTTCGTCTGAGATATACCCTGATCCTTCTGTCTCTTGTACTTATTTCCCTTTTGTAGAAGCTCTAAAGACGGCTTCTTTGACTTCAGATGGTCCTCCTCTTCTCATTTCATATGCGGTTAGTATGCCATGAAGTTGCACCACAGTAATATTTTGAAGATCCTGCTTTTCTTCAAGAGTAGAGACTTTTGACTCAAATTTTGTCGTTAGTGATCTTAAAACTTTCTCAACCAAAGTAGATTTGGTTATTATTTCTCCCAGATTTCTCATACGATTTACAATATCATCAATTCGTAAAAAGAAATTAGCAACACTCTCCTCACTATGCATTTTTAGATTCTCATATTGAATTCTGAGAGTTTGGAGTTTAGCACTTTTTACCTTTGCATCACCTTCATAGCTTAGAATGATTTTTTCCCATATTTCAATTTTTGTATTCAGCTGAATGACTTTGAAAAATTCTGATTCAGTTAGGCTTCCCAATAGAGCATTAACCACCTTTGCACTTGTTTCATAATTCTTTCTTTCTGTTGGATCTGTTGGTATTGCAGCTGGATATTGATATCCTACTTCAACAATAACCCATACGTCTGCACCCAGAGACTGAAGATAGGATCTCATCCTTTTTTTCCAGAAGATTAAATTGTCTCCATTGAAGAGTGGAGGCCTGATAGATGCTATTCCATCTTGATTGCTCATCTTGATCGATCTTCCTTCTAGTGGCTAAGATTTTCAGAAGGACCTGGCTCTGATACCAATTGTCAAGAAAAATGCTGAGAGGGGGGGGGGGTGAATCAATGTTTTGATCTGACTGAAAACCTTTTATCAGAGATCTTATTTTAATTCTTTACTTAGATTATTGCATCTTTTATTCAAAAGTAGTAGGCATGTGCAGTAATAACAGAATTAGCCATCACACATAAGCAACACACATGAACCCCAGTATTTAAGGTGGAAACCCAATTTGGGAGAAAACCACCAATGTTGTCGTCTCTGTCTTCAATATTTATTATAAAGAAAACTTCTTACAATTTTTGTGCCGGTGCAGACTTATACCAGCACGCAGGCACGCACCTGCAGAAGGCTACAACCTTCTCTCGTTCTCCAGTTACTACTGGAAGGGAGCTCCAACCCCCTGAATTTAACACCAGCTTGTACTGGCAGAAAGTTTCCACTTTCATGCTGAAGACTTCAACCCTCAGATCCACCAAATTTCTTCAATTTCTTCATCAGACTTGCATCAGGTCTTCATAATTTCTTAGCAGATCTTCCTGGAGATTCATCATTTCTAGATCTAGAGATCTTGAACCTTCATCGACTCCACAGGTGCATTATAGATTCAACTTTTTCAGAGTTCAATCATGCAGATATCTCTTAAAGAGATTTATTTATTAATAACCCCTTCACATGCACACACCGTACTATAATCCTCTTCTCCTTATATAGTTTTATCCTTTATTAATACCATGAGTCAAAACCACCCAACCGCTGATGGTATTCCTGGACGGGATCAATTAGATAAGCTAGTGGGGTTTACTCAAGCACCAAACAATTTCTCATTAATCTATTTTCTTGGTTTTGGAAATTAGATAATTAATCTAAGGCTTATTAATATCTCAATCTGAGATTGAGATATTAATCCAACTTTATTCTTTAGTAAAGACCTTCCTAAGGCATACAAAAATGCTCTTTTAATATCAACCCACGTATTAAAAATAATCCAAATTGGAACCCGCAACCTACGTTATTCCATATACACTAATGCATACTCATAACATGACTCGACCCAAAGGTTATTTATTTTTATTTTTTTTATCTCCACCGTATAATATTATAGCCAAGGATAATAAAAATTTGACTCTGGGCCTCATGTATATGATCAATAGTCCAATCAAATTCCCACGCCGTACTTTGGTTAACCTTCGCGCATCTTCTTCATACGACCGCTGTCCGATGGCTTCCCTCTACATCAATGGTGCTCATTAATATCGTGCAGCCTCCTTGATCGATCGTTAACGTGCAATGGCGCACAGTGATGGCAGTTTTGGAACTTCGCCTGACGCCACGTGTCGACTGTTCTATGGAATCGCTCCCGATTCTCAAATACCACTTTCACTACAAAGGTGGTGTGATAAAAACCATTTCTAGCCTAAAACCGCGTTCAATGTTCATTCGCAAGGTTTCGCCCCTCTACTCCAGGTTCCGTCTATGTACTTTTGCCAATTCGTTTCTTTGTGTTATTAGATCATATAACCACAATACTGTTATACGGCTCCGATGAGATCCTTAAGAACTGTTCGACCCGGTTTTCTATGTGATTTTGATCCACCATTCGGAACATAGATAAACACCTTACTCCATAATACAGATGGTTATCACGCATTAGTCGGGATACATAGTCGACCGTATTGACATTGGTACCTCTAACTGTATACAGAGCACCATTAAACCCAACGTCGGGTTTCTTAACAATCACGGTCATTATCTGCATCCTTTGTCAAAGATTTGCCATCGAGGACAATCATAGGATGCCAAAAACATATTTCCAACAAGGTACGTATTGCAACTTTATATTTAGAACAAAATACATTTGTATGGTATCAATGGATTTTCTCCCGTAAAAAAAATTGCCACTTGGTCAATTTTTATGGAGGAAATGATAATGCATTATGAGGATATAAAGAGAAATACATTTTTTAGCCAATCAATCTATCAAAAAATAAATGGTTTAGTGCTGGAGCACATTCAGGACTTCAAAAAATTGAATATAAGGGTAACTAATATTCCACAGGAATAGAGGATTGATGTCTTCATAGGGAATTTAAATGATAACATCCAACACGAGGTTCGCGTTTAGAAGCCTAGTTCTTTGGAGAAGGCATTAAGGTTGGAAATAAAATTGAATGTAAAATTATGGTGAAAAATAAGCCTACCACTCACATCTATAAATATGGAAGTGTTTCTACTCCTAGAATTCCACAACCTACAAGTTTGACATGACAACCATTGAAAGAAAAAAGAGCAAAAGGGATTTGCTACAATTCTGATAGAATATAAATTAAAGGTCATAAGTGCATTGAGAAGAAATTATTTTACGTAGATTGTGAAGAGGAGGAGGAAAATGAACAAGAAACTTAAAAATAAGAGGATATACACCAGGAAGTAGTTCCAGAAGAGGAAGAAATGATTCTGACCATATCATGTAATTCATTAGCGGGAATTACTACTCCTCAAAATCTCAAGGTAAAAGGAAATATAGGGAATAAAAAGGTAATAGTGTTGATTGATTCGGGTAGTACCCGTAATTTTATTCGTCGTAAGGTAACCAAGGAATTGAATTGTTTCCTATACCTAGCACCAGAATTTCAAGTGATGGTTTCAAATGGAGGAGCTATAGATTTCTCCGGAAAATTCCGTAATATAAATCTAACCATGGGGGAATATGTATTGAATATTCCAATGCTTTCCTTTCCAATGGGAGGTGTTGATGTTGTGCTACGAGTACAATGGTTACAATATTTGGGGATGATATATTTTGTTTTTCAACAACTTTTCCTAATTTTTTTTTTGAAAGGAAAGGATGTTGAATTACGAGGTATCGTAGGGAAGTAGAGAAATATGATAATCTCTAATGTCTTGAAAAACCATCTGAACAAATAACAACAAGGAATAATTGCACAATTATGCTCACAAGAAGATCCAATATCAAAATCATCTATTTCTCCAGATCTCCAAAAATCCTTGGAAAATCATTCCAAGGCGTTTGAAACTCCCAAAGGACTCCCACCTATCCATGATCATGATTATGCCATTCATTTGATTACAGGAAGTGTTCCTCCAAACCTTAGACCCTACAGATATCCTTATGTCCAAAAGAGAGAAATTGAATGTATGATTGCAGAAATGTTTAAGGCTGGTATAATTCAACCTAGTAAAAGTTCTTTCTCTGCTCCAGTAGTATTGTTGCACATGAAGCATGGATCATGGCACATGTTTCTGGATTATAGGGAGCTCATTAAGATCACTAATAAATATAAATTTTCCATTCTTGTGATCAATGAATTATTGGATGAATTACATGGAGCAATTTATTTTACGAAGTTGGACCTTCGTTCAGAATATCATCAAATTAGAATGAAGACTGAAGATATTCCAAAAACAACATTTCGAACTCATGAGGGTCATTATGAATTTTTATTCCTGCCTTTTTTCCTTATCAATGCACCTTCTACTTTTCAAGGGTTGATTAATTCCATTTTCAAACCCTTCCTTAGAAATTTGTGCTAGTATTTTTTGATGATATACTAATATACATGAAGTCTTAGAAGGATCATGTTCAACATGTTGACAGGGTGCTCAAACTATTGGAGGAGAAACAATTATATGTAAAAACATCCAAAATTTTCTTTGGACTACAAGAGGTGGAATATCTTGGTCATATTGTATCTCACGAGGGTGTTAAGGTAGACCTAATAAAATCTTAAAAATTAAGGAATGGAAAGTCCCCACAACCATTAAGTAGTTGCAAGGATTTCTCTGGTTAACATGGTATTATCGTAAGTTTGTTAAGAATTATGGGAGAATAGCAGCACCTCTAACAACATTATTGAAGAAATATGAATTTTCATGGACTCCTGAAGCAACTAATGCATTTGAACATCTTGAAGAGGAAATGTGCCTAGCACCGATCTTAGCTACGCCAAACTTCACAAAACATTTATTGTGGAATGTGATGCCTCAAGAAATGGATTTGGTGTTCTTTTAATGCAATAAGGAAGACCCATTGCTTTTTAAAGTCATCAAATCAAAGGAAAGTATTTACATAAAGCTATTTATGTGAATGAAATGTTAGCAATACTACATGCACTAAAGAAATGGTGACCTTACCTAATGCGAAGAGACTTTGGAACAAAGACTCTCTTTAGAAGAGAAGCAAAAATGGGTCACAATGATGTTGGGCTATGACTTTGAAATAATCTACAAAAATGGGAAGCTAAATGTTGTTGCAGATGCACTCTCAAGAAATAATGAAGAGATGGAAGCATTGATTTGTGCAATTTATATTATTTAACCAGATTGGATAACCGAAGAAAGGGATGAATAGAAGAAGGCTGTAGACGTTGGACACTCATTCAAAATTTGTGGCAATGTCCTTTTACATCTGATACATTTAGTTGTAAAAATGATTCGTTATGGTACACAGATCGCTTATATATTTGTATGATTTCCCAACAAAAACAAAATATTCTTTTGGAATTTGACACTTCTCCTTTAGGAGGACACTAAAATTTTTTAAAACTTACCACACGGTGAAGAAATAATTTTTTTGGAATGACCTTAAATATGATATTCAAAAGCTTGTGGAAAAATGTTTTATTTTCCATCAAAATAAAGTTGAGACAATTAAGACCCGAGTCTTCTACAACCTTTATCCATTCCAAGTCAACGTTGGGAGGCTATTTCAATGGATTTTATCACAGGTTTACGTAAGTCCAAAGGAAAGTGTTTCATCATGGTGGTAGTAGATAGATTTACTAATTATGCACAATTTTTTTCATTATCTCATCCATTTAGAGAAATTACAATTGCTACTACATTTATGGAAACAATTCAAAAGATACATAGAAACCCAAAGATTATTGTAAGTGACAGAGATCCCATTTTTACTGGAAATTTTTAGATAAAATTATTTTCTTATTTGGGTATTCAACTATCTCTTCGCTCATCTTATCATCCTCAATCCAATGGTCAAACTGAGATAGTGAATAAATGTTTGGAAGGATATCTTCGTTGTTTTGTATCTGATAAACAAACACAATGGGTCAAGTGGTTACCTCTCATTGAATGGTGGTATTACACATCCTTCCATACTGCAGTAGAAATGACCCCATCTATGGCACTTTACGGATATCATCCACCATCCATCACATCATCTTTAGGATAAAATTATAAAGTTCAAGTAGTGGAAGATCACATCGAGCATCAACAAGAAGTTATCAAACTCTTAAAGGATAACCTAAATTTGGCACAAAATCGAATGAAACAAGAGGCAGATCAACATCGCAGTGAGAGAAGTTTTGATGTAGGAGACTGGGTATTTTTACGGCTACAACAATACAAAAAAATGTCCCTCAAGCAAGACAAGAAGGATAATAAATTATCACCAAAGTACTATGGTCCTCACAAGGTGTTGCAAAATATTGGCACTATGGCATACAAATTGGAGCTTCCTACTTCGCCACGAGTGCATCCAGTTTTCCATGTTTCATTCTTAAAGAAGGTTATAAGTGAAAATTTTTTTGTTCAAATAATATTTCAATAAATTTATGAGAATAGAAAAATAATATTGGAACCTGAAGAAGTCATGGAAGCAAGAACTTGACATCTACGAAATCAATCAATTTCAGAGTATCTCATCAAGTGGGAGAACTTACCCACTGAGGATTTTACATGGGAGGATGAGAATTTTATATAGAAGCACCTAGAGATAGTCAAGCATAGAGGAAAACACTTTTTTGAAGGAGAGGGGCATATTAGGTCCCTATATTACTAGTGTAGTCCCTTATTGTCGTTAGTGTAGCCCGCTTATTATTATTGTTGTACCCTTGTAACCCCAATATTGTTATTATTGTCCCCTTACATTATTATTGTTAGTTTGGCTAGGATTATATTGTGACCCCATGGAATCCTATATATAGAAGGATATTTTTCATTCATATCATCCAATAATTATTCAATTATGTAATGTGAAGGAGGTTTTCCCCTCGAAGTGGCTTATTTCTAAGGCGTTTATCTCTCTTTTATTCTATTTTTGGAGTTGGTTTCATAACAATAAGAGGAAATGTTAACTAACCATGTACAACAGAAACAGTGTATGAGAAAATTATTACAAGGTTATAACTAAGGAAAACTAGCAGGTTATAGGGAATAAAGACAAGTGAAAAGAAGCTGTGGGTAAAATTAAATACCTAGAATAGTAGGTATGTTAATCTGCCTAATAAGGTCTCGTTGTGGATAAGGAACTATAGATCTTAAGAAGCAAAAGCTTTAAATGAGTATATAAAAAATAAAATAAAGACAACCTACAGTTACACTATTAGTGTGAAATTAGTCATGATGAATATGTCGGAAAATACAGTGAACATGACCAAAATTACTATAAAAGGGAAAAAAAATTGGATGAGTTGGAGTTGTTACAATATCTGGTTATTTTGTGGAGAAATGAGTGGCTCCAATGCTACACTATTTGAGCTAGTGATGTTCATTGTATATGTGTGTCTCAAAAATTTAAGTTAATAACAAAATCCTTTCAAGGCCAGCATCTTCCTCCCACATGATTTATGAATTTTTTTCGGACTGTCCAGCGGATGTTTGTATTTCATGTTTTCTTTCGACATGTAGTAAGAGAGTTTAACTACATTTCTTACTTTAGTGCTTATTGTCTTGAGAATTTTTTGTAATGGTTGTAACTACTGTCAAATCCTTGTGAACTATTCCGTAGGATATTGGACATAAATCTGTAATATTAGTGTGTGCGTAATTTTTGTCATGTATTTGTGGACTATTCTGCAGGACACTTGACAAATCTCTCTTAAGTGATTGTGTGTAATTACAATCACATCCATTGTGGAATATTATACTAGGTGTTGGACGAAATCCTCTAGTTCAAGGGTGTCTCTTCTTAAGTGGTACTATTACCTCTCTCTTAGAGGGTCACCTATATCTATCCCCACTTCTACAGTAGAAGAACCTTGACACACTTGCAATCGAACACTCACCAAACACACCTGCTTGCTTTGAAAAAGTACATCAAAATCACTCTCCCTTTATGACATCAAGGTCCAAGGAAAATATTTAAGAATAAGGAAAACACGAATTTGTTCCAAATGGGACTCTTACACCAAATGGTGTGAGGTATAATTGGGACTTCATACCGCAGATATCCTCTGAATGTCGGCGGATCCAACACCGTCAAAATTTCTGGCACTAAAATTAGAGTGGCTAGTATTTTATGGTTGATAAACCTACTGACCCCAAAGTTACATATTATGATCAAGGAAAAAATGTACACTATATGTCGCTTGTTCATTCTCCTGAAGTCGGTGACTTATCTAAAAACAAACCCACATGAACTTGTGAAATTTTGTACAATCCTATTCGGGCTATCAATCCCATAACCTATCAGTTAGCAAAAGCAGTTAGATTGATCCTGGGAGTTTCCAGTATTCCATATTCTCCAAAAAATAATAATACTACCTCTACAGGAGTATTTTTAACCACCTTAGAATACATAATTCTCACCACCCTCAAATAATTAGTAGTCTATGTGGAAAACATATAACAACCTACAATTTCCATTGGTGTAGAGGGAGATAACCCACTACTCTCCAGTGCAACCTTCAACTAGTTAGGTCGTGACGACGAGGAAAATGAGTTCTCATATTCTGACAAAGAAGAGGAGGATGAAGATGAAGAAATGGTAGACCAATTTTTGTATTTGATTTCCCATGGGCCACTCGCACTTTCAAGTGGGACATATAAAATTCCAAGACACCCAGATAGATTGCTAACTAAGTATGACCCTAATAAAATGATTAAAGCGGAACACCATTTGGAATATTTATGCCTACATGTGCAAACTGTTGAGGTACATTATGATGAGGTCACATGAAAAATTTTCCCATGTACATTGGATGGTAGAGTAACTATATGGTACCAAATTCTTCCCCCAAACTCCATAGAGAACTATATGTGCTTTAAGAGAATGTTTCTTGAGAAATTTATTGATGACCAGACCCTTTCCATGTTGTTGAAAAAGATAAGTAGCTTGAAAATGGATTATAAAGAAAAGATAAAAAATTTTGATCAGAGGTTTAACCGTGTCTTTAACATATTTAGAAAAGACACTAAGTTGCTTGACTCCATCACCAAGGACTACTACATGTGTGTCTTTCCAGCAAGGATTATGAAATTTGTAAAGTGAACTGTGAATCCACCACTTTCAGAAAACTTTGATTAAGTGATAGCGGTTGAAAAGGACTTGTGCACAATTGGAAGAATTGTGGATGATGAATAAACAAAGCACTCCAAAGAAATAAGGAAAAGGTCTCATGCCTCAATAAATAAGGCCACATAGAAAGAGTTTTATGATATTGACAAATTCAACCGCATGATGAGGAAAATGTCAAGTGAGACAGCAGAATTCAAACATAGGTCAAGTGAGGCCATTTTTGGTAGCAAGCCTTGACGATTCAACTTTTTTAAAGGAAATGCGAACTTAGGTAGCGGTAGAAATCAACTGGCCAAATCTGCACATAGTGAAAATGTAGCATTAAATCTTGAACAGTTGGGCATGACCGAATATTGTTTAGATAATCTAGATTATCATTCTGATAAATAATTCCCACATTGGAATCATTCCATGTGTTCTATTTCTACACACTTATGCAATACGTTACTCGCTTATGATGATACAAAGCCAAAAGAAGTAAAGGAACAAGGCATTACACCTGATGAGGCCCCAAGAGTTGGGAACATGGAAACCATGTTTAATTGAGTGTTTATAGCCCAAAAGAACATAATCAATAATCAGCTTCTGAGTAACCCCATGGTTTACCCACAGTCAAATTGGTACAGTTTAAGAAGCCAAGGGCTAACTATTGCAATGCAGTTGAAAAATAATAAATTCAAAGAGTTCTTGTTAAGAAAAATAAATTCATCAATCAACATAGCACAAAAAACTCAGAGAAAGTCCAGGAAAGTTTCCTCAGCAAAAATACTTCGACAAATGATAAACATAAGACCATTACTCCATAATTCATAAATCAGGTTACTCCCTTGGACACTTCAGGTTCCCTCCCCGCAATTTATTATAATATAGTAGAAGGTATGAACAAGGTTCATGTGAGCATTTTATTCTTCTAGTTAATGAATATCACAAACCAGCAGGACATTATTTTATGGATACTTGAGTCATCCTCCATAGGTAATATTCCCTATTTAGGAAATGAGTCATGTAAATCTTCTTATTCTCTGCAATTAGTACTTCATGCTTTAACTTTCGATGTGAACCCTCTTTTCCCTTAACTTTTGATATATTCAATTTTAGCGTACATAATTTATTCATTGATTTTGGTGCATCATTATACATAATTCCATTTTCCATAGCAAAGAAATCAATGCAACATGGAAAAAAACTGATGCACAAATAATTCAACTAGACACAACTCTTGTCCATGTGATCGATGAGCTTAAAAATGTGATGATTCACTTTTCATAGAGTAAAAAATTTCACCAATGCATAAACATAGTAGCTAGGTACATAATAGAAGCATATGGATCCCTGTTAAGTAGAGACTGGTCAAGAAATATGCAAAGGTATTTTTCCTCAAACTGGTCACACTTATGGCTTCCGTATAAGGGAAGAAACAACCAAATTCAAGAAGACTCAGAAAGATATATGAAATATAATGTTACTCCCTTGGACGGCCGTAATGAAACCATGGCCTTCACAGAACTGATGTTTGGAAATCGATTCCAGGAAAAAAAACTCGGGGGCTATCTTCCACAACTATCTCCAGTCCTACCAGATACATAATTGGATCTTTTTCTTGGTCCAACTGTTGCAAATGACTTATGTACAGTTAGTGGTAGTAGTACTAATTCTTGTACTGGTGTAGTTCATGACCCTCATACATATAATTCGTTCTATTTATACCTTGATGGTTCAAAAGTGCGGGAGGGAACCATACTTGGTTGCATCATTGTAAACTGACTACGAAAGAAAATATTTGTCAGATTTCGCTTGGAATTTGAGTGTAAGAAAAATTGTGTTGCCATTCACCTTGATCACGCTTCCTTGAAAGCAACAAGTGATTCAAAAATTATGGTATGACATGTATGTAATACCATTTATCATGTTTTACCTCATTAAAAATTCTATCAACAAAAGGTGTGGCATCTAATTTCACATTTCCATTTTTCAATAACTTTTCTTGTTCTAAGAATCCAAAATGTAACTATGGATACATTATCCAATACTATTGATATGTTTTCACCGCCAAAAGATGTTTTTTATGTTGAATTTTTTATAAACCATTTCTCCTCCACAACATCACTTATCTACATGTGTATGATGACCAATGGATACTGTGTTTTCAGGAAGTCACTAAAACACTCAAGGAGGCAGTGCTCAACAAGGATGGGAAAGAGGAAGCACTGAAGGATGCAGCTAATGAAAGTAAAAGAAACCCCATCCCCAAAGGTGTGCTAACTTTAAAAGAAAATTATGACATGAAAAATCGCTTCTAAGGACCTTTCAATTCTAAAACTCATAGTTCCACGTTGCTACCTAAATAGATTAGTTTGGGAATAGTAAAAGGCTTGAAAGTTGTGTATATTTATGCTTATTATATACCACAAGAGAGACTAATCGTTACCCACTTATTCAAAAAATACCAAGATGTACCTACGTGAACGTTTGAAGAGATAAAAATTTACAACACTTATACCTCCCAACATGTCACATCAATAAGGGAAAGGGTGAAACCATTCAGGAAGAAACTTACAAAAGTACATCCTATGATTGAACCCCTTATCCAGAAACATCTAATAAAATTGTTGGAAGTTTGGATCATTTATCAGGCACAACACTCGACTTGGGTCCCAGTTGGGAAGAGGTTTGTTTATGTATTGATTTCTGGAAGCTCAATCACACCTCAGACAAACATAACGACCCCTTGCCATCTAGGAACCAGTTTTGCAAGCAACATGAGGGTCTGAGGCATTTTCTATGTTGTTTAACAATTCAGGATACAACTAGGCTTCAGTCACAGAACCTGATGCACTAAAAGTCATCCTCCTCATGATTAGTGCAAACTCTTGTTACACAGATGAAAATGACATACTATATAAAAGAAAATTTTTGGACAAGGCACATGATTATGTCCACAAATGTCGATCCTCTAAAGGGTCTGCTAGTAAGAGGCCAAAATCACTTACCCCATTACAACTTATCGTAGTGAGAGACTCATCCCAATGGTCGTGCTTGAATATTATTGATGGAATTTTCCAATGTGCAGCGAAGAAACATCACTATATTCAGATCACCACAAAATATTTTACCTCATGGATAGAAACAATTCCAATCAAATTGGTGAATGGTCAAAAATTCATCACTAGTATGTAACAGAACATCGTTTCCAGGTTCTTCATGTAAGAAAATTATATATTATAGGGAAATAAAACAAATAAAATATGTAGAAAACACAAGCTGAAAAAACACTTAAGACCAAAGAGACACAAATATACGTCGTTCACCTAGTTTGGGATATGCCCACCCTGAACAACCAGTCCTTCCTATTTATTATCTAGAAAAATGAAGAGACACAACCTATATAAAATCCATTGTAATATCCTTTTTTCTCTCTCACACTCTCTCTATCAGTTTCTCGCTCTGAGAATACACATAAAAATACACAGCTGTAATACAATACCCTCATATAAAACGAGGCATTTCCTTCTAGCGAAAAAATCCATAAATTAAACATAACTTCTACCATCAGATCATATGCCTAATGAACGACCCAGATTTATTGGAAATTACCATACTTTTACAATGGAATTTTACATCTGTTTTTAGCTCCACGGATGCTACCTCCGAACCCCCCCCCCCGGCTAAGCGAGGCTCCATAAAATTGCAGCTGTCCCTCCCTGGACCCCCCAAGCAACCTAAAATTATGGGCGGTTTTCCCGCCCCGTTAAGAATAGGGGTCCAATGCTGTGATACAAAATAAATAAGATAAGAAGGCTCCACAATCATTCCTACATCACATACTTTCAATAATGCAATATGTTTCTCATCGCTAGATATTTATGGTTTTTCATTATGGTATGGAATGGGAATGTTTTTTTCCACTTAGTAGTTCTCTTATAGGGATTGTCTCGCTAAGAAATTGGTCCCCATCATTAAAAAATCCATACTCTCTAAGAAAAGGAACTGGCACCGTATTTTGGTAAACACCTTATGCACTGACCTATTCATGCCCAAGCCTTCTCTAAAATCCTTGCCTTACTTTGTGGTGCATCGAACTCAAGCCATCCTCCCTATTGACATCTTCCTACTCGCTCTCAAATTGTCCCATGAAACCCAAAAAAATCCATGCTTTCCACTACGATATAGGATGGAAATCTCTTGTATGGTTCAAGAGGAATATTTAAAATTCCAAGCAAAACTCTCAATCTATCAAGGTTGTATCAAGAAGTGGTTTCGTAGGAATTCTGAGACGAAGCAAAACTATAGTGTGGGTGTTTTAGTTTTTTAAAAGGGTAAAAACCATGAAGTCAAAGAAAAGCACACTAAGTTTCAAGCCCTGTGGATTAGACCATTCATTGTGCAAGATAGGGTTCGCCAGCACACCTATCGTCTTCAATCACCTGATGGGAGGACTAACTCTATCTCAGTCAATGGCCAAGACCTAAAAAAAAACATTCCAATAAAATCTGGGGCTCTATCCTACGTTATTTACATAGTTTTTTTCTTCTTTTTGTTTGTTTTCATTTTTTTGTATGTTTTGTTCCATGTTTTATCTATCTAGTGAATAAGGTGTTGTCCTCAGGTTAGTTTCTGGGATTGTGTGTGTATTTGAAGTCTAAGGATCCTTGTGAAACTTCAACATTTGGTTAGTTTTTGGTTTTTCTTCCTTGTGTTGGTTATGTCTTTGGATGATGAAGTTCTTAATTCAAATATGATATGTTTGTAAGGAATGTCCTGGGGCTAACCATGAACTCATGTTTACCAAGGAAATCTTATGCCCATATTTGGTTCTTTTTTTGTCTGTTTTCATGCCTATCAAATCATTGAAACCAGAGGACAGGAAAATCTAAACGAGAAAATCTAATGGGAGGAACCAATATACTTATCTAAAGGAAAAATCTGTTTTTCTCTGAATAAGTCAGGATCTATCTTCCGCCCCAAAGTAAATAAGTGCCAATTCACAACCCCCTTTTGAAATAATAAATAATGGCCAATGAATAGAAAGTATTCCTATGCATAGAGGTGAAGTAAGAAAATTTTCTGGGGTACCTTTTAGGCTTACTGACAACAAAGAAATGTTTGTGTTTCCAAAAGTGAATCCATTTTGGCAATGACAAGGCCTTCTGGTAGTGGAGCAACATGAGAGATGACAAATTATAATATGAAAATATTAAACTTGCGTGCTTCATTACCACCCCCCTATTTGAAAATTTCTGAGAAACCTAAATATTTTTCGAGTTAAACCGAGGAGGCATGATGGGGACTTGGCCTATTCATGGGGTAAGTGGGGAAACCGAATAAATTTGTGTGATGAATCAATTCTCCATGAAGAACCAAGGCCCCCCACAAAATAAATTAACCGAAGCAAAGAAGTTGGAATCTTACCAGTGTGTTGTTAAGTGTTGTAGTGTCTACAACCCCCTCAGAATATTGGCCCATACCCGAATTTGGGATACTTCCTTGGTCTTTTTTATGGCTATCACAAACTCTTAAGTTCATTCTATTTACTTTATGATCCCCTTTTGAAAGATAGGAAAAGTGTCTTCTTTGACATGTTGGCTATTGCAGTGAATGTATGAGATTGTTACAATGATTCCAAGAGGTCATATTTATATCTTTGGTGTCACACTTGTCATGACGTGGTCATGAATAGTCACAAAGTTGTCACATGGAGGATAATGCTTTTTATTTATGTCTCGGATGGGATATTTTTATTGATTCATCGAGTGTACTGAGTGAGTGATCAAAGCCAAAATCCATCAATGCTCACATCAATCTCAGATGCTGTACACTTAGTATTTCTCTCAAAATTTTTTTGACTAACTAACATAGCCTCTCTTGGCCTCCCCTGAGCTTTACACTATGTAGTCATAGACATCTATTTATGAACATGTTTCTTAACACTACACAATGTGTAGTACTAGCTTCACAAGGACTACCCCATTGCATAGTTTTGGTGACTAAACCATGACCTTGACCTTGGGAATTGTGTATTTGACTCCTTCAGCTTGGATTTAACAACAAAACTCTCATCCATTGAGCATTAGAGTTACATATTGTGTAGTTATTACGTCCTCCTTTATCTCCTAGACTGTGCAGTTGGGTTTCCTAGCTCTCATCCTTTTTTCTTGTACCCTATGACTCTAGAAAATATGCAGTCATGTCCCTCAACACATCTTGAACTATGCAATACAAAATATTAATACCTAGGGCTATCCATTTCCTCTTTGAATTTCACAACTATACAATCACTAAGCCTCTTTTCCCATCATGTCACATGTCAGGGGCTCAATTTATGGATGAAAATGCATCATCTTAGACTAGGGGTTTTCGGATTGGTGTCATCCCGTCATCAGTGAATTGCATGAACATGTTCTCCATAAAGTCATGGTGAGATGATAAAGGAATAAAGTTAGGGAGAAATAATTCTCAAATCAGCTCTTGTACCTAAACTTACAGACTGATTGATCAAGAGAAAGAGAAAGGAAACTAGTTTGGAACCACTTTCCACAACTTGACATTATTGAATACTCCCTACCAACAAGGCTTGAAGAGGAGTGAAGAAGAGTTCTTTCATAAACACACATAGCTATTTGTAGCAACAATGGTTTGACATTATGACATCATCAGGAAATACATGGCAGAAGTGTAATGTCATGACATGTCATGAGTGGTCATGTCTCCACATCACCATTGTATGTTATTTCCATTGTAAACAAATGTATTGTAAATTGGATGTCTAAAGGAAACACATGAATGTAAATATTCATGTAAGTGTAAAAGTCATGGGAAGTCAAAAAATCATGAGGGTAGTCACATAGTTAGCCTTGGTTATATATACTCCCTCATTGTATGAGCAAAGAAGTTTTTAACCTTGGCTCTACCAACAAGAAAATGGAGAGAATATCCAGTTCTTTTATGGAGCAAGGAGTGGATTCAATGCTCCACTATTGGAGCTAGTGATGTTAATTGTATATATGTGTCTTCAATGTTTAATTAATAAAAAAACCTTTTCAAGCCCAACATGTTCTTCTTATGTGATTTATGAATTCTTGTAACACTATTCTGCAGATGTTTGTATTTCATGTTTTCTTCCATGTGTACTAAGATAGTTGAAATACTTCAGTTATTTAGGTTCTTTTTTTGTTGAGAATGTTTTGTAATCATTGTAACTATTTTCATATAATTTTGGACTGTTCTGAAATATATTGGATAGAATTTTCTCATATTACTATGTGCGTAATTTCTTTCACATCATTTTGGACTATTTTTTAGGACACTTGATATATCTTTCTTAAGTTTTTTTTAATGAAGGTCACATCCATTGTGGAGTATTCTATTATGTGTTGGATGAAATCCTCAGGTTCACATGTGTCTCATACTGAGTGGTACTATTAACTCTCTCTTATATGCTCACCTATTTCTTTCCCCCCTTTTGCAGTAGAAGAACCTTGACACACTTGTAATCAGATACTCACAAGGCACACCCCATCCCTTATCAAAAGTACATTCAACATCACTCTCCCTTGCAAACAACAAGAGCCAAGGAAAATATTTATGAATAGGTGAACCAGGCCTTTGATCCAAATGGGACTCTTACACCAAACGATGTGAGGTATAATTAGGATTTTATATCAGGGAGATTCCCTGAATGTTTGTGGATCCAACACCATCAACAAAACCCATGAAATCCTAACATATTCCTTAAGGTTGTGGGAATTTTCCATTCCTTGATGGTTTTATATTTTAGGATATACCATAACACCCTCATGAGATGCAATAAGACCCAAATATTCCACTTCCTCGACCCCAAAGAAACATTTGGAAGGTTTTGCATACAATTATTTCTGCTCCAATACTTTGAGCACCTATCAACATGTTGAACATTATCATCCCAAGTTTTCTATAGATTACTATATCATCAAAAAATACTAATTTTTTTTTTTTAAGAAAGGGTTTGAAATTGGAATCTAGGAATCCTTGAAATGTGGAAGGTTCATTAGTAAGGCCAAAAGGATTGACCAAAAATTCATAATGACCTTCATCAATTTTTAATGTTCTTTTAAGAATGTATTTTTCCTTCATTCTAGTTTGATGACATCTGGAATGAATATATAGCTTGGTGAAGTAAATTTCCCCATATAGTTCATCCATAAATTCATGAATGATAGGAATGGGAAATTTTACTTTAACAATGAGCTTTTTGAGCTCTCTATAATCCAAGCACACACACCATGATCCATCCTTCTTATGCACCAATACTACTAGTGAAGAGAAATAACTTGGACTATGTTCAATTTTACCTACATCTAACATTTCTACAACCATACGTTTAATTTCACTGATCGAGGTGGATATTGATGGCCACCCACCTATTCCATTTGGAATCGCACAATCAATTCTTGGATTTTCTTTAACTTTCAGCACACCTTACTATTTTTAGTGGGTTTATGGGTGCTGCACTGCCGGAGTTTTGGGGCCCTAATTATCTAGGTTAATATTGGTTGCCACCC
Source organism: Pinus albicaulis (assembly GCA_034641835.2). Lineage (NCBI taxonomy): Eukaryota > Viridiplantae > Streptophyta > Pinopsida > Pinales > Pinaceae > Pinus > Pinus albicaulis. Next base: position 488,966,224 of record CM076574.1, read on the forward strand.
ACCTATTCCATTTGAACCCCCACCACCATTTCTTTCTGTTTTCAAGTTTCAGCACAACTTACTATTTTTTGTAGTTTTTTGGGTCCTGAACTTTTAGAGCCATTTTGAGACCCTAAATGACATTTTTTGGGAAATGTGGGAGAAAAATGGTTCTATAGACCAATGATGTCCACTCAAATTTGTATTCCTTGGATATATATTTTGAACGAGGTATCAAGCATGTCAAACATAGATCGTATGCGAAAGTTACATCCTCGAGAATTTGAAACACCAATTTACCCAAACGGGACCCACATTTGTGGTGTTTCATATCCTATGGTTAGGTTTTTGGATGTTTAGAGTTTTCAATTGTATCTTAACAATAAATAAGCCTTTGAGCCTCATTGTAGCATAGCGGAGAGGTTGGTAGCTGTCACGTCTCTTCTAAGAGATACGCTATCGGTGCCCTCGCTCACTAATTTCCATTATGTCTCATTGTAGCACAGTTTAGAGGCATGTAGCTGCCACATATCTTCTCAGAAATAGTCCTATGAGTGCCCTAGCCTTTTATTTATATTACTTTTTAAAGAATTTTTCAGTCATTTGTTTTTAATAAAAGGGAGCATTATTTCCACTACATCTCTGTGTTTATGGTTATATGTGTATTCTGTTGCATTGCTACATAAATCCAGATCAATGGCATCAGAGTGGTCCTATATTTCTCTATTTTCCTTTGCATTTCCCCAATACGGTCAGGGCTTAAGGATTTAGGGCTCGATTTGGTTTAACAGTTGCAAGATGAGCCTTGCAAACCCCAACGACCTCCCATGGCGGAAGGAAAGAAAGAAGAGGGAGCATGAGATCCTATCAAAATCTTACTTGAGGAGGCCCTCGAGAAACAAAGGAACATAATAATGGATAATTTTTCCCAGATCTTTCAATAGCTTCCCACTAGTGGCACATCTACATCTGGCACATCCGCCAATAGATCCGCCACATCCTGAACAAATCCACTACCAAGCTCAACAGAATTTGCCTCTCATAAAGGAGCTTAACAAAATGGGGACCATTTCTTCCTAAGCAGAGAGGAATTATCTAAGTGGATATCGGTGGCCACCCATGTATTCTATTTAGACTCGCACTATCAATTCTTGCAGTTTTTCACTTTCATCACAACTTACTATTTTTTGCAGGTTTGTAGGTCCTGCACTCTTGGAACTGTTTTGGGGCCATAATGATCCAGGTGGATATTGGTGGACACCCACCTATTCCATTTGAAAGGCCACCATCAACTCTTTCTATTTTTAAGTTTTAGCACAACTTACTATTTTTAGTTGTTTTTTGGGTCCTCAACTTCTGGAGCTGTTTTGAGGCCCTAAGCGACGTTTTTTGGGAAAACCTAGAGGAAAATTGGTACATAAACCAACGTTTATCACCAAAAAGTTGTATTCATCGAATAGATATTTCTAACAAGGTATCGAGCATGTCAAACATAGATCGTATGCCAAAGTTACATCCCCGAGAAGTTGAAACACCAATTTACACAAATGGGGCCCACATTTTTGGCACTTCATCTCCTAGGGTTAGGTTTTTTGATGCTTAGGGTTTTTCATTGTTTCTAAACAATACATAGGCCTTCTAGCCTCATTATAACATAGTGGAAAGGCTGGTAGCTGTCACATCTCTTCTCAGAGATACGCTACCAGTGCCCTCACCCGCTCATTTCCATTATGTCCCAATGTAACATAGTTTAAAGGCATGCAGTGTCCACATCCCTTATTAGAGATAAGTCTATAAGTGCCCTAGTTGTTTATTTATATTATATCTGTAAGCATATTTCAATCATTTTTTTTTAATAAAAGGAAGCATTATTTCTTATGCATCATCGTGTTTATGGTTATATGTGTATTGTGTTGTGTTCTTCCATAAATCCAGATCATTCACTCTTATGGGCATATGGATATCTTTAATGTCATATTTTTGGAGGAAAACTTCCTAGAAAAAATTTAATAGCATGATCATGATATAACATCAGTGGGAGGCCTTTAGGAGTCTCAAATAGTTTGGAATTATTGTCAATGACTCTTTGGAGATCTAGATAAATGGATGACTAACATGTTTGAACATCTAATGAAAATAATTGTGGAGTTAACCCTCTTTGTTCCTTCATCAAAATATTTGTGACGCCTTTAGAGATGATTATTTTCCCATGTTCCCCTGTGATGCCCCTTAATTAAATTCTCTTTCCTCGTGAGAAATTAAAAAAAAATCTTAAAAAATATAAGTTATCATACCGGAGATTGTAACCACTGGACTCTTAATACAACATCCGCACCACCCATTGTAATAGAAAGAATTTACCTATTCAATACATATATCCCCATGGCTTGATTTATATTATTACACTTCTGTGCTAAATTTAGAGTTCCTCCATTTGAAACCATCACTTGAAACTATGGTGCTGGAAATAGAAAGTAATTAAATTACTTGGCTATCTTACAATGAATAATATTATGAGTACTTCCGAAATCAATAAATGCTCTTACATTTTTCTTCTCGATATTCCCTTATATCTTGAGCTTTTGAGGAGTGGTAATTCTCGTGAATGCATTACTAGATATGGAAATATTCATTCTTCCTCTTCAACCCCTACTGTTGGTTCCTTGTGTATCTCTTGTTTTTTAATGTTTCTTATTCATTTTCATCCTCCTCCTCACAATATTTGTAAAATAATTTCTTCTTAGCACATCTTTGTCCTTTAGTTCATTTTCTATAACAACTGTAACAAATCACTTTTTCTCTTTCTTCCTCCATTTTTTTTGGTGCCAACATGGTAGGTTGTGTGAGGCTAAGATAAGTAACACTTCCATCTTTATAGTTGTGAGTGGTAGACCTCTTGATTGCCATAATTTTTCTTTCACCTTTTCTTGCCACCTTTAATCTATTCTATAATGACTTTGGTTCCTAAAGGTGAGCCTCATGTTGGATTTTTTCCTTTAAGTTCCCTACAATTACATGAATCATATGCTCCCGTGGAATATCATTTACCTTGATATTCAATTTTTGTAAGTTCTCGATTTTCTCCCCAATAAAACCATTTTGTTCGATATTCATCAATTGGCTAAAGAAGGTATTGCTCTTTGTATCCTCATAATGTGTTATAAATCCCTCCATAAAATTTTCAACGTGATAATGGATTTACGAGAAAAAATCTATCGATAGCATAAAAATTGATCGACTTCTAAATATAAAGATGTAATGCATACCCTTTTTGTGTGTTTCGCCTCGCGTATATCAAAGAAATGGTCCAATTTTAACACCCATGCTACCGAATCCTTTCCATAAAACATCCTCATATGGATATTTATCCCAAAGTTTGAGTCTCTAAATTCATGATTCACATTCTTTTTTTTTCATTATGAGTTTTATGGAATACCGTGTCATCATTCAGAAGCCTTCCTTCTACCAACATTAGAAAACCTTCCTTCGAATCTTCCATGAACTCTTTGAAATTTTTAATGTACTATTTTTTTTTCTTCTAAACCATCCATCCTAAAATCATTACTCCCAATTCATTTTTTTTATCTTTGTGAGAACAAAAATTGTTTCCCTTGTTCTTACAATTTTGATACATCATGTTTCCTTTCTTCTTCTTCATGCATCATAGTAGAGATTTGTAAGGGATAAAAGAGTGTAGAATTTCTTTTCTTGGGAGGAATTTTGAACTCAATAATGATATATACGCTTCACTATGCCCTTTGAATCACTTCAAACTATTTTTTGAAACTAAAATTATGCAAATTTAAAAATACACACAATTTAGAGCTTGATTTTAGGATTGTTGATAAGGCTAACCTTGAAATTTTTGTATATTTATTGCATCATCCTCCGAAGGTCTAAAATTGCATTATGTGGTACCCCTCTTTTCCTTATTTCCAACCCAACTAGTTAGACAGATATTGGATTCTTCAAGGTAAAATTATGCCAATTCCCTGATGGTGACCTTATTATGGACTATTTTAGTAGATTGAACTTATATAGAATTCCACATTTTACTATTTTAACCTTGTACCATAAATATCTTTCCCAAGAAAAAAAAATTCATTCAATTTCACCTACCTTCTACCAAATTCAATTCTCATGATCAAAGAGAAAGTTATGATTGGTTTACCCAAAACGTCTATTTGAGATTCAATTATGGAGCATGGATAAACCCTACATTTATTGAACGATATCTTGAAGAATGTAGCAAGAAAATATCTGCAATTCTTACATGATGTTAATCAATATTTCTAGTCCACTTAGTGGAAATTTCAACTTTTGAACCCTCAGTGAAAAAAAATTATAACGAAAATGTCAAGATTATCTATTTGAAGCAGAAAAACCATAAGATCTAGAGCTTCGATATAAAACGTTATGTAACAAGATTTCCAGACAAAAGAAATGATAGATCAATTACTTGAAAATAAGCATGTTCAATGGGGAAGCCTCCTTTTACATAAAATGAATGAATAATTCTTGGATGATTCAAGTGACAAGACCTTTGTCATATGAATAGGAGTCTAAGGGGTAAAAATATAACTAGGGCTTACATAAAATTATTAATGTAAGGGCACAATAATAACAATATAGGGCTTCTACGGAGCATACAAATAATAATATGGGGGCCACACTAGTATTACGGCGACCTAACAAGGTTTTTCTAGTTTCCTTTCATAATATTGTTCTTATGGTGTCAGAGATAGTAATTATTATATTACTTGTATCCATATGTTTACTTTCACAATACCACTTTTTTTGTCTCTAGTTTTAGGGATACTAATCATTATATAACTTGCATCCTTATATTTGAACAAGAAGAGTATAATTGTTCCTTTCTAGATCTAAAGGTAGTAAACTCTAGGTTAGTTGTACCCCATGTTTGTATCAATGACTAGTAATACCTTACATGATGGTAGTCATGGGTTGGAAAAATGAGCCTTCTATTCCTATTACCACTCCAAAATCACAAATTTTTCATCTATCAATACTTTATTTTGTAACACACTAATATACCTGGTAACTTCTCTTGATAGTTAGTCTCACAAAAGGAGGTATAAATCCAATAAATATCCTATCGAGATCTTTTCATTTTACATTACTTTGTCATGCCTATATGGTAAAGTATTCTAATATGGTCATTGAATCCATTTCATTTGTATTTACGTATACTAACTTGTAATATTTGATATGTATTTCTATAATAACATGTTTTGATTTGCTAGATTGCTACCAGATCATAATATTTCCCTTAGACTACTTTCCCTAACCTTTGTTAATTATTATTCATATTAGGGGTTTATATAAAACCATAACATGGGTTACCATGTTTTCATGCGGAACCATGGCATTTGTTATTATGTGTTCATGTAGAACCATTATATGGATTCCTCTTAACTCCCACATGGATCATAACAACTATTAATAAATATAAACTTAACATTGTAATATTGTATAGTCTAATAGACATTCCCATCAAGGACTTATATTGCTGTCTCATCCATCAATATCCAAAATGTGGGTACCTATAGAGATGTGTTACCCCATATTTTTTGATACCATTGTTAAACTATAACTAATATCAGGTTTCTTATTGCATGTTTTCTTTCCCTTTATTATCATATTCAAAAGTACTGATCTCGATAGGATGAGCTATAGTATGAGAAATTAGCGCCATCTAAATACTCTATTTTCTTATAGTTGCAACCATTCTATAATATCCACTAACAAATCAATATCACTAATTTATTTTGGGTAGTTACATAAGATAAACATTCATTTCCAATATTCAAACCAATGCTGAAATTTATAATAGTTTCAATCCCTCTCTTTAATACAATTTCTTCTTATCAAATCGAAGGAATTCCTAGGGGAAAATATTGGGAAAGGAATGTTCCTCCAAACCAATGAATTTCATAACAACAACTCCCTCTAAGCTCAAAATCCTTTCCTTCTCTTATCTTTGATTATATTTGAACAATTTTCTTTTCACTATTTTCCTTCAATGGTATGTAATGTTTTCTTCCTAGAAATTTTTCTCTATAAATGTCATTATTTTAAGATCTACAACATTTCTACTTTACCTGGGACGCTTTTAAGGATAGGAAAAATATTTCCTTTTTCCTTCATAAGTACACCTTTCTATCTAGTAATTCATAAGGTTATATTTTTAGCCATTTTATAATTTCTCTCCTACTAATATTATCTTTCCACCAAACAAAATATTTATCTCCAATTGTGTTTTTTCCATCATGGAAATCCTTCTCCTTGAAATTTTGGGATATTTTGAGAAAGTACACCACTTGGAATTAACCACTTAAAAAATTATTGGATAGCAAGAAGGCCACATGAATCACATGGTAATTTCCATACTATTTCCAAAATAAAAAAATACTTATTCATCGTAAAAATTATTTACATAAATTAATAAAATGAAGTCATGGCCATATAGCCAACATGCCTAAACACTATTTACAAAAATATATATTATAATCATGTATGTAAATGAAATTTCACGAGGGGTATCACAATGCAAGATAAAAGAACACAATAATATACTGATAAAATAAAAGGTGATGGTTTGAACTCCAAGGCTAATAATGAAGCGCAAGTGAATTTGGTATTCATACCTATCCAACAAGTGAAGTTGTGCAATTATTTTTTATTTCTTCTCAGTGAAACTAAATTCCAATCTTTATGGTCATTCGTTGGTAAATACAATAAATATTTTTGATATTGAAATAAAAGTATATAAGTCTATGGTTAGGAGAAAAACTACTATAATCTATAACTGGATTATTTTACATATAAAGTAAATAAGATGTAGCACCCTCATCATATAGGATAGAATAATAAGAATGACCCACAATTATTATTATTATTATTATTATATTTATTATGATAACAGAGAATTAACTTGAATATCTATTTTAAGAAAATGTATCAGAGGTGAATTATAAAATAAAATTTTATTTGAAATGGTAGTTAGAGCTAGAGGAAGAGTGGCTCTGAGAAAAAAACATGCTAACATATATTTTATTCAAGATATGAGGAATGTTTAAGTACATTTTCATGCTATGTATTAAGCAGTAATAAGATGATTTGACAGAGATATATTAGTGATGGAGAGGAAGAACCTTCGGAAAAAGGAGTTAAAGAGAGATCAATCATACCAATCATGGATGTAGATGTTGATGAAATTTAGAAGTGAACATGTATTAAGGTAGGTTTATTGTTAATGAGTGGATATTTTAGATCAATGTTATGGAAAACTAGTTTGATTATGAGGATGTCCATAATGAAAAGAAATTTATATTTGTAGTCATCCAATGGAAGGGTGATGAATATTCTTGGTGGGATGGGGTTCTACACAAAATAAAGAAGAAATGAAATCCCAAGGTTGATAATTGGGATAGAATGGTTGATACATTTAAGGTTAAGTTATTTCCAAAATATTATTAAAGAGGATCAATAGAATATGGATAAATATCTCCATATATTGATACTCAACATTCAAAATAAAATAAACTTTTTTCCTACAAGATGATTTTAAGAGGCATATTATTATTATCTCAAGATATATGAGAAGCTATCCAGGAACACAACCTAATATTTATCCGGAAGAGGAATAACTTTCATATTTGGAAGATAGTATAGTGGTAGAGGCTAGTTGCATCTTCAAAAGGATAAAACCAATATTTCATATGACCCATAAAAATCCCTAGGAGATAATTATTATTTTATGTGGAATAACTAACTAAATATTTATAGGAAACAATTTTCTGGCATTTTTTCTAGATGTAATAATTATGTTATTGATATAACTTATTAAAATCTAGAGCGTCATTCAAAAAAACAACGAAGTAAACATAGTGTCGAATATGGTGAAGAAAACATGAAATCAACTAATCATGAAGGTCCACCTAAGGTGGTGAGTCTTTGATCATTAAAATACTTGTTCTCAATATTAATAAGAATACTTATCATGTTACTTGAAGAAATACATTGTTCAAGACCACATGCAAGACTAACGGTTAATGTTGTAAAGTTATTATTGATAGTGGAAGTGCTAACAACCTAGTTTCTATTAAGATTGTTTATAAAATAAGCTTAACAAAGGAAAATAAAATAAAACTCCTCATAATGTGTATTAGTTGTAAAGGGGGAAAAAAATATTTTTGAAGGAATAATTGCAAGAAGAAATTCATATGGGGAGGTGAAAATATCAGATAACATGTGGTTTTATGCCAATAGATATTAATCATGTTCTTTCAAGTACAACTCAATAATATGATAGAAGAGTAATCCATGATGGAATATGTAATAATTACATTTTTGAGAATAATGGAAGAAATCACATGTTCATACCTTTCAAATTGAGAATTCAACCAAGTAGGTTAGTTCTGAAATACTAATGGTAAATGGTAAAGAGTTATTAAATCATATTATAAATGAAAATTTAGGTTTTTAATATATTGGAAATCCAAGAATAGTTCTCAATAACATAATTTTTGATATTCTTATGGAAACTCAAGATTTGTTTCATGAGTTTGTATATACTCTTGTGGATTACCTTATGATTTACCTCCACTGATTTACATATATATCATTATATGATATACTCTAGAAAATAAGACGACTACAAAGGAAAATGTTGAAAACATGAATGAAGTATAGAAATTGTAGGACAATGGAAAAATATTGCAGTGTTTGAGTGCTTGTGCTATTCCAACAATGTTGAATCCAAGGAAGGATGGAGGTTAGAAATTTGTGCAGATTAAAGGGCCATCAAGAATCCTGCAATTATATGTATATTCCCTTTTTATATTAATGATAATTTGATGGTTTGTTTAAGTGTTGAAAGATCTTTTTTTATGATATATTTAAAAATTGGATATCATCATATGAGAATGAAAGAGGTTCACAAAAGGAAGACAACATGTAAGAACTTGTTGGGCTAAATGAATGGCTAATAATTCCATTTATGTTAACAAACTCTTGAATAACCTTCATGAGTCTTATGAATGAAGTTGTTAAGTATTTCAAAGGTAAAAATTCATTTTATGTTTAGATGATATCATATTATATATTCATTCAAAGGAGGAACACCTTCAAAATCTTAAATTTGTTTCAAATAATTTGTAAAAACATAAACTATTGATCGATCTTAAGAACGGTAATTTTAAGAAGAGATAATTTATAGATTTGGGATTTTCCATATCACTGAAAGTATTGGACATATATGAAGAGAATATAGAGGCCATAATAGAATTTCCTAGTCAAAAAAGTGTCTTTTAGGTAAGAAGTTTTCAATTTTCTCCTATTTTATGTAGAGGAATTATACCAAATTTCACTTGGGTTTGTGCTCCAATTATGAAAAAAATAGGGGAAACAAGAAACTATTCCAATGGACTTAGGTGGGTAAACATAATTTCAATTTATGAAGACAAATATAATATAAAAAAATATTTTAGGTCTATCTAATTTTGGTTAGCCTTTCCAAGTTAAATGAGATGCTAATGGAATTGGTATGAGTGAAGAAGGAAAGCCAATTTCATACATTAATGTGAAAGTTAATGATGATAAAAGGAAATTTTCCACATGTGAAAAATAGTCCTATGAAATTACATAAATTTTGAATAAATGGAGGTATTATTTGATGTCGAAAGAATTCATACCATATATTAATAACTAGGACTTATATTATATAAATTTCTCAAGTGAATAATTGGGATTTGATTCCTTCAAATACATGTAGAAAGATGATTTAAATTTTAAGGAACATTATGCAACATGTGGGAGTCCCATAAGTAGATATTGGAATCCTTGGATGGAGTACATTCTTATAGAAGTAATGGCCTGCAGGTGTACTTAGTTGTTACTATGTCCATGAGAGAGAACTTGGTGAAGGATAAACATAATGGTAGTTTTAAGTACATTTGGGAAAACAAAAATTCTTGGATAATTGAGTGCACATTATTTTTGGCCAAGAAGGAAATTTGATACCAAAATTTGTTGATAGATGCATGATATTCCAACATTATGGGGGAAGAAGTAAAAAATATGATTATATCAGGTTTTTCTTATTCCTAAAATGCCATGAGATTCAATAACTATATATTTTGTTCTTGTACTACTAAAGAATAATAACGATAATGATTCCATGTTTAGATTTTTAAGATTTTGGTGGTGTGTGTTGTTGGGTTGAGAAATTCCATAGCTTTTTAAAGAAAAATTTCCATGTTTTAAATCCAAAGGGGGTTCAACCACTGTGATAAAATTTTTTAAGTGGTTGAGTGGACCCATAGAACTCAAGAAATTGATAATTTCTTTAAACACCTCAATTATACCTCGAATTATATAAAATTTACCATGGATCTCAAAGAAAACAACAATGTTGCTTTTCTTGATATGCTAATCTCTATAAAATGCAATGTAACCTTAGGATACAAAATACCCAAAAGGAAAAAAAAAAAAACAATCACCTCCACATCAACTCTCAACACTGTCCCTTCCAAAATAGGGGTCTTTAAAACTATAGATGTAAGAGATTTAAGGAAATCTAAAACTAAACACATTGATTAGAAAAACAACCATGTGATTAAGGTACTTCATAATATTTTTTATAGGGAAAAGGAACTAATAAATCCATTATAATAGTAGGAAGAATAAGAATTTATTCTCTATAATCTTAGCCCCCGAAAATATCTTACCTACCTTATATTTAGTGGGTAACAAAAATAAGTAAAATCCTTAAGAAAAGATAAATTATTTCTGATCTCAAAGTTTTGGAAATAATTAATAGAAAAATCAAATTTTCAAAATATAATATTAACCCTCATAAATGCATGTAGATCTACATGATCAACTATTCATGTGGAATGTGTTATGTTTGACATACTGGAATATCATTCCAAACATGAATAAAAGAACATGTTGATATAAACATAGTTACATACACACATATGCCCTTGTAGAACACTCTATCAAGAAAAATAATTACGTGTATCTTGAAAATAGAACGATCATTCCCCAAAAAAAAAATACATCACTGGAAAAGAAGTTTCACGGAAGCCATTTATATTGTCAAATTCACCTAACAAACTTAATAGAGATAACGATTTACAAGTAAGCAGAAGCTAGATTCCCTTTATCAATAATAATAATAAAAATGAGCCTAACGGTTAATCCTGTACCTTATAACGGTGATACCATTCCCGTCTCTTTCCCATTGGTTTCCTCACCCGACTATTCAATTAACTTGTCTCCTTCCCCTATGGTTCTTTACCTATTGTTCTACCACTCTCTGATTAAACTTTCTTTATTATTAGTAACCTCTTTCCCCTCCACCATATTATTCCCCCGCACCTCCTCCCCCTCCTTTCTTCCACCTTGTTTCCCCTTGTTTCCCCTTTGCTTTCCCTCTCCTATCCTCTCCCTTATCTCTCTTGCTCTTTATCCTCCTTTTGACCTACTCCTCCGCTTCTCTTACCCCTTACAATTTCTTCTTATTCATCTTTCCATTATTACCACTTATCCCTTACCTTATTTTCAATAAACCTTTTCTACTATGTGATCTTTGATTCACTGTGTTTCCCTTAAATTTTCCTTTTGTATCCTCTTTTTCAGTTGTCCCATAATTTTCTAGTTATAATTCTAACCATAGTATTAATAATAATAACTTTAAATCATTATTATACCGTTCATGTTTATAATCGTTTTATCCTAACTATAATTATTATAATTATTAATAATATCATTATTAGTAATATTATTAACAATACCTAATTGAAATTTCTAATAATTTTAAAAACAATAAGTTTTAATAATATTATTATCTAACCAAAAATAAATTTTACATAGAATTATTCACCGTAATACTTTAATATGATAAAATAGTGTTATTAATGTTTTATTAAAATATTAATAATAATTTAATAAAATACAAGTATTAAAATATCCACTATTATATGGTAATTTTTAATATTTAGTTTTAGTTATAGTATCTGTCTCCTTTTGATATGAGTTGTCATAATATATATATTAATATTATTACTTCCCTACTTTAAAAAAATTAATGGATATATTAGTTTATTTACCATTGATTTAATAAATATTTACTAATATATTTAAGTTTTGGTTTATTTGTTTTGATTTAATCTCTTTGTTTTTTAGGGTTTTCTAGGAAGTGCACACAATCTTACTATTTCCTTTGGAAACAAGTTGGAAATGTCAATTACACCACTTGTTTTCATGAGGGGAGTTCTTAGAAGTATTATTTTTTACATTTATAATAATATTAAGATTGTTGGGCATTTTTTTAGGATACTTTAGTAAACAAGGGAGGGTGCGAAGCAGCAAGTCCCTGCCGCTGAGTAAAAAGAAAACATCTATACATTGAGGGTGAAGTTTCTTTGCACAACTTCTAAATCTCCAACTAGGATTCTTTGCACAGTCACTGATGCCCAATCTAGGTTTTATAAGATGACTTCTCAGTGCAACAGAGATAAATTGAGGTATACAACTAAAGTTTAAATTCATAATTATGCTCACCCATTTGGAAACCTGTCCACCGACCGTAATTCTTCTCTTTTCGAATTTTGGATTTTAAGCTGAAATGGAAATTGATTTTATTTGACATATTGTTGACCACAGTTCAATTCAAAACAAAGTCGGAAACAGATTTTTTCACTTAACCATGTGATTGTATTTGCACTGTATTCATCTTAATTTTAATTTCCAAGGTTTCATTAAATATGGTATATTCGTCCATATCGGCGGAAATTTGGGAATTCGATTCCATAAAAATTCAATCCGGTTCGCGTCGATGAAAGAAAATTCATTGTTTATAGTAAACTGCTACGACGGTAATTCTATTCTACAAGATAAAAATGCCACGACAGTTGGTAGCTAGCTAACTGTCCAAAAGAAATTAATCCAGTAGCGACATGAAAGTTAATAGCAATGTTGTAAGTTTTGTTTGGCAACTTGTCCACGTACGAGGCATAATCACATCACATGAGTGTACTGCTACGGAGGTAATTATATTCTGCAAGATAAAAAAAACTGTCGCATAAATTCTAAATACAGGAGGAGGAGGCTGTCTATTACTGTGACAAAATAAAAATGGCAATGGCATAAATGTTGAACACTAGGACATTGTTTTGTTTTTTTGGAAAAACAGTTTAGTGTAAGTGGGTATAAATTAATTATAACTATCAAATGCAGAGAGTATAGTGGAACAAATGGTGATAGAGTGGGCCCTCTGGCATCAAAATCCGCGTGGAGCATTGCATATCAAGAAACATGTACATGGCAGAGAAAACCGTAGCTGTTCAAAGAATTTGCATGTATTACAGGTGCCCTCACCATTCCAGTTTTATTTATTTGAAAATTTAGTTTTTTCCTCTACACATTACCAGGGCTAGGAGGGTGGCCTTCATAGATGTATAGTGTTGTGCATATGAACAAGTCGCAGATGAACAGGTCGCAGGTTCGATCTTGAGAGGATTTACTGGAATTTCAGTCTATTGAACGACAAACAGGTAGCATGTTCGATCTTGAGAAGTCAAAGAAGAGGTCCGCTTATCCAGTCGTCTTCCATCACTTCAATGTCAATGTTTGGCTGGAGCGATGACAATGGGAAATGGACAACGTCTGCGGCTAGCTTTCTGGCTTTCAAGCAATGCTGGCTAAATGGGCTCTCTGAAGGAGATTGGAATGGCTGGCAGGTTGGAATGCATCCTGGCTAGCTAGCTGGGGATACTCCATTCCAGTTATAGTTTGAAAGCTCGTTGATTGACCACCTAAAAAAGCATTAGTAGCAAGAGCAAGGGAAAACGCGGGTAGAGAGCCTAAAATATGGTAGCAGGAATAGGCCATTACAGTGCTCTGGTCCAGCGAAATCAAATTGGGAGTTATAGAGGTAGAAAAATCTTCTTCTTCCTCATAGTCTAAAAATTAAACTTTTAGCTGTAATATACCACATATAATGTTAAAGGAAAAATGTAATCGACTTTAACCAAAAAAAATCACTTAGCTAGACATAAGCTGCTTCTATTCAAATTTAAAAGCTTTGAATAGAATGAGTTTCAATTTCAAGCTACAAATAACATTCTATTAAACTTTATACAAGTTTATCTCTGAATTGAGGATGCCGAGATATGCACACCCATAAGTTAACCTGCTTTCAGGAACCCCAGTTGAATACCCTGTGGAAATACCATGCAAAAATGAAAATAATATATAACTAAAATTGAAAAATTCTCAATTATAGATTCTAATAGCTACTCGGTTAATGGAGGGATTAAAAAAAATCTGTGTAAGTTTATTTTTAATTGTTGTTGAGATAAATAATACTTCTATAATTTTCCTTTTGTTTTTCACATTTTATTTTGTTAGTGCAGGTGTCATGGCACCAATTGTTAGTCTACAATATAGCCACTCATTATTGCACCCATCATGGCACCAATTGTTAGCAGAGAACGAAACATAGAGTACTGCAAAATATCCCATGTTTTCAATAAATAAAATGCTTAAGGTCTGAGTTCATTCTTGCATATTATTGTGAAAATAAATTGTAAATGCTGTGATAGCCATGTAAATAGTCTTTATACTGGAATTAATGATAATTTCAATGAGAGTAGCAGACTTGCATATTGCTGTCGAAAGAATTAATAAGAATTAATAAGAATTGTGATTTCTGATCAAATGACGGATAATTCAGGTCAATAACAATACCAGTAGAAGGTATCTATGGTAAAAATCACAAATTTCATATTATCAGAGAATTTTATAAACCCTTTATATTCGCATAATTATAATTACTAACTCATGTGTATGTAGGTACGGAGATTTGTTTAAAATATTTCTACTGGAAATCCCGAACCTGCAACACTGAGCGTCCTCACGAAAGTGGTTACCTGCAATACTAAGCGTGTGGTTACCTGCGATGAGCATCCTGATGATCTTGGTGATCTGAAATTTTCCTTTTAACCGAACAGAAGTAGAATTTCAACTGAACAGAAGCAGCAGAAGCAGATAGGGGCAGTTTCATAAACACGCACCTCGTGTGTGGTACCAGAACCTGTGTGGTACCAGAACCTATTCTTCCAGAGATAATGAAAGTAAGTCGGTACCTAAGCCCATGACACATCCTTGGCTGACATTTGCATGGCTATATAGGTGGCATTTAGAAAGCCACTCACGCCTGGCAAAGCAAGAGAGTAGTATTTGGCGTGTTTACTTAATCCATAAACATAATATATGTCAAGAACCATCTCACAAGATATATATTTAAACATTAAATGTTTGAAAAGTAATGCCAGCATTAGTTTGATGAGCTCGATTTCTGAAATACAATATGAAATATAGTATAAGCTTTTTGCTCTCTCTGCCTCGGCAAGAGGCCAAATAAGACCTTAAAGTTTCTTATTCGCTAAAATAATGGCAGCAACAAACTCATACGCTGACCAAACGATGCAAATAATAAAACATTGGGTTACAGAGAGTAATACACTTCGGTTTCCGTGAACTAATTAATAGAAATATCGTTTTCGATTGCAATAGTCCCTGCCATGCCGCAGGCGGCAGGGACTAATAATGATATAAGTTCTTATTTTCTATTCAACTTACCATCCACAAATAAATGGATAAAGGTAGCTAACAAATTCTTTGCTAACAAATTCCCTCCCTGAAAAAACTTAAGAAGGTTAATTAGTGAACATCTCAACTAGTACGATGAAACAGTTACTCAAACAAAGCTTGCCTACAATGATTAATCATGTGGAAGAATTTGTTTTCATACATATTGGATTTTGTATAGAATACATCCAAGGCTTATTTATGAGCTATGACACTTGGGAAAGTAAGTGAAAATATGTGTTTATGAAGAATATTTTGTAAAAATTATGAATTCGTTACATAAAGAAAGTTAAACAATAACTCAAAGTGAAAATAGTAAAATATAATAATAGTAGATTTAAAGAAATAGGTAATATTAGGTAATATTTAAGGTTGGAAATTTTGGCTCCCCATATTTAAGGGGGGAAATATTTTCTGAAATGGAGCCAACCAATTTAAATTAAAGAAAATTGAACCTTAGATTGTCTTGAGACAATTTTGTTCAAATGCTTATGAGATAGTTCTTCCAAATAAAAATAAAAGTTATCCCATTTTAAACATTTTCAACTTATAATCCTTAAATATTATCATATTAATTTTAAACAAAAACTAGCTAAAGCACAATCAATATAAATTTAATCAATTATAAATAATAAGGTGGTCAGGAGGACTTGGGAGAAAGAATATATTCAGTATTTGGTTAAGTGGAAAATGTATCCACTTGAACATGATACATGGATAAAATCTTTAGGCATATCAAAAAATTGTAGAATTATTAATGAACTTATTAACAGTAGTCCATGAAGAATTCCTTTTATCCTTGGTATTATAATGTAGGTGCATTAGTAGTGATAGATGTGTTTTTTATTGTTTTATTATATATTATAAATACTTCTGGTAATTATACCTTGATGACCTAGCCTTTGACCGCGCCTCTACGCTCTGCGCCTCGGTGCCCTGCCTTGCAGACTGCCTGAGACCCTGCTCTGCTACCTTGTTCTCTATGTGCTGCCCTCTATTTTTTTTTCTATCTACCTTTGTGTTTTTCCTTGGATTCATAAATCATTTGTCCTCCCTCCTTTCTCCCTGGATGCCTCTGCGCCTTTGATCCCGAGGAATTTTTTCTGCTCTCCACATGGGCACTGAGGAAGTATCTGCCTCTATGGCCCAAGCCCGTGCATTCACAGATATTATTGGCTCTCTTGGTCCTCCCAAACCTCGTCCGGCAGTCTCTAAATTTATCAAATTTTTTGATGGAATTCAAGAAGTGGCTCTGCCTCACTCTCTTCCTTGCATGGCAGCCCTTTCCCTGGCGGAGAAGGGTTTAATAGGTCAGTTCACTGGCCTATGGCTATCCCCAAAGACGGTCCAAAGATGGATTGAAAGAAACTCGTCCGACAAAGTTGCTGGCAAAATCTCGATCAGGTTTTGTGGAAAGTGTTACTTCACCTTCCACTTTGAAACCAAAGAAGACAAGGACCTAGTATTACAAAATGGGCCTTATTTTATGGATTCTCGTGGCTTGTATCTCAATAAATGGACCCCTGACTTCGATCCCGAACTTGATTTGCCAAATGTGGTGCCTGTTTGGGTGCATCTGTCGCACCTTCACCTACACTGCTGGGGGGATGAATCATTCAGAGTTATTGGGAATGCGATTGGAAAATTCATTGTCAGGAGCGAACCAAAGGAAAAAATGCTTGCCTGTGCTAGAATCTGTGTTGAATTAGACCTAGGAAAAGGTATTCCTAAAGCCATCAAGCTTAAAGTCGATGAATGGACGCACATACAGCAAATTGATTACGATAAAATCTCGTTCAAATGCAAGGTATGTCACCAATACAACCATTTTTCTAATCGTTGTCCTAAAAATGCTGAAGTTGAAAACTCAGAATTAGAACAGCCTTGGGAGACTGTTAAGAAAAATAAATGAAATCCCAAAACTCAATCATCCCCTCATCCCAAATCCAATCCCTCTCGCCCCTCCCCTTCTCATACCCCGGAATCTAGCAACCCCCCATCTGATCCTTCTTCAAAACCTTTCGAGCAATCTAACCTCTTCTTTGCAATTACGCCCCCGAGATGATGATCCATCCCTCTCTCCTCTTCCTCCCCTTTTGTACCCCCCCCCCCAAATCCCCCCCATCATTCCTAAATTTCCCGCATCTTCCCAAGATACCTCCTCCACTCGCATAACTAGAAAATCTTCTAAAGAACATGCAGCCTCTTTGGATTCCCATAAAAAGCAAGGTCGAGGAAGGAGATCTATAAAGAAATAGCGGAATGAAAATTCCCAAAAAGGCATGGCATTTGGAATGAAAAATCTTATTGAAAATTATATTCTGGGGCAGAATAATAAAGATTCAGGGCAAAAGGTTCAAGGAGGGAGAGTAACCCTTCAATCTGCTCTGTTGCAATGACGAAGGCTATTTCTTGGAATAACAAGGGTTTGGGACACCTCTCTAAAAAAATAGTCCTCAGAGATCTCATCAAACTTAAAAAGCCTGAAATTCTTCTTCTTCAAGAAACAAAACAAAGTAAAGTGGATATGCAGAAAATTATTAGCAAAGAAACACATTATGAAGGAACTCTTTCAGAATCAAGAGGTGCCTCAGGGGGGCTTTCTTCCCTTTGGAAAAAAACATATGCGAACTCAAAGGCCAAACTATTAATCCAAATTGGCTCAAAGTTGTCTTCGAAAACATCAAAAACCATCAACAGATCATTGTCTATAATGTGTATAGCCCATCATTATAGAGAAAAGGAGTTTTGTTGGGCTTCTCTGCAAGAAGATATGAATAATTAATAAAACAGTAATATCATTCTGGGTGGCGATTTTAATCTAATCCTGCACTCGAACGAGAAGAGAGGTGGTTTCTTTGGGCACGACCCCTTTAGAATCTTTCTTGAAAACATTATGCAAGAGTAGGAATTAGTTGATATAACGCCCAAAAATCGAAGGCATAATTGGATTAACAGGAGAATTGGTAAGGATAATATTATGGAACGTCTTTACACGATCTTGGTGGTTGTTTCTCTTCTTTCGCGATTTTCCTTAGCTTCAGCTAACATCATTGCCTTCACAGCCTCTGATCACTACCCACTTACACTTTGTTTCGATGAACAATGGTCTCTTGGGCCTACTCCTTTTAAATACATCCCATTATGGAATGAGTATTTGGATGCAAACCAGCTTGTATGGGCCATTTGGATGCAGCATGTCGAAGGATCGCCTGTGTATATCTGGGAAACTAAGTTGAAAAAAACAAAGCAACCGTTAAAAGACTGTGCCAAGAACCATTATAAGGAACCAAAAAAATTTAAAAAGGATGTTAAAGCTAACCTACATGAACTCCATAATAACATAGAAAAGCAAGAACCAACACAATACCATCTCAAACAGGAAAAGGAATTATATTGGCAGCTCTATCACATTAATAGGGAGGAAGAGGAGAAATGGCTATTCAAATCTAGAAATTTGTGGTTACAAGTAGGTGACAAAAACACTACTTTCTTCCATAAGAAAAAAACTATCAGAAAAGAAAAAAACAACATCGACTCCATTAGAAATGAAACAGGGATTATACAAACTGATCAGGAAGCTATAAAGAAAACAACCTCTATGAATTTTAAAGACCTTCTCCCAGAAAACAAAGGGCCTGAAGATTACTCGGACCTGCTCCAATATCTTATGACTTTGATATTTGAAGAAGTAAGCAATTCCCTAACCAAGGAAATTTCTGATATGGAGGTTGAAAATGCTATTTAGGCTCTCCACCCAGACAAAGCTCCTGGTCCAGATGGCTTCCCAATCTCCTTCTATAGAGCCTATTGGGCCCTCCTCAAAAAAGACTTTATGAAAATGATTTAGTGGGTCCATCTTAAGAAGAAAATTCGGGGTTATACAAACTCAACCTTCCTTTCCCTCATCCCTAAGGAGAATCACCCCTCAACCTTCTCCAGATTTCACACCATATCCCTATGCAACTCGTCCTACAATATCATCATAAAAATCGTAGCCACCTGCCTCAAACCTCATATGAACAGCCTCATCTCAGAAAATCAGGGATCTTTCTGATCCCACACACATATCTCAGACTCTATCCTTCTCGTTCAAGAGGCCATTCATTCTAGATTTTCCCGAAATGAAAAAGGTTTCATCCTAAAATTAGACCTCGCCAATGCCTTTGACAGGGTCAGGCATTATTTCCTCCTCACTTTTCTCCAGAAAATGGGATTTGATCATATTTTCCTTGACCTTATTAAAGCTTTCATCACTGGCCCATGGATCTCTCCCCTTATCAATGGAAGACCAGGCCCTTTCTTCCAATCCTCTAGAGGTTTGAGACAGGGTTTTCCCCTCTCCCCTTATTTGTTCATTTTAATGGAGGAATCCTTTAACCGAGCTTTGGATCACATGAGATGAGTTGGTCTTATAACTAGTATCAAATATGGCAATGGTGTCAAAAATATGAACCACTCTCAAATCGCAGATGCCACTTTTCTTATGGGAGGAGCTTCTAACATGATGGCTCAACGCTTCAAAAATATCTTGGACAAATTCATGTTATTTTATGGGGGTCTTATCAACCATATCAAAAGTTGTGTCTACGGCTGGAACACATCTACTCATACACTACACAACATTTATTCTATCTTTGGTGTACCTTACAAGAAAAGCTGGGATCACTTCAATTATCTTGGCATGCCAGTGAGTATCCTTCCCATAAAGGCAGAAGTCTAGAATATTACTATTGACAAAATGAAAAGGAAAGTCCATCAATGGGGGTCTTTTTGGGTTAATCCTGCTGGCCGCATCATTCTTCTCAATTTGGGGTTATCCTCCCTCCCTCTATACCAATTCACTCTCCTACAGGCCCCTGCTAGTATTCATGCTAAAATGGAAGCTATCATAAGAAATTTCCTTTAGCAAGGAGGAAAGAATGAAAAGAGAAAATATAATCTTGTAAAGTGGTGCCAAGTTATCCAAGATCGGGAACATGGAGGCCTTGGCATTTAGTCCACCAAGCTCTTGAATCAAGCCTTTTGTGGAAAAATTGTGTGGAGGTTTATAAATGGGGATCAGACCTGGGAGAAAAAAGTTTTGGAAGTTAAATATCTAAATTCCTCCAAGCATCAACTTCTCTCTTATGAAATTCCCAATCGAACTTGTACCAAAATCTAGTCTTCCTGCAAAAAGCTATCCCTCTTTTTGCCCAGAATATCTCAAACGTTCTCGTAGGGGGATATAGCATCAACATTGGTTCAGACAAAATTATGGTACAATCTCATATCATTGATAAACCAGACTCTCAGAATATTATTCGTTACCTTAGCAGTATTGGCTATAATTATCTGAGTCAGATTTCTAAATGGGATGATCACAACCTTATGTGGGTTGGCTGGAATTTTCCACAAACCCCCCCTCATATTGCTGTTGAGCTCCAAAACCTGCAAAATAATCTTCTTGGATCTACCCCTATAGGTCGTAACAACATATATTGTTACAGGTGGGATCCCACAGGCATGACCTTCTCTATCAAATTAGCATATCAGACTCTTTGCAAAGACCTCTTACCACCGCCAATCTGGTCGAATTCGAAAGAGGCTTGGAAAATACAAACAATCCCTAAAATTAAATTCTTCTCCTGGCTCCTTCTAAAAGTAAAAATTCTAAGTTTGGACAATCTCAAAAAAAGGGGGTTCATAGGTCCTTCAATCTGTCCCAATTGTCATAATGATGAGGAAACTATCCTTCGTATTTTCATCTCGTGTCCCTTTGCCATTCAGTGATGGACTGCTCTCACAGAATTTGCTAAGCTTAATTGGACGTCGTTATACTCTGTGGCGGATTTGCTTATCTGTTGGAAAACCAGTTATCCATGAAGCAACAAGAAGAAAACAAATCTTTTGGAGGATTTGGAGCACTCTCCCATATGTGGCCATGTGGAATATCTGGATTTCTAGGAACAATAAGATATTCAGAGACAAGGTGACTTTGTGCAGGAAGCTGTGTAACAAAACTTGGAGTCTCACTCTAGAAACTATATACTCCAAAAGCAATTACAATTTTGAACTTAATGATTTGAGTGTGGAGGAAAAGATATTCCTCAAAGATTTTTTGGACAGGAAGGCAGGGCATAACCCTATCATTAAGCCAAAATATAGAATAGAATTCTCGTGGAAAATTTGGTTTAAAGAAGAAGAACTCTCGGAATGGATCAAAGCCATCAACAGACCCACTCTCTACTTTGATGGCCCCTCCAAATCTAATCCGGGTCTAGCTGGAGCGAGGGGCATTATCAGAAATGTCCTTGGTTCTCTCCTTTTGTCATTCAAATGGAGTCTCAGAATCGTCTCCAACAACAGAGCTGAAGCTCTTGCTATGTATCAAGGGTTGCAACAACTGAAGAATATTAATATTGCCAACGCTTTCATCCTAGGGGATTCAACAATCATTATAAAATATATGGTCCACTACCACCCTGTGACTAACACAGTGCTCAATCAAATCATTTTCAGATGCCATATCCTCCTTAATGACAAGAAACATGCTTCTTTCTATCATATCCTACGTACTCACAACAGAGATGCTAATCGCTTAGCTAATCGAGCCTGCTCATGATCTCTCGGTCATCTGATATGCAATGAATCTTTCCACCTAATTCCCCCTCCATGATTATGATCTTTGTTTCTTACAGATTTTACGCGATCTACCTCTCTGAGTCTGCAGAATTCACTGGCCCTCCTTGTTTCCCTAATCTCATATTTCTCGTGACTGCATTACATCATATCCCCTCCTCTTCTAGGCGCATCTACTAGAATTTTTCTATAAACTCTATCGTGATCCGCACTCAGCCTCATTTCCTGTTTCTCATTCCTACTTCTATTCTTCCTCTACCTTGTCTCTACCTTTAGCAGTGTCTGAGCCTATTCTAGCATCTCAAGTGGTTTTCCTTTTAGTTTGGCTACTCCTCTCTATTCTCTTGCTCCTAGTCCTTTTCTGTAGGTAGTAGCAGTTTGGTCTATTCGACAACCCAAATCCCTTTATCATCTGGCCTTTAACATGGCCAGAAGTGAGGATTGCCTGCATTGCGTGGACTTGCAGGCCGAATTAGAACAAATCCACGCTCATCAGCGGAATTTGGATGCAAAGGTTAAAAATGATGTCCAAGCTCTTGAAGAAAAGCATGAGGCAGATGTAAATTTTCTTCTCTCCAGAGTGTCTTCTCTTCAAATCCAGTTTGATAACCTCTCCAACAAATGCGCTTATGCTAATGAATCAGTCCAAATACTAAATTATATGATGGACAAGCTTAATGCTCCCGGCACTAGTTCCAACAACCTCAAGAACAATGGAGATGAAGAAAATCCGGAGAATTCTACTGCGTGCCAAATTAGCCACATAAACATCGACTATTATCCTCTTCTTTTTCCAGTATGGCTTTTAA
Organism: Pinus albicaulis; assembly: GCA_034641835.2. Classification (NCBI taxonomy): domain Eukaryota; kingdom Viridiplantae; phylum Streptophyta; class Pinopsida; order Pinales; family Pinaceae; genus Pinus; species Pinus albicaulis. Next base: position 488,989,314 of record CM076574.1, read on the forward strand.
ATATGTACTGCTATTAGCACATTTTTTCTGCACTTATAACTTCTGAGCATTTCTGTTTCTTTCGAATACTAGATTCAAAGGAATTGTAAAACATTGTCGCTATCCTCTTCTTCATAGAGACAGGTTTTCACTATGTAACCTTGGAGCTTTCAGTCTCCCTCTTTTTGGAATATAAAATAGCATCCGAATTTGTCAAAAAAAAAACATAAATAAATACTTCTCGTAATTGTTTCAAACACTTACATGTCCATCTCATGTAATGAGTAAAAAAAAAAAATCTGCTTATTTTTGGAAACACATTTTGGAATCAATGTTTTATGGTTAATAAGTGTTGACAGAACTAATATTAGTAAAAAAAATTATGAAAAAAATAGTATGAACTCCGTGTAATATTATAATTTTTTAACTAATTTTTCAGAAAATTTATTGCTAATTATGAAAATCTAAAAAAAATTATTGCTAATAATAAAAATACTCATCAATACATAAATAAAGCAACATAATTTTTTTTTTTTTTTTTATCTAGATTCTCATGAAATTTTTTATCTAGATTCTAATTTTTTCCCACGTATCTAGGAGGTTAGACAAAGTCTCGGAATTGGTTTTTAATTTCCTAATAATGGAATATATAAGCAAGACTATTGACTCTCAAATCATCTCCCTCACTCTGTATTAAAGTAGTTGTAAGATTTTTTTCGAATATATGGAATTTAGGATTTTAGTTTTGGAAGAAGATAAATTTTATGGATATTATAGTTTCTAGAGATCCGTATTTTGTTGAAGAGTATTTGTATAAAAATTTTGGAATTCCGTATGCCCTATTCAACTTTGAAATCATTCATCAACAAAGTTATTATCCATTAAGTGGGTGGAACAAAGGGTTCCTATTGTGGAATATATTGGGAGAAGTTTCCAATTATTAGAGAAGATCTATATTATCGTACACTATTTCATGGTTTGTACCCGAGAAATTTTGCAATGAAAAACGTCTATGTACATTTTCTTAAACCCATGATTCTGTAAATTCCTATTGTTAGTCGTTACTTCGACTATAGCGATCGATGAGCCCTCAACTAGTATTAAATTGTTTTCACTCACTATTGTATTCACTGTTTACCTAATGTTTTAGTAAAAATATTCGATTAAACAATTTTTTATTGTAATGTTTAATTCGAACCTCTTACTGCAAGGAAATTGTATGGCTTGATTAAAATTTTGGATAAGGTTTCAAATTTCACTTGAATGCTAATTTAAACGTTGATTTAATGCTAGCCTTTACTTAGCGTTAGTGGAAAAGCATTTAATGTGTTTTGTTTCTTGACTGCAATATACATATATCAAATATCTCCAAAGCAGTGCAACTTTGTGCCAGTCAAAGCAATAAAGCTTCGTGGCAACGTACATGTGAAGCAGTGCAGCTTCGTGGCAACCAATGAAATGTAGCTTCATGGCGACCTGCATGTGAAGCATGGCATGGCCCCTCTCGAGTTTGAGTTGAGAAATGTGTCAGGTAACAAAAAGGAGGGTAAGGCAGTTTCTTTGTGGTACACGTGAATGAATTCTGAGTAGCTAAGCTAAAATCCATCAAGAAATTCATGGAAGGTCTCCAGAACGGGAAGGACCTTCTAGGAAAGTTAGTTCTCGTTCAACGAATATGAAATCCACGTAAGGTATCATCTAGCAAATCTCAAATATGAGATCCATCCAGAAAATCTAAAATCCATCCAAGAAGCTTGAAATCTAGGGAATGTATCAACAAGCTTGAAATCCAGGGGAACGTCTCGTTTATTGAATCTGAAATCGATCCAAAATCCATCCAGCCAATCAATGTAATCATCCTGCAGATTCTCCAACTAGTTATTTGCATTGATCTAAATATGGGTAATTTATAATAAATAGTATAATCAAGGCTTATAGCTCTCCTGCCTTACTTCTTTCACAATCCAGACAGATAGGACTTATAATCTTCAGATATCTATCAATTTCTGGTTGAGTTTCCATGAATTGTTTCACTATAGTCCATTCCACAGCAAGAAAATACATATAGCTCCAACTAACAACAGTTCCTTTTATGCATCAGTTTCACGGCGTCAAGCCCCTCATCAGCTGCACGGCGTTCACAAGCTCCCGCACATTCTGTGATTGCAGTAATGCCTTCATGATGGCGATGGATAAATACACACATGTTGTCCCTGCAAAATCTGAATAGATAGGGCTTATATCCCTTCAATGCCTTTGACGAATGCCTCAGTGCCCGTGATTCTGGACGCATACTGAATGTCTCAGACTCCCCTGCTAATAAATTCCCACACCTTTATACGCCTTTCCTTTTGTATCTACCCATAGCCCAGTAGTTGAGTTTAGGTGGGATGGAGGGACAATAAAAAACATATCCAGTCGAATAAGTAGTTGATTAAGCGGTTTATTAACCCACTAATGCAGTACCTAGAAAAGCGTCTAGAGAGGGAGGATCAGTATGAAGGGGGGAGTTGGAGCTGCCTGCATTAATAATGATCTAGTCAAATTTTGTGGACAACTTTACCGCCAAGATGGGTTTGTATAATTTCGGGGCACCCCAAGAACATAGTTTTGACACCCTTTGTAATGAATTCCCAAATCAGGGGCATTTTTGTTGGAAATTGGAAATAAGAACAAATAATAGAGATATTGTTTCCCCCACAACACAGAGAATGAAACCTATGAAGAAATAACAATTTACACACAAATAGAAAGACAGAGAGAAAAAAACACAAAGGAGAGGAATTATTTAATTTATTCAACTCTTCTCTATTCATTCATCTCGAAAAAAAACATATCAAATTACATTCCTTTAATAAAAAAATGGTGGAAGCATGAAAGTTAATGCTAAATTAATGTTGATCAAATGGTTAACAACCAAAATGTCATTCTTCCTGATCTGTTATTTTTTAGACGAAAAAACGTACGAAAACATAAATTGTCGGACTTGAAATATTATGGGTTCCACCTGCGAAACCATATCGTGTCCATGAATCCATTGCAAATCGCATTTCGGCAATCTTAACTTTTAACATTATGCGATACGGGAAAGCCTTAAATCCTTTCGATTGTGATGTGTGATGGAATGTATCGCATCGCAACACAATTTTTTACATTATGGGCACTATCCTCCTGAGCTTACAGGTGCTTATGTGCGTTATCCTCTTGAGCTTGCCACATGTGATTGTGATCACATCGCAGCTCAAATAACATAACTTGCGGGTTGCTAAAAGGTAAATCTTAAAATATGGGAAGTGCGAAACTCTGGGCGAATTAAAAAAGGTAAAACGTAAAAAGTGTGAATTGTGGTCTATGGGCACGCTAAAAGGTAAACCTTGTGAAATAAAAAATTTATAATTTGCGCTGTGTGATGATGATGTTGCATCGCAACATCGCAAAGTTTTGGTTCAGGGCTTAAAATTAAACGTTAAAAGTTGCAAAGTGTAGTGTGCGAGAAGTTAAGCGGAGAAACATGTGAAAAGCGAAAATGTAAGGAATAAAGCAAAATGCAGAGGTTTTTGGGCAGTCGCTAATGCGGTGAGGTATAGTGGGTCCCACTGATATCACATCGGCAGAAATATAACTTCCGACGCAGGTCTTAAGAGTTAAATCTTAAAATTTGCGGACTACGGTATGCAGGAAAATGAGGTGGGTGAATATGGAAGATATGAAATAAACACTGTGTGGGCTCGGATACTCTGTTGTTGATTTTGTGTGAAACGCCTGTGGATTTGAGACCTTGAGCTCATCCTTCCCTACAAAAAAAGTCAATCAAGTGTGAGTTGATGCCAATCTTTATTCATGGCAGTGGTTGGGAGTATTTTGAATTTTTTTTGCATAGAATCGCATGGCTTGACAACATTGATATTGGATCTATTAAACACCTGGAATGTCCTTGTTGGTCACAACGAAATTCATGACAAGGAACTTCCCAAAGTTATACATTATCCAATGGAAGGTCCTTGGTTTGAGGCCTACAAAGATTGTCAATTCTCATATCTGTGGCTTGAGCAAGTGGATGAGTATAATAGGTCCCAGATGATACAGAAGGTGATTGAATATGAGCTCATATGACTGTTGGATACAAGAATGAATGAAAGAGGAGACCTTGAAATCATAGTAGGTGAGTTTGAAGGCAACGTTAGAGAGATCTCTGATCTACAGAAATTGTTGTTGTTTTATCTGCAAGAGAGGTTTCTAACCAAGGGAGGGAATGGTGTGAAAAAACCTCATTTTGATGCCTAGTTAAATAAGGGATTTCATAGTAGCAGGGATTGTAAGAAGGTTTTGTACCCTATCTCAATAAAAATGTCATTGTGGCAATTTTTTTTTCCAATATAGTTATCTCAAACATTACAATTTCATGGAATATGCTTCATTATATTGATTGGTGTAATTGTATTCTTTATATTTATTAGCTTTCTTGATTTCTAAATATGGATGGTTATTTTAGGTTTTCACCTATAGTATGGTCAAATCTACCTTCAAGCAGATTAGAAATACCTACATTCTTCAATCTAATCCTTTTTCATGAAAAAATTGTGTGAATGTTTTGTAATCTATCTCGTCAAAAATGTCATTGTGGCATTTATTTTTTCTCTCTTAAATGCACCTATCTCAAACATTGCGTATCAACTGGTATAATAGTATTAATTCTATTTATTAGCTATCTTGATTGCAATGTATGGGTTGAACATATCTACTAAAAGGGAACAAATTACTTCTCAAGTCTTTCAACCAAGTCACAGGTTGGTCAATTTATCATTCTTTGCATTCTCTCGGTAACTTATAATATTGATCTAATTATTTATTTAAGTGAAGATATGGTTCGAATTACGGTATAATGTTCTTATGTCATGATGAAAGTGTGCTTGCATAAGAATACTTGTTTTGAAACTTGTCGTTTTGTTATCATGGTTTTTAGTCATTAGTTCGAGTTTTCCAAGAAGTAAATGATTTAGGTGAACATCAAAATCATCGCATAAATGCAAATAAGATATATTGAGTGCTTCCCTAGTCTTGCGTTCTTTCTTATTTTCACTGAATGATAACTAGTTAGACGTTTTTCCTGGTTGAAACATTTGATGTAGAATAGATTGTATAGAAAATATCTGTTATGAATTCACATAGATTTCCTTGTTTAGGTTTATCGTAGACATTTCCTTTTATTCTAAGATATCATTCTGATTATACTCGAAAAAACATCACAGATATGCATGCATGCATAAAATCTTTTTGCATTTTCTTGCTTCTTTATCTAGGCTGTTCTTAACAGTGTCTTTTTCTGGAAGTGCTGAACTTATCAGTAACTTTTTATTTTCAACAGGCGTCTTATAAGAAAAATGCTTAATTTTAGAATCCGTGTATCCTATATCTCATGTATTCAGTATATATATCAAGTCCTATAAGAAAGATAGTACTTGCTACGTTAAGTATAATATGTATTTTTAGAACACTTTGTTGAGGTCATTACAAAAATTCTCTCGATTATTTGCAAATAGTTCTAGAATTAGTTAAAGAATTCATGTCTCATTTTCTAATTTGGTGGTTGCGATTAGAGTTTGTCATTTACTCGATCTTTTATGATCTTTACACGGGGTAAGATGTAAATTTTCATTTTCAGATGCTTATTTTATAATTTAGTAGTGCCTTCCGATATTAAAAAGCGATGGTTTTAATGAAGATAGTCTATCAAGTAATTGCACTTCAAAATCACAAACAAACATACATTCTACATAGATGCAGGCAACATGGATGGCATGGTGAGTTTTTATGTATTTATTTTAAAATTTTGAATTTGGATAGCTCTAGTTCTCAGAGTAACTAAAAGTCAATCAAAACTACAAGGTGCATGATCTATTTGGTGAACCAAAACTACTAGCTGTGGATGGTCCTCCTCTTTCCTTGTTTGCAAAGTTCAGGATAGTAATTTTCTTGATCACAACAATTTTATTCTACTAAAATTGATTTTAGTGCTTTAAGGGTCTATACCATGAGCCATGTGCAAAAACATCATGAAATATCTAGGGTTGAAGATACACCGTATACACCAAATCTCATCAAACATCCCTAGGGCCCAAACATGGTATAAACACTTTCGAAGCAACCACGAAAGGTAACATAAAGCTTGTGTAGTGAAGAGTGGGCTAACCAATGGACTTGGCATAGACTGTGTATTGAATATTATAGTAGCTTGGTGTCTTAGCATGTGGAATATGATTTATTGCCTGTTTAGGTGCTTGCAAGGTGGAGTAAGTGATTTACATCTTTTTTCCTAGGAGTGAGAGAGAAATTGTAGTTTTCTGCATAAATTTTGAATTGGAAGTTAACTTATTTCTTATTATACTATTCAACTTTGCTAGGGTCAAATTTGCCTTTACTTTATAGCAGCTAAGAAATAGCTACATTCTTGATTCTCATCCTTTTTCCTGAAGGAATTATATGAAGGGTTTGTACCCTATCTCGACAAAAATGTCATTGTGGCAATTTTGTTCTCCAATGTAGTTATCTCAAACCTTGCAATTTCATGGAATATGCTTTATTACATTGATTGGTGTAATTGTATTCTTTCTATTTATTAGTTGTCTTGATTTCTACATATGGATGGTTATTTTAGGTTTTCGCCTACAGTATGGTCAAATTTGGCTTCAATCTATAGCAGATAAAAATACCTACATTCTTCAATCTAATCCTTTTTCCTGAAAAAATTGTGTGAACGTTTTGTACTCTATCTCATCAAAATGTCATTGTGGGATTTTTTTTTCTCTCTTAAATGCAATTATCCCAAACATTGCATATCGACTCGTGTATCTGTATTCATTCTATTTAGTAGCTATCTTGATTGCAATATATGGGTTGTTATTTTCGGTCAGGCTCAAACATCTCTTTGCAATGTTGGGGTTGCCATTGTGGTGTATTTATTGACTATTTTTATGTGTTTATGTTGAAAAATTCTAACCTTCATAAGTATTTTTAGGTTGACTGTTATTCAAAATGTAGTGTATTTTGTGAAAGAGAATGTAGAGCAGCGGATCTTCTCATTTGTTGTGAACAATACTAAACTGCTCAAGCTAGTATGTACAAAACAACTCATGTCACGATTATTCATGTTTTCCATTTGTGAAGTATGCATTATGCTCACATTTGGAGTTTTTAACAAGGATTATTCTACGAGAAAATTATGCATTTATATTTTGATGCACACCTCTAATATGCAAAACAGTCTATTCAAGTTTGGATAGGGGCAAACTTATAGCACCCAATTAAACATAACATAGTAGTCAATCAATGCTTCCCATGATCTAAAAGGAGGTTAGTAAATAATAGAGAATGGGTTGTGCAAGATTTATAGAAAGGGATCTAAAGAAGATTTTCAATCTCAAAACTTGCAAACAAGTTTACATCGAACGAGAATGAGTGAAGAATGCAGTGATGCTCTATTCCAACTTCCTGCGAACACTTGTAGTATTTGTGAATCCAAACCACTAAAATATTCAGGTTGGGGATGAATAATCCACAGGGGACAACACCAACCTATAAATGATGCAAATCTACAATAGTTGTCTCTCTTCCATTATCTCTAAACCTTGATACAAAGAAAACTCCCTACATTACTTAACTGGCATACATGCCCAACAATGGCTTCTCTGAGCTTATGGATCCTCTAAACACATTATTTCTATCCCCTATAACAATTATAAGCACTAGATATATGTCTAGAATAAATAAGACTCATGTTTAACAAGCTTAACATAGTGCCAGTGGATTGTGATACATCTCATTGATGGTGTGTCATTTTGTAATTGCCCCAATTTAGTTCTAGAAGTAGCCTCCTCACCTTCTATCCACATTTCCTGATTGACACCTATTCCATAATCAATTTTTATTTCTTCATATCATGTAATGAAGTTTGTTTCCATTAGTCATTCTTCCGAGCTGTAAATAATATTAAATGACAACCACGATTGTAGCTCATGGGAGATAGCAGGATGCTCCTCATTAATTTTATTCTTGGAGTGCAAACTTCAAAATACATTCAAGATAACATTTATATGACTCGAAAAACCATGATTTAAATAAAACCTATGTGTCATGTTCCAAAGTTCAGGCCTTCTGGGAATTATTCCTCGAAGTGACTCTCTGGAATTTCTAGGTATTCTTCCACAATCAATGGAAATGCTGAGGGTTCTCTGGAAGGGACCTAATCTTCCTTGGGAGGTACACGGTTGTCTGGAAAAAAATAAAATAAGAAATTGGAAGATACAAACACTTATAACAATGGAAATCTACAGAATTTATTATCAATGGTGACATCCATATTAGATACATTTTCCTTTCGATTATTATCATCCCTTTTGCAAAGATGTTTTTCCCAAAACTATTGCATCTCTTCTTTCCATGGTCGCTGAAACTGTCTACATTCCATGCTTGTTGAAACTTTGTTTCACGTACAACATTCTTGGAAAATGAATGATATGATTCATTGATCTAATCCTAAAATAATCCATAGGTAAACAATGATTTTGTTGTAAAGGGTTAAGAACCATTATCATCTTATATCAATCCTTTCAGTATTGAGGTAGATACATTTGGAGGCTCATGGTAGTAAGGATTCATGGTATTTTAAAGTGAATGGAATTGCTCTTACTCCACAACTTCCACCAAAATAGTAATTGAGGTTAAAACCGTGTATCACAGGATGGAAACAGTGTAAAGCATTATAACATATGTGTGTCAACAGTATGACTCAGGTTAAAACAAGAAAAAAATTCAAACTTCAACACCCTATGCCATGAATATCTGTAACCCCTAAATGACCTTGAGTGTTTGATGGATTCACCTATGTAGTCCATATCATGAATAATTAACCTTTATTTATGAGAAAGAAAGTACTAATGATTGTCTATAATATGAGTTAACCTTTATTTATCAGAAAGAAAGTACTAATGATTGTCTATAATATGACTATGTATGGGCAAAGAGGAACATAGCCTAATGGATGGGAACATAGAATCAAGACTCTTTATCACTCTCCAGGTACTCATAAGTTATCTCCAATCTCTAAACCGATGAGAAAACTTCCAAGCGCTACCAAAACTTGCTAGTCATAATTTTCTCAATAAGTTTGCGTAAATGTAATTTTTGTAGGGTGACAAAATTCAATGTTTGTTGTTAGTGTCTACTAATTGAAATGTAATTTTTTTAGAGTGAAAAAATTCAATGTTTGTTGTTAGCGTATACTAATTGAAAAGGGTATAATGGAAAAAAATCACGTCTAGATTAGTTCTAACGGCTTTTAGCCTTCGACAGTAATGCATAATGAGTCTTAGTAGATTATTAATCATAGTTTTTAAATTGATTCTAAAGTCATTCATTATTTTCTCTATTCTTTCTCATGACCACTACCCAACAACTTCTTGCAAGGAATTTGTTTTCATAAGATTCAGATGAGCATATGCATGGAACAAGCTTCATATCAACATATGCATTCTTCCTCATAACCACTACCCAACTTCTGGCAGGGAATCTGTTTGCACAAGCATCAGATGAACGTATGCGTGGCACAAGCTTCCGATCAACATATGCATGGCGCTTGGGGGGTCATTAGTAGAATTTAATTTCATATTTCAGTGAAGGCATCTTGATCCATATTGGTGTCATCAATACGATCCATTTTACCTTTTTAGTGAAGGCACTTCTTGGCAGGAATGGTCCCAAGGGCTTATGCATGGGATTTTTTTGGTGTGATACTTCGTATATATGTATTCACACATGAGATTTTTTTGGTGTGTTTCTTTGTATATATATTCACATAGGAGCCACTATGAACTAGTGCTTAGGGTCTACTTTACCATTTTAGTGAAGGCACTAGGCACCTCTTCGCATGAATGGTCCAAATATTTTTTTGGGTGTTGTCCCAAGATTTGTTTGGGCTGCTTATTTGGTCCCAAGGGATTATGCATGGGATTTTTTTGGTGTGATTATTTGTATATAAATTTACATAGGAGCCACTATCAATGAGTGTTTATATTCAACACTTTGTAATTTTTAACCAAGCAACCCAACCCCGTTACCGGAAAGGACTACTGCTACGACAGTCACTCCCTTTTTTATATATTTGGATCAATATGAGGACACTCTTGTTTTCTCGATGTGGGAATAAATAGTATGGGATATTTAAATAATGTTTTTTAGTGTGAGCATGGTCATCGATTAAAATAATTGAAGGAAAAACATGTGTTTTCATAGTAATATGAAAATGTTTCAATTTAGGCAAGAAGGAAGAAATGTCTATGCATAGAATTGGATTTTGGTACTAAATAATCAATGGTTCATTTTTATTTATTTTTATTCAATTTAAATAAACCTTAAAACTCATGGATGCAGGATATAAGAATGTAGAAGTATATTGATAGACGTGAAGATCATATTTTGAATGATGAGGATAAGGTTGGAGCTTAACTGTATTTCGTATTGAAACATATCCATCCAGAAAAATTATCTAATTATTTTTATTTCTCATTAATTGAAATCAAATTATGATATTTAAAGTCTCCACCTAGCAAAACTAATAGAGATTTTTTATATATACATATGAAGATAGGAGTTGTTGGTTTTATGTAACACAATGAATATGTTACACCCTCTTCCCATATCTACTCGAGTAACCACAAAACCAGGGTAAACATGTAAAGAGAGGATACTATAATCATATTCAACCTCCTAGGTGAACTTAAGGAAGTGCAACCAAAGAAAAAAAACATATATAACTTGTACAACAAGATCAATACATCTACGAGGCAACCCAAAAATTTAGGCCTCTTATACTTTGTTCAAACTGACCTTTTGACCTCTTTGAGCCATGAACATATGCACAAACTTGCAATAAAATGTCTAGGAGGCTATAGATGCAGGAATAATACAACTTGTCAGTGTTGAGGTCCCCAATTTCTGAGTTTTGTGCCAGTGTACCTGAGATTTGAGCCACATTTTAAGGCCCAAAAGCTAATGTTGTGCCTATAACTTCATGAAAATTTCAAAGATGATAAATAACAATAGGTAAATTATACAAGAGCAACGAAATGAGTAATAATTCATTGGGGCCCCTCCTATCCGTGGCATATATTTGATCAAACATGTCATAAGCATTGAAGCTATAGGTGTAAACACCAAAATATGGCATAGGGTTCTCATACTTATCTAATAATCACTAAGAAACATTGCTCCCTTACATCATTAGCTAAAATATAATATATTTGTAAAAAGATAAATTATACATTAATTTACAACTAAAAACATGGAGAGAAGCATACATCATCACTGATAAAATACATTCTTATAACCAACATAATAAAAACATAAATACCATGGATATAACAGTAATAAAATCCACATCTAAAATAGTTCATTTATGCATTAAATACCAAAGGAGTGAGTTTCTCATTCACAAATGTAAAAACCAATTAGAGATGGGACTTCCAAGTTCCACCCAACCATATATCTTCTCAGCTAAATATCTCTTCAAGCAGTCACCAACATTCCATATTGCAAGCATGAATGTGGGACTCGTAACCAACTAAAAAGAACCAAACAAGCATAAATGGTACCGGAGTTATCTCCTTACACCATGAGGAGGTTTCATGTCTCCTAGTCTCTCTATCTTTACCGCAATCAAAAACCTAAATTAGGGATCACTAGGCCCTAAACTAAGGCATACTCTTCAGGTTTTACCATACATCCCATCCTGGGAGTACTAGGCACAATAGAGAGCACCCACCTCTGAGAATTTACAATGATCCAAACCCACATCGCTAGGCCCTAAACCAAGGTAAACCACCTCTAGGAATTACATTATATCCCACCATTCACATGTTGACGATTCCTAGTCCCATCGAGGAAATAAAATATCCAACTTTACCGTAACCCACAATCTAGCTCAAGGGTTACTAGGCCATATTTTATATAAATGAGGAGATCCACCTCATTCAATTTCAAATCCATCTGAAAATTAATCTAAGCAAACATTGTCACAGCCAGAAAAACCCATCCCATGACCGAAACAAGCCATGTTTAATACCATGCAAGCCAAATATAGAAAGGAAATCACACATGAAAATCAATACCTACAAAGGATGTTTTCGTAGCTGCTCAGTTCATGCTCTTTATTTCTTGCCTCCTCCTTATTATTTATTTCTTTCCTTTCTTGGTCCAGCGACAAAATGCTCCAAGAAAATCTAAGTGTCCAAAATCTTGTCAACTAATCGTCAAAATAATTTTTATTAATGAGGCATGTATTTTCTTCATTTTCCATTATTTTCCTTCATTTTCCTCCTCACATGATACTTGTGACCTTTCAACTCTATTTTCCCCTATTTTCCTTTATTTTCATAAATAAAATTCCAATAAATTTTTAATTCCTTGTCAATTCCTTTGCATTTGAATTTTCCAATTTCCTTAACCATATTAACTGAAAGGAACACACACTAGGATGTTTTTCCCAATATTCAACCTGGAATAAGTGTACCATAAACCATGGTTAATATTTTGAACTTTTATTACATGGAATTTTCAAGAGGGATGTTACAAAATATACTCTATAATTGGATTATTTTTAAATAGAAAGTAATGAATAATAAAAATATTCCTTATATAATACATAATTGGAACAATCCCTTGCATTAAATTTTCCATGTTACCATTCATATCACATTTTATATGATAAAATTATAGGTCCTCTAACAAGAGTATGTCTTGTTTCAAAATGTTTCTAATATACTTAAATGATTGGTGATCTAATGACAACATCATAAAGGTATTCATCACTAAAATATTAATGGTGTTTATCATAGACATGGATAAAACAATCATATATAAAGACTCAATTTAAATGGACTAAAAAAGTAAAAGTAGTAGATTGGTTTATGTCATATGAATTAGAGAAATAGAAGAAAATTTTAGAATTTCTAAGACAAATGGAGAATTTGTATTTAATGATACTGTTTTGAGAAATTACATAGATACAACCACAATTGCGATGAAAATAAAAAATGTCTTTCATATTCTTCTATATGGGGAGCATCATAACATTATCCTCCTTTGACATCATTTAAAAATGATTTATCTTGTCAATGGAGGAACATAATACTGAAAAAAGTGTGACATTGTGTCTTAGGAGAGATACTATCAATTTAAAATATAAAAATAAAAATAAATGACAAAAAGAATAAGTAGAGAAGTTATTCGTTTCCCATGGTTAGTTATAAAATATAATGTAAATGAATGAATTTTGAAGTAAAATGTGCAGTCTCTATAATATAATATTGACTGATTGTCAGAAATATGTTGGGAAAAAATTAGTATGACCTCATCAATATTGTAAGGCTATATCTCAGTTACATCGTACTTTTTGTTCCCTTCTTTTTGTTCCTTCCTATTTTTGTGTGGAATTGATAAAAATGGATCCAAGAAATTAGGGAATGGTTTATAAGATTTAGTTCTCATAAAGAGTCAACAAAATCTAGAATTTTTAATGACATTAAAAGAACTAAAGAATAAGAAGGAAAGTTTGAACGGGAACACTACTAGTAAAGTACAAAAAAAGAGAGGAGAGAATTAAACAATGGTCAATGAAAGTACGAGGATGCTTGGCCTTCTAGAAACTCATACCACCTTTATTCTATTTATATTTTCGTGCAAAAAAGTTCATATGGAAATTTTCATAATACAAATTTTTTTGACAAAGTAGAACATGATGTAGAATAATACATTTTTATATAAATTAATAAATGCCCCATATAATATTAAATCTATATTTTTTGAAAATAAAGATTGATTAAATCAATTCGAATTTTGGTTTTCCCATATAAACTTTAATCCTTAATAAAAACTCTCCCATCCATGTTGCTTTTCTTTGAACCAGTATATGATTGTATAATTTCTAATGATATGTTAATTTATTTCATTTCAATAAAATTTATTATTATATTAGTATTTTTCTCTTGATTTCTAATAATTGAGTGTAAATTTTTAAAGTATTCATATACTACATCACATTAATTAGTCTATATTATTTTTTTAAGGTGTATGGTACTCTGTGGGTTCTTCATCAAGAAATCTATGGGAATTACTATGTAAAATGAAACCCTCAATAATCCCTTAGGGAGATACATGCGAATCTTAACCTACAAATGATTGCACCAAAATGTAAGAGGATAAAGCACTTTATTTCATAAAACACTCCAGTCAAATTATTAAATATATTAAATGTTGTTTTATACTAAGCCAAAATTAAAATACCATCAACATAAGATTGCTTACAAAAGATATAGTTGAAATAGCAACTACATATCATTACTTATATTAAATATAATTACACCAATTTGCATAAAGAGAGATGAAGAGAGTCTTAATTGAGGAAAGTGTTTCCATAAATGCAAAAATAAACTTATAAAATTATGTAGTATAGCTGTTATTAACATCCTGAGATCTTTGTGGAGGACCTCTTCATATTATGTTTTTTTAAGAAATTAAATCAATTTGAATTGAAGATTTTTGTTATATCATTTTTTACATTAACAACCTTAATTGTTATAATTTTATCCTAATGTAATAATATTGGTATTAAATCAAAAAAACTAGAAATATCATAATGTGATGTTGATTGAGTTAGAAGTAGTTATTGATTTTCAAAATTATTTAATTATAGTTTAGACATTTATAAGAAATTTTAATGGTTATTTAATGTTGAGAATATGCAAATCCACACAATTTAATTTCAACTTTGAATATCATAATTTACATAATAGTTCATAACATAGTAATCAAAATTTAACTACCTATAAATTAACAGACTTTTTTGTTTAAAAAAAATAAAAACTATAAAATTTGTTGTGAAGGGGTTCATTTCACAACTATAGCTAGCCCTACAACAGCAAATACTTACTGTTGAGTCGAATTTGCTCAAGTCCACATGTTTCTCTTCGTAGAGGGCAAGGGTTTGAAGTTTTTTTTTTGAAGGTCATCGTAGAGTAAAAAGGTTTGAAGGTTTTTTTTGAAGTTCAAGACGGGATTAGATTCTTCTAGATATCAAGAGATACCACATTATATATTGGTAAATATCAATATATTCTTTGAAGGTTCGAATTGTTTTCTGAATGGTATTCAAGACATTAAATTAATGAATAATTCCAAATGTACACACTTTTTTATTAATATACTTCATCTGCAGCAGTGGTTAAAACATAGACATTCCCAATACTCTTCGTGCATAAATTCGTGCATTATTATGATTCACGACGGTAATATGCATAATATTGTTCTTATTCCTTCTAGGGTTGTTTTGGAGAGATTTTGAAGTGGTTTATAATTATTGCATATAATATAAAAAGGGCTATTGAAGATTTACGAAAGGAACAAAATGAGAAAATGAATCAGGATTAGAAAGTGTAAAATTGTTTTTTTTAATTAATTAATTTAATTACTATGTCTATTTTTATTTTTCTTTGTTTTTGAAAAGTGGTTGAGTTGTTTCATGTTATTTAATAGTTTTTATTTTCCATCTTTGCTTTTTATAAAATTCATGATTTCTAGTTTATTTATATGGGAATAAGAAAATGTTTGAAAATTTTATAGGATATCATTTTGAATGTATAAACGAATTTCCAGTCGAGCAATCCATGAGCCTATGATTTAATATTGAAAGCATTTACTTTTTACGAAAAAAATGTTTGTGTTTCATTTTATGATGATTGTATGATAATATTTTTTAAAAATTATGAGACTAGCTGCGTTCAAATAAATTTGCAATATTTAACACTTATTAGTGAATCATTTCAGTTATCAATAAAGTGACTATTTCTCTAAATAAATATAATATTTTCGTATTATAAAATTAAATAGTCTTTCCAAAAAAAATAATATATATAAAACATGAAGAGTTCAATTATATTAAAAACTATATAAATGATTGTTGAAGGAATTGAAGAAGAAAAAATTAATATTTTTAGAATCTAAGCTTTCGTGATTCATCATATAAATTATAAAATTTCCGGATGACGAACCACATTGGTTGTTTTGAAATGCGTAGACAATGTTCCAATGCATGTGATTACTACCGAAAGAAATTTTATAATTCAAAATTAATATTGTACACTTATAAAATGAACATGATAACTGAAGTGAATCCCACTAAGTAGATACACATGCATATCAAGCTCCATTTTCAAGAATAGAAAATTGTGAAGAGAACATAGAAATAAAAGTTGAAATTGATTATGTTGATGAATTAGCATTTCTTAAGAAGTGGCTTGCAATTATTGTAATAGAAAATTGGTATGGGATGAAATTTGGTATGGAAAATATGCCATAAGAGAAATAATAGAAAAAATGAAGAAGAACATGATAGTTGTTAAATCTTTTGTGATAATCTAGAAAGAGATGAAACAAAATGAAGATAGTCTTTTTGATATCACAACTTCAATCAAAAGTATTTTAAGTACAGATAAATGTAGAAAAGAAGTCAAATAGAGACAATAATGAAGATACAAAATATTTAACAAAAATAAAATATAAATTTGAAGCTAAAGACTAAAAAATTGAATGGAGAATATAAAACAAAAAGAAGAAATTAACTCGATAACCTAAGGTTGAGGATAAGTTGCACCAAACATGTATAAGTAAAATAAAATTTTGAATTTCTTTCAAGTGTTTTGTAATCTAAAACAAGTTTTTCTATTGATCTCAATTATTTTAAATCTATAGTAATTGTTGCAATTATCATGAAGTATAATCCCATTTTCTATAGTAATTGTTGCAATTATCATGAAGTATAATCCCATTTTCTATAAACTGACTTGCAGAGAGTCTTAAATTGAAAAAAGTGACATGTAGAGAGTCTTAAATTAAAAAAAAAAATAAGCGGTATGTAAAAGCCAAAATTATCTAATGTAATCATTATTAAAATACAAAGATCATTTTAAAATATGTTTCCATACTTTTTTTACTACTTCAGCTTCCCTTTTAAAAGAATTGAAACAATAGAAAAAGACAATTGCAACAATTTTATTTTAATTATTTGTGAAATTCTTCATTTTTACAGTTTTAAATGTTACAATTTACTCTTCCTCCTTATCCATCATCATAACCTAGATAGTTCAAAATAATTTCATTTATCTATTTTCAGCCCTATCAAAATATTCCACAATAATCTCTAAGATTGTTCGAGCTAGAAATGAGAATTTGATAACACAATGAAATGTTAGGTATGTCACTACATAAATATTAATCGTCGGTCTCCGATCAAAAGCAAGCGAGCACGATTGTTATATGAATGCTAGGAAGCACTTATGAATATAGAAAAGAGGACATTTTTAACCATGATATACAATTCGAGTTATAAACTGAAATTTTTCTTGTATGTTATGGAGTGTTGGGCTTTGGTAATACTAGTAAAACTAGTGTATCTTTCCATGCGCAAATGGAGAAACCGCGTTCTAAAAATTTTTAGGAAATAGAATCTATAATTCCCAAGGGTGAGTATCTATTAATAAGATGTGCATATTCAAATTCCAAGAATTACCTCAACCTATTATTGATATGGAAACAAACATGTATCTTGTGTTAGAAAGGAGAAATCTAAAAGATTTTTTTATAATATTTTTTGTGATGTATTGTTAGATTTGTTTGGATTGACTAGTCAGTTACTCTACGATATATTATGAAATATTATATTCTAGGAATGTATTTAGCTAGATTATAATGCTATATATGTAATTAATTGTGGTGTAATGACTGTAAATGTATCGTGTACTTTCGTGTGTGAGCCACTCACCAGTAAATTACAACCCCTTTTCATATTTTTCCTACGGAGATGGGTATGATAGCCAGGATACAACCCTTTTTCATATTTTTCCTATGGAGATTGGTATGACAGCCAGGATAAAACCCTTTTTCATACTTTTCCTACGGAGATTGCTATCAAAGCTAGGACTGAGATTAGAAGGCGTGTGAGGTTACAGTTGCTTGAGTTTGAAGGAGTACAGAGCCTCCTGTGTTGGTGATTTCGACTTGATTGAAACTTGTGTGAAGAACTGTGTGAGAAGAACCTTCCTCGTGTTGTTGTTATATTGTGTTGGCCCACCAGGTTTGGGTCGACTTGTGAGCAGTTGGAGTTTGCGTGGCATGTTGTTGCGTTTGCATGAGCTGTGTTTATAAATTTTTGTCGATGGTTGTGGAGGATGCCATAATGCAACATCAATGTGGTAGAGCCACGATCAAACAACCGAGGAGGTTGAGCGACAAGAGGAAATTGAGGAGGTTCGAATTGAGGAAAGAACCAGGTTAGCCGGACTATTGGGAGTCCAATCCACTTATGCTGTTATCGAATGGGACAAGTAGAAGACCAATGGAAGAGATGCAAAACTGGAAAGGATATAGTGATGTAAAGGGCATAATTCATTCATAATGCAAAGTAAAAGCCATTGGCCACCGCAACTATAATCATGGTAGAGGAGTCAATTCCGCGTGAAAAGCTTGTTCGTAGACTACTGTGCAGTGGAGACTTGTGTGGAAACATGCAGCATCATTGACGCATCGATGTGTAGAAACCTCTGTATAGCATTATCTGCAACATATAGTGTGGACCTGAAGTGAGCGTGTTGTTTTTCGAGGTTGTGGAATGCGCGTGGTAACCATGGCAGGTCGAAATTGTGTGGTGACCTACATGTGGAATTATGGTTGATGCTGTTTTAAAATTCGACATTCGACCACGGAAAACCTATTGATATTAAATAAAAAATTGATCAAAAAAATATATTTATATATAACGTTGCTTTCCATATAATTTTGGAGCATGCTAATTGCGAGTGACCACATCAATGGACAGATCGAGGAGTGTGAAGGTGTTGGAATAAGAAAGTATCTGATATGGAATAAGCTCCTATGGAATTGTGTAAATTTGGTTTGACAATACACAAAAGTAGCCTAAAAATGGTTGATTGATTTGAAATTTAAGTTGGGACAAAATTCTATTTTAAGATGGCTAATATTCTAGCATAATCATACTTCAAGTTAAAAAACTAAGTTGGATAGTGCCAATCACGTGAAGTGGAAAATTAAAATATATCTGGTCGATAACAAGCAGTGCTGAAGTGAAGCGAAGGAGATACAATGCATAAATTCAATATTCGGAGGAGAGATTAAGGTGAGAGTGATGTTAAGGATGTCTATACCACATATCGAAGACTACAAGACACCTAATGAGACCTAGATGACACTCAAGGATTTGTAAGAGTCTAAGATTACAAATAGACTCATGTCCATGAAGAGTAAGCTACATTCTATTAAAATGGAAAAAAAATTAAAGTATCGTTAGTTTTATGATGGGGCCCAACCCTCCTCATGATCTCCGCTCAAACTAATGTTTCAAATTAACATTTCAATTGTTGGTTGTATCATATGATATGTTACAGATTTGTTTTAATTTCGCAATCACTGTGTATTAATTGGCACTCGTCCTTGTGAGCTGGCGTGAGATGGACATCTGTCCTGCTTCTCGAGATTTGTTCTCCCGCACTATATCTAGCGCTAACACTGTTGAGTTGACATTCATTTCATTTTGCTCGAATTTTTGTGAGGGCTTCTTTGTGACTATCTCTGCCAATATGGGGTTTTTCTAGTTCTTTTCACATTGTCTCTGTGCAAAAGAGTTTTTGCCAGGTCCTTTGTGCTTCTCAACAAGACTTCAACAACAAGGCGGTTTTCTGGTTATTGTTTCTTATTCATCTCTTCTATATACGCTTCATTTCGGCACTATTTTAACTTCCGCCCTCCAGTTTACTTGTTTAACTGATTATTGCCTGCACCTACAGGTCGAGGTCGTCAAGAGTTTCGGCATCCACTTCAGTTCAATAGCTCCCCGATGGTGATCCGTCCATCCCTGTTTCAATTCTTTAGTGTTTTTATGAGTTACTAATGGTTGTAGATCCTTGTGAGCAGATCCTTGTCGACTGGCAACCAAAACTCCTTCTTCGTTCAACGTTTCTCCTTTTTGGTGAGTTAAACTCAGTAAACCTTCTCCTTTTCTCTTATTCAGATTCGATACTCTGTTTATATCATGCTAGGACTTAACTCTTGTTGTTTCGTTCTCTTTACAGGTAGTCGCAGTCTATCCGTTTGCGATTCTTCTCCTTGATGCCGGGGTTACCCTGCCTAAGCCACATTCACACCTTCCTATCTTACAAAAATGCACCTCCAAATTTTAATCCAACACAAATTCTCAACCTGGACAATTCAATATTCTATTTATGGACTTGCCATTTAAATTAAATATATCTAGAAGTTTTAATATCTCAAATCTGAGATTTGAGATATTAAACTTAAATCCTCTTATGGTTATAAAACCCCATCAATACAAACATATGTGTAGAAGTTGTTCCTGTTTATCAAATGTTATTTAAACCATGAGCAAATCCTTTTTTCAAAGGTTTCTCTTTTTTCATCATTCCCCACGAAAAAAACCTTGTCTTCATATCAAATACTATATATTGGACTACGGCGCAACCAACAAGCCCTTAGCATACTTTATATTAATTAAGTCCAACATATATATATATATATATATATATATATATATATATATATATATATATATATATATATATATCTGGCCCACAAGGTTTTATACACCCTCAAGATCCACGCTCCTATGGTTCAAAATTATTAACTCACGTAAATATCACAATTCCCTACCATTTGGTTTTATTTCTAAGAACCCAGCATTTATACTTAAACCCCAAGGATTATCATAATAATTGAACCATATGGACATTTAAAGAAGCTCAAACTTGGTTTAACTAATACCAATGCATATTGGTTTTGACTTCTGTCAAATCCCATTGACTATGTGGATATCAACATCATTATATAAACCTTTAACCCTGGCACTAACATATAGTCGGACCCACACATATTTTTATGCATAAAATTTCCAAACATACCTTGCTTATCAACCCGAATGTTGATACATTAGCCGGTCCCACAGCAAATTAACTTGCCATTCCCATCCAACGGTGGATAGCTTATCACGCTCCCCTTCAATGATCCAATGATCATCGTGTAACCAAACTGCCCATCCTTTAATTCTTCAAATTAATGCGATACAAATGGTTTTCAAAAACCACTCAACACCACGCATCCATCATCTAACGATATCGCGTTTTTTTTCGATTTACAACTTGGCACTTTTAAGAAATGCGAGACTGTTGGTTTTCTATCTCAAACCTGCCTTCATTATTTCCTTAAGGTTTCGACTGTTTCATTAGCTCCGGGTTCCATTTAACAGACACCGCTACATGATCTCCCTTAACACAGTGTAACCACTTCAACATTTACTTGCTCATCAACCTAAACAAACAGAGTTCAATGCAGATTTAAATATATTCAATATCAGAGGTTCACATACTTGCGCCCTCCATCAAAGCGCCTAACTCATCAATTCCATGTATTGTGGCTTTAACACCAGAAATGGTATCGATTTATGCAAATCGAAACCCAAAAACTCTTTACACCAACCGTATCAATATCAGAATGAATCTCTGATACAATTAGATCCTTTCACATAGGATCAATGCACATTTAATAGACTTAGAATGGGGATTCAGTCTACGATTTTTCACAACAAAATTCGGCAGATTCTCAAATCAATTTCAACATAAACTCTCCAATAATATATGGAACCACCACATAACCCTTGCTATGACGTTCCTTCTTCTACACGATAGATCTCATCTATCTACACAGAACTTCCACTCATCAAAACATCCACACTCGGCAAATTCAATTTGAATGCTATTCAAACACCCTTTTGCGTCATCGATCCTTGCAGTGATCGATGACTGCAAATCCTCTCTTAATATCTCTCAAAAATATGTAAACCAAATTACATTCAATTTCAAAACACAATAATAAACATTGACTTCTTCCTTATGTGGGGAGCATTTTTACAACCACAGGCAGAATGTCATCTCAACCCCAATTACAAAGTTTAACCACACTATTTCTTTTACAATTACTTTGTGAAATTCAAAGCTCATTCACACAGAAATTAAATCAACCAATATTCATATAATGCTAAAACAAATTCTTTCATAACATATAAATGATTTCATTTGCAAAACTTTTGGTTTGGTCAGATCTTCAATTCGATGGCCTCCTACCTCACTACTGTGTCTCTCCATCTCTCCAGCTCTGTTGTTTAATGCCTTTGAGGCTTACATTTATACCAATTGATCATGAATTGATTTAGCTTCTTCAATGACTCAACAAAACTCTTGGATTTCTCAATTTAGCCTAAATCCCTAGAATTACTGAAACTGACTCTTCATATTTCCCAATAATTAGATTCTCTCATGTTCTCTAATGGTTGGAGAACATTTACAATTCCTCACTATTTTATTCAAAATACTAATAATTACATAAGAAAACAAAAACATGAGACCCCCCTATGTCTATTTACATACAAAGTATTTTCTTGAGCCTAATGCTCCTGCATCAGACTCCCAAGGTTGAAATTAATCATCCTGATCATGTGCTTACATCCTTGTCTTCCTAGATCCCACACTTTGTTCTGCTACTATCCATCAACTGCATTATTCTTCAACTGCACACTTCGAGGTTTCCATACTCTGTTCTGCAACTTGCCTCCAGCTATGCTTTCATATTCTATCCTTGTCCTTCTTTTTCCAAAATTTCTCTGCTTTCTTGCTACTTCCTGCTGCTTCTCAGACACCTTCATCATCAGTTCTCTAATGTTTTCAATTTCTCTATCCGGTTTATCTTCTATGTGGACATCTCTTTGCCTCTTGTTGCTGCCTTTAATTTCTGTTGCTGCCGACATTGTTGCTCTTGCTATCCCACATGTTACTAACATGTTTACAACTCCTACAAATGTCACCCCCCATGTTGCTACCTTGGTGGCTACCTCCCAAACTTCTTGAGTATCTCTTAAGATATCTCCCTCTGCAACATTTTTATTTTTCTCATCATCTGCAAATTTACTCTTAGAAAACAAATCATCATTTAATTTTCCACCTGCAGTAACATACTCATTTATTTCTTTATATACTAGTAAGCATAATTAAATTCTGTAAACTAGTATCTGCTCCTCTTTCTTTCACTGTTTCAGGCATCTTTACTTCAGTGTTTGCAATCTCCTTTTTAAATTTTTTTCAGCAAACATTTCAGCCACAAAATTTGTACTTGTTTGACATCCTCAATATGCTGCAAATTAATTTCAACATCTTCTTCTTCTTCTTGGACAATATTTAGTAATTGTATTTCATCCCCTTGATTGATTCTGGAAATAAAATGAAGTTCTTCAACCACTGTATCTTCATCTTCTATCCGGATAGAATTCTTATTCTCCATCATTTTAGCAGTTTTAAAGTAAAAATCTGCCCCACAGTCTGCTCTTGGTCCATCAGACAAGCCAATTCTTCCTTTTCACCAACGGTAACAAGTTTCTACATGACTGTTTCATCTTCCTTCTGTAACAATTCTTCTACTCTCAAGACAATTCCAAATGATGGATTATCTTTTGTATCACCTTTAACCACAATCAAGCCATCAGTTTCAAAATCACAAGACCCAATGGTCTCATTTGCTGGTCCAGTCGCTAATTCTTCTTTCTGTAGTCCTAAGTCTCTTCCGAGACTCAGAAAGTTTTCACTGTATTCATTCCCTTGCATCTTCACATTTTGCAATCCCCAAATTTGAAATTGAGGTTCTCCTTCCTGTATTGAATCCTGGTTGTTCAGCATAATCTCCAGCAATCCAATTTCCTCATTCAATGGATTAAAGTCTTCCACAGAATCTTCCTCCTCCTTTTTTTGGATGTCCAGTGGTGTCAAATTTTCTCCATCACCAACAAAATTTTCATTCATAAAACAATTGTTAAAACAAAAATCATAAGGCCTTAGTGCCTTTCTTTCCTCTGTCAGCATTTCAGTATGTTGTCCTGAAATTCCTTCCTTCTCTAGCAGCACATCAGTATGCTGATTCACCTTTCCTAAAGAATTCTCTGAAGAATTCCCGAGACTGTCAACAATTCTTTCATTCACACCATCTGCCTCCAGGATGGTTTCCTGTTCACTGTGATGAACTCTACCTTTTGCAGTCTCCCTTTCATACTATGAATTCTCCAACAAATATTCCAGCAATGCAATTTCTTTGTGGCATTGCTGAAGCATTTCATCATCATTTACTCTCCCTGCATTCATACACAAACTTTCATTTTGTATACCGCAAGATTCAACAACCTCAATTGGTGTTCAACCTATCAGCTCTTCAAACTGATCCTCTCCTTCTTCATTCACAAGAATTTCTTCCTATGATGCAACAATTTCCATCATAGCTGCATCACTGCTTCCTTCAGTCAAGAGACATTCTCCAACATTACATTTTACTTCAGAGTATTCATCTTCTGAGAGATACTTCTTCATACTTGTGACAGCTTCACAAGATTGCTCATCCTCCTCTGCAAAACCTATAATCACCTAACAATTGACAGTCACAAAAATACAAGTTTCTACATCATCCAGCTAATCTGGACTTGTCCAATAACTCAGGAAATCATCAATAATTTCCTCTTTAGCAAGACAAACTTCTTGCTATCTTAAAACTTCACCATGACCCACAAGATCTTTTGCAGATCTCCATTTTTCATCTATACTCTGTTCTGCTTCACCAACAGAAACTTCTCTTCTCAACTCATCTTCCCTTTCATACAAAATATTTACAGTTACTTTTTGAAATTAAAAGCCCATTCACACAGAAATTAAATCAACCAATATTCAGATAAGGCTGAAACAAATTCGTTCATAGCATATAAATGATTTCACTTACAAAACTTCTGGTTTGGCCAGATCTTCAATTCGATGGCCTCCTACCTCACTACTCTATCTCTCTAGGTCTCCAAATCTGTTATTTAATGCCTTTGAGGCTTAAATTTATACCAATTGATCATGAATCGATTTAGATTCTTCAATGACTCAACAAAAATCTTAGATTTCTTAATTTAGCCTAAATCTGTAGAATTACTGAAACTGTCTCTTCATATTCCCAATTAATCATATTCCCGCATGTTCTCTAATGGTTGGAGAACATTTACAATTCCTCACTATTTTATTCAAAATAATAATAATTACATAAGAAAGAAAAAACATGAGACCCCCCTATATCTATTTACATACAAAGTATTTTCTTGAGCCTAATGCTCCTGCATCACTCCTTCATAGCTATTGACCCCAAATGGGTAGGGTCTTGACCTTTCTCCGCCTTTGGTGGCTTTGTAATTTGTTTTGGTTATGAGTCTAGGATTCCGTGCCTCATTATATTGCTATGGATTACACTATGTTTAGTTTGTTACCAAAGTCACTTTCTTTGACAATAGACTAGGGTTTTGTAAGAAATTGCGCGATCAATTACTAGTCCAGTTCTGTTGTTTTCTTTGTTAGTTTGCCATCTAGATATGAAAACTATTGTATGGGGTTTCAAACCTAGTCCATAGATTTAATATGTAATATATTATTTTATAGTCCTTTGAGACTCATCAACAAAAACAGGATTGACTTATAAACAGTGGAATGTTTTTTAAGCTTTGTTAATATGAAAAATGGTGAATACTTGTGAAATGTTTGGAACGACTGTTGGTTCATAAAGGTCTGTAAATTTATTTTCTGTGTACAAATCTCCTGTAAATGTATGCTTTAGTTTTCCAAGTGTCGTAACCGCTACAATGCCTGTGTAAACAAATTACTTCTGTTCACCTTTATTATATTTGGGCATATGTTCAGTTACAATGCACAATGGTATAAACAATAAACAACAAAAACAAAAATAGTATTGACTGTAGAATAGTTCTCAGATGGTTTCTTTGAAAATATCCTGATTCATTTTATTACTTTCTTTGTTCTACTATGGATGGAGGATCATAAAACCCCTACAATTTTTTTTTTCTTCTCTTTTGTACTACTGTAGGAAACAGTTTTGTTTTGAAACTGCCAACAGTTAGATCTGGTTACATTCTTAATCTGTTCTTTTAATTTTGGAAATGCGTTCTAAATATTAACTAAAAGAAACTTTAAAATGAAATTATAAAATGTAAATGACTATTAGGTAATAGGCCCTAATGGTAGAATTTCTGAAAAAAAAAAAAAAAAAACCTAGGTGAAATGACTTGTTAGCCAATCAACTATAACCTGTAAGACAAACACATGTTTTTTTGTTTACCCTGAGCTGGATGCTCCTACATCAGGTTCCTGGGGTGGCAAAAATTCATGGCTCCATTCCATGAGTTTCTCAATAGAATAGCCTATTCCTTTTATTTGTGCTGCGTCAAGCCATGAACTGTCCTCAATGGGTCGGTTCATCCACTTGACAAGGTATTGAAGGTACTCTTTCCTGTGAGTGCGCTTGGCTACCTGTGTGTTGAGAATGCTATCGATCTAAATGGATTGAGCCATAGGCATTTGCCTCATCCAATAACCATTTTCAATCTAGGTGTCTCATTCTGGCCATGCCGCTTTATCGTCTTTAGGACTGGCAGTATATGGAAACAAATCTGCCACATTGAATATGGGCAAGATGCCTATTCCTGGTGGCAGCTATAATTCATAGGCATTGGCAGAGATTTTATGAAGAATTTTACAGGGGCCAATCTTCTTATACTTCAGCTTGTTATATTCGCCCTTAGGAAATCGTTCTTTGAGTAAATGCACAAGAACTTCGTCCCCTACATTAAACTGAACTTCCTGTCACTTTAAATCCGCTTGCTGCTTATATTTCTAACTAATTTCCTATAATTTTGACTTTACTTGCTCGTGTAAGTTGTTCATTTCCTTGGCAAAATCTTCCCCGTCAGCACTCCTCCTTTCCAAGTTTCTCAAATCCCGCAGTTCATGCACTCTATGAGGATGCATGCCATACAGAACCTGAAAAGGACTGTATCGTATGCTGCGATTTAGTGAGTCAATATAATAAAATTCCACCTGAGAAAGTACACGATCTCACATCCGTTAATTTTCACCAATCAAACTTCGTAGCAAGTTTCCCAAGCTCCTGTTCACCACCTACATTTGCCCATTAGTCTGTGGGTGATATGCAGAGCTGAAATTCAACTAAGTGTCCAACTTCTTCCACAGGGTATGCCAAAAATGTCCTGTGAATTTCACATCCCTATGAGAAATAATGGACCTTGGTAGGTCATGCAATCTGACGATCTCCGTGAAAAACAAGTGTGCTATGTGAGTGGCATCACTGGTTTTTTGACAAGGAATGAAATGTGCCATTTTAGAAAACCTGTCTACTACCACTATGACCGTGTTGAAACCTTGATGTGTCCTTGGTAGACCCAAGACAAAGTCCAAGCTGACTGAGTCCCATGGTCTACTTGGAATAGGCAGTGGTGTGTAAAGTCATGTATTTTGGATGTGTCCCTTCGCCAATTGGCACACTTTACACCTAGTCACATATCGTTGCACGTCCCGTCGCATATTTGGCCAGAAATAGAAGTTTATGAGCTGTACTAAAGTCTTCTCTATGCCGAAATGTCCGGCTAGACCTCCGCTGTGCTTCTCCCAAATAATATTCTCTCTCATCGAACAGACGAGAATGCATAATTATCACCCTCTAAATAGGATTCTGACAGGCTTCATAAGCCTCTTTTAAATCTACATCTGTTTGATACAAATATTTCAAATGTTCAAAACCCAGCACTTGTATTGTACTCTCCTGCAAGAGAAAAGATCTTCTTCTCAACACATCTGCTACCTTTTTGGCCTGTCCACTAATATGTTTCAATACAAAGGTGAAACTCTGCAATTACTCAACCCACTCCACATGCTTGTGGTTTAGTTTTTGTTGCTGCATAATATACTGTAATGTAGAATTATTAGAAAATTAAAAAAATTGGTTACCTAATAAATAGTGTCTCCAATGCTTCAGTGCTTGGACGACAACATAAAATTATTTATCATAGGACGAGTACTTTTGCCTGTTTCCATTCAAATTTTCACTGAAATAAGCGACCAGTTTGTCTTTCTGGCTGAGTACTGCCCCGATGGCTGTACAACTAGCATCACAACGAACTTGGAATAGTTTGTTAAAATCAGGTAACCTCAAAATCAGTCTTTCAGTGATCTTCTTTTTCAAAATATGAAAAATTCTCTTTGTTGCTTCAGTCCAACAGAAAGGTTGTTTTTCCTTTTTGATTGTACCCAACATAGGCGCGCAAATTCCACTAAAATCTCTGATAAATTTACGATAAAAACATTCCAACCCATAACATCTACGAACCTCAAACAGGCTCTTTGGGGATGGCCAGCTAATAATAGCTTCAACTTTTTTTGGGTCCATCTTTAACTCATTTTCTGCAATCACAAAACCCAAGTAAACCAATTCCTTTTGGAAAAAATACATTTTTAAAGATTTATCAGTAGCTTGTTCTGCTGCAAATTCTCCAACACGCTCCGAACATGTCGAAAGTGTTCCTCTTTAGTCCTGCTAAAATTTAATATATCATCAAGATACACAATTACAAACTTCCCATTGAACTCTTTCAGCACTTCGTTCATCAGGCGCATAAAAGTACTGGGGGCATTACTCAAACCGAATGGCATTGCCAACCATTCATATAGTCCTTCATTTGTTTTGAAAGATATTTTCCATTCATCCCCCTCTCGGAATCTGGTGGTACCTGCTCTTCAGATCGATCCTTGAGAAATATGCTGCTCCACTTAAGCAGTCCATCACATCATCCATTCATGGAAATGGGAATTTGTATCTAATATTAATTTTATTTATGGCTCTTGAATCTGTACATATTCACCACTCTTCGCCTTTCTTAGGAGCTAAAACTGTTGGAACTGCACAGGGGCTCAAACTTTCCTTTATCAACCCTTTATCCAAAAATTCCTGTACTTGCTTCCTCATTCCTTCATTGTCCTTGGGACTCATTCGGTATGCTACCTTTTTTGGTAGACTAGATCTAGTTATAAAGTCTATATGATGACTGATACTTCTCTTAGGAGGAAATTCATCTCGTAAATCATCCACTATAATGTCAATGAATTCTTGCAACATGTCTTGGATTTATTCAGATAGATATGTAATTTTAGTATGAAATAACACTGTTTTTAGCCTCCTTACAATAGCATATTTGATTTTGTTGTCCTCAATATATTTTAAAAATTCCTTTCCTCCCACCAATAATACTTTGACTCCGCTGGTTTCTGTTGTCTCTTCTTCCTTGATAGGTACAAGCATATGCTTAATACCATCCTTAACAAACTTGTGCCAGTTTGTCTTTCCATCGTGCACTAATTTTCTATCATACTGCCATGGTCTCCCTAACAGTATGTGACACACGTCCATAGGCATAATATGACAAACAACTTTATCCATGTATTTGCCAATATGGAACTCAACTTCACATTTCTCATCAACTAACAATTGATGCCCTTTTTGTAACCATGACACCTTGTAAGGAGTGGGGTGTTTCAGTCTCTTCAACCCCAATTTCTCCACCATCTCTGTGGCCACTACAATATCTGTGCTTCCATTATCAATAATCAGTCTGCAGCATTTTCCATGTGATTTGAAAACTTTCCAGAATAATGCTTTTCTTTGAGGTGGTTGAGCTTCCTCTTTTACTTGTTTCAGCAATACTTTATTCACCACTAAGGCCTTCCCTATTTCTGGTACATTCTCTACCTCTTGGGTGGTGCTTTTGCTTCCTCCATCTAAGCAACATATGTTCCTCTTCCTCCTGTCTGTTCACCCTCAAGACATTCAAAATACCTGTGCCCCCACTTATGGCACTTGTAACACTGGATGGCAGCTCCTTTGCCTCTGTCATTACGTCTTCCACGCTGGTATGGCTTTCCTCCTCTAGTGTTATTTTATTTTTCTGCTGTTCCCGGAGTCTTTTAACTACTACCTTCGTCACTGGGATTGGCAGCTCTACCTCTGCCATAGGCTCATCCTTTCCCTCTGCCATATCCTTCTCCTCTTCTAGAATTTTGTTTCCTATTTATTTTCTCCTCTGATTTTAAGGCACTCCGATATGCCTCATCTATGGTTCTAGGTGAAAGAATACTTATCTCATCTAATATTTCCCACCTTAATCCATTCTCAAACCTCGCTGTCTTTTCAGGGGTGTCTTCTATGTAACCAGCTCTTAGGTTTACTAGATAGAATTCTTCAGTATATTCTTTTACAGTCATCCCCTTTTGTTTTAAATTATATACCTTCCTGTACATAGAAATCTGGTCGTCTTTGGGTAAGAATTTACCTTTCAATTCAATAGCTCAACAGCTCCCTGATGGTAAGCCGTCCATTCCTGTTTCAATTCTTCATTATTTTTATGAGTTACTAATGGTCGTAGCTCCTTGTGAGCAAACCCTTGTTGACTGGTGACCGAAACTCCTTCTTCATTCAACGTTTCTCCTTTCTGGTGAGTTAAACTTAGTAAACCTTTTCCTTTTCTCTTATTCAAATTTCGATACTCTGTTTGTATCATGCAAGGACTTAACTCTGATTGTTTTTTTCTCTTTGCAGGTAGTCGCAGTCTATCTGTTCACGATTCTTCTCCTTCATAGTTATTAACCCCAAATGGGTAGGGTCTTGAATTTTCTCCGCCTCTGGTGGTTTTTTAATTTGTTTTGGTTATGAGTCTGGGCTTTCGTGCCTTGTTATCTTACTGTGGATTCCACTATGTTTGATCTGTTACCAAAGTCTCTTTCTTGGCCAATAGACCAGGGTTTTGTAAGCAATTGCGTGATCAATTACTAGTCCGGTTGTGTTTTTTTCCTTTGTTAGTTTGCCATATAGATATGAACGTTGTTTGTATGGAGTTTCAAACCTAGTCCATAAATTTAATATGTAATATATTTTTTTATAGTCCTTTGGGACTCGTCAACAAAAACAAGATTGAATTATAAATAGTTGAATTTTTTTTAAGCTCTGTTAATATGAAAAATGGTGAATACCTTGGAAATGTTTGGAATTCCTGCTAGTTCATAAATGTATGTGAATTTATTTTATGTTTCGGACTCTGCTGTAAATCTATGCTTCAGTTTACCAAGTGTCGTAACCGCTCCAGTGCCTATGTAAACAAATTACTTCTATTCGCCTTTACTATATTTGCGCATATATTCAGTTACAATGTACAATGGTATAAACAATAAAAAGGAGAAACAAAAATATTATTGACTGCAGAATAGTTCTCAGATGGTTTCTTTGAAAATCTCCTAATTCGTTTTATTACATTCTCTGTTATACTATGGATGGAAGATAAAAAAACCCCTACAGAATGTTTTTTTCTTCTCTTTTGTACTACTGTAGGAAACATTTTTGTTTTGAAATTGCCAACAGTTAGATTTGGTTACATTCTTAATCTGTTCTTTTAATTTTGGAAATGCGTTCCAAATATTAACTAAAAGAAACTTTAAAATGAAATTATAAAACGTAAATGACTATTAGGCCCTAATGATAGAATTTCTAAAAATAAAAATAAACCTAGGTGCAATGACCTGTCAACCAATAAAATGTAACCTGTAAGAAAAACACCTGTTTTTCTGTTTACCCTGAGTTGGATGCTCCTGCGTCATTTTATTTCAAGAATTAAGGATATTGAATATAAAATAGAAGATATAGGTGAATCACTATATAGCACCAATCTTATAATCACTATACCTTTAAACAAAATGTTACATGAGCGTCATATGTTCCTCATAGGTCTTGCAGTAAGGGAGAAGACTCTTACTTTTGATGATTTGAAAGGTTTACTCATGCAAGATGAATACAGGTGAAACATTCCTGAACCTCAAAGCTTTGATTCTACACTAATGGAAAAAGAAAAACTACCTTTCAAAAGAAGCCTTGGTAAGGTAATAAAGGAGGAATGACACGATTTGCAAAAATAAAAGTAGGTATGACATTTCCAAAAGTTGACATAAATTTTACTCCTGTGGAAAGTTTGGAAACTACTCTAGAGATTGCATGAAAAGTAAAAGGGTGAAAATATGATGTTGGGTTACACCTTTTGCCCTTTTTTAAGAAAAAAAATTCTCTTTTTTTTCTATTCTTCAACTTTATGCAAGCCAAAACAATTTTTTTGTTTAGAATTTTATTTTCCGATAAAAGGAAAAGTTGTCATAAATTTTATTACCTTTCTATTACTTGTTTTTTGGAATTTTTTTATACACATTTGATATGTCAAATTCACATTTCTTTTAGTGTGTTTTCTTTAACAATAAACGGATTCATAAAAGGTCATCTTCAAACGTGTTGGTGTATTCTTTGAAAACTTTGTGTTCTTTAGAAAAAAAATGTGTTACAACAATCTAGACAAAGTCTGCTTCGGCTTCGTTATATTTACGAAACCAACTGACGCATATCATAAATAGTAGAATTATTTGAACTGATCCACTATGAAAAAAATACATATTTTGAATATGTTTCGGCTTACACAAATTTTCTCAACATATAAGTTATAAACTGAAAATAAAAAAAATTCTTACTAGAGTTGACAGACCAATGTAATGCACCATAATTTTTTCAAAAAATTTTACAGTTTATTTTGGAAGATATAGAATATAGATTTCACTGAATCATATTTTCCTTCAAAAATTGTTTTCACCCACTTTATTACAAAATTAATTAAAATTAGCAAATATTTATGAAATTCCATAAAACTTATATTTCCTTAAAGTAGATTAAATTCTTCAAATTCTTGTCTTGGTTCTGACAATTAATTCATAAAGTTTCATGGAGTTTAATTAGTCCAAAGTTGAAGAAATGTGTTCAGAGCAATGTTGATGCATAATTACAGACGTGTTGGTTTGACTGAACTTTTAAAAAAGTTTGGCCGAATTGTTTTTTGTCCCGATGGCGCATCAATTCTAACGCCACAAACGTTCAACCAAAGATTTTACAAAAGTTTTGTTGAATTTTTAATTGACTATACGTCAGCCAAAAAATTCAATGAAGCCACTCCAAAAAAACGTTTCATGGCAATATAAATAGGTGTACATAGATTCATTATTTTTGCAAAATTTTGTACATTTCTTCATTTGAGCTAATTTTGCAAAGGACTTTTTTTAGGCTTAATTTTCAAATGACTCTTTTTGGCTTAATATTCAAAGGACATTTTTTTGGAGGTATGTGATACATTTTTTGGAGGAATGTGATACATTTTTTGGATGCTTTTTGGGCTTATTTTTCAGAGGAAATTTTTTGGAGGTATTTTTTTAGAGGTTTCTGGGTTTAATTTACAAAGGAATTTTTTTGGAGGTACTTTTTTTAGAGGTTTTTGGGCTTAATTTTCAAAGGAAATTTTTTTGGAGGTATTTTGTTTTTAGAGGCTTTTGGACTTAATTTTCAAAAGACGTTTTTTAGACTTTTTTTTAGCTTAATTTCCAAAGGACTCTTTTTAGGCTTAATATTCAAAGGAAATTTTTTTGGAGGTATTTTTTAAAGTGATTTTTTTAGAGGCTTTTTGGGCTTAATTTTCAAAGGACATTGTTTGGAGGTATTTCATTTTTAGAGACATTTTTTTAGAGCCTTTTGGACATAATTTTCAAAGGATGTTTTTTGGAGGTACTTCTTAAAGTGACATTTTTCAAGAGGTTGGGCTTAATTTTCAATGGACGTTTTTTGGAGGTATATATGGAAGTGAAATTTTTTTAGAGTACGTGTTTTGAGTTGAAGTAATTCTTTTCTAATGATTTTTTAAAATGATTTTTTGTCTAACTTTTTAAATGACATTTTTTTGGTGGACTTGTAAGGAAATATTTTGAGCTTCATTTCATTTTTACAAGACATTTTTTTCTCAGAATTTTTAAAGGAGGTGTTTTGGATTGAAGTATGTATTTTGTGAAAAAAATTTAAATTTTTTTTTTTTTCAAATTAAATCGTCTGTGATGCTTATTTTAATTGATTTTTTTTGTCTAAAATGTTGAAGGAAATATTTTGAGCTTCATACTCAATTATTATGGGAAATCGAAGGAATTGCAAGAAAAAATATGATCGAACAAGAGACCCTTATCAAAATATAGAATGGGGGAGAGAATATCACAAAAAAAAAGAGAGAGAAGAATGCTCAAATATTGAAAGGGAAAATAAACCTCAACTAGAATTTTAAGTAGGTATGTAAATGTAAATATTATAAATTTGATATTTATAATTTTCCTATTGTAAATTGTGAAAATTAATTTTTATTTGATGAACTAATTTGAAAAATATTTTGCAATGTAAATAGAGAGAGATATTCCTCAAAAAATTGACCATGAGATAAAAAATTTTGAAAGAGAAAGTGAAAGAGATATTCAACCAATGATTGAAGATGGTGAAAATGTTGAAAGAAATTGAAGTGAAGAAATTGAGTCACCATGTGTGTGTGTGTGTGTGTGTGTGTGTGTGTTGAACATGTGTATTATTGAAATTATACATATGTATTATTTTTGTTATTTATTGAATATGTAAACTTATTATGTACATTTCATTTGAATATGTACAGATGAAATCAATATCGACGATGAGATGTTAGAAAATGTTGACACTCACACATATGGAGATAAAAAATCTTATCATGTTATACGATATCGTTTTTATCGCATTATTGATTCGTTCTTCAAAAATGAAACTGTGGCAGTTCAAGCCCAATTATTGAAAGGTCTCTTAACATAAAGGAAATTAAAAGAATCTAGGACTTTGTTGGGTATTCAAAAATCTACAAAATATAAATAGTGCTCTAAATTCAATTAGAAGATATAGTAATAAAAAGGTTGCAAATGCATGTACAGTAGTTTATATGGTAGTTGTTTCATCAAGTACTATATAGAATCACTTGGTAAAATCTATATCACGAGCATTAGGAACCTCACGAAAAACTTTTCACAAACATCGAAAATTTTAGTT
Organism: Pinus albicaulis; assembly: GCA_034641835.2. Classification (NCBI taxonomy): domain Eukaryota; kingdom Viridiplantae; phylum Streptophyta; class Pinopsida; order Pinales; family Pinaceae; genus Pinus; species Pinus albicaulis. Next base: position 489,024,303 of record CM076574.1, read on the forward strand.
GTAAATAGATGCAAATGATGAAATCTCTTGTTGGAAAACTATTTTTAGGCAACCATACAAAGATAGAATTGGATAAAATGTTAAAAAATAATATATGAATATTGGCTGAAAAAATCACGTGTTTCACCAAAATAAAGGGATATGATGCAAATAATAAAAGCATGAAATCAGTATGAAGAACATCCAAAACATTTCTTTGACACCACTTAGATAGAGTTGATCATCAAGTTCAATAAAGAGAATCGTGAATTTGATGTCTCAATTAGTGCTTTTGTGCAACAAAAACCATGGTATGTGAAACCTATCACTGCATGCGACACTTTTTGTCATTATCATGCGGAATTTAAATTAGATTATGACACATTCCTCAATTTTGGTAAACAAATTTGGAAATATTCACCTCCTCCTTCCACTATCCATGATTTTATATCTCAAATTCTATGTGGAAGAGAAATCCATGAATTATTTTACCAAAAGAAATGTGTTAGTGGTAAAAAATGTGATGATTCTAGAACTTTGACTAAATTTAAAAACAAGTATCGTACTGATATAAATGATCAATAATTGTCCAACATGAAAGTGAAATGGAAGAGATATGAATATATTCATACATCGATTCAAGGTTCAAGTGCTAAGAGAATTGATTTAGAAGAAGACGTAATTTTTGTGATAGATTTTTTGAGAAAGTTTAAGGCATAAATTTATAAATACACAAAGCATTCTCGTAGAGCTTGATGGCAGGACTTGCAATTCAAAAAATCCCGTGAATTTTTTCCACCAGGGACCATTTTGTCAATAGTCTATTTTGCATAAAACTACTCATTTTTTCCACCAAAAGAAATTCAAAGTGAATACTATCATTCTAACCAAGTCTCCATGCTCGTCCATATTCTATATAGACACGTTGAACAAAATGTTAATCATATTGAAAGAACCAGGGAAAATTGACATGTTATTAAAGACTATCACTTTTGTATCAATGACGATCATACACATGATACATATTTTTTACAACATGGTTTTGAAGATATTTATGACTCCTTGAAAATTCGTGGATTAAAATTCAATGAACATTGGATATGGTCACATGGATGCGAATTTCAATTCAAATATTCACGATTATTCTTTTGGTGTATCATCTTCATCTAAAAACGTGCATTAAACATTGTTGGAATTTCTTTGAGACTCGTGATGGAAAACAAGAACATGACAGTGCAGGTACATGCATAAAACGAGCCCTTCGAAGATATGAAATGGACCATTATGCAAACCAACTTGTCTGAGTTGAAGAAGTTTTTCAATGGTGCATCGTTGCACTAAGCCATGAGACTAACCGATCAAGTGAAGTGTGAAGGTACATTCAATTTAATTTTTCTTGGATTTCTAATTTTAAACAATAAATTTATCATAGGGATTATCTTTGATGGTATTTTGATATCATATTTATTTTCTTATTTGAATTTTCCATATAGGTTTTTTTGGCATATTAGGGTCCAAGACACAGATATATCAGTTGAAGATGACACTGAAACAATAGAAGGGACTCGCAAATTGCATTCAATTAAAACAAAGTTGTCCACAAATGTGTTTGCATTGGATAAAAGAAAAGATTCTTGTTTTTTTCATCTTTGCATACACAACATAGAATATAATGATGTTTGTGAAAACAAAATGTATGTAAAATATTGGAAATATACAAAAATAAATAGAAAGGGGAAAATGTCTATTGCAATCTTTGAAGAAATGCAATTAGAGGAGACTACAATATCATCTGATGGTGATTGAGTTTCTGATCTTGTTAGAGAAGGTGACATTTCAATTTCTTTCAAATGACAGAGATCTAGAAATAGATAATAAGCTCAAGTATACATGTTAATTTTAAAGTTAATATTTCATGTTAATTATGATCAAAATTTAAATACATAAGTTTGTTTCATTGTGCATGAGATGTTTTTGTTGTAATTGCACCTACTATGAATGATGAAAATTTCAAGCATTATTTTATGTTTTTCACTAAATGAAAGATGGAATTATTAGAAAACTATGATGATCACTGATTTACATATGACAGAGGGTCTATTATACTGAAAGGTTATTTTTTCAGACAAACTATTCAAAGTGGGGATTTTTTTTACTTTCAAGAGAATGAACCTGATGTCATAATTTGTCAATATAGTCACTTGGTGTGTGCAACACGCATAAAGTCGATAGAATTTCAATCAAAGAAAAAAATGAGAACTAAGAAATGGAAAATTTCAAAAGCCGATTATGAAAAGATCATTCAAGATGGCATTCCATTACATTTTATTGATTGAACTTCTTAACAATTTCTTCTCATTGCATCCATATTTTAGAACTTCCAAAACACAACTAAAAATTGAACTTCATTTTTGTGTTATCTCTACAAGTGTTTCCACATGTACATTTTTTTGGTACATGCACACTAATAATTTATACACGTGTACACATACACATGTCTATATTATCTGATCTAAACAATTTCAACATTCTCTGGTACATTTTTTCATAATCTCATTATCGAAAAATGTATATATCTGTGTATCTAGAATAGTTGGCATAATGCAATTTTGAATTTGCACGATTTTTTTTTATATATGTGTCTATTAAAAGTAAATTATAATATTCATTCTTGAATGAAAAATGTGTGGTACGTGTTTTGTAATTTCTAGTTTACTATCAACTGAAAGTACCTTTTCTATGTGCATTAATGAAAAATGTGGTGTACTGGATATAGATGTTCTAGAATGCAATTTTAAAATTTTATGATTGTTCGACACATATAAGAACACCTAGAATCCTATGATTGTTTTTAGATATATACATCGATATGTATTGTACTTCAATCGTTTTAACATATATTCAAACATGTACTTCGATCATTTTTGTGTACATATATTCATGTGAATTTTTTTTTGTCTGTAGCTTGGGCTAAAATATATTAAAAGCATGAAAAATTGTATAGAGCAATGGGAAAAGATGGCAAGAAGTGCTTAGCTTATCCCTACATTGGCAGTGTTTAAAATAACCAAGTTTGGGGCTACCTCAAAGGAGGAAACCAACCCCTTTAGAGTGTCATCCAATCTTCTAATACAAAATATTCAGTGGACCATATAAAACCAAAAGAGTGGAGTGTATCCTAAGGTGACAAACATGGAGTTCATTCATCTTCGTCAGTTTCCTGGTCCTCTTCCTCTATCAACCACCCATATTCTCTATTAATGGCTTCCTTGTTAGTTGTGGGCATTCGAGGAGGCTTCAGAGGGGTCAAAGGGATAATGGGAGAGACTAGGTACTCTGCATCGTAATCTCTAGTCTAGAAACTGTCCGAGTCCATAACCTAAGCACCTATCTCCTCCATCATGGGCTCATAACCTAGAAGCGGGTTGGTTTTCCTGGGTAAAGGCTACACAAATTGCAGAATAGTGGATTTCTGACCTCTTATACCCTTGGGGTAATCTAGAGGCAAAATAATCTCCCCGTGAATCTTATGAAATTTTTGAGGAGCCAGAACCTCATGGCTATCAGATGTAGAGCCTTGGTGGATTCCAATCACTGGCCATTTCCATGGGAAGAGCGGCATGAAAACGCACCTCTAAAGTTGCCTCTAATGGGTTTCTGTCGTTGCAGTGCCACCATAGTATGGCTTTTGACCTGTACATTTTATGATTGTTTTTAGATTTTAAAACATCGATATGTATTCTACTTAAATATCACCTAAATAATAGATGTACATCATAAAATTATATAACATTCATACTTCATGTACATCCCAAATCCATTTTATATTTAACAAATATAGGGACAACTTGAGTTTTAAAAACAAAACATTATATCACAACATGTGATCTCATGCCAAATGTAGTTCAAGTATCCAAAATATACACATGTATACATGGTTTGTAATTCGAAATTTCCATCTAGAGAGATTCATTTTATATTTTTAACAATTTTATAAAATGAGAACTTGAATTTAAAAAAAAAAACAATATATCACTATGACATGCCAAATGTAGTTCAACCATCCAAAATTTGAATTTTAAAAACAAAATATTATACCACAACATGTGATCACATGCGAAATGTAGTTCAACTATCCAAAATATACACATGTATACATGGTTTGTAATTCGAAATTTCCATGTAGAGAAATTCATTTTATATTTTTCACAAGTTTATAAAATGATAATTTGAATTTTAAAAACAAATCATTATATCACAATCACATGCCAAATGTAGCTCAACCATCCAAAACTTGAGTTTTAAAATAAAACATTATATCACAACATGTGATCATATGTCAAATGTAGTTCAAATATCCAAAATATACACATGTATACATGGTTTGTAATTAGAAATTTCCATCGAGAGAGACTCATTTTATATTTTTAACAAGTTTATAAAATGACAACATGAGATTTAAGAACAAAACATTACATCACAATCACATGCCAAATGTAGTTCGACCATCCAAAATATACACATTGTGAAAATGAAATTTGAAATTTCCATCTAGAGATTCATTTTATATTTAACAAATAAAATGACAACTTGAATTTTAAAAACAAAACACTATATCACAACATGTGATTACATGCCAAATGTAGTTCATCTACATCCAAAATATACACATGTATGTACATGGTTTGTAATTTGAAATTTCCATCTAGAGAGGTTCATTTTATATTTAACAAGTTTATAAAATGAAAACATTTTAAAAACAAAACATTATATCACAATCACATGCCAAATGTAGTTCAACCATCCAAAATATACACATTGTGAAAATGTAATTTGAAATTTCCATCTAGAGTTTCATTTTATATTTAACAAATAAACTCGCAACTTGAATTTTAAAAACAAAACATTATATCACAACATGAGATCACATGCCAAATGTAGTTGAACTGTCAAATTTAAAAACAAAACATTATATCACAAGATGAGATCACATGCCAAATTTAGTTGAACTATCCAATTTAAAAAGAAGACATTATATCACAACATGAGATCACATGAAAAATGGAATTGAAGTATCCAAAATATACATGTGTTTTGTAATTTGAAATTTCCATATCGATTTGAGTTTTATATTTAAAAAATGAAATGACAACTTGAGTTTTTAAAACAAACATTATATCACAACATGTGATCACATGCCAAATGTAACTATCCACAATTTAAAATCATTCTTGATAAAAGTAAAAGTAGTTTAAAACTATATCTATACAGTAAAATATGTCCAAAATTTGTATCTCACATGAACAATAAAATTAAATACACACACACACACACACACACACACAGATATATATATAGTGTGTTATAAGTATCAAGTTATATAGAAAAAATATGACTGTATAGATAAGACTATTTATACAAAAGTAAATTTAAGACTAGATCTATGAAATATAATGTTGCACATATGTGCATCATCCATCCAATATAGATGGTTCTAGTGTCTCTGGCAACAAAGTCTCTATCCCCGTGCTATCATGTGAAGCATGGAGAACCTATACACAATGTGTACAAACATTGAAATTTAATATTTTAAAATTGAATGAGAATATATAACTTCATATGTAAAAAAAAAAAAAAAAAAAAATGCAATATCTCATGTGGTTCCCTCTCTATTGTGTTTTGTTCTTTGTCCATTAAAACTTCGTCCATGGGAACATATTCCAAAATAAACTGTACAATCAATATATATATATATATATATATATATATTAAAATTTTTCAAATGAAAATGCATGTATAAACTAATTTTAAATCATAATAAAAAAAACATAGACAACTTGTTCAAATGGTTAAAATGGTGTGGATGTTCCTATCTCAATCATACTCTCCATCACTAGAGTCCACGGAGAAGGAAAATAATCTCTAAGAACTTAAAATTCAAAAATTTTAGAAGTATAAAATAACTGAAGAACTAGATCTCAATTTATAATAAAACTTTTGAGCTTAAATTTGTAGCTTATAAATTAAACATATTTAAGTGAAAATTTGAATAATTGTGATGGTGGGTTCGGCACATCTGCTAAGGGTGGCTCCAAAATAAAATCTCCATAAACCTAAAATTCAAAAAGATTAAAACTATAAAATAGCTCAAGATCTAGGTCTCATTTTTAATGGAACTTTTGATCTGCAATATATAACTTAAAAATATATTTAAAAGTGAGAAATTGTTCATACTTGTCATGGTGTGTTTGGCACATCTCCCAAGGAAGAGGAAGGTACCTCCATCTGAGAGACATGAGACAGAGATGGAGTCTGTTAACATTTAATTATATATGCATGCACATGTCCGCACAATTTTTTATTTCAAAAATATGTCGTCGTGTTTCAATATATATAATAATAGATAAAAAATAATCTTACATCATTGTGTTCACTTGAAAAACACTAACATGTGGCAACATATCATCTTGATGGCGAGAACCATCTTGATTGTGTGATTGATGGTGAGACCCACCTTCATTGTGTGAACTAGAGGCTCTGACCGTAATATTAACATCTTTGTTCATCAAGCGTGAGAACTAAAAATGGTGTTAAAATATATGATACATTTTTGTTAAATTAATGTATACAAGTAAATACATGTATACATGTATTTATTAAAAATTGTACATGTGTTAAAATAATCACCCTAACCATTAACGCATGCCGATCCCATGCCCTCTTGCTCATGAATAATTAGATCCTACCAACCATTGCGACAATTCTTGCATATGTTCTAAGATCTTCAACACTCATGTTGTCTATCTCTTTATCTATATGATACACACAATAAGCATGTGCATTCTCTCATGCTCTTTATCGATTCAGACAAACATCAACTACACCTAGTCCACTCTGAACATTGTCAATGATGGCATCCCTTGCTTCTTGACTAATTTGAGAAGTGGCATCTATCTCTGACCACAAAGTTTCGACACAAAGAGGTCGACTAACCAATGGTCCCCCAGGGTGCAGAAAATCACCATCACTCTTAGTGCCCCTATGATCACACAATCAATCTTTCCTAGGACCAAAAAATTTAGAGCGAATTTCATTATAATTGGGCTTCATTCCCAAAAAGAATTCTTCATAAAATATTTTTGCAAACTAAATCGGAACCTCATCATTCCATGGCAGTCGTACATAGGCATCAAGGTGTGTATCATAAAAATGGCCATCTATATCAGGGTGCTTGAAATATTTCACCTTTAGCATCTTTCTTTTCAGCCCTTCTTCGAAATTAAACATAGACTTGGCCATTTATGTTCTAACTCATAGTTTAACAACCTCCCATGTATCGGGAACCATCACTGTTTCCTTTATTTTTTTCATCACTTCTACAAAAGTATCAGTGGTTGGCCCAAGCCTTAGGTACACATCTACTAGTTCGCCTAAAGAGTGAGTAACTATTTTCAATATTTCTTGACTATCAGCATGGAGTTTCAAAGACACGGGATCTCTCTTCAATTTTGAATGAATATATTGACACCTTTGTAAGGTGCATTGCATGTTTGATTCCTAAGGTATATCGGAAATGTCAGATTTATAAGTTTTGGTTTGTGTAAAACCTTCTTGTTGAAGAACGCGTTCTGTCCTATGTTTTTTTCGAGCAAAATTTTCACCCTCTGCATCAATATATAAAATTTTGTATGTTAAAAAAACATGTAAACAAATTTGTACAAATTGAATGAAAATAATATTTATATCTATGGCCACCTTGATATGGTTGGCTAGCATCTTTCCCACCCTGAGACTGTTGAGAACCATAACGACTAGTGATTGGTTGAGAACTAACATGACCATCAATTGATTGGCCTCTGGGGGAATTCATATCACCACCCTCACACAATTGGCCACCACCTATTGATGGGCCTCCAAGGGAATGTGTACCACCACCGACCACATGCGATGAGAGGGAAGCTTCATAAAAAAATATGAATTTATAATCAATTCAAAAATACATTCATACATATAAATATATTTACATATTATTTATTAAATCATGTGAACCATACCATGATTGCGTGAACCATGACCATTCTATATTGATGGAGTAGACACCCTTTCCCTCCTAACTCCTAAACAATACAAAATGAAACTTATTAAAAACTAATTTAAATCGCAAAATTGATAAAAAAAAATAAAGTCCATATGTACACACATGTATGTATGGACATAATATTATATTTAAATACGATGAACATCCCTCAATCCATGATCCCCCTCTTTCGCAGAGGCATGAGATTTTATTGATCTTTGCCTTTCATCCTCTGTGATATATATGGATATATCTAAAGTGGACATTTACAATTATTTTTAAATTAATATTTAAAATAAATTCAAAATATTTCAAAAAATTAATGTAATTTAGTACACAAATTATGTAAAGGACAACTTTGAAAGCACTAATTTATGTGTGAAACTGAGTCTAAACAAAACTTTGTTGAAGTCCTCACATTTTAATTTGTATAAAAATATGAAGTTTAGAAAGTTACGCTTTACATGGTGGGAGCACACGTGGTAAATGATTGAAAAAAACACATGTTCATTAAAAATTGACACATTTATAAGTAAAAAACATACACATATCAAAGATATGTTACAATATCCATCAATAAATTTTAAAACAGAGCGTCTCAACACTAATTCACCTTTGAGAGATGAATCTTCAATTTTTAAAGGAGAGCGCTTCAACACTAATTAATTTTTGAGAGATGAATACTGAATTGGCATTACCCTGTATAATACTAATTCATCTATTAATTCATCTTTGATATATGAATTTTTAATTTGCATTTCCCCACAAAATATATCACCAAACATCTTATTAACATTTGCACAATGTCTTATACTAAAAATTCGAAATTGGCTAACAATATTGTTTTCTTTTCCATGTAGTTGTTTTAGCCTCTCCTTCTTAACTTTGTACACGCCTTTGATCTGGTTGCACACAAGCTCAAAACTAGTAAAAAATACAATTCCATTTGATCCATACTCCCTAGCTATTCCCAAGCCTTTTATCAATGAAATATAATATACTTCTTTGTTTGTTGTTCTTCCTGGTATATTCATTTTCCTTTGGAGGACCTTGTTAGTCTCAATATTGCAAAGCACATATGTAATCATTTATTTCCCTGGATTGGGATAAAAAGAAGCATCTATGAATAATGTCCATTTTTATACCATATTTAGTGGGTTGTTTTCTCCCTAAAAAAACAAATTGAATAAAATATATTTAATTAACATTTATTGTGAATGCATGGGAGAAATGTCATGTGCATTTTTTGCAAGTTTTCCTTAAAGTTTATGGGAGAAATCACATCTAGAAATGACATGCCTTAAAGTTTTCCTTGCCTGAGCTTTAGGCAGAAATGACATGTACATGGTTTGCCTTAAAGTTTTCCTTATAGTTTATGGGAGAAATGACATAAAAATGATATAGAAATTACATAGAAATGAAATGCTTTAAAGTTTGCCTTAGATTTTATGGAAGAAATGTGACATGTAAGGGAGGAATTACACATGTACATGGTTTTCCTTAAATTTTATGGGAAAAATGACATAGAAATGACATGTACATGCTGGAAATATTGAGAGGGGGTGAATCAATATTTCTTTTCAATTGTTAATTATTTCCAGTTAGATTCTTCAAAATTAAGGATATAGAGGTGTATAATAATAATAATAACGATTAATAAGAACTTCAATCCCCATTTTTAAATAATAGTATACAATAGATGAATGAGGGCACGAACCCTTTTAATGAAACAGGCACTAACTTGTTGCCAAGCACCAACTTGGACCTTTGATGAGGCTCCGACCTCTACGGCTTTGAACCTATCTTCTCAAGGAACCAACCTTGTGTTTAGGGGCACCTACCCCAAGGACACCAATCCCTCAGTCTATTTTAATAGAAAATGTGTGATGTAATTACTTGAATTTCATCTACAAAAATTCTTCACTATTCAACACTTCTTGATTTTGACTTCACTATATCTTCACCATACTTTGTTCACCATATCACTCCTCTGCTGCAATCTTAGTTCATATTCCAATTGAAGAATTTCTGAAACTTATCCTGAGATGCTCTGTTTCTAGATCCGATTTTTGGTGTTGTAGCTATCTCCCCTTTACAGAATCATAGATTTTTCCTACACATTTTATTACTTCCAAAAAATCAGTGATCAATCTGACCATACTGTTCCAATCTCCTATATGTGAGTGAGCTGAGTGTGGTAAGCTGCTATGGCTAATTCGAATCCTAAAACACAGGTCTGAGCTATTAGATCCAAGGTATATATATGTGCAAGAGACATAGATCTGAGGTATATATATGTGCAAGAGACATAATTCGAATCCTAAAACACAGGTCTGAGCTATTAGATCCAAGGTATATATATGTGCAAGAGACATAGATCTGAGGTATATATATGTGCAAGAGACATAGATCCAAGGTAATATCTATGTGTTGTATAACACATATACGTTGTAATGTATCCAAGCTATAAGGTATCTATGTTCCAAGCCTCCAAACAAATCTATCCTAAGCCTTTATTTCACTTGTTCTGAAACTTAGTTCACATGACCTAGCCTTGATATGGACTGAAACATATCTACTGGTCTGAGGGTATGAATTGAAATTTTTTTAACCCAAAAAATAAATTTTCAAACCTTCCTCAGTGTCCTATTTCATAAGTTGTAAACTCTGGTATATCTCTGCAATTGTCTTCACTGAATTGATTTACAGATTTGCGGAATTCTCCTTGACTTGTCACTACAATAGTACTGTTCGCGAGATTTGAACTAATGTTCCTTCTCTCTGTATTATTCACTTCAAAAATTAGTGAGTAAAAGTGACATATGACTCTTCTATTAATATGAATTCAATTTGAAATGAAGGGACACGTCCCTTTGGAGTGAGGCCGACATGTGTATGACAGTGTAGGTCGGCTAGCAATTAAATATATATTTGTCAACTTAAAAATTCAATTTCTCACAAACCACTAGGAGTTTCGAGGCATGTAAAGGCTAGTTAGAATGGGAAAAATATACTCTACAACATGGTATAAGACCCATGCTGATAGGATGCCTACAAGGTGATAGAAAAACAACTTTTCTTTGTGACCGTCTTTAATTTTTGTGTGTATGAGGTGAATAGGACAACATGCCTTTTCCACTGCTTGGCTTCTCCTTTCCAACATTCATGTAGCATCATTATCAACAATGTAATCATATACTAATGCAATGATATGTCATAGTGCAGCCTTCATCTTAGTCAAAGTCATACTGACATCAATGAAAATCTGAATTAACAATCTCCCCTTTTGTTATTGATGGCAATATTCTTGCCCTTTCAACATTATCTTCCCCTTTGTCATCAATGGAAAATGGGGTGCCTAATTACTCCCCCTGTCAAGCTTCTCCCCCTAAGATACTGTTCATGATGCATGAGTTAATGTGATGCAAGAGCAATGACTCCAATCTTTTGGCGAAGACACTCAATGCTTCTTGTGGAAGGGGTTTTGTAAAGATATCCGCAATTTTCTCTTTTGTATTAACGTATTCCAACCTAATGTTTTGTTCAACAACTTTTTCACGGAGAAAGTGGTATTTTATTGGAATATTTTTACTCCTTGAGTGCATTACTGGATTCTTTGAAATATTGATGACACTAGTATTGTCACAAAAAATAATAATTGGTTGCTTAGTTTCTATGTTGACATCCTTCAAGGCTTCCTTCATCCATAGAATTTGTGTACAAGAATTACCAGAAGCTATATATTCAGCTTCAGCTGTAGAAAGGGATATATATGATTGTTTTTTGCTGAGCCAAGATACAATACAATCTCCCATAAAGAATGCATTTCCACTGGTACTTTTTCGATCATCCACGCTTCCATCCCAATCAGCATCAGAGAAAGCTATCACAATAAGAGTTGAAATCTTAGGATACCAAAGAAATAAATCAATCGTTCCTTTCAAATATCTGAGAATTCTCTTCAAAACTTCTAGATGGGATTGTTTAGGACTTGACTGAAATCTTGCTACCATTCCAACTACTTGCATAATATCTGGTCTTGTAGCAGTTAAGTATAGGAGAGCTCCAATTATTTATCTGTAAAAAAATTTTCATCTATGCTAGGGGTATCATCATCTTTTCTTAATTTACAATCTGTGGTCATCGGTGTGCTCATAGGTGCACAATATTCCATCCCATATCTTTTGAGCATGTCTTTAAGATATTATTCTTGATATATAAACATGCTTGCAGAGGTTTGAGATATTTGTAGCCCAAGAAAGTAAGACAACTCACCAATAATTGACATCTCAAATTTTTCGGACCTATTTAGAGAAAATTCATGGTTCATTTCTTCATTATTGCTAGTAAAGATTAGATCATCAACGTAAACAAGAGTGATCAAAAGTTTTTCCTAGTCCATCTTCATGTAGAGATTGCTACCTGCCACTCCCTTTTTGAAACCCTCTTGTTGAAGATAGTGATCCAACTTTGTATACCATACTCTAGAGGCTTGCTTTAATCCATACAAGGCCTTTTTTAGTTTGTATACAAAGTCTTTTTCTTCAGCAAGATCAAATCCTTCTAGTTGCTCCATGAAAACTTCTTCCTTGAGATCTCCATTCAGGAATGTTGATTTTACATCCATTTTATAAACATTGAATCCTTTTGAGAAAGTAAATTCTAAAAAAATTCTTATGGATTCCATTCGAGCTATTGGTGCAAAGGTTTCTTCGAAGTCAATTCCTTCAATTTGCGAGTATCCTTTGCAGACAAGTCTGGCTTTATTTCTAATGATTTGTCCATCTTCATTCATCTTGTTTTTTAATACCCATTTTGTTACAATTATATTTTCATCTTTTGGGCAAGGTACTATTTCCCAAGTCTTATTTTTTTCGATTTGAGAAATTTCTTCTTCAATGGCCTTTATCCAATAAGGATATTTGCTTGCTTGAGAAAAAATTTCAGGTTCTATTAAAGATAATAGAGCCACACCATCTTTTCTTGGGGTGCTTATCATCCTTCTTTGAGTTTGGATTCCTTCATCTATATTTTCGATGACCTGTTCTTCCGGATGATATATTTGAACAAACTTGATCTTGGAGGGAGTTTTTGAATATTCACTTTGAGGTTCTTCACTCTCCTCTTTTTTTTTCAGGTTCTTTTTCTTCACTTTGTTCAAAGAAAGGCTCAACTTCATGATCTTCAATTCTCTTTTCTGGAAGGCATTCATCAATATTCACATCAATTATTTCCACTATTCTTCGTAGACGATTTTTGTAACAATTGTAAGCTTTGCTCCTAGTGGAGTATCCAATAAATATTCCTTCGTCAACTCTAGAATCAAATTTTCCTGGTGAGTCATCATTTAATTTTATGAAGCATTTTCTTCCAAAAACCCTGAAATATTTTACTAAAGAAGGTCTTCCTTTCCATAATTCAACAGGATTCTTTTCATTATTTGGTCTTAGTTGAGTTCAATTTAAGGTATAAACTACAGTCCCAACTGCTTCTCTCCAAAATTTTGGTTGCAAATCAGCTCCTAGTAGCATTGTCCTTGCCATTTCTTGAATGGTTTGGTTCCTTCTTTCAACTACTCCATTTTTCTGGGGTGTCCTAGCAGTAGAGATTTATCTTTCGATTCCATGCTCTTTACAGAATTCATCAAATTATTTTGAGGTGAATTCTCCTCCCCTATCCATTCTAAGACATTTAATCTTAGAATGTTTCTCATTCTCAATGAGAGCCTTAAGATTCTTAAAACATTCAAATTATTTGGACTTATATTTTATGAAATATATCCACATCATTCTAGTATAGTCATGAACAAATAGAGCAAAGTACCTTTCACCTTAAAGAGCTAGAGTTCTAGTTGGCCCACACAAATCTGCATGAACTATTTCCAAAGGTTTTGATGTTGAGAACTCCTTAGTTTTGTGGCTACTTCTAGTTTTCTTTCCATTTTGGAATGGGCCACACACAACTTGATTTGGCTTGCACATTTTAGGAATGTCCTTTACTGCTTTAATTTTGCTGATGTTGACCAGGTTATGAAAACTTGTATGCCCCAATCGTTTGTGCCATAACCAACTTTCATCTATTTGAATTCAGTAACATTTATCTTCTTGTATTTTATTCGGAATGTAAACATTATTTGGTGTTTTTACTCCTTTCGCCACAATTTCTCCTAACGATGAGTCTCTTATTCGACAATTTTTTGTACTAAAGACAACATTATGTCCTTGGTAAAAAATCTGGCTAACTCTTAAGAGATTGTGTTTGAGCACTTCTACCAAAAACATATTTTGAGCCTTTCCTTGTACACTGACAAGGGTAGTAGTTCCTTTTCCAGTGATTTTAACAGATCCACTTCCGAAGGATATGTTTCCATTTTTCTTGTTCAATGAGATAAAATTATTTTGGTCACTTGTCATATGTCTTGAGCATCCACTATCCACGAACCACTAATTTTCTTTGCTATGAGAAAACAGAGCTAGGCCACATTTATCAGTTTTCAGATTTACACTTTTAGTTTTTTCCTTTTCGAGAGGGAAATTTTGTTCATTATGATCATAATTATCACATAATGAGCAATATGGATCAAACTTAGCAAAAGGATCAAAGTAATTGTGAGTTTTGATTTGTCCTTACTCTTTAGGATCACACAGTTGGTTTTTTTTATTGTTCAATCTTGGTGCTTCATTCTTATGAGCCTTGCAATGCTTAGCTTGATGCCCAAAGTTTTTAAAATAGTAGCAATATCCAAGGAAAATAGTTTGATACATGTTTTAGTATCCATAGCTTGAACCAACATTCTTCCTTGGAGTTGCTCTTTCTTCAATTCTTGGTTTTGAAATGGGACTTTGTTCCTGACGAGATGACTTCTCTTCTCTTGGATGGCAAGAGAGTACGTCAGCATAACTTATTTTATTATTATTTGTATTTGATGATTCTCCTTTGAAACCAATTCCAGACTTATCATGTTGAGCTTTTTGAGTATTAAGAATGTTGTCAAGAGCTAGAGAGCTTTGCCAACTCCTTTTGAATTGCTCTAATTGTTAGGTCCCTATATTACTAGTATAGTCCCTTATTGTTGTTAGTGTAACCCCCTTATTGTTATTATTGTACGCTTGTAACCCCCATATTGTTATTATTGTGCCCTTAAATTATTATTGTTAGGTCGGCTAGGATTACATTGTAGCCCCACTAGGATTACATTGTGGCCCCATGGACTCCTATATATAAAAAAGAGTTTTTGTAATTTGAATTATCCAAGAATTTTTCATTCATGTAATGTATTGGAGGTTGCCCCCTCAAAGTGGCTTATTTATAAGGCATTGATATCTCTTTTCTTCTATTTTTGGAGCTGGTTTCACAACATTTGGTATCAGAGCTTGGGATTCTAGGGTTTCGCTGCTCCAAACAGGTCATCGTGTTATTTTCCCTATAAATTTTTTTCTACGAAGTTTCAGAAGCCGAAATATGTAGAGTGCGAATTCGAAGTCCTGAGGAACATCGTCCCAAAATTTTAGAGCTTCGTTTGCAAAATTTCTGGAAATATGATCTGTGGAAGTTAGGTATTTTTGCAGGTTCCTGAATGTCACTTAAAAAGGTCATCACGGAATTTACGCTATAACATTTTCTCTATGAAGGTTCAGAAGCTGAAATTTTTAGAGCACGAAGTTGCAATCTTGAGGAACAATGTAGCAAAATTTCAGATCTTGGTTTGAAATATTGTTGGAGATATGATCTGTGGAAGTTAGGTCTTTTTCAGGCTCCCAAATTTCATCTCTAAGAGGTGATCATGGGAAGATATTCATACTCTCTCTCTGAGCATCGGATTGGAATTTTGTAAAAAGTGGATGGAAGTACATGGAATTTAGTTTCCTATCTATAAATTTCAAATAAGTAGGAGGAAACAGTAACACGTGTCAAGTCCTACAAGTTCACTCTACTAAACTATTCCATAATTAGGTCATTGTGGGAGATCAGATATAACTTTGTCTTAAAGAATCCAAATCAAGTCAAACCTCTGACATTTGAAAGAAGCTTCAGAAGAATACTACAGGGCTGAATTTTAGGTATTGAGGATATGCAATTATAGAGATAGTTCAATTTCAATATCAATCTCTTCAAATGCAAGTAAAAGCTGTGTATTTTGTTTTCTGAATTGCATAATTCTTGTTTGAAGAATCAAGTTGAATTGATTCGAAGGGAATATTATAGAATAGATATCAATATTGGATTCTCAAATGGCCCCTAAAAGGAATTGAACGCCCATTAAGCCTTTAGAAGGCTCTAATATGACTCATGAATACGAAGAATGGCAACATGAAATATCTAAATTACAAGAGAAAGTGCAACAAATTTCGCTCTTGCAAAGAGCAACAAACAATGACATGGAATTTTTGAAGAAAGGCATTGAATCTAAGATGGATGACATGGAAGCTAAGATGGAAAACATGAAGAATGATCTAAAATCAGACATGGAAGGTTTGACAAAGTTGATACAACAAATGTTTCCTAATGGTGAAAAGATAGTAGAGGAAACTCATGATGAGAACAAAATAAATGCTAATCATGATTTCATAAACTCTAATGTTGGCGGGAAGAACCACCATATTCCAAAAATGGATATGAGGAAGTTTGATGGAAAGGATCCTGTAACATGGATACTACAGATGGAGAAATATTTTGATCTCAATAATGTGAAAAACACACAAAAGGTACACATTGCAACTTTGCATTTAGAACAAAATACATTTTTATGGTATCGATGGCTTTGATCCCGTAAAAAAATTTTCACTTGGTCAATTTTGACGGAGGAAATGATAGCACATTATGATGATACGAAGAGCAACACCTTTTTTAGCCAATTGATAAATCTCAAACAAAAGGGTTTAGTGGGGGAGCACATTGAGGACTTCCAAAAATTGAATATAAGGGTAGCTGATATTCCAAAGGAACACATAATTGATCTCTTCATAGGTACTTTAAAGGATAACATCCAACATGAAGTTCGCATTTTGGAACTTGATTCATTGGAGAAGGCATTCAGGTTGGCAAGAAAAATTGAATGTAAAATTATGGCGACAAGGACGCCTACCACTCACTTCTATAAGGAGGGAAGTGTTTCTACTCCTAGATTTCAACAACCTACACCACAAAAATTGAAAGAAAAAAGAGCAAAAGGGCTTTGCTACAGTTGTGATAGCAAATACACTAAAGGTCATAAGTGTGTTGAGAAGAAATTATTTTACATAGATTGTGAAGAGGGAGAAGAAAATGAACAAGAAGAGGATATACACCGGGAACCAACCCTAGAAGAGGAAGAAATGAGTCTGACCATATCATTTAATGCATTGGAAAGAACTACTAGTCCTCAAACTCTCAATATAGAATGACATATAAATAAGAAAAAGGTAATAGTGTTGATTGATTCAGGAAGTACCCATAATTTTATTCATTGTAAGGTAGCCAAGGAATCGAATTTTTTCCTATACCCAACACCAAAATGTCAAGTGATGGTTGCAAATCGAGGAACTATAAATTTCTATAGAAAATGCCATAATATCAAGCTAACCGTGGGGGAATATGTATTGAACATTCCAATGCTTTCCATTCCTATGGGAGGTGTTGATGTTGTAATAGGAGTACAATGGTTACAATATTTGGGGACAATAGCTTTTAATTTTCAAGGACTTTTCTTGAATTTTTTTTCAAAAGGAAAGGAAGTAAAATTACAGGGTATTGCAGGGAAGCCAGGAAAGATAATAAGCTCTAATTTCATGAAAAATCTTCTAAAGAAAGAACAACGAGGCATAATTGCACAATTATGCTCACTAGAAGTTCCAACATCAAAATCATCTATTTCTGCAAATCTCCAAAAAGTCTTGGACAATCATTCCAGGGTTTTTGAAACTCCCAAAAGACTCCCACCTATTCATGATCATGATCATGCTATTCATTTGATTCCATGAAGTGTTCCTGAAAATGTCAGTCCTTATAGATATCCCTATGTCCAAAAGAGAAAAATTGAACGTATAATTGTAGAAATGTTAGAGGCGAGTATAATTCAACCTAGTCAAAGTTCTTTCTCTACTCCTGTAGTATTGGTACACAAGAAGGATGGATCATGGCACATGTGTTCCGATTATAGGGAGCTGAATAAGCTCACCATTAAAGATAAATTTCCCATTCTTGTTATTGATGAATTATTGGATGAATTACATTGAGCAATTTATTTTACCAAGTTGGATCTTCATTTAGGATATCATCAAATTAGAATGAAGATTCAAGATATTCCGAAAACAGAATTTCGAACTCATGAGGGTCATTATGAATTTTTGGTCATGCCTTTTGGCCTTACCAATGCACCTTCTACATTTCAAGGGTTGATGAATTCCATTTTCAAACCCTTCCTTAGAAAATTTCTGCTAGTATTTTTTGATGATATACTAATCTACAGCAATTCTTGGAAGGATCATGTTCAACATGTTGACAAGGTGCTCAAACTATTGCAGGAGAAAAAATTATATTCAAAAGCATCCAAATGTTTCTTCGGAGTATAAGAGGTGGAATATTTGGGTCATATTGTATCTCACGAGGGGGTTAAGGTAGACCCTAATAAAATTAAAGCCATTAAGGAATGGAAAGTCCCTAGAACCACAAAGCAGCTGCAAGGATTTCTCGGGTTAAAATGGTATTATCACAAGTTTGTTAAGAATTATGGAATAATAGGAACACCTCTAACAACATTATTGAAGAAATATGTATTTTCATGGACTCCTAAAGCAACTAAGGCCTTTGAAAATCTTAAAGAGGCAATGTGCCTAGCACCGGTCTTAGCTACGCCAGACTTCACAAAAACCTTTATTGTGGAATATGATGCCTTAGGAAATGGAATTGGTGTTGTTTTAATGCAAGAAGGAAGACCCATTGATTTTTGAAGTCGTCCAATCAAAGGAAAGTATTTACAGAAACCTATTTATGAGAAGGAAATGTTAGCAATACTGCATGCACAAAATAAATGGTGAACTTACCTAATGGGAAGAAACTTCAAGGTAAAAACAAATCATGATAGTCTTAAACACTTTTGGAACAAATAATATCTTCAAAAGAGCAAAAAAAATGGGTCACAAAGATGTTGGGTTATGACTTTGAAATAATCTACAAAAAAGGGAAGCTAAATGTTGTTGCAGATGCACTCTCAAGAAAGAATTAAGAGGTGGAAGCATTGCTTTGTGCCATTTCTATTATCCAATTAGATTGGATAACTGAAGGAAGAGATGAATGGAAGAAGGACAAAGAAGTGTGGACATTCATTCAAAAGTTGCAGCAAGATCCTAGTACATCTGATACATTTAGTTGGAAAAATTGTTCCTTATGGTACAAAGATCACTTATATATTTGTAAGAATTCCCAAATAAAACAAAATATTCTTTTGGAATTTCACACTTCTCCTTTAGAAGGACCCTCAGGATTTTTAAAAACTTACCACAGGGTGAAGAAAGAATTTTTCTGGGATGGCCTTTAATCTGATATTCAAAATTTTGTGGCAAAATTTTTGGTTTTCCAACAGAATAAAGTTGAGACAATTAAGACCCCGGGTCATCTACAACCTTTATCCATTCCAAGTCAACCTTGGGAGGAGATTTCAATGGATTTTATCACAGGTTTACTTAAGTCCAAAGCAAAAAGTGTCATCATGGTGGTAGTTGATGGACTTACCAAGTATGCACACTTTTATGGACACAATTCAAAAAGCAAGTACAGTTTCTACTACATTTATGGACACAATTCAAAAGCTACATGGAAACCCAAGGGTTATTGTGAGTGACAGAGATCCCATTTTTACTGGAAATTTTTGGACGGAGTTATTTTCTTGTTTGGGTACTCAATTAGCTCATAGGTCATATTATCATCCTCAATCTGATGGTCAAACTAAGATAGTAAATAAATTTTTGGAAGGATATCTTCATTGTTTTGTATATGATAAAAAAACACAAT
Organism: Pinus albicaulis; assembly: GCA_034641835.2. NCBI lineage: Eukaryota > Viridiplantae > Streptophyta > Pinopsida > Pinales > Pinaceae > Pinus > Pinus albicaulis. The sequence goes on from CM076574.1 coordinate 489,044,347, forward strand.
GGGTCAAGTGGTTACCTCTCACTGAATGGTGGTATAACCCTTCCATATTGCAACAAAAATGACCCCATTTATGGCACTTTATGGATATAATCCACCATCCATCACATCATATTTAAGAGAAAATTCGAAGGTTCAAGCAGTGGAAGATCACATCGAGCATCAACAAGAATTTCTCCAACTCTTAAAGGACATCTTGAATTTCGCACAAAATCGAATGAAACAATAGGAAGATGAACATCACAGTGAGAGAAGTTTTGATGTAGGAGACTGGGTATTTTTATGGCTACAACCATACAAACAAATGTCCCTTAATCAAGCTAAGAATGATAATAAATTATCGCCAAAGTAATATGGTCCTTAACAGGTGTTGCAAAATATTGGTAATATGGAATACAAATTGGAGCTTCCTGCTTCTTCATGAGTGCATCCAATTTTCCATGTTTCATGCTTAAAGAGAGTCATAGGTGAAAATATTCCAGTTCAAACAATATTTCCAGAACTTGATGAGGAAGGAAAAATCATATTGAAACCTGAAGTGGTCACGGAAATAAGAACTTGACAGCTACAAAATCGATTAATCTCAGAGTATCTCATCAAGTGGAAGAACTTACACACTAAATATTCTACATGGAAGGATGAGAATTTTATACAGAATCACCCAGAGCTACTCAAGCTTCGAGGACAACACTTTTTTGAAGGAGAGGGGCATGTTAGGTTCCTATATTACTAGTATAGGCCCTTATTGTTGTTAGTGTAACCCCTTTATTGTTATTATTGTACCCTTGTAACCCCCATATTGTTATTATTGTGCCCTTAAATTATTATTGTTAGGTTGGATAGGATTACATTGTAGCCCCACTAGGATTACATTATGGCCCCATGGACTCCTATATATAGAAAGGAGGTTTTGTAACTTGAATCAACCTAGAATTGGTCATTTATGTAATGTATTGTAGATTTCCCCCTCGAAGTGGCTTATTTCTAAGGTGTTGATATCTCTTTTCTTCTATTTTCGAGCTGGTTTCACAACACTAATTCCTTGCTTGGATATATTATTTCATCTTCATGTTTTTCAAAAATATCATCCTTCTCTTTTGGCTTAATGTTCAAGAAGTCTTCCCTTATTTTTTCTTCCTCTTTTTCTATTTTGAGGGAAATTATCATATTTTTTAGATTCTAATTTTCTTCAATGGAACTCATTAGCAAAATATCCATGTTTCTTTCATCTTCTAGTTCTGAGTCATCATCATTTGTAAATGCCATGAATAACATTTCTTTGCTTCCAACATAATTACTTTCCTCATCTAATTCATCATCGCTTTCTTTGTGATGATGCATATTTCTAGTTGATTTCTTTTTGATGACTACAAATTCATCTTCATCATACTCATCTTGTTTGGAGAAGAATTTCTTCTTATTAAACCCTTCCCTTTTTTACATCATCCTTTTAGGGTCCTTTTCATCATCACTATCATGTTTATGAGGATATTTTGCAGTGTAATGACCTATTATTCCACAATTGAAAAAAATAAGAGGGTACTTACCTTTTATCTTAGATCCCCCTTTTAGTATTTGTACAAATTGATCTAACTCGTTTTCAGTATTAGATTCATCCCTGTTTTAATTCCATCTTTTTACTTCTTTAGTAGATCTTGAGGCTTTGAAAGATGCTTCTTTAAAATTTGGACTCCCTTTCCTCATCTCATAGGAAATAAGAATTCGATGAAGTTCATCCATATTTAGAGTATCTAGGTCCTTCATTTCTTCTATGGCACTTACTTTGGAGTCAAATTAGTCAGGAAGCGATCTCAGGATTTTTTGAACAATGGTGCTTTCTTCAATATTTTCTCCTAATCCTTTAAGAGAGTTAACTACTTCAGATACTCGGAGGAAGTATGATGCAATATATTCTTCATTATCCATTCTCAGACTCTTGAGATTTTTTCTATAGTTTTGAAGCTTTGCCTTATTATCTTTGGAGTCTCCATCATATAGAGAAACCAAATTATCCCATACTTCTTTGGCTGAGTCACAATTCATGACTTTCGTAAATTCAAAATCAGTAATTCTACAAGCGATGGAATTTGAAGCTTTGGAATTAGAAACGTAGGCTCTTATTTCATTTGGATCAGTCGGAAGACTCGAGGGAGCTTTTTACCAATCCAAAAAACACTGCCATACTCCAGGGCCAAGAGACATTAGATAGTAGGACATCCTCTTTTTCCAAAAAATAAAATTTATTCAATCAAAGATAGGCAGTTTCCGTATTGCTTGCATGTTCTTCATTGTGCCTAAGAATCCTGCTTCCAGCTATTAGGCTAATAACAAAGAAGCTGGCTCTATAACCAATTGTTGGAAATATTAAGAGGGGGGTGAATTAGTATTTATTTTAAATTGTTAATTAGTGCCAGTTAGATTCTTCACAACTAAGGATATGTAGGTTTATAATAATAATATTAAGGATGAATAAGAGCTTCAATCCCCTTTTTTAAATAATAGTATAAAATACATGAATGAGGGCACCAACCCTTTCAATGAAACAGACACCAACCTATTGCCAAGCACCAACTTGGACTTCTGATGAGGTTCTGACCTCTAGGGCTTTGCCCCTATCTTCTCAAGGCACCAACCTTGTGTTTAGGGGCACCTACCCCAAGGACACCAATCCCTCAATCTCTTTTAATATAAAATGTGTGATGTACTTACTTGACTATCATCTACAAAAATTATTCATTCTTCAAAACTTTTTGATTTTGACTTCACTATATCTTCATTGTGCTTTGCTCACCATATGACTCCTCTGCTGCAATCTTAGTTCATAGTCTTGTTGAAGAATGTCTGATACTTATCCTGGGATGCTTTGTGTCTAGATCCGATTTTTGGTGTTGTAGCTATCTCCCCTTTGTAGAATCACAAATTTTCCTTACACCTTTTATTACTTCCAAAAAATCAGTGATCAATCTGAGCTTACTGTTCCAATCTCCTGTAGGTGACCGAGCTGGCTGTGGTAAGCTCGTATGGCTACACTGAATCCTAAAACACAAGTCCGAGCTATTAGATCTGAGGTATATATATGTGCAATAGAGACACATATGAGGTATATATATGTGCAAGAGACACAGATCCGAGGTAATATCTCTTTGTTGTATAACACAGACACATTGTAATGTATCCAGGCTATAAGGTATCTCTGTTCCAAGCCTCCAAACAGATCTGTCCTAAGCCTTTATTTCACTTGTTATGAAACTTAATTCACAGGAGCTAGCCTTGATATGGACTGAAACATAGCTACTAGTTTGAGGGTATCAATCAAAAAAAATTTAACCCAAACAATAATCCTTCAAACCCTCCTGGGTGTCCTAGTTCACAAGTTGTGAAATCTAGTATATCTCTGCAATTGTCTTCATGGAATTTATTTACAGATTTGTGGAATTCTCCTTGACATGTCACAGTAATAGTCTTGTTCAGGTGATGTGAACTACTGTTCCTTCTCCCTGTATTCTTCACTGCAAAAATGAGTGATTAAATGTGACATACGACTCTTCTATTAATATGAATTTGATTTGAAATGAAAGTACACGTCCTTATGAGTGAGGCCGACATGTGTATGAGAGTGTAGGTCAGCTAGCAATTAAATATATATTTGTCAACTTAAAAATTCAATTTCTCACAAATCGTTGGGAGTTTCGGGGAGATTAAAGGCTCATTAGAACGAGAAAAATATAGTTTACAACATGGTATAGGATCCATGTTGATAGGATGCCTCCAAGTTGATAAAAAAATCAATATTCCTTTCTGAATTTCTTTAATTTCTGTGTGCAAGAGGTGAATAGGACAACATGCCTTTTCCACTGCTTAGCATCTCCTTTGCAGCATTCATGTAGCATCATTATCAACAATGTCATCATATACTAATTCACTGATATGTGATAGTGCAGCCTTCATCTTAGTCAAAGCCATATTGACATCAATAACAATCTAAATTAACAATACATGGGAGAAATGACATGTATGTACATAAATCCATCTTCGCGCTTTTACCTTAGTTTTTCTTCCCAGTATATTCATTTTCCTTAAAGTTTGCCTTGATTTTATGGGAGAAAGCCTTGAGTCTATGGGTTGCAGTTTTACCTTTTTTATTCTTCACGGTATATTCATTTTCATTAAAATTTTCCTTGAGTTTATGGGAGAAAGCCTTGATTTTGTGGGCGAAATGACAAATGTACATGGTTTGACTTAAATTTTTCCTTACAGTTTATTCATCTTCCTTAATTTTTTCCTTCAGTTTATGGGAGAAAGCCTTGGTTTTGTGGCAGAAATTACACATGAACATGGTTTGCCTTAAATTTTTCATTGAATTTGATGGGAGAAATCACATAGAACTGGCATGTACATGGTTCCAAAAACACTAGAAAATGCCTTAAATTTTATCTAAGAAATGACATGTACATGGTTATCCTTATAGTTTTCCTTAAGTTTATGGGAGAAATGGGAGAAGTGACATGTATGTACATGGTTTGACTTAAATTTTGCATTGAAATTTATGGGATAAATGACATAGAAATGACATGTACATGGTTCCAAAAACACTAGAAAATGCCTTAAAGTTTATGGGAGAAATGGAATGTACAGAAATGGATATTACCATGAATAACTTCTATTAAGATATGTTCAAGGGATTGAATGTAGGGGCATTTACTGGATATGTCACCTTTGAAAAATGATGAGATCCAGAGGCTACTTGGCCCTTTACAGAATCTATCTTAGAAGTTTTAGATGTTAACACTCAACAGACAGACTCAAATCCTATGGAAGTTTAGCCACTTTAGGTTCAGTTTTCAGGCCTTAAAGTTTTCCTTGAATTAATGGGAGAAAGACTTCATTTTGTGGCAGAAATGACATGTGCATGGTTTTCCTTAAATTTTTCCTTAAAGTTTATGGTAGAAATCACATCTAGAAATGACATGCATTAAAGTTTTCCTTGCCTAGAATTTAAGGGAGAAATGACATGTACATGGTTTTCCTTAAGGTTTTCGTTATAGTTTATGGGATAAATGACAGATGTATGGGAGAAATTACACATGTACATGGCTTGCCTTAAATTTTGCCTTAAAGTGGTAGTGGTTTGCACTTACTAAAACAACTAGTGGTAGTGTTTTATGAAGTTATGTCAAAAGTCCAACATTGATGAGTTTGTGTGAGGAATTACATGTACATGGTTTTCAAAATTATTTTATGCACTTACTAAAACAACTAGTGGTAGCAGTTGATGAAATAATGTCAAAAGTCACAGCTTGGTGAGTTTGTGGGAGAAATGACATGCACATGGTTTTCCATAAAGTTTAGTTTTCCTTAAAGGCTAGTTTGCCTTAAAGTTTATGGGAGAAATCACATCGAGAAACCTTTACTTTGACATCTATAAATAGGCTAAGAAAATTAAAAAATAATTTTCAACGTGCATTAGTTATGTCCTTAATAAGAAGTATGATTTAGCACCTAACAAATTATCTAATAATTTATAAGAATGCCATTTTTGTCTTGTACTAGCATTCATCCTTGATATGTACAAGAATTTTACAAATTGAACATCAACCTACACTATCATCCTATCATTGTACATAATCTAGATTAGTAATATCCATTACATCATAAAACACTCCACTTTTAACATTTTACAAGATTAAAAGCATCATGGAAGCTGTAAATTTAGGTACATTAATAAAAAATAGTTCTACCATCAACATAAACCTATAGTAGCATTATGGTAAGAATCCAAGGGTCTTCATTACTCGAATAAACCATTTCTATCAATCATTCCTATTAATATCATGCCTCTAAATGCATAAAATGATAAACAACTAGCAGTAGTGGTCGATGAAGTTATGTCAAAAGTCACACATACAACTCTACTCTACATATAAGTATGATGCTTTATCAACCTTGCCAATATTTCTGTAACTTATCACCATTACTAATATGATGTCCTTTTTGTAGTATCACAAAATTAGTAAATAAAATTAAATAAAGTTGTCAAGATATATACATCTCACACAATTTATTAAATTCTAGATCAATAAAAATAAGAATATCTAAATCCTAGACAAATATTTTCCAGCCCTACTATGCATATATCCACTCTAGATGTATGGAGGTTTGGTAGAAATTTCTTGAATCCCTAAGCGGCAAAAAATTTCTCCTATGCAAGGCTCATTAGTTAAATCTTGCAAATCACTACAATGTTGACTGTGTTGTATATATATATGTCGGTATTCTGCTATGGAACAATCATTAGTTAAATCTTGGCACTATAGTGTCGCGGACTCAGATGGAAGATTAATTATGAACAACTTATTCTTCCCTTTGCACCTAAGGTGTTTATAAAGTTTTGATTGAACTTCTGAGTTTTAATGGAGTAGATCCGCAGGTAGCAACTATCATTTCCCTTTCAATTTTACAAAAGTACATATGGATTGCTGATTGGCGCTTTCTAATGAACAATAAGCTAAGGTGTATATAAAGTATTTGATTAAACTTTTTATTTTTATTGGAGTAGATGTGTGGGTAAAAGCCATAGTTTCCGTTTCAATTTTACAAAAGTAAATATGGATTGTTGATTGAGGCTTTCTAATGAACACTAGCCAATGGGCATCTAAGAATATGGTGCCATGATTATAGACACACTAGATAATGTACTTAAAAATTAATAATCTCACTTGAAATTTGCAAAGAATGCTAAAAAATCTTTGTTAATTTTTTATGACTGTTACGAAGGCAAGAACAAGAATGAATATTATGAAATGCAAAGATAATGAAGATGATCATAGATTTGCAAGTAATATCGTTGGCAGTGTCAGATTCATATCAACACAACAAACTTTTTTGCACCATTTTTCAATATTGTCACAATGGAGGTGAGAAAATAATGTCAGCATTTATGCATGGATTACAATAAAATAGCAACTACTTTTGCAGTAAAGTGTTTTTGTTTCTAGAGTTTTAAGAAGGAAAGGTGCAAGAAAATTTTAAATATTACAACTGGAAGCAGAGACCAGTGATAAAGCTACAATTAAGAAAGCAGGACTCAAGGTACAGCATGAAGGAAAGGAGCAAGAAAATTTTAAATATTACAACACGAGGCAAAGACCAGTGACAAAGCTACAATTAAGAAAGAAGGTACTCAAGCTACAACATGAGATATAAAGTCACAATTGTTTTCCTTTATTCTTAACATGAAAGACAATTCTAAGAAACATTTCCTTCGCAACAATTGGAGGGTGGACTATTTCAAAATTTGGGCTATATTTTGAAGGTCTAACTTATGAAAACATTTATGGATATTGCATACATATAACAACAATCAAATAACATTGTTTGGGTAGTTTTGTTTTCTCCGCTAATACACTTTTAAAAAGAAAATTGTATAACAAAGGTACTATAGCTAGATCTATAGCTTGGACCAATGCCGTGAGGCTTCTAATAGATCGCACTATTTAACAGAGATATTCAGACAAGTTTGGATGGTAGATCTTGGTGAAAGTAAACACTTTCTAAAAACAATGGTCAAGACGATGCATAGGAATATTTTCGTCTACTTGGAAATTTGGATACGACAAGACAATGGGGCTGCAATGAGATGACAAGGCAGGAGATCACCAAAGACGTCGCGGAGGATGCAGATTACAAAACATCAGGGCAATAAAAGTAAAACATCTGAACAAAAAAATAGAGAAGTAAAATTAAAACCAACAAAAAATTTACAAAAAATAAATAAATAGAAGACACAGAGCAACATCAACAAATTTCTCACCTCCTCGCACAACAAATTTCTCACCTCCTCGTGCAACGACAAACATATGACACAAAAAACAACAAACACAGATGCGAGACATATTTTGTGACAACGGTAACACAACAGCAACAAATTTTTCACCTCCTCGCGCAAAAACAAATAGATGATACAACAAGAAATAAACACAAATGCAAGACAGATTATGCAACAATGGTAACAAGCCCAAAACCTCTTAATGTTTCAGGGCCAGTATATTTATAAGTGAAAGTTTGGCCGAGCTTTGGTTGGCAGTTTTCCCATCTTGGCCAAAACATTGTTTGCCCATGTCGTCAATATGTCGCCAATATAAACAATAGAATTATTTCGGCCAAACTAATTTCGAAACTTTGACCGAACTAATTTTGAAACTTCATCCAAACTTTCAAATAGTTCGGCCAAAATTTTATAAAAGTTCGGCTGAACTGTTGGGAAAATGAATTTTCCTCCCACGTTTCTCACAAAAGTGTAACCCACCTTCGAATTTTTACCCTCTAGCATGAGATTTCAGCCTTAACATGATGACAAGTAAGGTAAAATGGGTAGATAATAAGACTACATAAAAGAGGACTTGGCCTGTAAGGATATCAATCAATCATTGAAGAGGAAGAAAGAAGTGTGACTAAAGGAAGGAGGGAAGCCTCTCATCTGACGAACAAAAGGAGAAAAATATCAGAGATTCTTATCACTGTGTTTGGGTCCCTCTACATGCATGAGTGACTATAGCTAGAGTTTATGTGGTAGGGTTACATCAATCTTCTAAGGAGCTTAGAAAAATGTGAAGAAAATATCAACATTACTAGTCAAAGTCATAAGGATAAGTGTACAACCATATAGAAAGAAATGAGCCACATAAATCTATCGAATCAAGCTCACATTTATGACATCTTGATAGTTACACTTACACCAAAAATTATAGGTTTATGTGAAAATATTGAAATTCTAGAGAAGACGAAATGAGCGGTGCAGAAGTCAACTTGACTAGCATTAACTTGAAGAAGAAGAAGAAGATTTGTTCAAGGAATCCTTGTGTTCTTGTCTTGGAGAGGTCTTTAGGTCAACGGTCTTTGTATTGGAATTCATTAATTGAATATTATATAAGAAGAATAATTTGATGGGTTTTCCTCTCAAGATTAGAGATATTTTGGCAATTGTTGATATCCTATATGTTGTGTCCTTTGTCTCGTTGTGAAATATATTTTCGTAGTATTTTGATGAAGAGAACTAAATAATAATCAAGCTAAAGAGAAATCTAATCAAGAAAAGTAAAAATTGCACACAACAAGTTATCATCAACAAGAGAAATAACCTACACTGTCTCCCCTATATTTCTTAACACTCAAGCCAGTGCCTATAGGTCATATCAGTGGAGCATTCAGAATCAACAAACCAAGTATTTGGATAATCTATTTCAACAAAGTATAGCATTTATAACCAATAATATACTTTTTTTAACACCATCATTCGTTGTTTCTCATCCATCAACAAATATCCCAGAGTGTCTCTTATTTTTTTTTCTGGTCCAATGGTTTTTTGGTGAAAATGTCAACTTGTCTTACACCTTTTTCCCTTTTTTGAGAAACAAATTTCATTTTTTTCTGTTCTTCAACTTTCTACAAGCCAAAACAATTTTTATGTTTAGAATTTCTTTTTGCGATAAAAATAAAAGTTGTCAGAAATTTTATTATCTTTCGATTAATTATTTTTTGGAATTTTTTTATACACATTTGATATGTCAACTTAGCATTTCTTTGAATGTGTGTTTTTTAGCAATCAAATGATTCATAAGAAGTCATGTTAATACGCACTGCTGTATTCTTTGAAACTTTATGTTTTTGAGAAACAAAATGTGTTACAACAATCTAGAGAGAGTCTACTTCGGTTTCATTATATTTACAAAGCATGTTGATGCATATCATAATTACTAGAATTTTTTGAAGTGGTCCAATATGAAAAAACTGTATATTTTGATTATGTTTCACAATACACGAAATTTCTCAACATATAAGTTATAAACTAAAAATCCAAAAAATACCCACTATAGATGACACACCACTATAATGCACCATAATTTTTTTTTTTTTTTTTACAGTGTATTTTGGAAGATACAGAATTATGATATCACTGAATCATAATGACCCTCAGAAATTTTTTGCATCCGTTTTATTACAAAATTAATTAAAATTAGTGTCTTGGTTCCGACAGTTAATTCATAATGTTTCTTGGAGTTTAATCAGTGTAAAGTTAAAGATATCTATTTATAGCTTGGTTCTGCGTAATCGCAAACATGTTAGTTCGGTCAAACTTTAAAAAAAAGTTCAGCTGAATTGATTTTTGCACCGATAGCCCATCAAGTCTAACGACATAAAATTTCCGCTGAATTTTTTTTAAAAATTTAGTCAAACTTTTATCTAACTTTCCATCGGCCAGAAAATACAACGAAATCCCTCCAAAAAAAATTCATGGCAATGTAAATTGACGTAAAAACATTCATTGTTTTCGCATAATTTTGCACATTTGGTCTGATTTTCCAAAGGTCTTGGTCTGATTTTGCAAAGAATTCTTTTGTGTTTAGGGACCTTTATTGGAGTTACATTCAAAGGAAATTTTTGCAAAGGGTTGTTTTAGGTTTAAGGAATTTTCTTGGAGGTACATTCAAAGGACATTTTTGCGAAGGATTGTTTTGAGTTTAAGGAATTTTCTTGGAGGTACATTCAAAGGACATTTCTTGGAGGTATGTGATATATTTTTTGGATGTTTTTTGGGCTTCATTTTTTTTTTAAGGTATTTTGTTTTTAGAGGATTTGGGTTTAATTTTCATTTTTTTTAGAGGTTTTGGGCTTAATTTTCAAAGGACACTTTTTAGGCTTAATTTCGAAAGCGCCCTGTTTAAGCTTAATATTCAAAGGACATTTTTTGGAGGTATTTTTTAAAGTGATATTTTTTTTAGAAGCTTTTTTGAAGTATTTTTTAGGGTGGCTTTTTTGAAGAAGTTGGAATTAAATTTCAATGGAAATTTTTTGGAGGTATTTTTTGAAGTGACAATTTTTTAGAGTACGTGTCTTGGGTTGAAGTAAATATTTTATAATGATTTTTTAAAATGATTTTTTGTCTAACTTTTTAAATGAAATTATTTTGCAGGACTTGGAAGGAAATATTTTGACCTTCATTTCATTTTTATAAGACTTTTTTTTCTCAGATTTTTTAAAGAAAGTGTTTTGGATTGATGTACATCTTTTTTGCAAAATTTTTAAAATGATTTTGTTTTAAATTAAATATTTTCTGATGTTTTATTAATTGAGTTTTTCTCTAAATTTTTTAAAGAAAAATTTTGAACTTCATACTCTGTTATCATGGGAAATATAAGGAGTTGCGCAAGAAAATATGATCGAAAAGTAGACCTTCAGGAACACAGAGAAGAGACGAAAGAATATCGCAAAATAAACAAAGAAGCACTCTCAAATATTGAAAGGGAAAATCAACCTCAACTAGAAGTTGAAGTAGATATGTAAATGTAAATATTATGAATTTGATATTTAAAATTCTCCTAGTGTAAAATGTGAAGATTAATTTTTATTTGATGAGCTAATTTGAAAATATTTTGCAATGCAAATAGAGAGAGATATTCATCAAAAGATTGATAATGAGATACAAAATTTTGAAAGAGAAAGTGAAAGAGATATTGATCCAATAAGTGAAGATGGTGAAAATGTCGAAAGAAATTCAAGTGAAGAAACTGAATCACAAGGTATATATATGTATATGTATATGTATATGTATATGTATATGTATATGTATATGTATATATATGTATATATATATATATATATATATATGTATATATATGTATATATATATGTATATGTATATGTATATGTATATATATATATATGTATATGTATATGTATATGTATATATGTATATATGTATATATATATGTTGAAGACATGCACGTATTATTGACATTATGCATATTTATGTATTTAGTTATTTATTGAATATGTAAACTTATTATGTACTATTCATTCAAATATTTACAGATGAAATCAATGTCGATGATGAGATGTTAGAAAATGTTGACAGTCACACATATGGAGATAAAAGAGCCGACCATGTTATAACATATCGTGTTAAACACATTTTTAATACGTACTTCATAAAGGAAAATGTAATAGTTTATGCCCAAATGCTGAAATGTCTCCTATAATTAAGGAAATGAAAAGAAGCTATGACTTTATTCGGTATTGGAAAATCAACAAAAGAAAAAAAATGAAGGAAAATGTGATACAAAATATAAATAGTGCTATAAATTCAATTAGAAGATCTAGACAGAAAAATGTTTTAGTTTTACATAGAGAAATACATATGGCAGTAGTTTCATCAAGTACTAAAGAGAATCGCTTGGTAAAATCTACAGCACGAGCTTTAGGAACCTCATGAAAAATTTTGCACAAACATTAGATATTTCGGTTGAAAATAGATGTAAATGATCAACTCTCTTGTTGGAGAGCTATTTGTAGGAAACCATATAGAGACAGGCTTGGAGAAAATGTTTAAAAAACAATATATGAATATTGGAATAAAAATTCACGTGTTTCGCAAAATTCAAGCTATGTGATGAAAAGAAGAATAGCACGAAATAAGTATGAACAACAGGAAAAAAATTTATTGGAAACAAATTAGATAGAGTTATTCAACAACTTCAAAGAAGAGAATCATGAAATTCATGTCTCAATGAGTGCTTTTGTTCAACAAAAACCATGGTATGTAAAACCTATCACCATACACGACACTTGTTGTTGTAGTTATCATGTGGAATTTGAGTTATATTATGGCACATTCCTTAATTTTGGTAGAACATTTTGGATAGATTCACCTCCTCCTTCCACTATCCGTGATTTCATATCTCAAATTCTATGTGAAAGAGAAAGTGATGAATTATTTTATGAAAAGAAATGTGTTGGTGGTAAAAAATGCGATGGTTGTGGAAATTTCACTAAATTTCAAAATAAATATCGTATTGAAATAAATGATCAATCATTGTACAACATGGAAGTTAAATGGAAGAGATATCAACATATTCATACATCAATTTAATGTTCAAATAGTGCCAAAAGAATTTAATTACAAGAAGAAGAAATTTTTGTGATAGATTTTTTGAGAAAGTTTGAGGCATAAATTTATAAATACACCAAGAATTCCCATAGAGCTCCAAGGTAAGACTTGCAATTCAAAAAATCCCATGAATTTTTTCCACCAGGGACCATTTTTTTTGTAATTTATTTTGTAGAAAATTACATATTTGTTCCACAAAAAGAAATTCAGAGTGAATACCATGATTCTGACCAAGTCTCCATGCTCGTCCATATTCTATATAGACATGCTGAAAAAAACGTCGATCATATAGAAAGAAATAGTGAAAATCGACATGATATTAAAGAATATCACTTTTATATGAGTGACGATCGTACACATGATACATATTTCGTACAACATTGTTTTGGACAAATTTATGACTCCTTGAAAAGTCATGGAATAAAATTTAATGAACATTGGATATGGTCAGATGGATGCGTAGGTCAATTCAAATCTTCACGATCATTCTTTTGGTTGTGTTGTCTTCATAATAAAACTTGCATTAAACATTGTTGGAATTTCTTTGAGACTAGCCATGGAAAAGGAGAACATGGTGGTGCAGGGGCATGCATAAAATGAGCACTTCAAAGATATCAAATGAACCCCTCTACAAAACAACTTGTGGACGCTAAAGAAGTTGTTCAATGGTGCATCGTTGCTCTAAGCCATGATACTAACTGATCAAGGGAAGTGCGAAGGTACATTCAATTTAATTTTTATTGGATATGGACGAATATGTGAAGATGGGTTACACTTTTGTGAGAATCGGGGGCGGAAATATTTTTTCGGCAATAGTTCGGCCAAACCTTTTATAAATTTTGGCCAAACTTTCTGAGAAATTTTGGCTGAAATCGTGCTTCTGTTTAGATTAACGGCACACCGACTGCGTGGGTAAACAAAATTTTTTTTGGAGATGGGAAAACCAACAACAAAAGTTCAGCCAAACTTTTACTCTTAAAATAGTTCAGCTGAACTAGTTCCTATAAATATATCGCCCGCGAAGTTTACTTTTTTACCGCGTTTTTGTGTGTCTGTTTATTCGAGCATTTTTCTGTCTGTACTGCTACTGGTATTTTTTTTCACACGTTTTCTTTTCTGTTCTACTGCTTCTGTCCGCGCTGTTGGTCTGGGGCGACTTCAAGCGACTTCAAGCGAGCAAATTACTAGGTATTTGTCCTGCACCTCCTCTATTTTTCTCAAGGGAAAAATTCGTAATGCAATGTGTTCTGTAATCTCTTCTGTAATGCTGAACTGTTCTTAGATTATTACATGAACCCATAGCTAATACGATAGACTAAGCTAGATATTTCACCATGTTGAAGTTGATCTAGTAAGAGCTATGTTGGAACTAGCCTCACATGTTTTTTTCCCAGGCATAGTGTTTTCCATTGATTTTTATGGTTGATTACTGCTATACTTGTAATCAAGTTTATTTGAGCTTGATGCTTTTCACTGCATGACTCTGATTGGTATGCTATGTTGAAAGCAATGGAAATCATTGATATTCGTTTACCTGTGTTTGATTACATTGATACTTATACTCGATACAAGCTACTTATTCCAATAGAGCTAGTATATTTCAATAGAGCTAGTAGAGGATCTGTAATAAGCACAAGCTGTGATACATGTTTACTAGTTAAAGTACTAAATACTTAAGCAGTACCACCTATATAGCTTACTTCTAATCCCATATGTAGATATTGATATTTATACAGTATAGCGCAATCGAGAGAACATGATTATTAGAATGATTATGTGATTACTTATCTTTACACATAGTATTAACTCCTTAATCTGAACAAGCTTTGCATAAGATGATGATTAGGGAGAGATAGTATTATATAAATACATACAAGGTAAGTGAGTATCCAGCTTTGATGTGTTAGTACCTTCTTATTCATTACGGATATTCTTGGGAGCTTATAGCTAGTATTACAAAACACTCTTATGCATGCTTTATTCCTTAATACATGGGATTTATAGACCCTGTTTACATAATAAGGTAAGATTAAGCTCTTATAGAGGTAGTTTACATAATATTAATGTATTCCATAGGTATAATTACATCCATAATCTCTGATGTGGTGAACCTGATATCATTACACCATTACAGATAAGCTAATACGATTAACTTCTTATAGTAATACCATTACAGTTTACTCTATGTAAGTGTACACTAGTTCATTTGATTACTAGTATCATAATGAACCAGGGAAGGGCCAAAAACCATATAGAAAGGGAGTAAAACTTTGTTCCCCAATGTTTCTGTAACCTAAAATAATCAACCTTAATATAACCTGAACTAATCAACATGAACTTATACCTTCTGAGTTAGCCATGTTATCCTTAATATAACCTGAACTAATCAATGTGTTATTGTGTACCATGTTTTATTGTGTACCATGTAGCTAGAAATATTAAACTAGATATAAGTTTATGACAATTATGACAAGTGTATTTTTTTTTCATCCTTATGTTCTTTTTCATTATTATGTCTTTAGGTTCGGAGTAGGCGACACGAGTCACTTTATCCCTCTATTATAACTGGGCTATGGTTTGCTTGACAATTATGACATGTGTATTGTTTTTTCATCCTTATGTTATTTTTCATTATTATGTCTTTAGGTTTGGAGTAGGTGATAGGAGTCCATTTATCCATCTATTTTAAGTGGGTTATGGTTTTATTTGTCTCATTGTTATGGTATAGTGATTTGTGATCCAGACCAAACTTTTTATTAATTTCAACTTCAAATTTTTGATTTTAAACTAAGAAGTTAACATCTTTACGCTCACACATATTTTTTATAACATATGTAATAGATATACCTTAATATAACCTGAACTAATCAACCTGAACTTATACCTTCTAAGTTAACCATGTTGACTTTAATATAACCTGAACTAATCAATGTGTTATTTTGTACCATGTGTTATTGTGTACCATGTAGCTAGAAATATTAAACTAGATATAAGTTTATGACAATTATGACAAGTGTATTGTTTTTTCATCCTTGTGTTCTTTTTCATTATTATGTCTTTAGGTTTGGAGTAGGTGACATGAGTCCCTTTATCCCTCTAATACAAGTGGGTTATGGTTTGCCTGAAAATTATGACAAGTGTATTGTTTTTTCATCCTTATGTTCTTTTTCATTATGATGTCTTTAGGATTGGAGTAGGTCACACGAGTCCCTATATCCCTCTATTATAAGTGGGTTATGGTTTTCTTTGTCTTATTGTTATGGTATAGTGATTTGTGATCCAGAGCAAACTTTTTAGTAATTTCAACCTTAAAATTTTGATTTTTAACTAAGAAGTTAACATATTTATGCTCACACATATTACCTTTTCTTTTTATTCTCTCTTACACACACACACACACACATATATATGAAGAGATTATCCCATTTTATTAAATCTTATTCATAGATAAAATGTCATTTAAATACAAGATTTATCATAATGCACAATGATTCATTCCATATTATTTCTAAATTTTTTCATTAAAAAATGAACCCTTTAAATGATGAACCTAGTTAATTCTTCTTCTTCATGAAGAAGACTACTTGATCTTTCAATTTGAATTTGATGATGGTCCTTTGTTATCTTTCTTGACTACTTCAAATTATTGACACAATCATATGCTTCTTGTTACTCTTTTTATTCCTTCCTTATATTGTATTCCCCCCCTTAGATATTGTGTACTCTCCCACATAGATATTGCACTCAATTTTGATGGTCCTTTGTTATCTTTCTTGAATACTTCCAATTATCAAATTATTGACACAATCATATAGATATTGCACTCAATTTTGATGGTACTTTGTTATATTTCTTTACTTCAAATTATTGACACTTGATCATATAGATATTTCACTAAATTTTGATGGTCCTTTTCTAACTTTCTTGACTACTTTAAATTATTGGTACTTGGTCATATAGATATTGCACTCAATTTCTATGGTCCTTTGTTATCTTTCTTGACTACTTAAAATTATTGACACAATCATATGCTTTTACCTTAATATCTTGTAGAGCCCATTTCATCCAAAACACTCAAAAATAAGTAACTACTATGTATTCCACTTCTACTCTAGATAGAAAAAGTAACGACTCTTTCTTGCTTAACCATTAAACGAAAAACTCTTCTAAGTAGAATTATACATTTTCCACTTGCACTTTTCACAAGCCTAGTTGAATCTCTATATGTTGTCAATGTAAATTTCTCACAAGTAAATTTGTCAATGTAAATTTCTCAACTTCTATAAGTTTTATAGGCAAAGTCTGTAAAGGGCCAGGTAGCCTCTGGATCTCATCTTTTATGGAAGGTGACATATCTATTAAATTCCCCTACAGTCAATATCTGGAATAGATCTAAATAGAAGTTCTTCATTTTAATATCCATAAAACACAACCAATTTAAGGTAAATTGTTTACATGCAAGTCATTTCTCCGAAAAACAAAAGGCTTTCTCCCGTTAATTTTAGATGTGAATTCTACCATAAAATTTTTAAGTCAAACTTTAATATAAACCATGTCATTTGCAATAAATTTCAATTTAATATCTAAATTCACATATGTTTAGTGGTGTCATTGTTTCACTTCTGATATTATGTTGCTTACCTTGATGAACAAGTGGAACTCTGTTGGGAGGCCTCTCTATTTTTTGACTCTTTGCTTATACTGTCAAAGGTCGTTATATGTTATATGGGCTATATTTTATAGCTATTAGACTACATATCTTCATATAGAACTTGCAAAGAGTATGATGGAAACCAAACATAATAATGTATTAGGACATGCTCCTTTAGGCTTGGTGGAATTACCTTTGATTTTTATTTTTCTCTTACACACACACACATATAAATATTAAGAGATGATCCCATTTTCTTTTTTATTCATAGATAAAATGTCATTTAAATACAAGATTTATCATAATGTACAATGATTGATTCCATATTATTCATAAATTCATAATGTACAATGATTCATACCATATTATTCATAAATTTTTTCATTAAAAAATGAACCCTTTAAATGATGAACCTAGTTAATGCTTATTCTTCATGAAGAAGACTACTTGATCTTTCAATTTGAATTTGATGATGGTCCTTTGTTATCTTTCTTAACTACTTCAAATTATTGACACAATCATATGCTTGTTGTTACTATTTTTTTTCCTTCCTTATATTGTATTCTACCACTTTGTTATTGTGTACTCTCCCACATAGATATTGCACTCAATTTTGATGGTCCTTTGTTATCCTTCTTGACTACTTCAAATCATAAAATTATTGACACAATCATATAGATATTGCACTCAATTTTTATGGTCCTTTGTTATCTTTCTTTACTTCAAATTATTGACACTTGATTGAATATGGATATCATATAGATATTGCACTCAATTTTGATGGTCCTTTGTTATATTTCTTGACTACTTCAAATTATTGACACAATCATATGCTTTTTGTTACTCTTTCTATTCCTTCCTTATATCTATTCTCCCCCTAGATATTCTGTACTCTCCCACATAGATAAATTGCACTCAATTTCATAGGCTCTTCTTTTGAAGTCAAACATATTGTATTCTCCCCCTTAGATATTGTGTACTCTCCCACATAGATATTGCACTCAATTTTTATGGTCCTTTTTTATATTTCTTGACTACTTCAAATTATCAAATTATTGACACAAATACAGATATTGCACACAATTTTTATGGTCCTTTGTTATCTTTCTTTACTTCAAATTATTGACACTTGATCATATAGATATCATATAGATATTGCACTCAATTTTGATGGTCCTTTGTTATATTTCTTGACTACTTCAAATTATTGACACTTGATCATATAGATAATGCACTCAATTGTGATGGTCCTTTGTTATCTTTCTTGACTACTTCAAATTATTGACACAATCATATGCTATTTGTTACTCTTTCTATTCCTTCCCACATAGATATTGCACTCAATTTCATAGGCTCTTATTTTGAAGTCAAATATATTGTATTCTCCCCCTTAGATATTGTGTACTCTACCACATAGATATTGCACTCAATTTCATAGGCTCTTTTTTTTGAAGTCAAATAAGTGATAATAATTTACAAGAACTATCCCTGATTTGTTTCTCACATGTTCAAATGGTTCTCTAACAAGAAAATTTACAAGAATATTCCTAATTTGTTTCTCATATATTCAAATGCTTCTCTAAGAAGAGGCTTTGAAGGATATACAACCTCTGGTTGAAGGATGAAGGGAAACTAACTTCAAAGTACAAGCAAAGGTTGAAGGATATAGAGCCAAAGGTTGAAGATCATTAAACCAAAGGTTTAATAATACAACCTTGAGTGATTCCACGGGTCCTCTACACCCTTCACACAGTGAAATTGGGATAGGTTTATTTTTTACTTCTACAAGTTCTATAGGCAGAGTCTGTAAAGGGCTCGGTAGCCTTTAGATCTCATATTTTATGAAAGGTGACATATCTAGTAAATGCCCCTACAGTTAATATTTGGAAAGGATCTAAATAGAAGTTATTCATTTTAATATCCATAAAACACAAGAAATTTAAGGTAAACTATGTACATGTGTCATTTCTCCCACAAACTAAAGGCTTCCTCCCATTAATTTTAGATGTGAACTCTACCATAAAATTTTTAAGTCAAACTTTAAGATAAATAACGCACATGTCATTTACCTCATGTTCTTGTGTCATTTATCTCATGCATTTGCAATAAATGTCGATTTAATATATATATTTTTATTGAATTTGTTTTTTTCTTCAGGGATAAGAAAACCATTAAATATGGTTGAAAAATGGAAATTATGCATAGATGTTTCTTGCTATCCCAGTCCAGGGAAAGTAGTGATTACATATGTGCTTTCCACTATTGCAGCTAGCAAAGTTGTCTAAAGGAAAATGAATATACCGGGAAGAACAACAAACAACGAGGCATATTATATTGGATTGATAGAAGGCTTGGGAACAACAATGAAGAATGGGTCAAATGGAATTGTATTTCTCACCAATTCTGAACTTGTGTGCAACCAGATGAATGGAGTGTACCAAGTTAAAAAGGAGAGGCTAAAAAAACTGCATGGAATAGCAAACAATATTGTTATCCAATTTCAATTTTTTTAGCATAAGGCATTGTACAAACGTGAATAAGATGTCTGCTGATCTATTACGTGGGCCAATTCCAATTCATGATTCATATATCAAATATGAATTAGAATTATATAGAGCAATTCCAATGCAAGATTCATCTCTCAAAGATGAATTGGTTTTGAGATGCTCTTCTTCAAAAATTCAAGATTCATCTCTCAAAGATGAATTAGTGTTGAGATGCTCTCCTTCAAAATTTATTGATGGACATTGTAACATATCTTGGATATGTTTGTGTTGTGTACTTATAAATGCATATTTTTTAATGACCATGTGTTTTTTTCAATTATATACCAAGTGTGCTCCCACCACACCATGTAAAACGCAACTTGGTGAACTTCACATTTGCAACAAGTGGTGAACTTCACATTTTTATAAAATTAAAATGCGGGGACTTCAAAATTTTTTTGTTTAAATGGAGTTTCATTCTTATTTTTTAATGACCATGTGTTTTTTTCAATTTTATACCAATTGTGCTCCCACCATGTAAAGCACAATTTGGTGAACTTATCATTTTTATAATTTCTTTTTTTCTTAAATTGAGTTTCACACCAATTATTTCTTTGAAAGTTGTGTTCTACATAATTTGTGCACACCAAATTACAAATTGATTTTCTAAAATCTATTTTGTTTAAATTTCCACCAATAGATATATATATAATGGAGGATGAACGATGAAGATCAACCAAATCCCATATGGGGGTTTAGGGATCAGTTGATGTTCGCGGTATTTAAATATAATCTTAAATCTCCATACATGTGTGTACATATGGAATTGATTTTTTATTAACTTTGTGAGTTAAATTAGTTGTTAATAAGTTTAATTTTTTAATTTTTAGGAGCTAAGAAGAGAAGGATATCTACTCCATCCATGGAGCATGTCCATGGTTCACCTAGTCGTGGTATGGTTCACACAATTTAATCAATGAATATGTATATGTATTTATATGTACACATGAATGTATTTTTCAATTTATTATAAATCCGTATTTGATTATGAAGCTTCTCTCTCATCTCGAGTGGTTGGTGGTGGTTCAAATCCACTTAGAGGGCCATCAATGAGTGGTAGTAGGTTGTATGAAGGGGGTGATATTTATTCCCCCGAAGGCAAATCAACGAATTTTGGTTCTCAGCAGGGTCATTCTAAGTCTCAATAGTTTCATGGTGGAGATGATGCTAACCAACCACATCAATGTTTCCATAAATTTCAATATTTTTTTCATTGAATTTGTACAATTTTCTTATATATATTTTTTATAATATACTAAATTATATATATATATTAATGCAGAGGCCGAAAATGTTCCAACTAATGGTAAAAATAGACACGGGGTAGAACGCTACATTCAAGAAGAAGGTTGTCTACCCAACACAACTTATCCAACCGACATTTCTGATATACCATGGGAAACAAACATGGCGCAATTCACCTTACAAAGGTGTGAAAAACTTCATGCAAAATTGCAGAGAGATCTCGTGGCTTTGAATATACCTGCTGAGAGTTGACAAAGCCTCGAAATAGTCACACATTCATTGGGCGAAATTGTAAATGTGTACAAAACTCTTGGGCGAACGACTGATACATTTGTAGAAGTGATGAGAAAGAGAAAGGAGACAGTAATGGGTCCAGATAAATGGGAGGATGTAAAAAAAAGAGTTACAAAAGATGTGGTGAAGTCAATGTTTAATTTCAAGGAAGAGCAAAAAAGAAAAATTCTGAAGGTGGAATATTTCAAGCACCCAAATATAGCTCGCTATTTGTATGATAGGAACCTTGCGGGCTATGGAGGGCTCCCATGGAACAACGAGGTTCCTGTTTATTTTTCACAAATGTTTTACGCAGAATTTTTTTTGGGTATGAAACCCAACTACAGTGACCTTCCATTAGAATTTTTTGGTCCAAGGAAAGGTCGATTGTATAACCATAAGGGCATTAAGCGAGATGTGGAGTTGCCTCGCCTTGAGCAGCCATTGGTGACTCGACCTTTTTGGGTCAAAACTCTGCGGTCAGATATGTGTTGGAAAAATATTGAGAGGGGGGTTGAATCAGTATTTAGAGCTAACTGAAAACCTTTTATCAGAGATCTTATTATGCATTTAATTCTTTACTTAGATTATTGCATCATTCATTCATCAGAAGTTTATTAGGCAGTAAGCATGTGCAGTAATAATAGAATAAGCCATCACACATAAGCAACACACATGAACACCAGTATTTAAGGTGGAAACCCAATTTGGGAGAAAACCACCACTGTTGTCGTCTCTGTCTTCAATATTTATTATAAAGAGAACTTCTTACAATTTTTTTGCTGGCGCAGACTTATACCAGAACGCAGGCACCCACCTGCAGAAGGCTAAAACCTTCTCTCGTTCTCTAGTCACTACTGGAAGGGAGCTCCAACCCCCTGATCTTGTTTACCAACCTCTCCTAGAAGGGAGCTTTGACCCCCTGATTTTAACACCAGCTTTTACTGGGAGAAAGCTTCCACTTTCATGCTAAAGACTTCAACCCTCAGATCTACCAAATTTCTTCAATTTCTTCATCAGACTTGCATCAGGTCTTCATTATTTCTTTGCAGATCTTCCTAGAGATTCATCATTTCTAGATCTAGAGATCTTGAACCTTCATCAACTCCATAGCTGCATCATAGATTCAGATTTATCAGAAACAGAGTTCAATCATGCAAATATCTCTTAAAGAGATTTATTCATTAACAACCCCTCCACATGCACACCTTGTACTATGATCCTCTTCTCCTTATATAGTTTTTTCCTTTATTAATTCCATGAGTCAAAACTACTCAACAGCTGATGGTATTCCTGGGCAAGATCAAATAGATAATCCAGCGGGGTCTACCCAAGCCCCAAACAACTTCTCATTGTTCTATTTTCTTGGTCTGGTAATTAATTAATCTAAGGCTTTTTAATATATCAATCTGAGATTGAGATATTAATCCAATTCCTCCTTTATTTATGAACTCCCCAAGGCATATATATATTATATATATATCGACCCCTGGTTTATGTGTTCGTGAGATCAACGCATATATTAACCCACGTTCATTTCATCACATGTTTCATATTTCGCCAACTTCACATATTCAACATCCTTTATTAACCCTGCAAACCTTAGTTTAAAAAGGTCCTAATTAATATAATTTAGAACCAGGCCCACATATATAATCAATGATCCAATCACATACTCGCACTGTACCATGGTTATCTATCATGCACCTTCCTCATACGACCACCATCCGATGGCTTCCCTCCAGATCGACGACACACAATAATATCACACGGCTTCCTTGGTTGGACATTAACGTGCGATGGGGCGCAGTGATGGCGGTTTTGCAAATTTGTTGAGGGACGCATGTCGCTCGTTCTATGGAATCGCTCCCAACCTCTTGAATACCGCTTGCTCGTCGAAAGAGGTGCAATGAAAACTGGAAACCCCCTTCACTATTCATTACGCTCATGGTTCCTCTCCTTCACTTAAGGTTTTGACCGCCTTTATTCCGTCATTGCTACGTTTCTCCGTGAAGGCATAACTCTGTTTTAATTGTTCTTCCTCCACGCGATTATTATATATAATTCGAGCTGGTCCATACTTTCAATGGAGAATGGAATGGATAGGCTTCTTCCCTCTTTGTGGATGAAAATATACATTAAAGGGCATATTTACTAACATAGGTCATATGTTTTCCAGCAAACATGCTCTGCGATCATGTGTCCATTCAATTGCATTCTTCAGCAAGCAGGTTAACCCTATCGAATCCACCATACAGAATTACATTCTTTACCGATTAGCTAGCTCGTGCTTTTACAGAAATCGAATCCATCATCCCTTTACTTATATTTACTCATCCATACTTAACACATATTGCGAAGAGACCAGAAACCTCCAACTTTAGAGGTTTGTCAAGATGTATGAATACACCGAACTTATTCACACATGATTTAACACATCCTTATTCACATCGATTCTCCCAAAGCTTCAATTTATGTAAATTTAGTCTTATATTCTGCTTGTATAGAACTGCTAATGGTTTTCTGAGTTCTTCATACAGTCATTATCTGCATCCTTTGTCGGAAAGTTGCCATCAAGGACAATCATGTAATAAGAAACATATTGCCAACAATCTCCCCCTTTTGACTTGATGGCAACCATGACCAGAAATACATTCAGCAACATTCTCCCCCTTTGACATCAAGGGCAAAGGTTAGATCAAGATCCTTTGTACCGATAATGCCATGCTCCCACTGATATCATGCTGCATTTTCAAGCATAATATTCAATGAAATAACAGAAATGACTTATACAATCAAGATCAAAAACTCTCAAGCATGAGATCAGACTACAAAAAATAATTAGAGTGCCAACAATGCATTCTTTCCACATGACCAATGCTCCCCCTTAACTTGTGCATCCAGAGATAATCATCAGCACCGCATCTGTGTTGAAGAATTCTGACACAGAAAAGCTTTGTCAGAAAATACGCATATGCATTTTTTTGTCTATACGCGGTTGTCCTACAGGAAATCCGCATATCCAATTTAATCTAGTGTATTTAAGTATATTTTATTTTTTGCATGGCAGAGACTACTCCCAGCTTTTGTCTGAGATATTCAAACGCTTCCCTGGGTAGAGGTTTGGTAAATATATCAACAACTTGTTCTTTCGAGGGAACATACTCCAACTTCACCTTTTGTTCAAGCACTTGTTCACGTAAGAAGTGATACTTGATGGGACTGTGCTTGGTCTTGGAATGCATAACATGATTCTTTGAGATACTGATGGCACTTGTATTATCACACCTAATGGAGATAGGAGGTGAAAATTTTATTTCAATGTCTTGTAAGGTTTGCATCATCCAAAGAAGTTGAGTGCAACATGATGCTGCAGCCACATATTCTTCTTCTGCTGTAGATAAGGCAATAGAGCTTTGATTTTTGCTGAACCAAGATATTAACCGGGGCCCCATATAGAATTCACCACCACTAGTGCTTTTCCGATCATCAAGATTTCCAGCCCAATTTGCATGAGTGTAAGCATGAAGATTGAGATCAACATTTTTTGGATACCATAGTTCAAAGTCTTGAGTTCCTTGTAGATATTTGAATATTTTTTTGACAGCCTGAAGATGAGACTCTTTTGGATTAGCTTGGAATCATCCCACAATCCCAACTACATGCATAATGTCTGGTCTAGTCCCAATGAGATAAAGTAGACTTCCTATCATAGATCTGTATTCTGGTTGTTTCACCATGGGAGAATCATCATGAGAACTGAGATTACATCCGGTTATCATTGGTGTACTTACAGGTTTGAATTCTTCCATGCCATACTTCTTCAGAATTTTCTTAAGATATTTTGGTTGTGATAAGAATATGACATCTGTTGCTTGTTGCACTTGCAAGCCAAGAAAGAATGTTAGTTCCCCAAGTAAAGACATTTCAAATTCTTGCAGCATAGCAGAAGCAAATTTTTTACTCATAGACTCTTCATTACTTCCAAAATTGATATCATCAACATATACAACCACAATCAATAGTTTATCATTTTCAGTTTTTATGTATAAGTTGCTATCAGCAGACCCCTTTGAAAATCCTTGTTGATGAAGATATTTGTCAAGACGATAGTACCATGCCCTTGAAGCTTGTTTGAGACCATATAAAGCCTTTTTAAGTCTACAAACAAGTTTTTCGTCATTTCCCAAAATGAATCCTTCTGGTTTTTCTATGTAAACTTCTTCTTCTAGATCACCATTGAGAAAAGAAGATTTAACATCCATTTGATAAACTTTGATTTGTTGAAAGCTTGAAAAATCAAGAAACATTCTTATGGCTTCAAGTCTGGCTACAGAAGAAAAAGTTTCTTCAAAATCTATACCTTCTTGTTGAGCATACCCCTTGCAAACAAGTCTAGCTTTATTTCTTATAACATCCCCATTCTCATTTAACTTATTTTTTAATATCCATTTAGTTCCAATGACATTTTTGTCATGAGGTCTTGGTACTAATTCCCAAGTTTGATTCTTTTCAATTTGATCAAGCTCTTCATTCATGGCTTGAATCCAACATTCATCTTTGCTGGCTTGATTGACATTTTATGGTTCAATAGTGGATAGAAATGCCAGATAGCTAGAAGATCCCACAAGAGTCCTTCTTGTTTCTACACCTGATCCCTTTTCTCCCAGAATTTGAGATTATGGATGATTCTTTTGAACATATCTGGATGGAGTTTTTTCAAAAAAATCATATTCGGGTTCTTCATTGGGTTCACTGTCTATATCATTCCTATTTGATGTAGAAGGATATATGTCATCATCGTCTTCATATGTTGTTTGTTTTTCTTCTTTTGGAGCTGCAGGAGACTCATCAATAACAACATCAATACATTCAAAAATCTTCTGAAGTATTTTATTGTAACATTTATATGCCCTACTCCTAGAGGAGTAACCAAGAAATATTCCTTCATCTTCTCTAGGTTCAAATTTTCCAAGTTTCTCATCATTATTTTTGATAAAGAATTTTCTCCCAAAAACTCTAAAGTGCTTCACAGTGGGAGGATTACGATACCATAGTTCATATGGAGTTTTATCACTATTTACACGAACATGTGCCTTGTTAAGAATATTTACCTCTGTATGTGTTGCTTCTCCCCAAAATGTGTCAGGTGTTCCGGAATCATCAAGCATAGCTCTAGCCATTTGTTGAATTGTTCTATTCATTCTTTCTGCTACACCATTTTGTTGTGGAGTGCCAGCTACAGAAAACTGTCTTTTTATGCCATGTTGTTCACAAAATTCAAGGAATTCATCTAATGTAGATTCTCCTCCTCGATCAGATCTAAGACACTTGATTTTTAGATCTAATTCATTTTCAACTAGTGCTTTGAAGATCTGAAATTTCTCAAATGCTTCATCTTTGTGTTTAATTAACCCAATCCAACACATTCTAGAGAAAACATCAATAAATAAGATATAGTATTGTTCACCACGTGGTGAGTTTTTCCTCACAAGTCGACATATGTCAGTATGAATGAGTTCAAGAGGCTTACTTGATGATACTTCCTTGGCATTAAATTGCACTCTGGTTTGCTTACCAAATTGGCAAGATTTGCATATGATGTTTTTAGGTAGAGTAATATTGGGAAGATCACGAACAGCTTTAAGTTTACTTGATTTGTTGATTTGAGAGAAGCTCAAATGCCCCAACCTTCTATGCCATAGCCAGTTTTCTGAAGATTTACTCAAGTAACATTGTTCTTTGCAGTTCTTCAATACATACAGGTTTCTTGGAGTTCTGTTTCCTTTTATAATTGTTTTACTTGTATCAAGATCACGCACCGAACATTCTTTTGAACTAAAGACAACTTCAATTCCTTGATCACACATTTGACTTACACTTAACAGTTTATGCTTTAATTTATCCACATACATGACATTATTGGCTTTCACCTTTTCTTTTAGAAAAACAAACCCTTTTCCCTTAATGACAGCAGGAGTATTATTTCCAAATGTAACATTATTTTCTTTTTCTAGATCACTATATGAAAGAAGTTTTTTTTGTCACCTGTCATGTCTTTTGAGCATCCAGTATCAATGTATCATTGATTTTCTTCACCTTCTGCAAATAAATCTATGCCACAATTTTCAACCTGTAATTCCTTCTTTTTCCACACTTTGGCGTTTGAAGGAAAATTCTCTTTTGGCTGAACTTTGCTCCTGCATTCAGATTCTTCATGGCCAAAGTTATTGCAATAAGCACATTCAACTTCATTTTGAAGAGGAGAGAAGTTGTTATATGTATTCTTCTCTGTTCCAATATCAATCCTTTTCTTTCTTGCTTCTCTTGTCATGATGGTTTTAAATGCAACACATTGAACAACTTTATGACCAAAATTGTGACATGAGAAACATTTTCCATTGAATAAGAAATTTCTGCGATCATGAAATCTTCTTCTTGAATTTACCTGTTGATTGGTGTTTCTTTCAAGGGTACTCCTGTTAGTGTTCTTTGAATTGAGATGGTCATGATTTATTTGTAAATATTCTCTATTCCCTTGCTGAGGGGAAGAATGTTGTGTACTGGCTGTAGCTGCTTTTAAATAATTTGGTGCTGAAGCCTGAGAAGATTCTTCGATATATCCAAGACCTGTCTTTAGAAGAGGAGAACGTTGTACCTTGATAATCTCATCTAAGGTTTCAGATCCTTTAGCAAATCTAAGATTCAAAGTCTTTAATTTCTCAATTTCTTTTCTTAGACTTACTATTTCACATTCTAATTTCTCATTATGTTTCTCCTCTTCTTGAAGCTGGTTTTTCAGAGTTTCTATGGATATTTTACTTTCTTCTAAGCATATTTTGGGTTGATTGATTTCATCAAGAAAATCATTGTCCTCTAAAGCATCCATAAAAGTATCCTTTTCTTCTCTAGAATATTTTTCAAATACCATGAGAATTCTAAGATCTTGTTCACATTCTTCCTCACTTTCTAATAACCCATCACTATCTTCATGAGTATCGTAACTTTTCCTAGTGCTAAACCGATTCTTATTCCTTCTTTCTACTTCCTTTCCTTTTTCATGTGTTTCTTTGTGAGGACACTTAGCAGCATAATGACCAACTCTTTCACAAGAAAACATTTGAAAGGAAGCTTACCTCTGAACCATCCTGTACCAAGTTGGAGTTTCTTTACAAAATTTACCTCATCTTCTTCTGAGATATACCGTGAACCTTCTGTCTCTTTTACTTCTTTCCCTTTTGTAGAATATCTAAAGATGAATTCTTTGACTTCAGATGGTCCTCCTCTTCTCATTTCATATGCAGTTAGTATGCCATGAAGTTGCACCACAGTAAGATTTTGAAGATCCTGCTTTTCTTCAAGAGCAGAAACTTTTGACTCAAATTTTGTTGTTTGTGAACTTAAAACTTTCTCAACCAAAGTAGATTCGGTTATTGTTTCTCCCAGATTTCTCATACGATTTACAATATCATCATTACGTAAAAATAAATTGGCAATGCTCTCCTCATTATGTATTTTTAGGTTCTCATATTGAATTCTGAGAGTTTGGTGTTTAGCACTTTTTACCTTTGCATCACCTTCATAACTTAGAATGATTTTGTCCCATATTTCCTTTGTTGTATTCAGCTGCATGAGTTTGACAAATTCTGATTCAGTTATACTTCCCAATAGAGCATTAACAGCCTTTGTATTTGTTTCATAATTCTTTCTTTCTGTTGGATCTGTTGGTACTGTGGCTGGATATTGATATCCTGCTTCAACAATAGCCCATAAATATGCTCCCAGAGACTGAAGATAGGATCTCATCCTTGTTTTCCAAAAGATTAAATTGTTTCCGTTGAAGAGCGGAGGCTTGATAGATGATATTCCATCTTGATTGCTCATCTTGATTGATCTTATTTCTAGCGGCTAAGATTTTCAGAAGGAACTGCTCTGATACCAATTTTTGGAACAATACTGAGAGGGGGGGTGAATCAGTATTTAGACCTAACTGAAAACCTTTTATCAGAGATCTTATTATGCATTTAATTCTTTACTTATATTATTGCATAATTCATTCATCAGAAGTTTAGTAAGTAGTAAGCATGTGCAGTAATAACAGAATAAGCCATCACACATAAGAAACACACATGAACACCAATATTTAAAGTGGAAACCCAATTTGGGAGAAAACCACCGCTGCTGTCGTCTCTGTCTTCAATATTTATTATAAAGAGAACTTATTACAATTTTTGTGCTGGCGCAGACTTATACCAGCACGCAGGCACCCACCTGCAGAAGGCTACAACCTTCTCTCGTTCTCTAGTCACTACTGGAAGGGAGCTCCAACCCCCTGATCTCGTTTACCAACCTACCCTGGAAGGGAGCTTCGACCCCCTGATTTTAACACCATCTTGTACTGGAAGAAAGCTTCCACTTTCATGCTGAAGACTTCAACCCTCAGATCTACCAAATTTCTTCAATTCCTTCATCAGACTTGTGTCAGGTCTTCATTATTTATTTGCAGATCTTCCTATAGATTCAACCTTTCTATATCTAGAGATCTTGAACCTTCATCAACTTGATAGGTGCATCATAGATTCAGATTTATCAGAAACAAAGTTCAATCATGCAGATATCTCTTAAAGAGATTTATTCATTAACAACCCCTCCCCATGCACACCTTGTACTATGATCCTCTTCTCCTTATACAGTT
This sequence comes from Pinus albicaulis, assembly GCA_034641835.2. Lineage (NCBI taxonomy): Eukaryota > Viridiplantae > Streptophyta > Pinopsida > Pinales > Pinaceae > Pinus > Pinus albicaulis. The sequence continues at coordinate 489,074,697 of CM076574.1, forward strand.
TTTTCCTTTATTAATACCATGAGTCAAAACCACTCAACAGCTGATGGTATTCCTAGATGAGATCAAATAGATAATCTAGCGGGGTCTACCCAAGCCCCAAACAACTTCTCATTGTTCTATTTTTTTGGTCTGGAAGTTAATTAATCTAAGGCTTTTTAATATCTCAATCTGAGATTGAGATATTAATCCAATCCCTCCTTTAGTTATGAACTCCCTAAGGAATATATATATATATTGACCCCAGGTTTATGTGTTTGTGAGATCAACTCATATATTAGCCCACGTTCATTACATCACATGTTTCATATTTTGCCAACTTCACATATTCAACATCCTTTATTAACCACACAAACCTTAGTTTAAAAGGTCCCAATTAATATAATTTAGAACCGAGCCCACATATATAATCAATAATCCAATCACATACTTGCACCGTATCGTGGTTATCCATTGTTCACCTTCCTCATACGGCCACCATTCGATGGCTCCCCTCCAGATCGATGACGCACACCAATATTGCGTGGCTTCCTTCAGTGGAACATTATGCGTGCGATCAGCACGCGGTAATGGCGGTTTGCAAATTTGTTCGAGGATGTCTAGTTCCTACGTTCTTAAGGTCGCTCCCAACCTCTTGAATACCACTTTCTTGTCGAAAGCGGTGCGATGAAAACCGGAAACCCCCTTCACTGTTCATTCCGCTCGTGGTTCCTCTCCTTCACTCAAGGTTCCATCTGCCTTTATTCCATCATTGCTACGTTTCTCCGTGAAGGCATAACTCTGTTTTAATTATTCTTCCTCCGTGCGATTATTATATATAATTCGAGCTGGTCCATACTTTCAACGGAGAATGGAATGGATAGGCTTCTTCCCTATTTGTGGATGCAAATATACATTAAAGGGCATCTTTACTAACACATGTCATATGTATTCCAGAAAACATGCTCTACGATCATGTGTCCATTCAATTGCATTCTTGACAGGTTAACCCTATCGAATCCACCATATACGAATTACATCGCTTCACGATTAGCTAGCTTGTGCTTTTACAGAAATCGAATCCATCAGCCCTCAGATTTACTCAGCCATACTTAACACATATTGCGAAGAGACCAGAACCCTCCAACTTTAGAGGTTTGTCAGGATGTATGAATACACCGAACTTATTCACACATGATTTAACACATCCTTATTCACATCAATTCTTCCAAAGCTTCTATTAATGTACATTCAGTCTTATACTCTACTTGTATAGAACTGCTGATGGTTTTCTGAGTTCTTCATACAGTCATTATCTACATCCTTTGTCGGAGAGTTGCCATCAAGGACAATCATGTAATAAGAAACATATTGCCAACAATATGGATGCAAGTTCTCAAATAAGTTGAGAAGCAAGGGATGTCATGATTGACAATGTTTACAGCGGATTGGGTGGAGTCGATGTTTGTCTAAATCAACAAAGAGCATGTGAAAATGCACGTGCCAATTTTGTGTATTGTACAGATGAAGAGATTGACAACATGATTGTTGAAGATCTCCGAATATATGAAAAAAATTGTTGCAATGGTTTTCAAGACCTAATTCTTCATCAGGAAGAGGGCACAGGAACGGTATGTGTTAATGACCTTAGGGTTTGAAATTATTTTAACATACATATACATGTGTACAATATGTAATAAATATATGTGTATGTACATGTATACATTTATTTGTATGTACATTAATCTAACAAAAATGTATCATTATATGATAAAACACCATTTGCAGTTCTCACAAATGATGCATGACGAAAATGTTAATGTCACGTTCAGGACCTCTGGTTCAAACAATGCAGATGGGTCTCACCATCAAGATATGTTGGCAAATGTTAGTGTTTTTTAAGTGATATTTTAAAATAAATAATTGTGCACACATGTACATGTATGTATATATAATGATAAAATGTTTTAACAAATTTCAATTCTGTCTGATGTTTTTGGGATGGTGGTGCCTTCTTCTTCCTTGGGAGATGTACCTTCTACTTCCTTAGGAGATGAACCACAAGTATGGACAATTTTTCACTTTTAAAATTTATGTTTAAAAGTTATATATATATATATATTCCACCTCAAAAAATTCCATTAAAAATTGAGATATATATATATATATATTGAGTTATTTTAAATTTTTTGAATTTAGGTTCCTATAGAAGATTTCTTTAATCCATGGACTCTAGTGACGGAGATAGGAACATCCACACCATTTGAACAAGTTGTCTTTAACTTTTTTTTTAATATTATTGAAAATAATTTTATATATGTACACGTGTATTTTCATTTGAAAGTTTTTAATATATATATATATATATAATTGTACATGTATATTATACATTTTACCGTTGCCGATGTTCCTATGGGGGCGGAACTTGTTCATCAAATGGAGAGGGAACCTCATGAGGTATTGCATGATTTTTTTGTTATATTTTGTTTTTTACATGAAGTTTTATATATATTTTCACTCATTTTTAAAACATAAAATTTTAATGTTCAAGTACATGTGCATTATGTATGTAGGTTTCCCATGCTTCACATGATAGTGCGCGGATTGAGACCCTGATAGGAAAGACGCTAGATCCATCTCTATTTGATGGACATGATTTGTAGATTTCATTTCAAGATTTGGATAGTCTTAAATTTTCTTTTTTATATATTATTTAGATGCACTGTGATATATATATATATATATATATATATATATATATAACTTAATACAGTTTGATACTTGTGAGATCTACAATTTTTGGACATATTTTATTACAGTGTTAATATAATTTGTTTTCTTTCAAAAATTTAATTTTTGGATGGTTTTAGTACTTTTGGCATGTGAATGTGAAGTTATGTTGTTATATAATTTGTTTGGTTTTTAAAACGCTTTTGGATAATTGTACTACTAGTAATGTTGTCATCTGTAAATTAATTTTGTCATTTGAACTACATTTGGCATATTATGTAATCATTGTTATAATTTGTTGTGTTTTTAAAATTTAAGTTTTGGATGCTTGGAGTACATTTGACATGTGAAGTAATGTTGTGATCGATATTTTTTTGTTAAATTAAAAGTTAAAAGTTTTTGATGGTTTCAATCTACATTTGGCATGTGATATAATGTTAAATGTTTTTATTGGATAGTTGAACTATAATTGGCATGGCATGTGAAGTAATGTTATGTGTGATATAATCAAAAAAAATTTAAAACTCAAGTTTTGGATGGTTTCAATCTACATTTTTCATGTGATATTTAATGTTTTAAATGTTTAATGTTTTAATGTTGTACGATATATAATCAAAAAGTTTTTAAAACTTAAGTTTTGGATGGTATCAATCTACATTTGGCACATGTGGTATAATGTTAAATGTTTCTATTGGATAGTTGAACTATAATTGGCATGGCATGTGAAGTGATGTTGCACGATATATATAATCAAAAAGTTTTTAAAACTCAAGTTTTGGATGATTTCAATCCACATTTCGCATGTGATATTTAATGTTTTAAATGTTTAATGTTTTAATGTTGCACAATATATAATCAAAAACTTTTTAAAACCTAAGTTTTGGATACCATTTTAATATACATTTAATGTAAATCCCTTTAATTTTGATCTAATGTTAAATGTTTTTTAAATTTAAATCCATTTAATTTTGATTTAATGTTAAAAAATTTAAATGTTTTGATATAATATTAATTTTTTTGATCTAAGTTTTTGATGGTTTCAATCTACATTTGGCCTATGGAAGACCCCATGCATAGACAACAGATACGTTGCAGAAGGGGAGGTGGGGGTAGGGATGGAGGGGGCAGGAGTGCTGCCTCTCGCCCTCCTCTTTCCATCCATGACACAGGTAGCCACTCTCCTCCAACAAGAAATGAAGCACAATTTCACTTCACCAGCGCTATGGTTATACCGCGAATTATGGTGACCATTTCCATCTCTTTTCAGGAGGAGCCGCAAGATGAAGGTGCTTCTAGTTCTAGGAAGCGATTAAGAAAGTCCACCATCCCAGCCCATTAGCTCTAGGACACTAGAAAGTCGGCATCTCTTCCAATCAAATCCACCTTGACGAGCTCCAACAGCGATGGCGCGAGCAGCGACAACTCCTCCTAGCACTCCAAGGGAGTAGATGATGATCCAGAGGACTACGATTGTCCAATTGTGGAGGAGAATCCTCCTACACACATCGATAGCTTGCCTGATGTCATGTCCTCTTTAGATTTTTCCCACTTATGGGCAGTACCTTTTCTATTTTTTTTATTCATACGGCCTCAGGTGTTGGCTAGTTAGGCAACCCAGGAGACAGGCCTCGTTATGTATATTATGTTCATTATAGTTATATATATGTAAATATTTTAATTTTGATTTAATGTTATTTAAATGTTAAATTTTTTGATCTAAGTTTTAGATGGTTTCAATCTACATTTGGCCTAGATGGAAGATACTCCTATTTGAAGTACTGTTTTGATATATTCAAAAATATTAAAGTAGTTATATGTAAATCCCTTTAATTTCGATTTAATGTTAAATGTTAAATGTTTCAAGGTATAACATGTTAAATGTTTTGATTTAAGTTTTGGATCGTTTCAATCTACATTTGGCCTAGATGGAAGACTCCCATGTGAAGTATTGTTTTGATTTAATAAAAAAGAGTAAAGAAGTAGTTATATGTAAATCCCTTTAATTTTGATTTAATGTTAAATGTTAAATGTTTTGATATAATGTTAAATGTTTTGATCTAAGTTTCGGATGGTTTCAATCTACATTTGGCTTAGATAGAAGACTCCTATGTGACTTGTAAATTGTTTTGATTTAATCAAGAAGTTTTCAAAACTCAAGTTTTGGATGGTTGAAGTAAATTTGGAATCTTAGGATTGCTTTTGATCTCTACATAGTTTTGTTTGAATGAAAAAATTTCCAATAGGAAGAACATAGCTTTCCAATGCAACTAACAATGTATCAATTGAGCTCTAATTGAAAAAAGAGTTTAAAGAAGTAGATATATGTACAAATTATCCCTTTAATTTTGATTGGAAATATAAGAAGTACAGATATGTTTGTTGAATTTTGGTCAATGCCATTAATGCACTCAAATAGGTAGCCTTGTTGATTTATAATTTGATCAATTGATCAAATTTAGTTAATTTCATTCTACAACATAGAACATATATCTGACCATTGGACAGAAAAATTTTGTACTATATTTTCAATGAGGAATAGAGATGTGGGTCAAATCCCACCAAAAGTCAGAGAAGTGCTCCGAGTCTCTTTTCCGAAAGGAATCTTTGTACAAAACTATACTATGCATGATTTACTTACATTGCACAGATAATTTTTACCACAAAGGCTCACAAGAAAAATTGGGCACATTAAGTTCATGTATATATCCAATACGATTTTTCATCAATGCACATAGAAAAACTACTTTTAGTTAAAATTGCATTCTAGAACATATATATTGAGTACATTTAAATCATTTTTCATCAATGCACATAGTAAAACTACTTCAACAATTAATTTCATTCTAGAAAATATATATTCAATATGTAAGTAACATTTTTCATGAATGCACATTGAACATATCTAACCATTGGACAAACAAATTTTGTACTAGATTTTCAATCAGGAATAGAGATGTGGGTCAAACCCCACCAAAATTAGGACAAGTTCTCCGAATCTCTTGTCTGAAAGGAATATTCATACAAAACTATACTTCGGATGATTTATTTACATTGTGGATACTTTTTACCAGAAAATCCAACTAGTTTTTCATCAATGCACATAGTAAAACTACTTGAACAATTAATTGCATTCTAGAACATATATATATATATATATATATATCCTTGATACATGTAACATTTTTCATCAATGCACATGTATGTCCTTGATACTTTCAGTTGATACTAGAGCACGTGCACATGTACCAAAAAAATTTGTACATGTGCAAACACTTGCACAAATAACATAAGCAATTCAATTTTTAGTTGAGTGTACTGGAAGTTCTAAAAAATATTTAATCCAAAGAGAATAAATTGTTTGGAAATTCAATCAAAAGAATTCCAATATAATAACATCTTCAATAATCTGTTCATGATCGAATTTTGACATTTTCCATTTCTTAATTTTCATTTTTCTCTTTGATTGAACCTCTATTAACCTCATGCGTGCTGCACACACCAAGTTACTATATTGAAAACTTATGCAATCAGGTTCATAGTCTTCAGAGTAAACAAATTCCCCACTTTGATTAGTTTGTTTGAAAAAATAACCTTTCATTATAATAGATCCTCTGTCATATTGAAATCCGTGATCATTATAGTTTTCTAATAATTTCATTTTTCGTTCAGTGCAACGCATCAAATAATACTTAACATTTTCATCGTTTTCAATAGGTGCTATTACAACAAAAACATCTCCTACACAATAAAACAAACTTAACAAAATTATACATATTTAAATTTATTTCTAGATCTTTAAATCATTAGAAAGAAATTAAAATGTTACCTTCTCTAACAAGATCATAAACTTCATCACCATCGGATGATATTGTAGTTTCCTCTTATTGCATTTCTTCAAACATTGCAACAGACATTTTTCCCTTTTTATTTAGCTCTGTATGTTTCCACTCTTTTCCATACATGTTGTTTTCACAAACGCCATTGGATTTTTTGTTGTCTATGTAAACATCACAAAAACAAGAATATTTTCTTTTATCCAATGCAAACACATTTTTGGACGACTTTGTTTTAACTGAATGCAATTTTCAAGTCCCTTTTATTGTTTCAACGTCATTTCCAATTGATCTATCTATGTCTTTGATCCCAATATGCCAAAAAAACTTTTATATGGAAAATTAAAAGAAGAATTTGTAAATATGATATCAAAATACAATCAAAGATAATCATTGCACGATAAATGTATACAATGTTTCAAATTAGATTTCCAATAAAAATTAATTTGAATGTACCTTCACACTTCCCTTGATGGGTTAGTCTCATGGCTTAGAGCAGCGATGCACCATTGAACAACTTCTTTAGTGTTCACAAGTCGGCTTGCAGAGGGGTTCATTTGATATCTTCGAAGTGCTTGTTTTATGCATGCACCTGCACCATCATGTTCTCCTTTTCCAGGGACAATCTCAATTAAATTCCAACAATGTTTAATGCAGGTTTTCTTATGAGGACAACACAACCAAAAGAATGATCGTGCATATTTGAATTGAACTACGCATCCACCTGACCATATCCAATGTTCATTGAATGTTATTCCACGATTTTTCCAGAAATCATAAATTTTTCCAAAACAATGTTGTACAAAATATGTATAATGTCTACGATCATCACTGATATAAAAGTGATATTCTTTAATGATATGTAAATTTTCACTCGTGATTTTCATATGATCGACCTTTTTTTCAACATATCTATATAAAATATGGATGAGCATGGAGACTTGGTCAAAATGATATTATTCACTCTGAATTTCTTTTTGTGGAACAAATGTGTAGTTTTCTGCAAAATCAATCACTGACAAAATGGTCCCTGGTGGAAAAAATTCACGAGATTTTTTGAATTGCAAGTATTGACATTGAGCTCTATGGGAATGCTTAGTGTATTTGTAAATTTCTGCCTCAAACTTTCTCAAAAAGTCTATCACAAAAATTTGGTCTTCTAGTAATTCAATTCTTTTAACACTATTTTCACCTTGAATCGATGTATTGATATATTCATATCTCTTCCATTTCACTTTCATGTTGGAAAATGATTGATGATTTATATCAGTATGATATTTGTTTTGAAATTTAGTCAAATTTCCACAATCATCTCATTTTTTATGACCAGCACATCTCTTTTTGTAAAATATTTCATCGCTTTCTCTTTCACATAGAATTTGAGATATGAAATCACGGATAGTGGAAGGAGGAGGTGAATCCTTCCATAATGTTCTACCAAAATCAAGGAATGTGTCATAATATAACTCAAATTCCACATGATAACGACAACAACAAGTGTCGCAGACGGTGGTAGGTTTTACATACCATGGTTTTTGTTGAACAAAAGCGCTAATTGAAACATGAATTTGACGATTTTCTTCTTTGAACTTGTTGAATAACTCTATCTGAGTGGTTTACAAGAAATATTTTTCATGTTCTTCATACTGATTTCATGCTATTCTTCTTCGCATCACATGCCTTGCAGTTGGTGAAGCACGCGAATTGTTCTTCCAATATTCCTATATTAATTTTTTTAACATTTTATCCAAGTCTATATTTGTATGGTTGCCTACAAATAGCTCTCCAACAAGTGAGTTCATCATTTACATCTACCTGTAGCCAAAATTTCCGATGTTTGTACAAAGTTTTTCACGAGGTTCCTAATGCTCGTGCCATAGATGTTACCAAACGATTCTCTTTAGTACTTGGTGAAACCATTGCCATATGTATTCCTCTATGTACAATTGAAACATTTTTATCTCTAGATATTTTATTTGAATTTATAGTACTACTTATATTTTGTATCACATTTTCCTTCATTTTTTTATCTTTGGTTGATTTTTGAATACCCAATAGTGTCATAGCTTCTTTTAATTTCCTTAATGATAGGAGACCTTTCAAAATTTGAGCTTGAAATGTCACGCGCTCATTTAAGAAATAGTTTTCAAAAATGCAATTAACACGATATCGTATAACATGGTCAGGTTTTTTATCTCCATATCCATGAGTGTCAACATTTTTTAACATCTCATCATCGACACTGATTTCATCTGTACATATTTGAAAAAATAGTACATAATAAGTTTACATATGAACAATAAATAACTAAATTAATAAATATAAGTATAATTTCAATAATGCGTGCATGTGTTCAATATATGTGTGTGTGTGTGTGTGTGCATGTACATACCTTGTGATTCAATTTCTTCATTTGAATTTCTTTCAATATTTTCACCATCTTCAATCATTGGTTCAATACCTCTTTCACTTTCTCTTTCAAAATTTTGTATCTCATCACCAATGTTTTGAGGAATATCTTTGTCTGTTTACATTAAACAAAATATTTAAATTCAAATTAGTTCATCAAATAAAAATTAAGCTTCACATTTTACACTAGGAAAATTTTAAATGTATCAATAGATCATAATATTTACATTTACATAGTAGCTTCAATTTCTACTTAAGGTTGATTTTCCCCTTCAATATTTCAGAGGGCTTCTATCTTTCTTTTGCGATATTGTCTCGTCTCTTCTCTACGTTCCCAGGGTCTCTTTTTCGATCATATTTTCTTGCACAAGTCCTTCAATTTCCCATGATAATAGAGTATGAAGTTCAAAAAATTTCCTTCAAAAAATTATACAATAACTGAATTATAAAAAGCATCACAAAAGATTTAATTTAAAGAAAAAATCATTTTAAATTTTTTGCAAAAAATACATACTCCAATCGAAAACACTTTAAAAAATTTGAGAAAAAAAAGTCTTATAAAAATGAAACGAAGCTCAAAATATTTACTTCAACTCAAAACATGTACTCTAAAAAAATGTCACTTCAAAAAATGCCTACAACTTAAAAAAAAATTCACTTTAAAAAATATTTTCAGAAAATGTCTTTTCGAAATTAAGCCCAACTCCATACTTTCAAAAAAAAATGAAGCACAAAAAACATCCAAAAAAATTTATTACATACCTCCAGGAAATGTCATTTGAATGTACATCCAAGAAAATTCCTTAAACTCAAAACAATTCTTTTCAAAATCAGGTCGCCTCCAAGAAAAGTCTTTAAACCCAAAAATATTCTTTGCAAAATTAGACCATCTCCAAGAAATCCATACTTAGCACAAATCCATACTTAAAAAAAAAAATGAAAAAATAACATCCAAAAAAATGTATCACATACCTCCAAGAAATTTCCTTTGAATGTACGTCCAAGAAAATTCTTTAAACCCAAAGAAATTTTTTCAAAAATCAAACCATCTCAAAGAAATGTCCTTAAACCCAAAACAATTCTTTGCAAAATTGGTCTGCCTCCAAGAAATGCCCTTAAACTCAAACCTCCAAGAAAATTCTTTAAACCCAAACCAAGACCTTTATAAAATAATATCAAATGTGCAAAATGTGCGAAAATTATGAATGATTTCGCGGCAATTTATATTGCCGCAAAATGTAATTTAGGAGGGGCGCCGCAAAATTTTCTAGCCGACGGAAAATTAAATTAAAGTTCAGCTGAATTTTGATTCAAGGTTCGGCCGAAATTTGATTAATAGTTCAGCCGAACTATTAAGTCGTTAGACATAATGGGCTGTCGGCGCAAAAAATAGTTCAGTCGAACTTTTAATCAAATTTCAGCCGAACTAATGCGTCACCAGTCATGCGGTCGAACTATTAAGTCGTTAGACTTAACGGGACATCGGCGCAAAAAATAGTTCGTTCAAAATTTTAATCAAATTTCGGCTGAACTAATGCGTCACCAATCACACAGCTTGATGTTTCTGCAACTTTGGACTGATTAAACTCCATGAAACATTCTGAATTAACTATCGGAACCAAGACAAGCATTTTTAGAATTGAATCTACTTTCAGGAAATATAACTTTTATGGAATTTCATAAACATTTAATAATTTTAATTGATTTTCTAATAAAATGGGTGCAAACAATTTCTAAGGGTCATTGTAATTCAGTGAAATCAAAATTATGTATCTCCCAAAATACATTGTAAAAAAAATTGAAAAAATTATGGGGCATTAAATTTTGTCTGCTGACTCGAATGGGTAGCTTTTAGATTTTTAGTTTATAACTTACATGTTAAGAAATTTGTTGCATCGCAAAACATATCCAAAATATATAGTTTTTTCATATTGGACAAGTTCAAAAAATTCTAGTAATTATAATATGCATCCATTGGCTTTGTAAATATGACGAAACGGAGGTAGACTCTGTCTAGATTGTTGTAACACATTTTCTTTTCTGAAAAACACAAATTTTCAATGAATACAACATTGCGTATTAACATGACTTCTTATGAATCCTCTGATTGTTAAGAAACACACACTCATAGAAACTCTAAGTTGAGATATCAAATCCGTATAAATAAATTTCAAAAAATAAGTAATAGAAAGCTAACAAAATTTATGACAACTTTTATTTTTATCGCAAAATGAAATTCTAAACAGAAAAATTGTTATAGTTTGCAGAAAGTTGAAGAACTAAAAAAAAAAGAATTTTTTTTCTCAAAAAGGGGCAAAAACTGTAACCCAACTTCACATTTTCACCCGCACATGTTTTGCCTCTGTTGCCTATTTTTTTATTGCCTATAAATCTCTATGGAAAATCATTTTTTGCTGGCACATATATATAAACCAATGTTTTTTCCTCTGAAAAAAAAACTAAAACAAGAATTAGGTACTAAGAAAAATAAACCATCTGAAAATTATATCGTTATTGTTAACTACAATGAAACAAGATTCAAACTAAACACCATTGAAGTAGTGCAAGAGATAAATGAGAAAAAGATAGGGGATTTTAAAAATAAAAAATAGAACTACTAATAATTTTCCTAAATGATTGAGAAAGTTTTCAAAATAATAAAGCTTTACCTTTGTAACTAAATAGTAAGTGGATCTACAGACATGAATCTAACACATTCAAGAGATAATAGGTGTTGAATAATTGGATTCAATAATACCTAGGAGAAGTGTAACATGTTAAAATATTCCACATACTAACTACATCAAGATCAAACTCCATTGTGGATACCAAGGTTGTGCATGTATTTAGGAAATATATGTGTTAAACACACCCATGGTAAACAAGAAAGTAAACACACAAGGAAAAATAATAAGTGTGATTTATATTATTATTCACCATAGATGTAAATCTATATTGCATTGGTGTGACCCTTGGATTCCTATTCTAAGAGGTCTCTTGGACTCCATTTGTCCATTCGCATTCCACACCTACCCGTTGAGGATTACGTGTCCAACATTCCCCCTTAATCCGAAGGGGTATGTGTGAGTTGAAGATGAGAGTTGTAATATAAATCTGCAAAGTATGTATGGTATCACTTAGGCTAAACAAACTCTTTGAAATGTTGGCATAAATAGGTGGTTTAAGGATGACCACCAACACTAGAACTCTTAGTGCTGTTCCCAAAAATCTTCCAAATATGGCAAGAATTTGAGCGCTTCTGTTAGAGGAAGTGTCCCTCATATTTGAAGAGGGAGACCTTCAACATAGAATAATGGAGTTCTACAACCTACGATGGTTTAAGGATTACCACCAACTCTACAATGCTTGATGCATTTCCCGAAATTCTACCAAAAATTGAAAGAAGTCGAAGTCTTCTACTAGAGGAAGTGTCCGAAATTATTTAAAGAATAAGAATATCGACCTCGCATAGATGGTTTAAGGTTGTCAACCAACGAAAGGAATTCTCATGGGCATCCATGTCTCTGGCTACAACTCGAAATCTAGAATGACAATTTGTGGCTCAGGCTTGCTTGAACTATTGTATCTCTAGATACAACTCGGAATATGGAATGAGAGATTGTGGCTCAGGCTCGCTTGATGTGGCTTTGAATCTTGTAGATGACCACCATTTCTCCCTGTTAGGTACAAGGTGAGATGATGGCAAAAAATCAACTGCAAGATTGTTCAATATTCTAGAACAAGTTCTGACATGTGACTTAAACATCTTCCTGGTTGTTGATTCCCATTGCCAAGAAGCGATCCATCCAAGATGAATATTTTTTCTTGTAGGAGGATTTTTTCTAAAGCATCTGTGTGAAGAATGGGTGTGCCGACCATAGTTTTTGCATGGGTGAAGATCGGAACAATGATCTCTCATATGGCCAACTCAATCACAATGTTCACATTTTTCAATTTGTTGCTTTTTATTTGGAAGAGGAGTAGGATCTGGAACAGTTGAAGTTGAACTGTCATGAAGAAATTCAACACTCTGAAATTGCATGGGCTTGGAGTAGTCTGGAATATGAAAGGAAAAATCCTTGTCATATCCAAGACCTGTTATGTGCTTGTTTCGAACAAGCTCTTCGCAAGGTCAGATGATGGGCTTGGGAAGCGCAGGCTGAACTACTGCATCTGCATGTAAATCTTCTCTTGTACAAGGAACATGTTGGGAGTCAACCTCAATGTTACTGACTTGACCATTTACAAATTGTTGATCTGTGTCATGATTCTTATGCTGCTCTAACTCATCTTGCTAGAGTTGAGATTCAAGCTACAAAAAATCAATCTTCTCTGGTGGAATTTGTAGAGAGGTTTTAATATATAGAAGAGAGGCTTCGCTTACTTTCACTATGTCATCAACATTATATTACATCATGGTTTTTAATAGCTCTATTTCTTCATAAAATTTTCCAATTTTAGGCACTTCACACATAGGCTCAATGATTCAACTAACAAACAACAATGAATGGAATCCATTCACAATCCATGACATATGCACAACAGTTCACCACCAACAACAACAATCATTGTAATGCACTTCATGCTAGTAATGGAGACAATCAATAGGAACAATTCCAAGTATGAACAAGAGCATTTTGTATATGACTCCAACACTGTCTTTGAAGTATGTTGTAGGCTATATTCTCCAACCACCCTTCTTTCACCAATTTTTAATATTAAAAACCACATGCACACTTTATCCTCATTGAAAAATGGAAAATAGGTATACAACAAGATATTTCAGAACTGATAAAAACCCATCTTTCAAAGCTGGTATGTAATGCCCAAAAATGTGGAAGCCATAGTTATTATATACCAATAATAATATTTGTCCAGCAACCCAACCACTAATATGTAGCCCATAAATTAGTTACTCGTCCTCGAAAATGCATTATATAGACCCCATGGTCCATATGTCCAACTTTTCCACCAATTACTCCGACCAACAGTACTCCTTTTTGATAATTTCTTGGATTAATTTTTTTTGTGTGGCTAATGAAAGAAACCTAGTTGCCACGGTACATATCCACATCAAATTTTATATGGTATTTTCATGTAACCCTTTTTTTCACCTAGTTATATGTCGTGGGAAGGTGTTAAATGTAGCAATCCTTGAGTTGGAGTCACGTAAGTCGAAAAAGAGTCCAATGTGATGCGAACCACATATTCCCTTTCAAGAGTGTCAACACAGGAATGGAATATACATATCCAGGGTTCTCATATTGTATGTAACAAATACCTGGCTAAGTTCACCGGAAGGGATGAATTTCACCTACACATTCAACCATTCCATGTTCTCCATATTAACAAGATGCTTTCATGCTTTGGAGCCGATAGGCTGCAAACTGGAATGGAAGGAGTGTTTGGAGAACCTCAGGGAACATGTGCATGTCCTCCTTTTAGTAATATGTTGGGATAGTCACTGAAATCATGCTCAAGAAGTTGTGCATCATGCCAAGTTAAAGTTTTCTGGTAGACAGATAATTATTGATGAGCTAAAAGTGAAACACGAAGGAAACAAGGTGCACATGAAACCTTGACATGTTTGGCCTACAGAAAAATAGACACAGATAGTCCTTCTTGAGCTGTTGCAGGCTTGGGCCAGTAGTAGCGATTATCATTCGGTGGTAGCAATAGTTGGCTTCCCCATCATTCGCGATGGTTTTCGCAACTGACAGTTGCCTCCACAACCGCAAATCCAAGAAAAAACAACATCTTAACTGGTGGCAAAGATCGTGGATTGGACAATGGATAGTCAACGTCAGATATTTCTTCAGAATGGTAGGGGCTCTCTCCTTCACAATTTCCAAGCTATATTTTCAGTGGCTCTTCCAATTAACATGGGCATGAGATCTTTGGCATCCAAGTGAGGCAGCATGTGAGGGAGGGAGCCACGATAGTACACAAAGAGAATGGTGTGTGTAGAGGGTCAAGGGTGTTGGATGCATTGTGGCAAGAAGAATGGAAAAAATGTACAAGAGGAGGTATCGAGGTATGACCAGATTATGGAGTTATATGGTTCGATTCCAACGCCTTCGGTGTGCTACTAGGTAGGATGATCACGCATGAGCGCTATTTTATTGAATGAGCCATGTAGCAAAAGTCGATGTATTAATTGACCTATGCTAATGATTCAAGGAGGAGTATTAAATGTGAAAGAGGAGAAAGAAAAGGCATCACGATGTCGAGAGAGCCTTATGACTAGAGTGAGGTAATGGAAGTTAGAGGCAATATCATAGAACCAATGAGGAGCACAGTGGGGAGATTCGAAGCCTACCATAATCAGATTAACTAGAATAGAGAAATTGGGCACATAAAAATAGAAAAAGGTTAGAACATTTTGAGGGAAACACTAAAATGCAAAGAGAATTACTACGAGGAGGAGTGTAGTGCATTTTGGGTGCAAAGGGGCAGCGAATATGTGCATAAAAATGCTCAGTTCTAGTTTTAGTAAACACAAGATATTCCTCTTTGCAATTCTAGTCTTCTCACAGTTTAGGAATGGAAATATTGTAACCTCTATTCTAATAAATGTTTAGAAGGCCACTCATCATGGCTCCAATACCATGTTAAACACACACATGGTAAACAAGAATGTAGACACACAAGGAGAAATAATACTTGTGAGTTATATTATTACTCACCATAGATGTACATTTATATTACATTGGTGTGACCCTTGGATTCCCATTCTGAGTTGTCTCTTGGACTCCATTTGCCCATTCAACTTCCACACCTACCTGTTGAGGATTAGGTGTCCAACAATATGTATTCTATTAACTTCTTAAGATGTTATCTTGGAACATATGAGCCTTGAAACTTTGAATACAACTACTATGAAAAGATATCATGACTTGAGAGAATAATCCTCATATCCCCTAATATTGAATATTGTAAAAATGGAACCATATTTCAATGTGATATCAAATTGGTACAATCATCAAATCACATTTCTATTCTATATCTACAAATTCAAACGAGTTAGATTGGAATAAATATCAATATAGGATTTTTTACAATTTGATCCTAGCAAAGATGATGTTATCTTCATGAGAGGCACAAAGATGCAACACCAAAGAGATAAAAGGTTGAATAAAATGTAAATTGTCACACCTCCCTTTCTATACCAAAAGAAGATAACGATTTTTTTTTTTTTTTTTTGTGTATTTATTCTTTCATTGGTCAAAACCCCATGCACTTTAAACAAATAACACTATATATGTTAAAACATTAATGAGAGGCCTTTATATTCTCTCAATTTCCCTATGGAAATACCTTTGGTTAAACCCACCATACCATGACCCTCAGAACTTTATTAATTAAAATCACCCCCCCATTATATGGTTCTCTTGATATTACTCAATTCCCATATATATAATATTATATCACTTTATATATATATATGTAACATAGTACTTTTCAGTTCATTTATCTCAGTTGCATCACAGGGGTTTCTGTCAACTAGTTGGTATTTTATCCTCTGTTGTAGATCTATTAAATGAACTCTGAGATTTAGTTAGAATATAGATTCGGTAAGAAAAATCAATTGTAGTCCCTGTAACAGGGCATACCTTGCTATTTCAAAATACAATATATAATATCTTATTCTACTTGTCTCAAATGAATGTGTATATTAAAATTCATTTTATACTCAAAAGTAGATTAAAGCAAATTTTGAACTTTACTATAGAAATTTTCATACTTACAGATCCTCAGATCTACTTACCAATTTAACTGAAAGTTATTAGAGGAATTATTCTTGTAATACCATTTCATACTTGTGACATGCATACTAATATATCAGAAGTAGATTATAACTAAATTATCAGTAGAGGACTATGTATTCACAGATTTAAACCATCCTTGGGGTTTAGAATTTCTGTTGAATTCTACTCTACAGATTTTTGTTTTCTACAACCATACTGAGTTAAGAAGGTGAATGCCTTCTGGTCAACTCGGTTAAATGTAGCATTTTTAATTATCCTATATAGTCAACTTTTATATGTAGCCAATTCATAAAATATAACACACCATATCAATGATTTGTAAACACATACCATGCATACAGTAGACCAACCTTCCAACCTTAGAGTCCTCTTTGTCTCCCAGAACTCACCCCCTAGCAGAGACCACCTCCTGGAACAGATCAACCTCTGATCTGTTTAGGAGCAGCTTATTTAAGCTAATGTTTCCCCAAAGCATGTTTCTAATTCTGCGTCGAGAATAGCAGGATGCTTTTCTTCCTGCTTGCCTAGGCTTCCCATTTTTGGGACTCTTTAAAGTTTTTTTATGCTTTTCATCAGCTTTTCCAGCTTTTCACCTCTTCCCAACTACTTTCCTCATCATTGGGGAAATTTAGATTCTTCCTCAAAAATATAATTTAGAAATAATTCCTTTCAAGGATTTTTGAAAGGTTGTGGGGAATAGTTGCCTTGTCCATCCTCATGGATTTAGCAAGTGATCTCATAATCGTATTTTCTTCAATATGCACACCATCATTTTATTCATTTCCTCAACTTAAATATTTAATCACATTCACAAGATACTTATCCTTTGGGGTCCACTCCCCTTAGGATTAAATTTCAAATGTCTAGCTTTGAAATTCAAGCACATAAATTGGGGTGTTACATATTCCCCCTCTGAAAATAAACACCGTCCTTGGTGTTGTTATTCAACTAATATAGTTCATTTTTTTTTAAACAAAAATGAATATCTTTCCATCATTTCAACTTCTCTTTCCCAGGTAGCTTCTTCAGCAGTAAAGTGCTTCCACTGCACTTTTACTCTGGACACTGTTCTGTTTCTCAATTCAATTTCTTCCCGCTCCAATATTTGAAGCGGTTCTAGCAGGAACTCCCCTTCTGGCTCCACCTGTACAATAGTCCAATCAATTATGTGATAAGCATCATGCACATATCTTTTTAATAACGAAACATGAAATACATCATGCACTCTAACATGGGGTGGTAAGGCCAGTTTGTAAGCCACTGGTCCCACCCTTTCTAATATTTCAAAAGGACCACAATATATAGGAGCTAGTTTTGCACAGCTCCCTGCATAAAGAGTGCTCTTTTTAGGTTTGATACGCAAGTACACATGTTCTCCCACTTTAAATTCTTGGCGCACTCTTTTCTTATCAGCATAAATTTTCTGGCGATCTTGTGCTGTCTTGATGTTTCTTTGTATTTTTTTAACAATTCTTTCCATCTCTTGTAAAGCATCTGGTCCCAACTGTAGTTTATCTTCTGGCTGGCTCCAGCTCAAAGGAGTACGACACTTTCTTCCATACAGTGCCTCAAACAGACTCATCTTGATAGAGGATTGGTAGCTGTTATTATAGGCAAATTCAGCTAAATGAAAATACTCTTCCCACTTTGATGGCCTATCCATCACATACATTCTCAGCATATCCTCCAGAATTTGATTAGTCCTCTCTGTTTACCCGTCGGTTTGAGGGTGATAGGTAGTACTAAAGTTCAACTTAGTACCCATCCCTCCAAATAATCCTTTCCAAAAAGCTGATGTAAACTTAGCATCTCGATCTGAAACAATTACCTTTGGAACCCCATGAAGCCTTACTATCTCCTTCAGGAACACATTCACCACTTGAGCTGTTCCAAAGGTAGATTTCACTGGTATAAAGTGGGCAGCTTTTGTTAGAGTGTTTACTACCACCATGATTGAATCATGTTGGTATTTGGTTTTGGGTAATCCTGTTATAAAATCCATGGAAACTGTATCCCATTTCCATTCTGCAATTGGTAAA
Organism: Pinus albicaulis; assembly: GCA_034641835.2. Taxonomy (NCBI): domain Eukaryota; kingdom Viridiplantae; phylum Streptophyta; class Pinopsida; order Pinales; family Pinaceae; genus Pinus; species Pinus albicaulis. The sequence goes on from CM076574.1 coordinate 489,093,453, forward strand.
GGGTTTAAAAGACCAGCAGGATGCTGATGTTCAACTTTGACTAGTTGACATTCCATGCACCTACTCAAATATTCTACTACATCTCTCTTCATTCCTGGCCAGAACAATTTCTTTTTCAGGGATGTTAACATTTTCTGATATCCTGGATGTCCTGCATATGGCTGTTTGTGATGCTCATCCATAATTTCTCTTTTTAAGGACTCTACATTGGGAATATACAACCTGTTTTTATAACAGATCAACCCATTTTGGTTTTGAGTCAAATCAGTTTTCTCCTTTTTCTGTAGTTTCACCAAGAGTGTTTCATAGTTTGGATCTTGATTTACTGCTTTTCTCACCAACTCTTCTACTTTGATCAGGGCACTACTTCCAATGTTGTTTATATTCTGACAAGCATTCCTACTTAAAGCATCAACAACTTTATTTTTTTTTCCCTTGATATGTTTTATGTCCATATCAAATTCACTTAAAAAGGACAGCCATCTGGCTTGTCTTGCATTCATATCAGTTTGGGAAAAGAAATATTTGAGACTAATATGATCAATCATCAATATAAACTTTTTCCCAAGAAGATAGTGCCGCCACATTTTCAAAGCATGAATAACAGCTGCTAATTCTAAATCATAGGCACTATAATTATGTTCATGTATTTTCAGTTTCCTAGATTCATAGGCAATAACTGAATTTTCCTGCAAAAGGACTCCTCCCAACCCCTCTCGACAAGCATCTGTGCAGACCACAGGTTTTTTACTTGGATCTGCAAACTTTAGGATAGGGGCTGTAGTGAGTTTTAATTTTAATTGGTCAAAGCTGTTTTGGAATTTGTTTGTCCATTCAAATTTGACACCCTTTCTTTGTAATGATGTTATGGGATGTGCTATAGCAGAAAATCTCTCCACAAATCTGCGATAATAACCTACAATCCCCATGAATGATCTTACTGCTGAAACATCCATTGGTACAGGCCATTCTTTTATAGCCTTTATCTTTTCAGGGTCAACCGCAAGGCCTTTTTCAGAAATAATATGACCTAGATATTGGATTTTATCCTTATAAAATTCACATTTGCTAAACTTGGCATATAACTGGTTTTCTTTCAGAGTTTGCAACACTATCCGCAAAAGTTCTCTATGTTCCTCTTCATTTTTGGAGTAAACCAAAATATCATCTATGAACACAAGAACAAATTTATCCAAATACTTATTTAACACACTATTCATCAGACACATAAATGTGCCAGGGGCATCTGTCAATCCAAAAGGTAGGACTACAAATTCGTAGTGTCCATACCGGGTTCTAAAAGTTGTTTTGCTGATGTCTTCAACCTTGATTCTGAGCTGGTGATACCCAGTTATTAAGTCAATCTTCGAAAATACTGAAGCCCCTCTCACCTGATCAAAAAGATCATCAATTCTAGGTAGAGGATATCTATTCTTAATGGTCAATTTGTTCAGTTGGCGATAATCAATGCACATCCTAAAAATTCCATCTTTCTTTTTCACAAATAAGACCGGTGCTCCCCAAGGAGACACACTTGGTCTAGTATAACCTTTATCTAGCAATTATTGCAATTGCATTTTCAGTTCCATAAGTTCAGGAGGACTCATTCGATAGGGGGCTCGGGAAACAGGTGTTGCTCCCGGCACCAGGTCGATTGTAAAATCAATTTCTCTTTTGGGGGGAAGATGAGGAATATCATTTGGAAAGACTTCCTGGAATTCCCTTACCACCGGTAATTCATTCAGTAGATTTTCCCTAGTTTTCTGTTCTACTTCCTCCACATGTATTGCATAAACTTGGTATCCTTTCCTAGCTGTTCGTTTTAATTGTAGGGTTGATATTTGTCTTACTGAAATGGATTTTGGTTTTCCTTTGAGAATAAAAGGTTTCCCTTCTTCATCCACACAATGCAGGGTTTTATCCCAGCAGTTCATCAGGGCTTTCTTCTTTTCCAGCCAGTCCATTCCTATTAGCAAGTCATAAGAACCTAGAGGCAATATGTTCAGATTTACTTCTGTTTGACAATCATTTAATTTGATTGTTGTTCTGGGTAATTTATGTGTTACTTTTCTCTTAGTTCCAGTGGCCAGCTGTACCAACCATGACTGCTGAAATGTTTCAGGTTTAAGATTCCATTTTTCTACAATTCCAGGACTAATGTAACTCAAATAAGCACCCGGATCAATCAAAACAGTAACATGTAGGTCAGAAATCTTACCCTCCATTTCCACCATGGTTGCTTGATGTTCTTCTTGCCGATTTTCCAAGGCTGCACTGATAGTTGGTATATTTCTGGCTATGTCATTTACTGTTGTAGCTTCTCACTCTCTCCTGATCATATGAATGTTTCGATGAGGGCAGTCCCTCAAAACATGGGGTTCTCCACAGCCCCAACATTTCAAGGGTTCCTTCATTCTAACTGTCCCTTCCTTTTTACTATCTCCATCTACTTGTTTTGAAGCCACTTGGGATTAAGCAGTTTGGCTTTCTTTGGGTTTATTAAACTTTTTCCGCTGATTATCTCTGCCAAAATTCTTTAAATATGCTGGTTTTTGTCTTTTTCCCTTGAACTCACCCTTGTTTAACTAGCTGTTTCCTTGCTCAACCTTTCCTTTAAAATTCCGATAGCATAATCTTGCTTTTCTAACAGCTTCATCCATCGTCTTTGGGTTATCAAGCTAAATTTTATCTTTGTATACAGTAGGCAAACAATTCAAAAACCTTTGTACTTTTGCCTTTTCTTCCCTAATGTAGGGCACATATCTCAGCAAATTTGTAAGCTTAGTAACAAACTCATCAATAGTGAGTTGTCCTAGTCTAAGTTTGGGGAATTCCTTTGCTTTATCATCATAATAACGCTCATTCAAATAATTATTGTCGAACTTAACCTGGAAATATTCCCAAGTAATTGTCTTTTCATCAATGGCATGAACCATTTTCGTCTCCTCCCACCACAAGGTAGCTTTACCTTGTAGCTGGTAAACAGCTAATCTGGCTTTCAGATTGCTCGCATATTCATAAACTTGGAAATACTTAATCATGTTCAGCAACCAAGCTTCAGCATCTTCCTCCTTCTCTCCATCATAGGAGGGAGGTTTGATCTTTCGTAATTCTCCCTATAATTCCTTTTTCTGTTTATACTGATGCCTAGTAGCATCATCATCATCAGACTCATCAATCTTCCTCTTTCCAGAACCTTCGCCTTCTTGGCTGTTCCGGGATGTTAGTTCTATGATGAGCTTTTCCTGCTCCTTACTGGCTGATGACAACCTGTCATTCTGGATTTTTAGTTCAGCCAATTTCCGTTGCAACCTGTGCAACATAGCCATCATCGGAGCGTTGGGATCTGGTGTACCAAACTCATCCCGCAGATCCACATAAATTTCTTCACCTTCAGCCATTTCAGCATTACTGTACACACTCATAACACCGATCAGCAAGATTTAAAAAAAAAAAAAAATCCACCATACTCATTAAAAAAAAAAAAAACACTCAGCAACAGTGAGCACAATAACAACAGCCCAGTTTTATAACTTGGGCTCTGATACCATTTGTCACACCTCCCTTTCTATACCAAAGGAAGATAACGAATTTTTTTTTTTTTTTTTTGTGTATTTATTCTTTCATTGGTCAAAACCCCATGCACTTTAAACAACTAACACTATATATGTTAAAACATTAATGAGAGGCCTTTATATTCTCTCAATTTTCCTATGGAAATACCTTTGGTTAAACCCACCATACCATGACCCTCAGAACTTTATTAATTAAAATCACCCCCCCATTATATGGTTCTCTTGATATTACTCAATTCACATATATATATAATATTATATCACTTTATATATATATATGTAACATAGTACTTTTCAGTTCATTTATCTCAGTTGCATCACAGGGGTTTCTGTCAACTAGCTGGTCTTTTCTCCTCTGTTGTAGATCTATTAAATGAACTCTGAGATTTAGTTAGAATATAGATTCGGTAAGAAAAAACAATTGTAGTCCCTGTAACAGGGCATACCTTGCTATTTAAAAATACAATATATAATATCTTATTCTACTTGTCTCAAATGAATGTGTATATTAAAATTCATTTTATACTCAAAAGTAGATTAAAGCAAATTTTGAACTTTACTATAGAGATTTTCATACTTACAGATCCTCAGATCTACTTACCAATTTAACTGAAAGTTATTAGAGGAATTCTTCTTGTAATACCATTTCATACTTGTGACATGCATACTAATATATCAGAAGTAGATCATAACTAAATTATCAGTAGAGGACAATGTATTCACAGATTTAAACCATCCTTGGGGTTTAGAATTTCTGTTGAATTCTACTCTATAGATTTTTGTTTTCTAAAACCATACTGAGTTAAGAAGGTGAATTCCTTCTGGTCAACTCGGTTAAATGTAGCATTTTTAATTATCCTATATAGTCAACTTTTATATGTAGCCAATTCATAAAATATAACACAACATATCAATGATTTGTAAACACATACCATGCATACAGTAGACCAACCTCCCAACCTTAGAGTCCTCTTTGTCTCCCAAAACTCACTCCCTAGCATAGACCACCTCCTGGAACAGATCAACCTCTGATCTGTTTAGGAGAAGCTTATTTAAGCTAATGTTTCCCCAAAGAATGTTTCTAATTCTGCGTCCAGAATAGCAGGATGCTTTTCTTCCTGTTTACCTAGGCTTCCCATTTTTGGGACTCTTTAAAGCTGTTTTATGCTTTTCCTCAGCTTTTCCAGCTTTTCACCTCTTCCCAACTACTTTCCTCATCATTGGGGAAATTTAGATTCTTCCTCAAAAATCTAATTTAGAAATAATTCCTTTCAAGGATTTTTGAAAGGTTGTGGGGAATAGTTGCCTTGTCCATCCTCATGGATTTAGCAAGTGATCTCATAATCTTATTTTGTTCAATATGAACACCATCATTTTATTCATTTCCTCAACTTAAATATTTAATCACATTCACAAGATACATATCCTTTGGGTTCCACTCCCCTTAGGATTAAAGTTCAAATGTCTAGCTTTGAAATTCAAGCACATAAATTGGGGTGTTACATAAATAGGGATATATATTGTGCCGTGAATTCCCAAAAAAATAAGCTTAAAAATAGTAAAAATTAAAAACACCATGCCTAGGAAGAAACGAGCAATTGGCCATGCTAAAAATCTCCAACCAGAATAATCTCCCTATATGGGACTAGACATTATAACAAAAACATAACCAGCTATAATTCCAAGAAAAAAAGGACGAATAAAAGTCAAATAGGTAAAATTCTTGTGCTATGACTTCCCCACAAAATAAAGTTAAAAATAGTAAGAATTAAAAACATCATGCTCGAGAAGAAACCAATAGCTGAAAATGTTATAGATCTCCAACCATAAGGATCTACCAACTGACCATGGTACAAATTTCCAACTCGGAGAATCTCCCTATATGGTCCTCCAAATTCTAATAACAACATAACCGGGTGAAATTCCAATAGCAGCATAACAAGCTAGAATTCCAAGGAAAAGATAAAGAAAAATCACTCCTATCAAATTTATGTTTGTCCCCTAGATTATAAGGTTAATTTTTTTCTTTCTAACCAATATATTAGTTGTCACAGGTCTAACTTAAATGTATATGGTGTTTTTTCCAAGCTTATAAATTTTTCCCTTAACCTCTAAAATGTCCTTCAAATTTGTACTTCATCATAATACCTTCACTGCTGTACAAACCAATTTTATGGTACCTTTGCTATGTAATTTTAATTGTCGATAATTTAGTGCCATACTAGTATATAGTGTGTATTTAGAGTAAATTCATAATGATGAACTTATAGCCAATTGACTTAATGAACACAAATACTTTGTGGAATCAATTTCTAAACTTTATTCTCTTTCAATATCTTGAAAATATCTATGTTCACAAAATGGTTATAAGTTCTCTATTCTTGATTTATCTTTGAGTGGAAATACTCTTCATAATTAAATATATGGTATACACTCTATTATAACCTTAACATATCAACTATTTAATGACACAATAATAACCAATGAAGTAAAAACCAATACTCAACAGATATTATGCCATTGAGAACTCTACCTTCAATGAAACTTCTTTGCATGTGAATATCCAAGTATTATAGAATCTATGAAAGTGATTAGGACTAATATTGTTCTTTATATGGGAATTAAATCTCTACTCATGCTTGGGATCAAAGCTTGATTATTTTTTTCATACAATATGCCAATAATAACCATCAATGATCTCACATGACTCTACATATATTCCTAGCAACAAATCAACTTATATTGTCTTACTTAACTCTTAACACATGTGTAACTTAAATGTATATGGGATTTTTTTCAAGCTTATAATTTTTACCCTTAACCTCCAAAATGTCCTTTACATTTTTACTTTAGCCTAATACCTTCACTATTGTATAAACTAGTGTTATGGTGTCCTTGCTACGGAATTTTATTTGTTGATAACTTTGACTCATACTGGTATGTAGTGTCTAACTAGAGTAAATTAATAATGAGGGACTTATAACCAACTCACTTAAGTATCATAAATACTTTTTGGAATTGATTTCTATTCTTTATTCTCTTTCAATCTCTTAGAAACATCTATGTTCAGAAAATGGTTACAATGCCTCTATTCTTGATTAAGTTTTGAGTGCAACTACACTTCATAATATAAGATATGTTCTACTCTCTATTGTAACCTTAGCACATCAACTAATTAATGGCACAATAATAATCATAAAAATACAAATAATCAAAATATACTAAGACATTGAGAACTCTACTTGAAATGGCACTTATTTACATGTGGATATCCAACTAATATAGAATCTAAGAAAGTGATCAAGACTAATATTTTTCTTATTTGATAATTATGTGGGCATGAAGGCTCTACTCAGCCTCTAGTTCAAAGCTTGGTTATTGTTTGGGTACAGTATGCCAATAATAACTATCAATGATTTCACAGGACTTTTCTTATATTCCTTACAACAAATAAACGTCTATTGTGTTACTTAACACATCCTGAGCTACAAGGAATATGCCAATTAATGCATTGAATATTGATCCAGCTATGATTTAGTTAGGCTTCAAATGACTCGACTTATATTCCTCGTAAAAAATGAACCTCTATTGTGTTACTTAACAAATATCTAAATACCATGACTATGCCAATCAATGCATTAAAATTTCATCTAGCTATGATGTAGTTAGGCTAGGCAAAAATAGCGAAGCATCTAAATACCATGACTATGCTTCCTACTACCATGAAGGCATAGTCAATGGATAATTTTGTTTATGCATGGTATATGATAGAAGTGGAACATAGCACCATTTAATAAATAATAACACATCCAGAACTACCATGACTATGCTACTGAATGCATAAATATTGATCTAGGTATGATGTAGTTATGCTAGGATGTGTTGTTACTTTCCTTTTCATTGGCGGTAAAATATTATAAAACCTTTAGCTAAATGTAGTGAGGATCCTAGTGTTTTTGGAAAAAATGTATGTCATTTATTCAAAGAACTAAGACATTTGCAATAAATGGATTGAATATTTTATTGAATTTATTTTTTATAGGAATAATAAAAACCATTAAACATGGTTGGAAAATGGACATCATGCATAGATGTTTCTTTTCATCCCAATCTACGGAAGGAAATGATTACCTATGTGCTATGAAATACTGCGATGAACAAAGACCTCCAAAGGAGAATGTATCTACATGGAAGAACAACAAACAATGAAGAATATTATATTGCATTGATAGAAGGTTGAGGAACAACTATGGAGTATGGATCGAATGGAATTGCAGTTTACACCAATTCGAAACTTGTGTGAAAAAAGATGAAACGTGTGTATCAAGTTAATAAGGAGAGGTTAAATCAAATTAATGGATAAGAAAAAAATATTGTTAGACAATTTCAATCATTTAGTATAAGACATTGTGAAAATGTTAATCAGAAGTCTAGTGATCTATTGTATGGGGAAATTCCAATTCAAGGTTTGTGTGTGAAACTTGAATTAGTGTTAATAATATATCCATCAAAATTTAATGATGGACATTGTAATATATCTTTTTTATGTGTGTTTTTTTTAGTTATAAATGTTTCTTTTTTAATGACCATGTGTTTATTTCAGTTATATACGAAGTGTGCCCAAGTATGTAAGTACAACGTGGTGACCTTCATGTTTTAGAAAAAAATGTATTTAATTTTTAAAATGTGCATGCTTCAACTTTTGTGTTTTTAGTCTCTATTTTTACATCAATTTGTACTTCACATTTTGTATTTTACATTTGTGTTCAAGTTGTGCTTCAAAATTTCTGATGTACAACGACTTTCTAAATTCTTTCAATATTTCTAAATAGAAATTTTAAAAAGAATTGTAAATGCATGAGGAATTTTTAAAGATAATTTGTCTGTGTATATAGATATCCATATCATGGATGAGCATTTTCCACATTATTCTTCAAGAAGAGCGTAAATCAAGTCACATGCATCTACGATATCTTTTTGAATTTAAATGTTTCATTAAACATATATGTGTGTATTTGTATGTGTTTTTTTTTTCTTCTATTATAGGTCAATGGAATATTGTACGTAAAGGGTGAATTTTCCTTCCAATTGGAACTCCACCCAAAAATTCCCTATGAGGGTCAAAGTAAACAAGAAAACCTAATATAGAAGACATCATATAAGATAAATATGATCATAAACAATAAGAATAATAAAACTAGATATTGTAAGTACGTGTTAAATTTTTAATTGTTACCAAAATTGGGTCATAGAAATGATAGAATAAAATAAATGAGTGATTCTACACAAACAAACACACACTAATAAGGTGGAAATTGAAGGACAAGTATGTCCAAGATAGTGGTCATAGCCCATGACAGGGGTGGAACCCTCTTCATAATCCAATGAAGTTAGCCTTGGACAAACGATTGTTAGGGATCATACAAGAACCATAGAAATATTCCATTATAGGAATTCACGAGGACTCTGGCCTAAGCTATATTTAGGTCTAATACAAAAACTATAACGATATTTCATGGTATGATTTCACTAGGGCTCTAGACTATGTTGTATTTATAGTCAAAATTATTAGAAAAATAGTTAAACATGTATGTATGTGTGCATATAGACATATGAATTCAATGACTGTCTAGAAGTACATATGAAAAATAAAATATTGCAACTATATAGAATTATATAACAAACAGAGCATCATACATAGACTGTAGAGAAAATGAAAAGCCAGAATAAAATAAAAGTGTATGGAAACCAAGTACAAAATGATAATTAGGAATTTACGTTTCTTTTCAAGAAAATAAAACCTTATATTATATATATATATATATATATATATATATATATATATATATATATATTATATATATATATATATATATATATATATAAGTGGAACTCATAAAGCCACAACCTCACTAAATACATTAATTTTGTTTTTTAATCCATGAAGGGTAATTGTGTTTTTAACGTGTAAAGATGCTTGATAGGGCAATATCATTTTTAAATATACATAAATATAATGGTAAAGTCTCGGTCATGCCACTTACTGATGCATTATGTAGTGTATTCATACATGTATGTGAAGTAGATGAAATAAATTCAATTTGAGTTTATAGAGACTAGGGGCTTCCCAAGAAATAGCACTAGAAGTTCAAATTTATATAACCCTAATGTGTAGAAAAACATTGACATGATAAGGCCTCATAAGAAAACCCTAACACAAGCAACATCCATGCTAACGTTCATGCTACCAACTTTCATGATGGTGGCATGCTCATAATCCAAAACCCTATAGAATGAATTAAGGAGAAATGAGCACCTATTGTACTCATGGTTGGAAAATTACAAAATTGAGAGAAATTACTTGTAGAGAGAAATCCAACACATAACCTAAGGTATGGCGAAACTAAATTGCAAGAAGGATACAACTTCGGTCAAATTTTATTTCGTAGATACTCTTATAAAGTGAAAGGAGAAAATTGTTTTTTTCTTAATTATTTTCAGAATTACTTCAGTGTTATTGAATGATGTTCGTGTATTTACTTTTTCCAAAGAGTAGAAATGTTAAACTATTGAGGATATGGTCTAATATTTAGGTGGGGGTGTTTTTTTTTCATTGGGTTAGGGCTCTAATCCAAAATACAATATATGTTTGAGAACTTCCCGAAACATTAATTCTTCAATTGAAAAAAAATAGTAAAAATGTTAAAAAATAAAGCTTTGTTTACATATAATAATTTCCTCGTGAATAATTGAGTTAGGGTTTTAGTATAAATCTTATCAATGAGGATCCAACACTAAAAATAACCTTGGCATCATCTTATAAGAATTTTAAAACCGAAGTTAGTTTCTCGCCATGACTAAATATCTAGGAAGAATTATACAAGGGAAAATCATAAACATAAATTGATAGTTTTTAATTGAGAACATAAAGCCTGAATGTGTAGTGGGTCGCAATTTTTGCCCAGAAAATATCAAATACTCATATTAAAATGAATCATTTATAGTCTTACGATATGAATAATGAGGAAAAATCGCTCTCTTGCATAATCATAAATAGAGGGATTACAGAGCTTGGCTCTCGTCTACAGAAGAAACAAAAATTACTCCAAGCTGGTGGAAGCGAGGACAATGGAGGTGAGGAAAGGTTAGTTACCCTAATAGACTACCTAATTTTTATCACCATTTATTTAGCTTTGAGAAATCCAAACTTGTTTTTAACAATCCACAATACAACTTGAGTGGGAATAATGGTTAAGAGCATGTGTTTTGTGTTAAGAGGTCATAAGTTCAAAACCAAGGTGGGGTACAGTATGTATGCTTTCGTAGACTTAGAAGTAAAATATTTCCAGGGAGGTGGGGTCAATCCCTTGTCCCACAAAGAAGGGGGTGTCATACACCAATTTGGTTTTTGGCCCACTGATCTGAATATGTATGTTCTTGAGGATTGTATAAATTGCAAGTAAATTGAATGATTTTTTGACGTACTTAAGTTAAATTATTTGACATATTTAAACATGAATTTAACTCATAAATTGTGTAAACAAGAGAGAAACAAAGCCATAAAAGTAAGAAAAAAACAACAAGTGATGAAGGAGTTCACCCCTGTTGGGCTATGTCTCCTGGTCCAGCTTCCAATGGTTCACCCTCTTTTATTATTCTCATAAAATGGTGATGATAATGAGTTATGGTGCTCAAATGGCTTCAAAACTTGCTACAACATCTTCAGAGTTATCAAAATGCTTTTCCAGCCTCTTTGTACTCCCAAAAAGACAAAAAGAATTTAGAAAGTCATACCTCTTTCTCTCTTTTCTGAAATTATGTAGCTAAACTCCCCACAATTTTTGCCCAACCCTAGCATAGGTGCCCCTAGCACGGAAATTTTTGGGTACCAGATTTGTATACTTCCCTATCCCACTTTACCCTATCTTTCTATCTCTTTGTGCCATTATTACTCTTAAACACGTGCGGTAAAACCCTTTTCCTTATCTTTCATGGGATATTTGGTTAATGAAGTATTTTTCATGGAGGTTATACCTTTTTACATATTAACTCTGATATTTCTATAGATTTGGCTAAAATAGGAGCATTGTAGCTGTGAGTCGAGGAACAACCCATCATCTCCAGTGTTTTTATCATTTTTTGTTACAACGTAATATACTTTTTTGTACCAGCGCCATTTCAGGCCTTTTCACAGTTTCCTTCTGGGCAACTAGTTTTCCGTTGTAACAAGATGTATTTTTGTAAATATGGGGTTGCTAAGGGGAATCAAGGGTTTAGGGACATTTGTATAAAGAGGCCTGCAGGCTGTGAATCAAGGTTAAGCCCTTTTACATACAGATCTTGTAACAAATATCTTTTATCATTAATTGAATGCACATAAGCTTGTTGTTCTTATGTAGTTCCTGAGTTTACCGCAACCCTGATCAGAGATTTGGGCCCACTCTTTGGATCAGGTGCAATGTTTTCCTTTCTTGCATTGTTTTATGATTTAATGTGGTTTTATTACTGCTGTTAAAGTTAATCTTTAATTGCTGTGAATGTCTTTCAATTCTGCAATTTACTTAATTGCTATTATAATGGTCTGTGTGTTATGGATTTAACCCAGTGATATACAACAGGTCATGTGCTTGTGTCTTCATATACTTTGCCATTAGTCTTGAAATATCTAATGCCCTCAGGTTGATAATTTATGTGGAAAAGGGTTGAAAATTGTTCATATCTAGACACCAACATTTTGGCGAAGTTGCCGGGGAAGGCTAACAGGTGCAACAACATGATCTATAATAGATCTAAGGGTTAATATCTTGTCTTGGGGAGGGAATTTATTACCCTACTTCAAGTCCTGAGCATAAGGGCTTTGAGTTTTTATTTTCTTTTCTGTAGAATCGATGTCTCGTCTTGGGGAGGGAATTTATTACTATGCTGCAAGTCCCGAGCATAGCATGGTATTTTTCTTTCTACTTATTCTGATTTTTTGTTAAGTTAACCCCTCGTCTTGGGAAGGGTATTTTGAAAGCTTTCTCTAAGTCCTGGGCATAGTTCCTAGATTTTCATTCTTATTTTCTTTTTTTTGGGCCAATTTATCATCCTGAGGAGGGTAAGTGATTATCCTACTTCATGTCGTGAACTCTGATATTCCCTTTTCTTTTTATTTTTTGTTTGAATCTATTCTCTCATCCTGGGGAGGAAGTTATCTGTCTTGCTTCAGGTCCTGAGCGATTTTTTTTACTTTGATGAACCCTGCTCACAATTTGTATGAACAAGGATCTGAATAAGAGGGGCAGAGGAAGACCCCCAAAGAAAGGAAAGGATCTGTGAAGGAAGACATGCATTCAGGAAATTATTGAAAAATATATATATGAGGGATCATCTTGTGCTACTGTAAGGGTTAGATTTGAGACAAAGTCTGAAGGAAAGTCTGTGGAGCAACCAGTGCCATCCAAAGTACCAGAAGGTTTTCTTTCTATGACATAAAACTTAACAAAAATGGTATTAGTGGAGGAGACTTGCTTATCAGCAGTAAAAGGGGAAGAAATAACAAGTAGGGGATCAGATGAAATGAGAAATTCTAACTAGGAAGGAGAACCTCTACAAGGGTTTTCATCCCCATGAGACCAAGGTAGTGCTGTAAAAATTCCCAGAGCTGAATCAAATGATTATGATTTGGTAAAATAATTCTTCAAATATTTTGAGTCACCAAGGGACCAGGGGAGCATGGTGCAACCTCCTATAGTTGAATCACTCCAAATACCAGCTACAGAACTAGTCGAAATTCCATGTGAGTATTCGAGGGTATTTATGGTACCTGTAAATTCCTCTATTGATCTTCCCACTGGAAATGTTACATGTGATTCACCAATGACACCCATCCCTTTAACATATTTTCCTGGTTTCCATGGGCTTTCTTCTAATGACCCTAATACGTTCCTCTTTGAACTTGATATTGTCTATCAAGGATATGAATATGTTGTTGATGCTCAGAAATTGAAGATATTTCTCGCTACCCTAAAGGGGACAACCCTGAGATGGTTCATGGGTTTAGGAGGAAGTACGATTACCTCATGGGAAGGGATGAAAGAATATTTCATGGAAATATTATTGTAAGTCCGATGACATTAAGGAGGAAATATTTAAATTTGCACAGAAAGAGGATGAAAACATGTGGGACTATGTGGAACGATTTAAATACATATTGTAGAGGTCAGGACATAGTGACCTGGACAAGGAAATTTTGAAGATCATTCTTCTCCAAGCACTTAGGGAAGACTCTCTACAACTTCTAAATATAGTAGGCAAAGGGGAAATTTCGAAAGAAGACTTTGATACTACCTTCGATTATTGTATTAAGTGTTCACAGAGAGATGTAAGGAGTGGACAGGGAATTTGGTCATCCAAGACTTCTGGTGGAGGGGTTACAAAAACAAAAATTGGAAATCTACTGGACAACCTAAGGATGAATATTTTGAGCACACTCTCAGCCTAGATGGACACTATGCAAGAAAAAAAGAAGCAGATGGAATTGGAAAAAACCATGGCCATATTCTGCCCACAGTGCAGAAAGAACCATCCTTTGAAGGAATGCACGTTGAAAACAGTGGAAGCCTACGCGATCTGTGAACAGACTCACACAACCATATTGTGTCCTTCCTTGCTCAGGCTGCAAGAATTTTTCCAATGAGCAAGCAAAGAAACCGTGGTAGACGAGTTGTACTTCATGGGGCAAAGGAAGTCATGGCAACCTCAACCACCAGCTATGAATCCAAGTATGTTTTAGGACCCATCTCGGTATTTTAACAGTTTTAATATGGTCCCCAATCTACACCATTTCCAGCTATCTCTTCTCAATATCAGTATTCCCCTTAGCAGCAATGTGTTCCCCAGGCCAGTCTGAATCCTTCATGGAATCAGACCTGCCGTGGACCCTGTCCTATTGGACAGTTTCCTCAGTCTATGCCACAATAGCAACTTCATTTGCCCTCTAATATACCCCCGGGAAACCCAGCCATTAGCCCCCAGCTTCCTATCCATCCCAACCCGAATTCGAACAATAAAGGGGTCCAACAAATAGACACTCTGAAATTTCCGTCTTACAACATTTCTACCGCAGGACTTAACCATCCGGTCTGACTAGGTAGTAAATGCACCTAATTCGCCTATCATTCCAGAACAATTTGATAGTGAAGATACAGAACTAGAACAAAGAACAGTGAGGGAGAATTTAGATCAAAACTTAATAAATTAGACACCTCACCAAGCTCTTCCTAATCAAGGTCATTTAACTTCTTCTCCATATCCTAAAAGATTGACCTTGAGTAAAGCAAACCCTCAAGAAAAATTTGACTTCCTAGGGGAACTGCAGAATATATTTGTTAAAATACCCCTGTTACAAGCTATGAGGGATGTACCTATATATGCAAAAAATCTAAGAGAATATTGCTGAAAGAAACCAGGGAAGAAAGCTAAGGATCCATTGAACATTCATGTAGTGGGTAGACTATTTGATACTATGTTAGGAAAAATCATGCCTATAAAATATGAAGACCCTCGTAACCCAATTATAATAGTACAGATTAATGGGTTTTAAATCCCAAACGTAATGGTGGACTTGGGAGCAGACATTAATATTATCACTACTGAAACAATGAACACATTAGCACATGAAAACATTAAACCAACCCCTACTATTCTGGAACTTGCAAACAAATCCACAATTAAACCACTGGGGAAATTAGAGGATGTGATAATTTCAATAGACTCATGGAATTACCTTGTGAACCCCCTTAGATTACAGACCTGATCTTCAGTAGGTCGTCACTCATTGATCCTAGGAAGACCCTGGCTTGCAACTACAAATGCCTACATAGGGTGTCGATCTGGGCACATGATTATATCAAATGGAACAATTAAAAATAATCTCAAGCTTTAGCCTCCTGTGGAACCAAGACCATCTAAAAATTCATTACTAGGTCAAAATTCTCTACCTGTAGAAGAGCCTAAACCCAAAAATGAAGATGTTAGACTAGTCCTCACTATTAGGCATGCCGTTCAATTCAAAAAAGAAACTGATGATGATGCCATTAACGCTTTCATTAATGATTCCGGTTTTGTTTTTGATTCAGCTCGACATATTCTAGAATTTGATATGATTTGTGAGACACAAGAAAATATTGAACCAAAATATGACATTGAAGACAGTCATGTAACCTCATCCCACGATAGTACTCCAATTGAGATTGAGCCAGGGAAAACACTTAATATCAACCCAAACCTATCTAAATCTCAGACAAAACATATTTTGAAAGTCCTTCAAGGTAATTAGGAAGATTTTTCTTGGGATTATATTGACATGAATGGGATCCCTGCCAACATATTTACTCATCATATCTATATTAAAGAAGATTGTCTCCCTGTAAGATAGCCTCAATGGAGGATGAACCCTTCTCTCAAAAGCATTGTCAAGGAAGAATTACAAAAATTATTGGATGTAGGATTCATTTACCCCATCTCAGATAGCCAATGGGTATCTTCGCTAGTTATTTTTCCTAAAAATAATGGTAAATGGTGGATCTGTGTAGATTACAAGGAACTAAATAAGGCAACGCAAAAAGACCATTTCTCTTTGTCATTCATTGACCAAGTCCTGGATACCTTGGCTAGGAAGAAGTTCATTTTCTTCCTAGATGGATTCGCTAGATATAACCAGATCTATATAGCCCCATAAGACTAGGATAAAACAACTTTTACATGCCCTTAGGGAACCTTTGTACACAGGGTCCTCCCATTTGGCCTGTGTAATGTTACTGCTACATTCCAGAGGGCAATATTGGGAATATTTTCCGATTTATTTGATGATAGTGTTGAGATCTATATGGATCATTTCAGTCCATATGGGAACTCATTTCAGGAAGGGTTGGAAAATATGGAAAAAGTACTTAAAATATGTAAGTAGTTGTGGACAGGTTCAGCAAAAAGTGTATTTTAATGGCATGTAAAAAAAATATATATATATGTACAAACTTCTTATTTATTCTTTCATAATGTATGGGTGCATTATGAATTTACCACATCCATTGTTAAGGATCAATATTATCGCTTTACTGGTAATTTTTGGTCAAGCTTGTGGGGATTCATGGAAACCAAATTAAAAAAGTGTATAACATTTCATCCACGAACAGATGGTCAAAGACAGGTGGTGAACAATAAGTTGATACATCTTCTTCATGGTTATTGCAGAAAGCATCGTAAGTTGTGGGATGGATATTTGCACTATATTCAGGATGCTTGTAACCAGACCAAGCACTCTTCAACTCAAACCTCGCCATTTGAGGCATGTTTGGGATACTTTCTTGAATCTCCTTTGGATTTTATTTTTGGAAAATATGTTGCTATTTATGGTCATGGTGACATAGACAAAGCTAAGAATTTCATTGAATAAATCCAATTGGTTCATCAAGAAGTTCAAGAATAACTAGAAAAGAGCCAAGTAAAGTGCAAAAGAAGGCATGATAAACATCATGTATATCATAGTTTCAAAGTTGGTAATGAAGTTTGGTTTGACATTATAAAATAAAGGCTTCAAGGAGAATGTAAAAAACTGAAACCAATTCGATATGGTCAATTTAGAATTTTGGAAAATATTGATGATAATGCCTTTAGGTTGGATTTTCCTTCATATATGAAAATTTATGTTGTTGTTAGTGTTTATAATTTAAGTTTGTATGAGCCTCCTTTGATTGAAGATCAAGGAGAGACTGTTCAAATTCATTCTATTGAGAATTTCTCTCCGAAGTACCTTGAATAACTACAACAAGATACCATTCTTGACAAAAGAAGAAGGACTTCAAAATGACGGAATGTGGATTACCTTTTTGTGGGCTCAAGGGAACAAATATAAGTAAAGCGAAATGCATCAAGATTGGAAAGGTGAGGAAAGTGTACCATTATCTACTTGATAACTCAAAGTGATATTTTGGGGTCCAAAAGCCTCCACTAGGGAGGAGAGATCTGGTGCTAAAAAATATGCTCAAAAATGAAATTGGTAAAAATGGCTTGAATTCTACATGCTTTCATCTACATTGTAATTATGAATCTGGTGCAATTCATTTCATAAAAAATTACACCGTATGTGCCCACAAATATGTTCTCTTCGTTTTCCCAAACAAGCAAATTTTGGCAAAAAAATTTGCAAGCTTCCAAGGCACCATTCCATATAGCTAACTAGGCTTGTTGACTTCAAGAGAAAATTATAGTGTGACAAGTGGAATTACCCTATTGGGGTTGACTGGGTCGATTTTGATTTTTTGTTGGGTTATTTTAGTGGCCAACCACAGACTACCACATGGCCAAACCAGAGGCCGCCACATGGCAGCATGGGGGCCACCAAAATTTGTTAAGGGTATGAATTAGAGTCCACCAGGTTCGATGACATAGCCTAAGCTGCATATAATGCACAATATGCATATAAAAATGCAACAATATATTTCGTTCCCAAAATCACTATTACTCATTACCTGCTATAGCCATTAATCGGAACCATTCCTTTTACCTATACAATGTCTAACCTTTATTAAAGCTTTTTGAGCAGAACCTTTCAAAATATTTATTTTAATTGCTAAGCAGAAGCCTTTTATTTATTTTTTAAACCTTATTGGAAACTTTTGTTAATATTTATTACCCACACATATCAATAATATTCTTCGATTTAAACTTTGGTTTAATCCCTTTTCTCCGCTTTATTTTTATTACTTTTATAACAGAAATGACACATAAACCTTTATGAACTTATCTTCTGTGTCCTTAGCACATTATAGATGCTCCATTTAACTTCAAATCTCCACCCTTAATTCCTGTCTAATCCCACGGCTATCAGTTCATCACATTTTAAATAGACCTTTAAATAATGTTTTGAAACTTTACGATATGGGCGGTTTTGACATTCAATTCAAAACTAAATGTCACTCTCTAACTGTTGTCACATACTCTAAAGGATTACCATTTACCTTTTTAAAGTTGTACGATAACCCTTTGGTGGTTTCCAAAACTACTTCTTGTCCATTCCTCTGCACCATGATTTTTTCCTTCATTTAATTTAGAGTATTCTCTTTTTAAATTGTGGACATTGTACATCAAATTCAACTTACGGATTCCATGTGCTCTCTGGAATATATAAACGTCAGCATATATGAATAACTCAGTGACATTTTCCATAAGATGAGATTTATTTAATTTCATAAACTAAAGCCTGAAGAAATTATAGTGTCATTGCTATCTGTAGAATTTTCTCGTACGAATTATGTATGCAGATAAATTCCTTGCGTTGAATATATGCTCTCGATCACTGTTTGGATTGCGTTCTTTAATTCATTGACCTGAGAATTACAGCTTCTTCTTGCTAATAAGTCTATCAATCCTGATCATGCCTTTCTTATTTCACATCAACATGGATAGAAATACGAGCTTCAGGATCATCCATGTCAATCTTATAATAGCATTACAAGGCTTTGCTTGTTTTTCTTTGTTTTCCAGAACACTTTTTAAGATGACATCTGCATGCTCTCAAAATCTATTACAAGTAATATAATGATGGAACTGCAGCGTCATCTATATATTTATTACATGGTATGGTTTCAGTGTCCATTCCATGTGATATATCCACATATTATTTAGCTCATTTGTGAATCCATCATTGATCCAATTTGTGATCAACGATGATTCAAGCTTCCATTCAACCCTTACGATGTAAAGCCTCCTTTGCATAATTTATCGCGTACTTGTTTCTTCAAAATTAGAATATTTATCACACAGTTTAAGCCAAAATTAATTATTTTGTTCGTCATAAAATTTATGCATTCAATTAACAATCATGCCCAAAACTTCATTTAAACAGAGATCTGTCTCATTCAATTAACACACAGAAATAATTCTGAAATCAATGAAATTCTCCTTTCAATCAAAAACAATATTTACATAAGCTCATAATATCTCATGTTATGTCTTTCCTCTTTTAGCCTGATCTACATTCACTTGGCCATTTTTCTCTTCCTCTGCCCATAGGCTTCACTCTTCAAACCTGTTCTTAATATCTACCTCCTTAATTCCTTGAGGCTTATCATTTTTATAAAAAATATTCTGAAACTATTTTTTTGTTTCAGATCCTCCATCTTCTCAACAAAATCCTGAATATCCTCTAAGTCCTCACTTGAATCAACTAATCCCTAAGGATCCTCTGTCATCAACAAAATCATGAAACCATCTAATTTAGGATTTATAATTAATTCCTAAATCTCTCAATCCCTATGAGCTCTCTCTCATGTTCTCTAACATTCAAGAAAATTTACAAAACTCGTCCCAGTATTTAATTAATCCCTATTCTAAATATCAATCAAAATATTAATAATTACACATAGGAAACCAACTTTCTTAATAAGATCCCTATGTTATTAAAATACAAATATATTTCTGAGCCTAATTCTCCTGCATCATTCGACCATTGAACCTCAATTACACAAAGCTCTACACTGACCATTGAGCCATGCATATTCCTTGTTTATATATGGCAAAAAAATGGTATAAATGCTATTTATATCTCGCATTTGGCATAGGGCTCAGGCTATGGGCTAGCCTGTCGGAACCGTAATGCCACGAGACTGAAGGTGAAGGGCCAGGGGCTATGCCCTAGCCTTCCCTATGGCATTAATCATAGCCTTAACCATTTTTTTGTGTCCATCCATCAGACTACTACCAAAATTGTTACTGCTAACACTTACTGTGAACTCTCACCACCAAATAAGCCTCCACCGCAGATTTCCACATGTCACTACTCGACCATTATCGTCAAAACATGGGTTTTAAAATTATTATAAGGTCATGCCAAGGTGACTTGCAGTATTGAATCCTTGTGGATAAGATTTATATTAAACCCTAACTAAAGTATTATCGAGGAAATAATTATTTCTAAACAAAGGTTGATTTTTTAACATTTTTAGCATTTTTTTCAATTGAAGAATTCATGTTTCGGGTAGTTATCAAACATATATTGTATTTGGGATTGGACCACCGACCCAATGAAAACGAAACTCCCCCACCTAATTGTTAGACCACATCATCAATGCTTTAAAATTTCTACTCTATGACAAAGGTAAATATGGGAACATCGTTCAATAACACTAAAGTAACTATGAATATAATTAAGAAAAAGTCAATTTTCTTCCCCTTTCACTTCAGAATGGTATCTATGAAATAAAAATTAACCAAATTTGTATCCTTATTGAAAGTTAGTTTCACCATACTTGAGGTTATGTGTTGGATTTCTCTCTACAAGTAATTTCTCTTAATTTTGTAAGTTTCCAACCACGGGGACAACAGGTGCTCATTTCTCATTAATTAGTTCTATAGGGTTTTGGATTATGAGCATACCACCATCATGAAAATGGATAGCATGAACATTAGCATGCATTTATTCTTGCATTATGGTTTTCTTATGATGCCTCACGATGTCCATATTTGTCTACACATTAGGGTTATATAAATTTTAACTTCTAGTGTTATTTCTTGGGAACGCCCTAGTCTCTATAAACTGAAATTGAATTTATTTCATCTGCCTCACATAAATTTATTAATACACTACATAATGCATCACTAAGTGGCATGACCCACACTGTACCATTATATTTATATATATTTCAAAAATTAACTTTCCCTATCAAGGATTTTACACATGTTAAAAACACAATTACCCTTCATGGATTTAAAAAAATAAATAAATCACTGTATTTAGTGAGGTTGTGGCTTTATGAGTTCCCATATATATATATATATATATATATATATATATATATATATATATATATATATATATATATATATATACATATTGTATGGTTTGATGTTCTTGAAAAGAAACATAAATTCTTAATTATCATTTTCTACTTATGGTTTCCATACCATTTTTTATTATTATGGTTTTTCATTTTCTCCATATTATATGTATGATGCTCTGTTTGTTATATAATTGTATATAGTGCATTATTTCAATTTTCACATGTAATTCTAGAAATTTCTTAAATTCATGCATATATATACACATATATACATGTTTAACTATTGTTATGATAATTTTGATTATACATACAACGTAGACTAGAGTCATAGTGAATTCATACCATGAAATATTGTTATGGTTCTTCTATGACACCTAAATATAACTTAGGTGAGAGTCCTAGTGAATTCCTACCATGGAATATTTATATGGTTCTTGTATGAGCCCTAAAAACCCTTTGTCCAAGAATGAATTCACTAGATTATGAATAGGATTCCACCCCTATCGTGGGCTATGACCTCTATCCCAGACATACTTGTCCTTCAATTTCCACCTTACTAGTGTGTGTGTAATCACTCAGTTATTTTATTCTATAATTTGTTATGACCCAGTTTTGGTAACAATTACAAAGTTAACACCTATTCACAATATGTAGATATTATTATTCTTATTGTTTATGATCATATTTATCTTAGTTGATGCATTTTATATTATGTTTTCTTGTTTACTTCCACTCTCATAGGAAATTTTTGGGTGAAGTTCCAATTAAAAAGGAAAACTCATCCTTTACCTAAAATATTCCGTTGACCTGTAACAGAACAACATAAACATAGAAAAATATACCCATATATATATTTAATGAAACATTTACATTCTTAAATAGATCGTAGATGCATGTGACTCGATTGGTTCTCTCCTTGAAGAATCATGTGGAAAATGCTCATCCATTATATGGATATCTATAGATACATATATAAATGATATTTAAAAAATTCCCTCATGCATCGACAATTGTTTTCAAAATTTCTATTGAAAAAGTTTGAAATGATTCATAAAATTGATGTAAATCAGAAATGTTGAAACACAACTTGAAGGAAAATGTAAAATACAAAATGCGAAGCACCAATTGGTGTAAAAATCCAGACTAAAAACACAAATGTTGAAACACGCACATTTTGAAAATTAAATACAAAATTTTCTAAAACATGAAGTTCACCAAGATGTACTTACATAGTGGGGGCACACTTGGTATATAATTGAAATAAACACATGGTCATTAAAAATAGAACATTTATAACTAAAAAATAAACATATCAAAGATATATTAAAATGTCCATAAACAAATTTTTATGGAGATATTCTTAAAGCTAATTCAATTTTTACTCACAAAACTTGAATTGGCATCGCCCCATATAATGGATCACTAGACATCCCATCTGTATTTTTGCAATGTCTTATACTAAATGATTTAAATTGTCTAACATTATTTTTTTATTCTCCATGAATTTGTTTTAACCTTTCGTTCTTGACTCGGTACATGGGGTTCATCTGGTTGCACAAAGATTTTGAATTGGGGTTCTTCTGGTTGCACAAAGATTTTGAATTGGTGTAATCTACAATTCCATTCAATCCATTCTCCCTAGTTGTTCCTAAACTTTCTATCAATGCAATATAATATGCTTCATTTTTCTTTTGTTCTTCCATATACACACATTTTCCTTTGGAGGTATTTGTTCACCGCAATATTACATAGCACATAAGTAATCATTTCTTAGCCTGGATTGAGATAGAAAGAAACATCTATGCATAATGTCCATTTTTCAACCATGTTTAGTGGGTTTTCTAATCCCTATAAAAAATAAATTCAATAAGGTATTAAATTCATTTATTGAAAATTTCTTAGTTTATGGGATAAATTACATACATGCTTTCCAAAACAACTAGGATCCTTCTTCCATTTAGCTAAAGGTTTTATAATAGTTTAACTCCAATGAAAAGGGAAGTAACAGTACATCCTAGCCTAACTACATAGTAGCCAGATCAATATTTAGTTCATTGACTACCATATTCATGGTAGTTCCAGATGTGTTATTATTAATTAAATGATGTTATGTTCCACTTCTATCATATAACATGCATAAAACAATTTATCCATTGACAATGTCTTCATGGTAGTAGGAACCATAGTCATGGTATTCAGATGGTTCAATTTTTTTATCTAGCTTCACTACATCATAGCTAGATGAAAATTTAATGCATTCATTGGCATAGTCCCAGTAGTTCCGGATTTGTTAAGTAACACAATAGAGGTCGATTTTTTTCTAGCAATATAATTAGAGTCATTTGAAGACTAACTAAATCATATCTAGGTACATATTTACTACATTAATTGGCATACTCATGGTATTTTAGGATGTGTTAAGTAACACATTAGAGTTTGATTTTTTGCAATGAATATAAGCAGAGTCATCTGAAATAATTGATGGTTATTATTGGCATATTGTTCCCAAACAATAACCAAGCTTTGAACCCAAGCATGTGTGGAGCCTGCATGCCCACATAATTATCAAATAAGAAAAATCTTAGTCCTGATCACTCTCATATATTCTCTATTAGTTGGTTACTTGCATGCAAATAAATTCCATTGGAGGGTGAGTTCTCTATGTGTTAGTATTTGTTGATTATTTGTATTTATTTGACTCATTATTATTGTGTCATTAACTAGTTTATGTATTAAGGTTACAATAGAGAGTAGACCATATCTTATATTATGAAGAGTAGTTGCACTCGAAAGTAAATCAATAATAGAGGACTTGTAACCATTTTATGAACATAGATATTTCTAAGAAATTGAAAGAGAATAAATATGAGAAATCAATTACACAAAGTATTTATGCTATTTAAGTGAGTTGGTTATAAGTCCCTCACTGTGAATTTACTCTACTTAGACACAATAATATCCCTATTTTTACTTCTTTTATTAGACATTTGAACAGTCCTGAAGGGTCAAGTGGACCCAAGGGAAAGAAATATTGTGGACTTATTTTATTATTTTGAATAAAAAAATGGAAATGTAATTAATTTTTCAAAGACTAGGGCATAACTAGAGATCTAGAATCCAATTCCATGAGGATGGATAAGGTTCCAAATACTTTCATAGTTCTCTCAAAATTCTTGGAGGAAACAAATTAAATATTGATTATTTTATTGGAGATAAAAATCTAAAAAGGTACCCGAGTAAAGAGGAAAGTACTGGGAATAGGTGGAATAAAACTAGAAAGAGGAAAGAGCTAGTTTTAAAGTACTTTTGTGGAAAAAGCAAAAAGAATTCCTAGAAAAAAAGGAAAACAACATCCTCATTAAATTGACACATTTATAGAAACAAGAGGATCAGAAAGCATGTTTAAATAAGAAAATTTTGGGTAGACAAGAGGTTGTCTACTGCTGGAAGGAATTGATCTCTGTCAGGGGGAACTGTGGAGATAGAGCTCAAAGGTCGGGTGGAAAATAGTCTACCAGAATTGGTATGCACAGGTTAATTAATATTGTCTTAATTTTGTGTTATTATGCTAAAGTTTATAATTGTGATAAATTAGGTAGTAAGATCTATGAATGCCTATATTTTGTATATGTAAGTAGCAGGACACTTTTCTTTTACTTGTAAATTAGTCATGTCTATGCATTTAACAAAACCTACTATAATAAATTTAGTGTGGTCCTGTATTGTTTTACATATAAGTTTAGGAAGGATACCACCTCTTAGAATGTCTAAACCTATGAAGTAGGTTTAAATCTGAGGTTATGTATAATATCTCAATTTATACATGCAGAAAGTAAATACATGAGAAGTAGATATACTAATATTATCCAACTAACTAGAACAACCTATCAAGTAACATTATACAGAATGAGGGAACTCTATTATTTTATTAAACATCAATTTAGAAAATTAAAATTCTATCTTATGCTGTAACATAATTAGAATATTTTGAATTTATACAAAAGTCATAGTATTATATAAAAAATGAAGCAAGGTTTACATATAATATAAAATATGTTTAACAGTAAATATATCTTCATTTCTGGAATTAAGTATAGTGGATTATACCAAAATGAAATAGGTAGGGAGACTTATATATATATAAAATTGTCAAAATAATTATTCTCCAAAATTTATACATATTTGGGATTCAGCCCCATGAATTAAAAATAGATAATCCCATCACTTTGTCACTGTATGACATACATAGTGATAACCATGCTATAAAATTAAACCGGAAGGTAAAATCTACCTGCACATAAACGAATTTATAGAAATTAATAAATGGGTCTAAATTCAGGAAAGTAGTAAATATTGGAAAAAGGGAAATTGGTAAGTTACCATCAATTTATTACCTTACTGGCTGGAATAGAGTGAGAAAGTAAACATGTATGTAAAAGAAATTGTAGGAAAAAATAAATTTATAACCAAAGAAATATAATAGCCTGAGAAGTTATTAACTAAAATTAGGAAATTTATTATCTCAATATTCTTCATCAGAATACTTATCCAAATCTGAGGAACTATGGAAAAATGGAGTTCCTGTACAAATTAGGGACTAATAAAATTAGACCCCATTCTATACAAATTAAATTCATTTCAATTAAAATCTAGAAATATTACAGGTTATTAATCTTAATTAAAGTATTGGGAAAATTTATTACAATTAAACAGATAGACAGGAAAACTCATACACTTAAGGAAAATGTGAACAAGTAGAAATTTAATGAGATTATCATATTCTTCTAATTTGAATGATGAGGTGGATAGACTCAGTAATTTGAAAATTCTGAAGAAAGAATAAATGTTGTTAAACACCATGCTAAGCACACACATGGTGTATCAGGAAAATAAACACACACACAAGAGACTCAACACACAATGAAAGATAAGAATGGGGCTTTCTTATTTTTCCATTATACATGATGTACATTTATAATACAATGGTGTGACTCTTTGTTTCACATTCCAAGGTCACTTGGACTCCATTGTGACTTTTCGCATTCCAGACCTACCCATAGAGGATTAGGTGTTCCAACATCCCCCCTTAATCCGAAGGGGTATGTGTGAGTCCAAGAAGAGAGTTGTAATAAAAATATGCAAGTATACATGGCAGCACTTGGGGTGAATCAACTCTCTGAAAATGTTGGAAAAAAGAGGTGGTTTAAGGATGACCACCAACACTGGAACACAATACTTGTTGCAGTTCCCGGAACTCTTCCAAAACTTGCAAGAATCTGAAAGCTTCTACTAGAGGAATTTTCCATCATAAAAAAGGGAGACCTTCAACCTAAAAGAAGTGAGGTCTACTACCTGTGATGGTTTTAGGATTACCAATAACACTGGAATGCTTGAATCATTTCCTGGAACTCAACCAAAGTTGGCAAGAAGGTGAAGGCTTCTGCTAGAGGAAGTGTTCCTCATAAATGAAAGGGAGACCTTCAACCTAAAATAAGGGAGGTCTACTACCTGTGATGGTTTTAGGTTGTCCATCAACCAAAGATGATGGTTTAAGGTTATCCACCAACTGAAGGCATGCTCATTGGAATATGTGTCTCTGGATACATCTCTGAATCTGGAATGACGAATTGTGGCTCAGGCTCACTTGAACTGTTGTGTCTCTGGCTACAACTATGAACATGGAATGAGAGATTGTGGCTCAGGCTTGCTTAATCTGTCGTCGAAGCTTGTACATGACCACCATTTTCCCCTTGTCAGGGACAAGGTGAGATGATGGTGAAAACTCAACTGCAAGTTTGCTCAATATTCTTGAACAATTTCTAACATGTGTCGTAAACATCTTCTTGGCTGCTGATGCCCATTTCCAAGAAGCGATCCATCCAAGATGAATCTTTGTTCTTGCAGGAGGCTTGTGTCTGAAGCATCTGTGTGAAGAATGGGTGTGTCGACCACAGTGCTTGCATGGATGAAGATCAAAATAGTGATATTTCATATGACCAACTCTATCACAGTGTTGGCCTTTTTCAATCTGTTGTTGTGGAAGTGGAGCAGGATCTGAAACAGCTGCAGGTGAACTGTCATATAGGAATCCGGCACTCTGAAATTGAATGGGCTTGGTGTAGTCTGGAATATGAAATTTCGCATCCTTGTCATATCCAAGACCAGTTCTGTGCTTGTTTTGGACAAGCTCTTCCCAAGGTCTGATGATGGGTTTGATAAGTGCAGGTTAAACTGTTGCATCTTCATGTACATCTGCTCTAGTACAACGAACTGAATGGGAATCAACGTAAACATTATCTTATTTCTTCTGATGAGAGTCCTTCACAATCTTCTGGACAGAAACAGGTTCATAATGGTGACTCTTTTTTTGAAGTTCATCTTGTTGGAGCTGAGATTCCAACTGCAAAAACTCAATCTTTTCTTGTGCATCTAGCAAACAACTTTGAATGTTACAAAGATCATCCTTGCTCATTTTTATCATGTCATCAACATTTGAATTAATGAGTTTATTCAACAACTCTAATGCCTCATTGATTTTAGCCATTTCAACAACTTAGGCTCAAAAATGAAAGGGTGTCGGCTTTAACCGAAAATGCACCTGTTTACAATGTGACTCAACTTCCTTTCAAAAATACAAATGACTTATAGAAATGTCAAAGTACAAAGTGTGCTCCTCAAATGATGGAGGACAATCAACAATGAGTTACATCAACAACTCAAATTTACTCATTGCAACTATGAAGAAGATGCAAATACAATGTCAATATCTCTGCAAAAATATTTTGTAAATGTGCAGCTGAAAACACTTGTGCAAGAGGCCTTTAAGGCAGCTGAATTTTCCTTCAAAGAGTTGTTTTGCACCAAAAACAACTCGTCTTCAAATGTAAATTTCTTCAGAAAATCACCCTTATGCCAAAAATCACACAATGTCAAATTCCCTTTTCTCTAAATATAGTCCATGCCATTTCTTCAATTCTGTTGTTAATTTTCTCTCCTTCCTCTCTCTCTCTGCTATTTTTTTTTTTAATTAATTAAAAATTAGTTAAAAAATAAATTAATTGGGATTAATTATAAAACGGGAAGGAGGGATTGTAGTAAAAATGGAGAAGTGGAATTTCTATTAACAAAAAGAATTAATTTAAAAGGAGAGGAAAGGTATTATATAGAAGGGGCGAATATTAAAAATAGAGGAGGTATTATACGGAGGGGGTTTTATTAATGGAGGAAGAGGATATTATTAAAAAATTTGGAAAGGGATTGTAATAATGGGAAGTGAATTTAATAAATTAAAAAAGGGAATTTAAAAGCGGCGAGGGAGGGGAATTTAAAAAATTTAAAAGTCGGATTAAAAAAATCACTGTTTTGAAAGGGGGGCAGAGTTTGAATAAGGGCGGAGGTGTAAGGCCAAACACTAAGGGAGAAGGGGGAGTGTTGAAGGAGCGGGGTGAGAATTTTGTTGAAGGGGGAATGGGAGTAAGTAGACTGTTGTAGGCAGGGGCTAGCCAGAGGCGCGTGGAGTTTAGGCAGCGTGGGGTACCGTGAGAGGGGGAGGCCGTGTAGGAACAGGCGAGGGGGACGGGGTAGTAGGGTAGGAAGGCAGGGAAGGGGCTGTGTTAGGCCAAGGGGAGGGGCGGGGTAAGGGTGTGCATAAGGGAAGGCGAGGTTTGAGAGTAGGGGGGCCGCAGAGCGAGGGTGAGAGTATGAGCTGTGTGGTAGGCAGGGGTGGGTTAGGGAGTGCGTATTGCAAAGTTGAGGGGGCGGGTAATGCAAGGTGAAAGGGTGTTGTAGGGAGAGGGCGTAGAGGAGTGTAGGTAGGTGCTGTGCATAAGGGAGTGAGGAGAGGGAGGCCGAGAGGAGAGGCCTGGTTGATGGGTAAAAAAATTTAATTTTAATTTTATTTTATTTTTTTAATTTAAAAACATCAGAGAGGAGATTCCATTTTAAAACAGCTGGAAAAAATGGCTAAATGAGGGCAACAGTAAAAATTTCAAGTACTGAAATACAACAGCAGTTTGCAGAAATTGCCAATAAAACCCAGAAATTTTTCCAATAGCCCAGCAGGAGAGAATATTTTTCCAGCAGTAGAAAATGCAGAATTGCAGAAATGGAAAAACTCAGAAAATTTTTCTTTCAGAAACCAACTTTGAAACACTATTTTCCAGCAGCTCTTCAATGCAAAAATTTAATAGGCAGAAATTGCAAAATAATGTGCAGTGAGAAAACCTGCAGAATGCCCTCCAAATGCTGCTCTTCTTCAAGATGAAATTTCTGAATGTGCCAATTTCTGAATGCTGCAAAAAGCTTGATGAATGCGGCAAAAATACTGCTGCAAAAAAACTCTGAGTGCTGCAAAAATGTCAAGAATTTTGCAGATATGCACCGGCCATAAACACAAATGGCTCACTCAAGGTTGAGCTGGTTATGGACGTATGAGCTTTGATACCATGTTAAACACCATGTTAAGCACACACATGGTGTATGAGGAAAATAAACACACACACAAGAGACTCAACACATAATGAAAGATAACCGTGAGGCTTTCTTATTTTTCCATTATACACGATGTACATTTATAATATAATGGTGTGAATATTGGTTTCACATTCCAAGGTCACTTGGACTCCATTGTGACTTTTCGCATTCCACACCTACCCATAGAGGATTAGGTGTTCCAACAAATGTTAAGAGGAGTTATGATTCTACTCCTAAATCAAAATGAAAGAGCACTATGAGCTCCAACCAAATGTAATCGGGTTCGCTAAACCCTGAGGAATTGTAATTTCATATTCCTGAAAACAATTAACTAACAACCAAATTGACAATCTCAACGCAAAGATTGCGGACTGGAAATGGAGTAAGGTAACGCATGAAACGGAGGATATTAACTTGTTAGACGAGTGGTTAAGTCGATAGGTCAGAGCGATGTGATGATAATAATGGATAAGGTACAAGTCATAAATATCAAAAATCCTGAAGTGATAGTAAAAATCAAAATGTTGGAATTTAAACCATACAGATAATGATTGTAATCATAAATTCATTAACGCATCGTTGATATGGACCTATGCCAAAGTTAATACTTAAGGTATGAGATTTACGTGGCAGAGCTATGACATAATAGGTATACGCATGATCCACCTTTTTTGGGTGTTACATTATAACAATAAATCCACTTAGGGAAAAAAAAATCAATGTGTAAGGTTGGAACTATAATAATGTATTCACATACAAAGAGTTTTAAACTCGAATAAAATATTCATATAAAAATTATGTCGGAGAATAGATTTAGTTACATATGTTATAACATGGAGGTTATAAATAAGACTAATAGATATGAAAAAGGGCTGAAATTAATTTAATTGATAAATGGACCACTTATGGCCAAGACATGGATAAGTGAGTAAATGCGAAAAGTAATCATATGTTGAAGGTCAAGACTATAACCTTACTCAAGCTTCAATTATCAATTGAGGGAGGTTGATAATATAAAAGTAAGTTCTTGAAATATAAAAATGATAAGGTATATAGAAACAAACCAAAATATATGTTTATCAATTACCATAAGAATGGAATTGAAATGGTTAAAGCATAATATAATAATCTTATTATGCTAGAAGTTGTATAAGAAGGCTATATTATATTATAGTGACATAAGGTGGTAAAGAAATGTCGCTAGTATTAAAATTCTAATAAATTTGATTCATGAGAATTTTTAAACTTAAATTTGAAAAGAATTCGACAAGAGTAAGGAAAACATAAAGCTACTAGAAAATTCCTTTGAAAAGAGACAAAACACATTGATGTAGTGCATATATTTACTATTTAGATGGTAAAAATAAATTATTTTTTTTTGTGGAAGAAGAATTGTTACAAATGGTATCAAAGCCCGTGTTAAAACACTGGGCCTATATGTGTCCCCACATCAGAAATTAAAAATCCAAAAATTATACTATTGTAAATTGTTTTTTTTTTTTTGAAAAAAAAATTACACTAATATTATTTTTGTATATAGTGAATTACTGTAGAAAAGTACAAATGAAACTATGAATGAAGGGGATGAGTTGTATGTAGATCTAGGTGGTGCAGAAAATCCACCAGATCTGAATGCTCTATTGTTGGCCATGTTCCATCATATGTAAAGAGAAATGGTGCAACTAAGAACCATCAATGAAAGATTGTTGCTAGCCATCGAAGAGCAAGAAAGTTTAATGAGGGAATTAACCTCAAGGACCAATCACGAAGGTGAAGGTTCTGGAAGAAAGAGAAAGGAAGCTAAAAACCACTTGGAAGGATATGAGGACGGTGAAGTCTTTGGACAACAGTCCAAAAGGAAAAAGGAATTGCAAGGAGAATTCCAAAAAATCAAACCTCCCACTTATGATGGTGAGAAGGAGGAAGATGCAGAAGTTTGGCTTCTAAACATGGCGAAATACTTCCAATATTATGAATATGGTAGTAACTTGAAATCTAGGTTGGCTATTTATCAACTAGAAGGTAAGGCTACCTTGTGGTCGGAAGAAACCAAAAAGGTACATGCACTAGATGAGAAAAATCTCACTTGGGAAAATTTTCAAACTAAATTTAAATCTATATATCTGAATGAAAGATACTATGATGAAAATTCAAAACATTTTCATGAGCTGAGATTGGGACAACTTATCATAGATGAGTTTTTTTTTCCAAATTTACAAATATGCTTCGCTATGTACCTTATATTAGGGAAGAGAAGGATAAGGTACAATGATTTTTAAACTGTTTTCCTACTATATACAAGGAGAGGATTGAATTTGATAATTCCAAGACCACGGATGAAGATGGGCACAAGGAAAGACTATGCTATCAGCAGTTCAAAGGAAGAAACGATCAAGTGAAAAGCTGGCATAAAAAAGAAAAGGGAAAAGGTGACTCTAGTGGAAATAGAGTAAAACCAACATACCTAAAAAACTTTGGGAAAAATCATCAAAGGAAGAAGTTTAACAAAATTAGAGAAAACCAACCAGCCAAATCACAAACAAGATCCAAACTGATGGATGTAAGCAGCAAGAAATATGGAACTGTAAAAATGAGGGAACCATGAAAGTGTTTGGGTTGTGGAGAACGTCATTTTTTATGATACTGTCCTCAAAAAACCATTCAGAAAATTCAAGTGTTGAGAGAGGAAAATACTGTAAATGATGTGGCAAGAAACATTCCTAGAATCAATGTTGCACTGGAATATCATCAAGCTGAACACCAATCAACCATGGTCAAAATAGAAGGTATGATTGTTGAACAACCTACTTCTGTTTTGATAGATTGAGGCATAAAATTAAGCTACATAACTCCTCAGATGGTGGACAAGTGCAAATTAAAAATTAGAAATAATTTCAGAAAGCATGGTTAGTCCAGTTTGCTACACGAACAAAAAGAAAAGTGACCCATAAATTACCAAATATTGTTGTATATTTAAATGGGTATGAAACTGAGCTAAATTTAAATATTTTCCTCTAGGTTCCTATGATGTATTAGTTGGAATGGACTGGTTAGAAAAATAGAAAGAAATACTTATTTTTTTAGATAAAACAATACACTATATAGATGGTGAGGGAAAACCAGTGATAGTGAAAGGAAAACCCAGACCAATATCAATTAGACAGATTTCAGCACTATAGATAAAGAGGACAACAAGGAAAGGGTGTCAAGTTTATGTTGTACAAGTGGAGGAATTGGGAAAACAAATTGAAAAAGAAACTATAGAAAATTTACCATTAATGAGAGACTTCAAAGACGTGTTTCTAGATGAAATTCCTCAATTACCCCCTAAAAGAGAAATTGAATTTTCAATTGAATTAATACCAGGAGCCACACCAGTCTCTAAAGCATCATACAGAATGAGTAACCCACAATTATTAGAATTAAAATTTCAACTACAAGAGTTGCTAGACCGAGGCTATATTAGACCAAGTGTGTCCCTATGGGGAGCAGTGATATTGGTTGTTAAAAAGAAAGATGGCACATTCAGTATGGGTATAGTCTACAGAAAACTGAACAAACTTACTGTCAAGAAGAGAAAACCTCTACCAAGAATAGATGATTTATTTGATCATGTGAGAGTAGCCACTATCTTTTAAAAAATTGATTTAATGACAGGCTATCATCAACTGAGAATTAAGGATGAAGACATATATAAAATAGCATTCACAACTATATACATAAACTATGAGCTTGTAGTTCTACCTTTTCGGTTGACTAATGCACCTACTACCTTTATGTGCCTAATGAACAGTGTCTTAAGTATGTATATAGACAAATTTATCCTAATGTTTATTGATGAAATTTTGATCTATGCTAAGAATGAAGCTGAACATAAATAACATCTCACAATTGTCTTAAAAACACTTAGAAAACATAATTTATATGCCAAACTTAGCAAATGTTAATTTTATAAAGATAAAATTCAGTACTTGGGTCATGTAATTTCAAAAATAGGATTAGCAGTGGACCCAGAAAAGATACAAGCTATCATGGATTGGCTTGTTTCTACTGATGTTTCCTCCATAATATCATTCATGGGATTTGAAGGATACTATAGGATATTTGTAGAAATATTTCCAGCCTTAGGATATCCTATTACGTCTCTATAGAAGAAAGGAGCGAAGTTTGAGTGAATAGAAAAATGTCGACATAGTTTTGAACAATTGAAACTAAAACTAACAACTTCTGCTATTTTGAATATTTTTTATCCAAACCAAGAATTTGTAGTATGTACAGATGCTTGTGTAGAAGGATTAAGAGGGGTGTTATTGCAAGAAAATTCATTTATAGCATATGAGTCAAGAAAATTAAAGAAAAATGAACATAATTACATTGTGTATGACTTAGAATTAGCTGCTATAATACATGCTTTGAAGATGTGGAGACATTATCTATTAGGGAAAAAGTTTGTATTGATAACAAACCACATAAGTTTGAAATACTTTTTCACACAACTTGATTTAAATGCTAGACAAGCTATATGGTTGTACTTTCTTAGTGAGTTTGAAATGGAGATCAAAACATATCAAAGGAAAGGAAAATAATATTGCAGATGCTTTAAGTAGGAATACTCATCAAAATTTGAATAGTGTTGGGAGTAGTGAAAATTTTGACATTGAAGGATTCATCCAAGAAGTAGTCATTCAAGATCTAAACTATGAAAAACTCCAAGAAAAATTGCAGAATAATGAGATAATGGGGTATAATAAAAACCACAAAGGATTGATTTACTACAAAAACATATTGTACATTCCCAATGTGAACTCATTAAAAAGAAAAATTTTAGATGAATATCATAAATGACCTTATGCAGAACATCCATGGTATCATAAATTTATTTCAGCCTTGAGAAAGAATATGTTTTGGCCATGTATGAAAAAGGATGTGGCTAACTATTTAGCTAGATGTTTGGAATGTCAACAGGTAAAAGTAGAGCATTAACATCCAACAGGATTGCTTAATCCTTTACCCATCCCAGAATGGAAATGGGAAAAAGTTTCCATAGATTTTATAACCGAGTTTCTGAGAGCTAAATATCAACATGATTCTATAATGGTAGTTGTAGACACATTGACTAAAACTACACACTTATTACTAGTACAATCTACTTTTGGTACAGCCTAAGGAGCTAATGTGTTTATGAAATATATTGTAAAGTTACATGGTATTCCTAAAATGATCATATCAGACAAAGATGCAAAGTTTACTTCAGCTTTTTGGAAGACTCTGTTTGGTAAAATGGGTGCCAATTTGAACTTTAGTACCACATAATATCCCCAAATATATGAAAAAACTAAAAGAACAAACTAGATTTTAGAATACTTGTTGAGAATGTATGTTATAGATAGACCTACAAGGTGGGAAGAATTTTTGCATCTGACATATTTTGCAAACAATACTAATAATTAGGCTCAATAAAGATGAGTCCCTTTGAAGCATTGTATGGCAGAGAGTGCCACACGCCTGTTAGTTGGAGCCAACCAGAGGATAAGTTAATACTTGGACCCGATGAATTGTAGGTAAAGGAAAGAACTATGAAGAAAATTCAGCAAAATATTAGGACAGAATGAGACAGTAAAAAGAGCTATGTAGACAAAAAGATAATTCATAGAGAATTAAACGTGGGAGATCATGTTTACTTGAGGATTAATGCAAAAAGAGTACCTCGTACATGGGTAGCTTGATAAATTAGCACCACACTACTGTGGAACTTTTGAAGTACTAGGAAGATTGGTACCAGTAGCATATAAGTTGGTTTTACCTAGTCACATTAAAGTTCACAATTTTTTTCATGTTTCATTATTAAAAAAGTATGTACATGATCCTACTCAAGTCATTTATTGAATGTGATACAAGTGGAACCAGAAGGGGAATTTCTTCTAGAGCCACCTTACATCCTGTGACGAGAAGAAATTCAGCTCTAGAATAGGACAGTAGCCAGGGTGAGAGTGCAGTGGAAGCACTTTGCACCCAAAGAAGATACTTGGAAACGAGAAGAAGATATGAAGGAAAAATATCCATCACTGTTTGAAAAGTGAATTTATATTTTGCAACACCGAGGACAATGTTTTATTTTAGAGGGGGAACATGCAATATCCCTATTTTTAGTGATTTTATAAGATATTTGAACAATATTGAAGGGTCAAGTGGACCGAAGGGAAAAAAATTATTCTCGACTTATTTCATTATTTTGAATAAAAAAATGGAAATGGAATTCATTTTTCAAAGACTAGGGTATAATTATAGATTAGGAATCCAAGTCCATGAGGATGGATAAGGTTCCAAAGACTTTCCCGGTTCTCCAAAAATAATTGGAGTAAATAAATTAAATATTGATTATTAGATTGGAGACTAAAATCTTAAAATATAACCCAGTAAAGAGGAAAGTACTGGGAAGAGGTGGAATAAAACTAGAAAGAGGAAAAAACAAGTTTTAAACTACTTTTGAGAAATAAACAAAAGGAAAGCCTAGGCAAAAAGGAAAGAAACATCATGGTTAATTGGACGCAGTTACGGAAACAAGCTGATGGGAAAGAATTCTTAAATAAGAAATTATGGGTAGACAAGAGGATTTCTACTATTGGAAGGAATTAATCTCTGCTCGGGAGGAGCTGTGGAGATAGAGCTCAAAGGTTGCATGGAAAATAGTCTACCACAATTGGTATGCACAAGTTAGTTAATCTTGTCTTAATTTTGTGTTACTATGCTGAAATTTATAATTGTGATGAATTAGGTAGCAAGATCTGTAAATGACTATATTTTGTGTATGTAAGTAGTAGGACATTTTTCTGTTAGTTGTAAATTTTTCAGTTCTATGTATTTAACAGAACCTACTATAATAAATATAGTGTAGTCCTGTATTGTTGCAAAGATAATTTTAGGAAGGATACCAACTCTTATAATGTTTAAAACTGTGAAGTAGGTTTAAATCTCAGGCTAGGTAGAATATCTAAATTTATACATGTAGAAAGTAAATACATGATAAGTAGATATAATAAAATTATCCAACTAACTAGGAAAACATGTCAAGCAACATTATACAGAATGAGGGAAATAGGTTATTTTATTAAACATGAACTTAGAAAATTCAAATCCTATCTTATACTGTAACATAATTAGAATATTTTGAATTTATACATAAGTCATAGTACTATATTAGAAATGAAGCAATGTTTACATAGAATATAAAATATGTTGAACAGTAAATATATCTTCATTTCTGGAATTAAGTATAGTGGATTATACGAAATTAAAATAAGTCGGGAGGCTTATATATATATACATAACTGTTAAAGTAATTATTATCCAAAATATATACAGATTTGGGATTTAGACCCATGAGTTAAAACTACATAATCCCTATGAAAATAGTTCAGATTTCTATTAGGGGAAGTCCTCAAGGAGCTCTGGACCAACCTTTACAATGATATCCAATCACTTTATCATTGTATGAGATACATAATGATAACCATGTTCTAAAATGAGACAAGAAGGTAAACGGTACTTGTACATAAACGAATTTATAGAAATTAATAAATGGATTTAAATTCAAGAAAGTAGTAAATATTGGAAGAAGGGACATTGGTAATTCAACATGAATTTATTACCTTACTGGCTAGAATAGTGTCAGAAAGTAAACCTCTATGTAAAATATTATAGGACAAATTATATTGAGAACCAGAGAAATATAATAACGTAAAAAGTTATTAACTAAAATCAGGAAATTGATTACCTGAATATTCTTCAACATAATATTCATCCAAATTTGAGGAACTATGGAAAAATGGAGTTCTTGTACAAATTAGGGACTAATAAAAGTAGACCCCATTCTGTAAAAATTAAATTTATTTCAAATAAAAGATAGAAATATTACATGTTATTAACCCTAATTACAGTATTGGGAAAACTTATTATAATTAAACAAATAGACAAAAGGCTCATTCACTTGAGTAAAAATTGAACAAGTAGAAATTTAATGAGATTCTGGATTTCTTCCAATTTGAACGATGAGGTGGATAGACTCAGTAATTTGAAAATTGTGAAGAAAGAATAAATGTTAAGAAGAGTTATGATTCTACTCCTAAATCGAAATTAAAGAGCTTGTGATCTCCCATCAAACATAACCGGGTTCACTAAACCTTGAGGAATTGTAATTTCATATTCCTGAAAACAATTAAATAATAACCAAATTGACAATATCAACGCAGAGGTTGTGAACTGGAAATGGATTGAGGTAATGCATCAAATGGAGGAGATTAACCAAGTAGACGAGAGGTTAAGTTGATAGGTCGGATCCATCTGACAGCTCTAATGTCCAAGGTACAAATCATAAATACCAAAATTCCTGAAGTGATAGTAAAAATCAAAACATTTGACTTTAAACCAAATGGATAAGGAGTGTAAATGTAAATTTATTAATGCGTCACTAATATGGAACTGTGCCAAAGCTAATACTTAGGATATGATATTTACGTGGCAGAGCTATGACGAAATAGGTATACACATGACCACCTTTTTGGGTGTTACATTATAACAAAATTCCACGTAGGGGAATTGAAATCAATGTGTATGGTTGGAACTCCAATAATGTAGTCACATACAAAGTGTTTGAAACTTGAATAAAATATCCATATACAAAGTATGTTGGAGAATAGCTTTAGTTACATATGCTATAATGTGGAGGTTATAAATAAGACTGATAGTTATGTAAAAAGGAAAAAAATAATTTAATTGATAAATGGACCACTTATGGCTAGGACATGGGTAAGTGAGTAAATGAAAAAATTAATCATATGGTTAAGGTAACGACTATAACCTTATTCAAGCTTTAATTATCAATTTTGGGAGGTTGATAATATAAAAGTGAATGATCGAAATATAAAAGTGATAAGGTATATAGAAACCAACAAAACTATATCTTTATAAATTATCATACGAATGTAATTCAAATGGCTAAAGCATAATATAATAACATTATTATGCTAGAATATGTATAAGAAGCCTAGATTATATTATAGTGACATAAGGTGGTAAAGAAAGTTGCTAGTATTCAACTTCTAATGAAGTTGATTGATGACAATTGTTGAACTTAAATTTGACAAGAATTTGACAAGAGTAATGAAAACATAAAAATACTAGATGATTTCATCAAGGAGTGATGAAACACATTAATGCAGTGTATATAGTTACTATTTCGACTATAAAAAGAAAAAATAAAAAAATTGTGGAAGCGGAGTTGTTATAGAAACTACATACTAGTATGAGTCTAAATTATCAACAATTAAATTTACTTACCAAGGACACCATAAAATTGGTTGGTACAATAGTGAAAGTATTAGGCAAAAGTAGAAATGTAAAGAACATTTTGGAGGTTAAGGGTAAAAATTATAAGCTTGGAAAAAATCACATATACATTTAAGTTATACTTGTGTTATGGGTTAAATAACACAATATAGGTTGATTTGCTGCTAGGAATATATGTAGAGTCATGTGAAATCATTGATGGTTACTATTGGCAAACTATACCAAAACAATAATTAAGCTTTGAACCCAAGCATGAGTACAAATTTCATTCCAATTTAATTATCAAATAAGAACAATACTAGTCCTGATCACTTTCATAGATTATATATTTGTTTGATATTCACATGCAAAGAAGTTCCATTGAAGGTAAATTTCTCAATAGCATAATATATGTTGAGTATTGGTATTTATTTCATTGATTCTTATTGTGTCATTAACTAGCTTATTTGTTAAGGTTACCAAAGGGAGTATACCATATCTTTAATTACGAAGAGTAATTGCACTCAAAACTAAATCGAGAATAGAGGCATCACAACCATTTTGTGAACATAGATATTTCTATGAAATTGAAAGAGAATAAAGGTTAGAAATTGATTCGACAATGTAATTTTTTTAATTGAGTGAGTTGGTTATAAGTTCCTCATTATGAATTTACTCTAGTTCGACACTATATACTAGTACGAGTATAAATTATCAACAATTAAAATTCCTTAACAAGGGCACCATAAAATTGGTTTGTATAGTAGTGAAGGTATTAGGATGAAGTATAAATTTAAAAGACATTTTAGAGGTTAAGGGTAAAAATTATAAGCTTGGAAAAAACCCCATATACAATTAATCTATACATGTTACAAACTTATATTGGTTTGGAAAAAAAAACTAACCTTACGATCTAGGGGAAAAA
This sequence comes from Pinus albicaulis, assembly GCA_034641835.2. Taxonomy (NCBI): domain Eukaryota; kingdom Viridiplantae; phylum Streptophyta; class Pinopsida; order Pinales; family Pinaceae; genus Pinus; species Pinus albicaulis. Next base: position 489,133,568 of record CM076574.1, read on the forward strand.
CATAGATTTGAGAGGAACGATTTTGTTCTATCTTTTCCCCGGAATTGTAGCTTGTTATGTTGCTATTGGAATTGCACCTGGTTATGTTGTTGTCGGAATGTGGAGGATGATACATGGAGATTATACTAGTTATTTCTAGCATGGTTAGTAGGGAGATTTTTTGGTTTGAGATCCATACCATGGTATGTTGTTGGTTTCTTCTCGGGCATGATGTTTTTAATTCTTACTATTTTGAACTTCATTTTGTAGGCAAGTCATATCACAATAACTATACCTATTTCTATTGTATTCATCCTTTTTTTCTTGGAATTATAGTTGGTTACGTTGTTGTTATAATTTCTATGCCCTTATAGGGAGATTCTTCTGGTTGGATATTTGTACCATGGCTAGTTTTTGGTTTCTTCCTGGGCATGGTGTTTTTAATTATTACTATTTTGAAGCTTATTTTTGATGGGGAAATCATGACATAGGGAATATCCCTATTTCCATTTTCTTTATCCTTTTCTCTCTTTGGTTCTGCATCTTTGTGCCTCTCACAAAGATAACATCATTTGTGCTAGGATCAAATTGTAAAAAATCCTATATTGATATTTATTCCAATTTGACTAGTTTGAATTGGTAGGGTTGGCATAGAAAGATGGTTTGATCATTGTACCGATTTGATATCACATTGAAAGATGGTTTAATTTTCATAATATTCAAAATTTGGGGATATGAAGATTATTCTCTCATGCCATAACATCTTTTCATAGTCATTGTATTCAAAGTTTCAAGGCTCATATGTTCCGAGATCACATTTTAAGAAGTTAATAAAATACATATATTTCTTAAATACATGCACAACATTGGTATCCATAGTGGAGTTTGATATTTACGTATTGTGTGTGGAATACTTTTAACAGGTGACACTTGTGAAAGTTATTACTGAATCCAATTATTCAACACCTATTGTCTCTTGAATGTTTTAGATTCATGTCTGTAGATCCACTTAGAATTTAGTTACAAAGGTAAAGATTTATTATTTTGAAAACTTTCTCAGTCATTTAGGAAAATTATTATAATTTATAGATTTTATTTTTTTAAACTCTCTATCTTCTTCTCTTTTCTCTCCTGCATTATTTCAATGGAGTTTACTATGCATCCTGGTTCATTGTAGTTAATAATATCTTCCTGCAAATCAATATTTAGTTCTATTTGTCTCTCAAAGAATTATAACCATATAATTTCCAGATGATTTATTTTCTTGGTACATAATTCTTATTTTAGTTTTTTTTAGAGGAAAAACCATTATTTTATATAGATGTTCCATTACAAAATGATTTTCCATAGAGAGTTACAATCAACAACACAACAAAAAACAAAGGCAAAACATGTTCCTATATGAATCTAGCATGTAAGGTCTAGTACTAGAAGGAAAATATACACCATCTAGTGCAGCAAAAAGAATAAATAAGTCATCATCCCCATGTCACAGAAAATAAACATATATCGGAAAATATAAAAGTCGACACCAGGGACCAAAAAATAGGATACTCCAAAATTCCACATAATACTGGAATCAAAACATATAGGAGAAAAAGAAAGATAGTGTAGCACAACAAGTCTTTATCAGCCAAAACTCGACTCCTTCCAAAGCTAAAAATATATTAACCATAGGGCTCAGATACAATCTTTGCTTGGGGTTATATGGGTTATTATCCCCCCCTTTAAAGCAGTGAAGTCTCTCTTAATTTTTTTTATTGAGTATTTCGAAGGAATTTTAATTGTGCTCTAGTTCTCACATGTTATCACATGGATGTAGGAAAATCCCAACTCATATTCATTAAAACCGATTATCTCAACTAAACTTACATTTAGATCATGAGTATACTTTTGTTTCTAATTATTAACGAAAATGAAATAGTATATATGATATAGATGGTGTTGGATAAGTTTCCAATGCACTGCTAATAATTATATTACTTTCCATTTTTCATATTGTAGGAGATGTTTCAACATCAAAAGAATACCTGGCCCAGATGAGGATGAGGTTGATTGGTGGTTGCGAGGAGGAATATTACATTGCAGCTACCACAAATCTAGCTACTCGCAAATCTTTCAAAGAAAAAAAAGACACATTACAAAATTAAAAATAGCTTAAAAAATTTGTAGTAAAACCAAAACATTTTAATGAAGAACCTGTAAATCCCACCACATACATGATGTCCTTGTCGACGAGTTCTTCCGCCAACGACAGGGCAGAAATATCCTCCTCCAATAACCAGTAACAATAAATTAAAAGGCAAGTAAATCTTTCTGATGGTCATTATATTTATAAAAATTATTTTGGCCGAAATAATATTTTGGTCGAAATATTATTTTGCCCAAAAAATCATTGCGGTTTTCTTACCTCCAACAAAAATTCTAATTAATGCTCGGTGTTAACTTAAACAACAGTAATAGTTTGGACAAATTATTTTTAATATTTTGGCTGAAAAGTGAGACTGTAAATTTTTCCATCCAATACTCTATTCAAATGTCTTAAACGAAACACATCTATTGCATAAATTAATTAAACATGAATATAGCTATCTAGAGCCTTCCTGGGAATAGGTGAAATGATTCCACGTTCAAATATTCTACATTCCTCGCAACCACCAACCCACTTTCCCCATTAGTTCTCTCTGAGTTCCACTCCTCTTTGTCAAGAAAAAAGTACAAAAACCCTTTTAAGATGCAACTCCTGAACCCTTTAGCAACGTCCTTCTAAAATTTTGTGTCCAAATACGTTTGCTATGAGTTCCACTCCTCTTTTTTGGTAACAAAGTACAAAAATACTTTTAAGATGCACCTCATGAACACTTTATCAACGTCATTCTAAAATTTTGTGTTCAATTCGAGTATTTCTCTCCCACTGGAATTTTTTTCAAAAGTAATTCTCTTATCTCCCATAGTTCTCTTACAAATATCTCTACCAATTATTCTATTCAATAATGGAAAAACAAGGATTTTTACTTCTAGACATGGCTTATTTCAACAAAATATTTTCCTACTAGTTAGGAGTTAATCTCATGTAAAAACCTGTAACATATTCCCAGAAATATTAACACATAAAAAATAAATTTTCTTTCATTTGAAAATAAACTATAACATCATTATACATAACGGTAATTATTTTATTTTATTTTTATTTACCTTAACCCTAATTTCCTAATACCTTCTCACTCTAAGACATGTTAACACATACATGGATAATACAATCATAACTATGATTTTTATTCATTTATGCAATCTAATTTGAAGTTTTATAATGATTAGGATTGACCGAAGTCCATGCCTTATAAATTCTAATGTTTATAACAATAATATATGCATATGATTTATTCCTATTTGCGAGGTCTATATAAAGCCTCACCCTTTAACCTATAGTTTAAACAACTTAAAGCTATATTATTAATTTTCTTCACAATCCAAAGGTTATGGGTCTGACAATTTTGATCTACCAGAATTATGAGATGAGCTCTTTATGGTACAATTGTTATATTTTGATTGGAATTATCTGCGTCCTATCTCTGATAGATATGAAAATCCTGAAGGTTTTGTTTGATACCGTGTACTACGGTAATCCACTCTGCATGGATGACATTATATTCTTCCAACACATGGAAATACCTTGGCCCTTAGATCTGTAATATGAAATCTATGGCTAAGAACATTGGACAACTGGTTAGGGTATCGACCACCCCTCAAACCCTAGCCGCTTTGATCATTTTTCCCTTGCAAGGCTGGAGGTGCCTGCTCTGCAACCTCTACACCACCATCACTACAACTGCCCAGTTTCGTGCTTTTGCATGTCACATACTTGTGTTATAGGTGCCCTACTACCATGTGTAATGAACTTTCTCACTCGGGGTCTGATGTGAGGTGACAAAACTGTTTATCCCTCATTTAGTTCCACAATTTCAAGTTCATGTAACTAATTTCTTACCTCTTCTCAATATTTTTGTTACGTCCACTGGTAGCAGTTTACGAATTACTTTCAATATTTTCTTTGACTTTGGTAGTTCAACGATGGTGTGATTGTATTCATATGACTTCCATAGTTTTGTATTGAATTAGTCTATTTCTCCTTCCTCGGCTTCGACTTCACCAGGTAAGTTTAACACCATTTGCCACTACATATGCTATGCCTTTCATGTTTTTACTATGTCATTACAGTTTTTATGGTTGTAACTGAGTTTCAGGTTTTTCCCATGTAGTGTTGCATTGTGGGTTCTCCTTTGCTTCATGAGGAAGGTATCATACATGATGAACCCTTGTCTCACTATAAATTGTATGGGTTTATTTCTTGGTTTGGGTTTGGTTATCATATGTATTCTAACACATTTCCTGTGCTCTTGCAGGTAAGGCCTCAGAATCATGCCCTGGAAATTCATTGCAAGATTGTTTTCCACTGCGACAATGTAATGATGGCTTCTTTGCAGTCATAGGTACATGAGCTCAGAGGTTGACCTTATTTGCAAGATCTCCCCCATATTTATTTGGGGTAATTACTTCTGAATTATCATAGCATCTATCTTGTTTTATTTATAGAATTTAGCTTCATTTTGATATTTTATTTAGAAGTGTACAAAATTTGGGCCTCGCCTTAGTTTGAAATGGTCGAGATATTGTGTAATCTTCACCCCTTTCCGACTCTTAATATTTTCTATATGCATAGACTTCTCGGGTCCATCCTGTGAGTGGACTTTCTTGACCCGACATGGTTCTTAACTGTATATTTTTTTGTTCTTTTGTGAAAGGACTTAGACTATCACCTTCTTTTTGACACAATGCCTAATTATTTTTTAATAGGAATTTTCTCCTTTGGTCATATACAACTACGTATTTTGAATCTTTGAAATTATGTTAAGTATCTGTATCATTTTTCGATTTCCTTAATTACATTACCAAATTTCATTATTTGTTGGTTTCTAGCATTTTATTCATCTTCCTGCATGGTATAGTTATAAAGTTTTCTTTCAATTAATACAAATGTTATATATATATATATATATATATATATATATATATATATATTCTGAGTCTTCTAGGGACTTGTACTCTTGAACACAAGAATTTGTTTACATATGTCTTTGGTGTTATATTTTATATACATATCTGTTTACCCCTCAGACAAAATTTAACAGAACAATGAAGAGGGTTTGTTGTGGTCTACCCTATTCTTCTTTACTATTAGTGTATTTCCTATACTCTTGTAAATGAATTTGTACAGATATCCAGACCATATTTCCTTATGAGTTATGTCGATAACTCTTGTTTGTGTATAGCATAGAGTAGAGCCATGAAAACGACCTATTCGATCCAGTGTTTACACTCTGGACTAAACTAACAATTTTCAGCCTTATTACAGGTTTTCTATTGTATATTTTTCTGATGTGTTTTCCAATTATATTCTATAAGAATCTTTCCCCCATCCTAAAAAGGGGACCTTTCTTTGAGGCTAAATTATAATATAATATTTACTAATACATTATTAATCATCTCATAATCATAAAAATGTGAATCAACAGACATAGATTTCATGCTACTTATCTGTAATAAAATTCCTTAATAAGATAGAATAACGATCATCACAGTTTCCTCTTTTGAGCTTTTAATGAAATTACAAAATAGTCTAAACATAAATTTCATAGGCAGTTCTCGTAGTTCTTACTTTCCAAGAAAATTGTTTACTTATCTCACTTCAGAGACTAATGATGATGTCCTCCCTACCATGAGAGAGGCTATTACATCCTCATCTCCCCTCGTGATCCTTACTAGAGTATGGATATTTAGCAGTATTCTAGTTGAAACTTCAGGACCGAAGTCAAGTACTCCTTTCTTTCCAAAATTCAAGAATTCTAAGTTTCCACTAGTCACTGCGAGCTCTGCATTTACTCCTTTTCTCAGTGACAGAACCCATTTTCCTCACTGGGATGTAACTTTTATCTCTAGAGAAAAGATAACCATTTTAATTTCCTTTGGCTCAACTACTCTTAGATCTTAGAATACTTTATCATCAACCCTTTATTGAAAACATTCCATAATTAATTTTTGTTCAAAATAGAATAACCATGTTCATTCATTTAATCTCACTAAAAAGATAAATGTATAATCTAATTCCTTAAAACAAAATTAACACAATAATTTGGAATTAATCTCGCTGTCACATAAATACTCACATCAACATCTCATGTCATTTTTCCTTCTTAACATTTCGATCACAATTTTTATTATAAAATCATAAAATAAATTTTGGCACATTTAAAAAAAAATACAACTCCTACCACTCTAGGAGAGGTGCATCGTACTAAAATATGCTTTTAAAAAGTAGTGATGAAAATCAGTTAACGTCTAAAATTCTTAGCATGGTTTTCTAAACTTTTGTCTCCAAACCTACTCTTTCTCTTCCACGGGTCTTCTTTTCAAAAGTAATTATCTTTATTTCCTATAATTTTTTCAAAGATTCCACCTCATGAAATTCGAAATTTACTTCCACTGATAGAAAATTTCTTGGTAACCTATGTTTATCAAGTATTCTATTCCATAAAAGAAAAACAAAGATTTTTTTTTTTTCCTCCCACTTCTAGATATAACTATTTTCAACAAGTTTTTTTGGTCTTTAAGAGTTAATCTCAACATATTCCAACAAATATTAACACATCAAAAATAATAAATATTTTTTCTTTCATTTAAAAATAAATACCTACATCAACATCTCGTGTCATTTATCCTTCTTAACAGTTCAATCAGAATTTTTATTACAAAAACGATCAAATAAATTTCAGAACGTATTACAAACAAAATCAAATAACGACCACAATTTTGAACTCGTCCCCTCTTACGGTAAGAGAAGTGCATACTACTAAAATATGCTTTTAAAAAATATTGATGAAAATTGGTTAACATCTAAAATAAATTTCAAAATTAAGGAAAGATCATAGTTACAGTATAATTTTCCTAATTTTCAATTATTTAAGTTGTATTGATTTTATATATTTCTGAAAGATTAAGAAGTAGTAACCGATATAAATATGTTTAATTTTAAAATAAATTTTATACCAAAATTTTAAAATATGAATTATATATATATATATATATATATATATATATATTAATTCAATTTTTTTATATTTTAAAATAATATTATAATTAACAGCAACGAAGTCATGGGGGCCCGTCTATGGTGGAATTGGCTCTCGAATCGTTTTACGCCCTGGGCTAAAATGTGGACAGCCAAGTACGCTAGCAACAGACCTCCTGAAGACTTGATCAGACTCTATCCGAGAATTGCAGGATCCCTCATATGGAATGCAGCCAAACAACATTTTGCCCTCATACAACAGCACAGCTTCTGGGAAATACGAAATGGGCACACAGCCAGATTCTGGGCTGACTCTTGGAAGCAAAACCCAAATCTTATTGATACTCTCAGCCTCTCCAATGATGGAAGAATCAATGACCCGGAGGAAATCAAAGTCAATCAAGTTTGGCTCTCTACGAACAAAAATGACTTTAGGCAATGGAAGCACCCAACCCACCACATTCCTTCCGCTCCAAGAAACACTTGGGAAGCTCTCCAGGAGGAACTGCAGCGCCGGAAAATCAGATGTTTGGAGGAACCTGACATACTTAGATGGGGATATTCGCCCAAAGGCATGTTCACTACAAAAGAGGCCTTCTCCCTTATGCATCCCGTTCCTCTTCCGCGAGATAGGCTTTGGCAATTTGTCTGGGCTCCTAGTACTTGGCCTAAAGTATCCACATTTCTCTGGTTACTCAGTCACAAAAGAATCCTCACATGGGACAACCTACTCAAGCGAGGATTCTGTGGCCCCTCACAATGTCCAAACTGCAAGCAAAGCTTTGAAACGATCCAACACCTCATGATGTCCTGTAATCTTGCTAGCAAACTCTGGGAGAAGATCTGTTTCAGGAGTCAAAGAAGCAAACCGCAAGGGGACCTGATCAATATTATGCACCTCTGGCCCCAACGACCTTATAGCAGCCCCATTCTTAACACTATTTGGCAACTCATTCTAGGGCTCCTCTTCTGGTCCCTATGGAAAGAACGAAACAAAAGAATATTCAAAAATCAATCCAACCCCTTGGACATCATGTGGAACAACTTCAACAATAATCTCCAAGAATCTCTAGCTCTTCATTCTTAGCAGGAGGAGGATCTGCCCAAATAGCCGAAGGAAGCAGCCATATGGAAAAACTAGTAGCTGAAAGTCTCGATCACTCCAAACACCAACAGATAGAAGTCTCCTGACTCCCAACTCCTCCAGACGCCCCCTCCTCCAGGAATCTTCAAATTGAACTTCGATGGAGCCTCAAAAGGCAATTCGGGTCCAGCTGGCTTTGGTGGCATTCTCAGAAATTCTCAAGGAGATGTCATTGCAATCTACTATGGTTCTATAGGTTGGGACACCAACAATTCCGCAGAATTGGAAGGGCTTTGGCAAGGGTTGAACTTAACCCATCTCCACAACCTCTCTCCTATCATTGTGGAAGGGAACTCCCGGATTCTCATAAGTATAGCCAATCAACTGCTTCAAGGCACCAAATCTACAAAAGTAGCCACAAGCTGGAGAATGGCTTCCCGAATTGACAAACTTAGCAATTGGTTGGACAACAACCAAGCCATCTCCTTTGTACACACAAAAAGAGACGGCAATAAGGTTGTGGATCTCCTAGCTAATTTAGGAGTTGACAACTCGGATACTCTCAAGCATGGCACTATTCAAATCATTCATGATGGATATCTTCTTCAGAACTGCATCAAGCTAGTGCAGAACGATCGATGACTTTCGGATGCGGATGTCTAATTGGTATGAAAGGACACCCATCTCCCAAGGCGCTTCGCATGGGATGGCCATATGGCCCCTCGCGGTGCCATTAACTACGACTTCAATTCGCATGCGATCAGCGCATTAACTCCTCAGCGCCGGCTCTTCTTCCTCCTTGGTATGCCCAGTCGGCTGATTATGGACGCAGATTTAAACTCTCCAGAGCATTCCAATTTCGCTAGCAGCTCTTTGGAACCCATTTGCAGTGCTTGTTTTGTGGCTTGTGTTGAGCCCAGTGCTCGTACACACACTGGCCGTCGTTGTTCGCTGTATAGTTGTCTAGAAACTATACGTGGGCATCATTTTTCACATAGCGCCCTCTGTCACTCCAATCTCAATTTGGAGATTCCTCCTGGTTCTCGCTGTGTTCGTGTGCCTGATTGAGCTTTCTCCCACTGCCTGGAGCCGGTTCAAGCAGTTGAGACAACCATGCCAAGACTCAGACAGCGAATGACCTGCCGCTGAGGTGCCACTCGAGGCAGTTCTGCAAGCGAGCGGCCCTCCTCCAGTCGGCATTCTCTCGATAGTTCCTTTGGTTATGCCAACAACCAGCCGCTCGCCTCTCCTCCTCATGACGTGCCGCCTAACCCTGTCTCCCCTGACCCTATCTCCTCTGGAAGCCATATTCTTAGACAAACCATGCAGAGAGCGGAGCTTCACTTTGACAGTGCCTTCAATTGCCCCACCATCACTGCCTTCATCACTATTAACCTGCGAGAAGAAGCTACTCTTCTTTCTCCTCCTTGGCGTGATCCCCCTCCCGTTCCTCATGTACCCCCTCCCGCTCCTCATGAGCCCCGCCCCGTCCCTGCAGTAAAATCCCCTGTAACATCCCCTGCTGGTCTGAGCGCACCCCCTGTCATGACAGCTCCCTCCCTGGGTCATCTCTCTATGCAGGTGGACGCAAATCTTTCTGACAAAGATGGAGTTCAACAAGCTGATGCTGAAGATTTCGAGGAGTAGTACGGGTGTCGCATTGAGGAGGAGCAGCCCTCTCCCATCAACACCAATTAACTCTGCAATGAATTGGTTCAGTATGGTTTCTGCACTTGATTACTTTGCAAAGAATATTGATTTTTTGTGGTCCACAGCAGCACACTGGTCTTTTTTGTTGTCTATAGTGTTGTCTTTCTGTAGTTTTCTTATGACAAATGTAATGGACACTACACCGGTTTCCCTTTACAAAGGCGGTGCAACTTTTTTTAAAGAACTGGTTTCCCACTCTGGGCAGTTCCTTATCAGGACAGAGCATGGACTTCAAGCCCGGTCTCAGGCTCCCACAGCTGAACTGAGACAGTTTTATAACATAATTTTTACATAATAGAATTAGCACAATATATATATATATATATATATATATATATATATATATATATAATATTATTTTAAAATATACAAAAATTGAATTAATATATATATATATATATATATATATATATATATATATATATATAATATTATAATTATTATATTTTGAGAAGAAGTTTGTTTATTAAATTTTATTATTTTTTATAAATATTAATTAATTATTTTTACCAATTTTCCCTTAATTATGTTCAAATAATGTAGCTACCAAATTTGATAGTTTTGGAAGATGAACAAGTTGTAAGTTAATATATAATTAAAAAATTTAATGTTATTTTTTTTTTCGAAATTTTAGATAAAATTTTAGTTTATAAGAATGAAAATAACTATACAGATAAAAAAAAACACTACAATACAATTTAACATATTATATATATATATATATATATATATATATATATATAAAGGAAAAACCATATCATATGAATATATTAAAATTTTTAAATACAAACATATTTCCATGTCAAAATTGTAGTATTTAAATATATTAATTTGCTAATTAAAGCTTCCATATTTTCATATATTGAATACTAGATGAAGAATTCGATCTATGCAGTTTACTAAATGGAGATAGGGAGAATAGATAATCAATTCTAGAAAAACTAATTAAATGAAAGAAAATATTATTAAAGGGGAAATACGTTTGAATATTCAATTTTAAAAGAGGATTAAACACTCCAAAAAAATAATTTGAGTTAAATTTAAGCAACTTAATAATTGATAAATAAATTATTAATAAATTAATAAATATTATTATTGTAAATCAAAATAATTGATAAATAAATTAATATAAAAGTCAAAATTCAAAGTTACAATTAATTAATTTATTTTCGTAATTATGAGTGTTAATATTATTTTTGGTGAACGATAAAATTGTGAGAAGAATAATCCCCACATGCGGGTGTGTAATCGAGGCCATGCTTGTCACATGGCCTTTCTTATCCGTGAGGACTGCCGCGTTGAACCCCTCATTTCTCTGGGCATTCCTAAAGCCCCTTCGAGCTTCTTTGGTTGGGGTCACAGAAAGGAATGCACAAATCCAAAATGACGTTGTCCATCTTTCAGCAGCCCAGGAAATGTATGGCTCTGCCCACAAATTCATGTAACAACAGTGGTAGCAGCTCAGCAATGGACGACAATGAAGCACTCTTGGGTGCACTCTCACCTTCCACGCGAGAGAAGACTCCAAACTATCCAAGTAGGAAGATGACCTCTCATATTGCAACTGTTTCATTATGGAAAAGCCACCTCTAGAAGACATTTAGGATGACAAACACTAAAAATACTGGCTATTTCTTTTGTTAGTTACAATTCAATTTTTGTTCTTTTAGCCTACTTACTCTGTGCATAGTATGTTTAGAGTATGGGTACTTATGTTATGTTTAGAGTATGGGAATCCCTTTTTTTATTTTTAGAACATCTTCTTCCTTGCCGGAATTGACTAGCACAAAAATTTTGGTGGGAATGTTTGAAATGTAGTGCTGTATCTTTTTGTACTATATAATAGAAACTAGACATATTTAAAAGAAAAAAAATGTAAGAAGAATAATTATCATAATAAATATAATTCATTAGTATGAATTAATTGTAACTTTGAATTTTTAGTGTGATATTAATTTATTTATCAATTATTTTGGTTGACCTAACTAATTTTTTGTTGAGGATTTTTAATCCTCTTTCTAAATTTATTATAAAAATATATTTCCCTCTTTAATAATATTTCATTTCATTCAAATTAGTCATTTCAATGTAAGAGTTAGTTCTCCATCTTGTCATATGAACCACACTCGATGATTCCAAAAGCGTCCACATAATTTCTTCAATGTGACCGAAAGATGTATCATATTCAAAATATTTATTTAATATAGATTTATTATAAATTTTGTTAAAAATAATATTAATATCAATAGTAAACGTAATAATATTAGATTTAATAATTTTGTATTAGTAATTTGAGCAAAAGTTCAAATATCTAGAAAACTCATTTCTTATTTACTTCTTTAATATTTTCAGTTAAGATGCAACACTCCCATTTATTATAGATGTCTTAAAATTAAGAGATTATGTTATTTAAAATTATGAGATTACCTTATTGATTAAGTTATATTAAAATATATATTATTACGAGTTATTGTTCACCACTTAAATTCATTATATGTCTAATTATTTGGTTAGAAATGTGGACCAAATCCTAATGATGTTATTAATCTAAAAGACATGCTCTTTTATACTATACCTCACAAAAGTTTAAGACCTATCATTATAAACCTCTTAAAGTTACGAGATTATTTAATTCATTTAACCATGTTAAAAATTTTGTTTATGCTGGAGAATATTTTCCATGATTTGAAAGAGAAGTAAAAATATTTGTAGGATTTTACAGTTTCTTAATTTTTACATTCTTGCCATTTTTGTTTCAATTTGATTGTTTGTTTTTTTAAATTAAGATATTAACATTTTATAAAATTACTATTTTTTCTATAAGCATGGTATTATATATTAGATTTCTTTTTTTATTAAATAATACTTTGTCTTTTACTAAAAAAAATGAAATTCTTTCATGATTTAACATTACATATTGAATTTTATTATTATTGCATAATATTAAAATATTATTTTCTAAATCATTATTAATTGAAGTCTTACTTTATATTTTATAATTAAACGTTAAAAATTAAATTTTATTATTATTTAATAATATTTTTTTTGTTGAGTTTTTGTTGTGTAATATTTGCCATAGTCTAAAAAAACTACAAAATAGGCTAGAAATTCCCATAAGATTGTCAAACTTAACAATTTTTTCTGAGCCAGGGAGATTTTTAATGATGCTAAGTCCATTTTCACCATTAAAAAATTATTCAAACACTCAAACTACCTTTTTTTAAAACAAATTTATAAAATTCTTAAAAAAAACTATAGTTAAAGTTATTTTTGTTGCTTGGATAAACCATTCCAATATTAAGTGCTCTCGAATAATCGTAATTGTGCACTCACGATAAGCTACACAAGCATTTTAGAATGGTCTATATATATAAACAACTAGTTTATATTATTTAATAGCACATATTTCAAAAATTTACAGTATATTTATCAAGACTAATTAGCCATATTTTCATCGTACGCCAAACTTTATTATATATTTCTTTGTGAACATGTCCTAAACTTCTATGATGCAACCAAAATAGTCAAAAGTTGTACTATAGATTTTATATTAGCTGAAATATCTTAAGGGAAAGATTAAAAAACGCTCATCCCGAATATGATTATCTATCGGATGTGAAAAAACATGTACCCGAGCAATTAGGTAAACTCTTTTTAGATAATAAATCGGCCATTGAGTTGGCCTCCATTCAAATTAATTAATTATAACAAGGCGGTGTTTATCGAAACCCCTCCGCCTATTTTCGTTCTGTTGACATTTATGGAGATATAACAATATATGTAAACTACTTTCACGTGTCCTTCGTGCCTGAGTGCGGCAGTCGAGGAGATCATGGCGACCTCTACAAATAAACAACCAAACAGTTTAATGTAAATATATAATAAGTACGCTTTTAATGTGAATATACAACTTAATTTGTTTATTTAGAATTATGCTAAGACAACAATGGAAGCCGCTAAGGCAGCTCATAAAGAAACTGATGATGTCGATCTCAGTGACCTCATGAACTGCATATCGCGGCTTTTGGATATCATCAAGGTTCAAATATATGAAATTACAAAACAAACACACAGCAGAAACACCAGCAAACGTGAGACAAAGCTCACACAACTCAATGAATTCAATCGCTCAATTACATCACACTTAAATAAGAAACTCACTCACCTAATCTTCCTGAAGAAGAGGAAACAACCCTGAATAGATGGAACTGATTTCTAAATGCACACTCCCGTACAACAAACCAAAACTAAATCTATTTCTAGATTATTCTCACATCCTCCCTTAATGGAGAAATGGATTTTCTACAATACCTAACTGACTTCTAAAAACTTCAAATTTTATTTTACCAAGGGGCTTAGTAAATATATCAGCCACATTATCCTTGGTGTTACAAAATATCAATTCAATTTCATTCGACTCAATTTTCTCACGTACAAAGTGGTACTGTAACTCAACGTGTTTTGTTCTAGCATGGTAAACTGGATTATGTGCTAATTTGATAGCACTCTGATTATCACAATTGATACATGTTGAACCACTTTGCGCTTCTTCAAGATCTGCAAGAATTCTCCGCAACCAAATAGCTTCACAGGTGGCATTGTTCAAAGCTTTGTACTCAGATTCTGTTGATGATAAAGAAACAGTTGGCTGTTTCTTACTACTCCAAGATACGACCCCCGATCCAATATGAAATGCATAGCCAGAGGTAGATCGTCTGTCATCTGGGTTTCCTGCCCAATCTGAATCAGAAAAACCTGTCAGTGCAACATCAGATTCATCAGTATACATAATACCTAAATTCACTGTTCTCTTTAAGTATCGGAGAACTTTCTTTGCAGCATTCCAGTGATTTCCTGAAGGCTTAGCCATGAATTGACTAAGGATACTGACTGAGTATGCAATGTCTGGTCTGGTAGTGGTGAGATAGTTCAAACTTCCCACTAGCTGACGATATAATGTTTCATCTGCCTCTTTTGTTCCATCTTCTTTGTACAACTTTGCATTCTGTTCTAAGGGAGTTGACATAGCTTTGCAATCTGTCATATTGAACTTTTTAAGAATCTCCTTTGTATATTTGCTTTGAGTGATCAAAGTTTTACCAAGCTCTCTCCATACCTCAATTCCTAAACAGTAATGCAATTCACCCAAATCTTTCATTTCAAATTCCTGTGACAACTGAACTTTAATTTCTTCAATTAACTTGTGAGCACTCCCTGTGATTATGAGATCATCCACATACAAATATATTAAAGAAACATTTCCTTTTTCATCTTTCTTAACATACAAGTTAGGATCATTTTTGCTTTTCACAAATCCATTCTGAAGAAAGAAGGTATCAATTTTTACATACCATGATCTCGGTGCCTGTTTCAAACCATACAATGCCTTTCTTAACCTGCAAACCAGATGCTCCTGTCCCTGTTTGACAAACCCTTCAGGTTGAACCAAATAGACTTCTTCCTTTAAATCACCATTTAGAAAAGCAGATTTGACATCCAATTGATGTATATTCCAATTATGTTTTGTGGCTAAGGCAATCAGTAATCTAATTGTATTCAACTTAGCTACTAGTGCAAAAGTGTCTTCATAATCAATTCCCTCCTTTTGAGCATATCCTTTTGCCACTAATCTTGCCTTAAATTTATCAATTGTACCATCTGCTTTAAATTTCAATTTGTACAACCATTTGCTTCCAATTGGAACTTTATTTTCAGGAAGTTCCACTAATTCCCATGTTTGATTTTTTATTAGAGAAGCATACTCATCATTCATAGCATTAATCCATGGTTCATGTTGTTTAGCCTGCTCATAATCAATTGGTTCTTCAACATTCATTATGTTAGACATTAAGGCATAGTCTCTATACCTTGCAGGAAGCTGAGTCTGTCGGGACGACCTTCTTGGTGCTTCAATGCCTGTGGGTGTTCCATCCATGATTCGTTGGCTTTGAGGTGAATCACCCCCTTGTGATGACTCACTGCTGCTAGATGTGCTCATACTGCTGCTTTCATCCTGATCCTGTACCTGTACCTGTACCTGTTCCTGCTCCTGCTTAATCAAAGTATCAAGTTTGACATGTGCATCATTAGATATATGCCATGCATCATTCTTTGTATTACTTTTATCAGCCTGCTCATGAAACAACACATCACGACTTGCAAATAGTTTATGGAAACTTGGATCAAACAATTTATAGGCCTTCTGATCCGTACAATATCCAATGAAAACACACTTGATTGACTTGGCATCAAGTTTTCTTCTGTTAGCCTTAGGAATATGAGCAAAAGCAGTACATCCAAAGACTTTGAAATGACTCACATCAGGTTTATAACCATGAAGAACCTCAAAAGGAGTTTGAAAAACTAATTGCTTAGTGGGACATCGATTCTTCAGATAAACAGCAGTGTTAATGGCTTCTGCCCAGAAACCATTAGAGACATTCTTACCTTGCAGCATACTACGAGCAGATTCCACCAAGGTTCTATTCCATCGCTCAGCAACACCATTTTGCTGAGGGGTATGTGGCACTGTGAACTGTTGTTGAATTCCATTAGATTTACAATAGGTGTTAAATGCTTTTGACTTATATTCACCCCCTTGATCAGATCTGAGTATTTTAATGCACTTTCTTGTTTGTTTTTCCACCATAGTTCGAAACTCTTTAAAATACTCAAATATGTCACTTTTCCTTCTAATGAAATAGACCCAAGTATACCTAGATCTATCATCAATAAAAATAACAAAGTATGAAGCACCACCAAGAGACCTAGTTTGCATAGGTCCACATACATCAGTGTGAATTAATTCAAGTATATCATACTTTCGTTTCTCAGTATGAACAAGAAACTCTTCTCTATGCTGCTTACCAAGTGCACAAGCTTCACATGGTAAATGTTCACACTTCATAACAGGAAGACCTTCAACCATTGATTTCCTTTGCAACAACGATAAATCATTGTAATTTAGGTGCCCATACCCGTGATGCCATAATTCTGCTGTCGATGTCTCTTTGGATGTCAATGCAACATGGCGCTTCACTGTCACATCCAATATGTATAATCCTCCAACCCTGGTACCTGTAGAAACAACCCTGTAGTGGTCCTGAACATCTTTCACTATACACCCCAATTTACCAAATTCAACTTTTAAATGATTATCAGTTATAGTGGAAACAGATATCAAATTCTTTCTGAGAGCAGGTACATACATAACATTATGAATCTGTCGCATTTGTCCATTAGGTAAGTACACATTTATTATGCCATAGCCTTGAACTTTAAGTGACCTGTCATCTCCTAGGTAAATGTGTGTACCATCAGATTTCTCATAATATTTATCATACCATTCTTTATTACAAGTCATGTGTGCCGATGCACCAAAATCGATGAACCATGCATTCTCATCATCAGTTTCAGCAGACAATGCAGCATCAGAAAGAAATAACTTAAGATTTTTAAATCCATCAGTCACTGAGGTGTCTCTGTTTATGTAATTTCCATTATGCCTTCTATGTCTTTGATTGGATTCATTATTCTTTCTCCTATAGCAATCTTTAGCCAGATGTCCAGGTTTTCCACAATAATCACATTCAATGTTCCTCTTAACATAAGAATCAGGAGGTGCCATACCTTTCTGCTTTGCTTGAAAACGGCCTCTGTTCCTGTCCCACGGTCTCCCTCGGAATGGTCTTTTGCCTCTTGCAGTCAAAGCCAAATCAGAACCATTTGACTCTAGGTCAAAATTTTTCATGCGCTCTTCTTCTTGAAGAAGAATTCCAGCCAATTCGTCAAATGTAGGAGGTGTCGGTCTAGCTGAGAGAGCTGAAATAAAGACTTTATAGTCTGGGACTAACCCCTTCAAAGCAACAGTTACCAAGTCTGTACTGGACACTTTTTCACCAATATCACCAAGCTTATCACTCAAGTCTTTAATTCGGGAAACAAAGTTGCTAATGCTCTCATTGGCTTCCATTTTGATAGATAGCAGCTTTGTTTTTAAAAATAAAATACGGTTTGCATTAGTAGTTTCATACAAACCTTTGAGAGTGTCCCATGTCGCCTTTGAAGTTTCACAATCCCGAATGTGAGGAATAATATTGTCCTTCACTGACATGCGTAGCAGCACCCTTGCTTTCATTTCACGCTTCTCCCAATCTTGAGTGGCAGCAGGAGGTTGAGGCTTGGGCTCATCACCTTTGACAATCGTCCAGAGATTGTATGCCTCCAGTACTGTTATGAGCTTAAATTTCCAGTTTACATAATTTTCTCCATCAAGTTTTGAAGACTCATTTAAATATGTATCTGCAAGGGGATTAGCCATTTCTCCACTAATGACCAAATTCAAAAAAAATTGCAAGCTTTTCTCACACGCTATTTAGTTTGATGTTTTTTTTTTAAAAAAAAAAAACTTCAAACAACTTGCAAACTTGCTCCCTTTTTTAAAAAAAAACCTTTATGGTAAGGATTTTGCTCTTAAAAAAAAAAATCGAACCCCCAAAACTTAAAAAAAACACGACCAGGAAATTATATATATAGCTCAGCAAATTTTTTTTATGAAACCGTGCTTCGAGCTTTCTGTGCGGCCTGTAGCTTTGGTGAACGCTGCGGTGTCTATGGCGATCCGGAGGCCGGGCGGCTCTATTACCTGGCGCTACCGCGGCCAAGAAGGGGCTGGTCTTGTGTCTGCAGATAACGGTGGCTGCGAAGTCTCACTGTAAGTGCACCGAATTGAGGGACTATTACAAAGTATGAATGGCTCTCGTGTTTCTGTCTGTTGGAGGAGAAGAAATAGAGAGGTAAAAACCTGCTACTGGTTCTCAAGGAACTGCAGAATTTGAAGAAACCCGATCAAGGTATGCATTCAGATTTTGGAAGCATCCACTTGATCTCAGCAAACTTTATAAACGCTGGCAATGCACTAAAACTTTAAAAAAAATGCGCAGTCAAGGTAATTCAGAGGAGCATCAAGCATTCAACAATGGTAATTGAACCTGAGATTCTCCGTTACAAGGCATTCGAGCCAATTCTTCTATTAGGACGCCACCGCTTCGCTGGCGTGGATATGAGAAACGCAACCAGCAAACTTATGAAATTGGATAACGCTGCTCAACGCAGGTCCAACGCACACTCTATCCTGGTTCGACTGTCAAAGCTGGTTCGACTTCAATCCTGCACGGGTGACAAACACCATCTAAACGAAAATAAGGAGAGGAGGAGGGGTCGATCTGCGCACACTCTAATAGCAGAGTCTGTCACTGCTCGCGAAGAGAGAGAGGCGCAGACAACTATGGCTCTGATACCAAATTACAAAACAAACACACAGCAGAAACATCAGCAAACGTGAGACAAAGCTCACACAACTCAATGAATTCAATCGCTCAATTACATCACACTTAAATAAGAAACTCACTCACCTAATCTTCCTGAAGAAGAGGAAACAACCCTGAATAGATGGAACTGATTTCTAAATGCACACTCCCGTACAACAAACCAAAGCTAAATCTATTTCTAGATTATTCTCACAGCTAAGACAACAATGGAAGCCGCTAAGGCAGCTCATAAAGAAACTGATGATGTCGATCTCAGTGACCTCATGAACTGCATATCGCGGCTTTTGGATATCATCAAGGTTCAAATATATCTTGATACTCCTCTCTTTCTTTCTGTTTTTTTATTTGAAGCAGACGTAACTGAGACCAGAGATTTTCATTAAGGTAAATCCTTTAGAGTTTATATATAGCAATGTAACAAACAAGGAAAGATCTCGCTTTGCTCAAGATTCTTGGGATTCATAAAGTAAATTTTTATAATAATATATGTTAATGAAATTAATAAAAATTTAAAATTTATTTACCCACAGCACATGTCAAAAACTATTAAACATAAGCTTAATGAATCATGCGAAGACGAAATGAAGAGTTCCGTAGACACTATAGAATCCTATTGATTCATGGACAAGACAGGAAATAGAAAATTTATTTATCCTTCATTTATGTCACAAAACTGTTGAACACAAGTTTAATGAATCATTGCGAAGACGAAATGAAGAGTTTCGTACACACTATAAAATTCTATTGCTGCACGGACAAAGTGTTTAGCAAGTGGGACTTTGACCTTTACTTTTAAAATTCTATCTAAATCTATTTATCATTTAAGAAGAAGGAAGAAGTTAATATACAACATGGATCTAACTAATTTAAAAACTACATCTTAGAAAATCTAATTTAAAATCCGTTTACACTTGTATTATATCATTATATGTAATTTTATTTTATGTCTATTAAATATAAAATCTTCAAATATTTCAAGGAGTATTTCTTTTAATTTTTTATGAAAAAATTAATAAAAAAAATATAATTAAATGATTAAAAATGTTAATAATGTTTAATATTTAATCAATAAAATTTATGAGAAACATATACACCATATGATATCATTTTCTATAAATTTATTTTAAAATTTCAATAAATTATTAATTTAACAATAAAATTCATCTATACAATATTTATTTTATAACTTAGAAATTTTAACTATTTAGTATATATTGAATAATATATTTTATTATTTCTAACTGGTGGTCAAGTTTATAAATAAATCTTAGAAAAGATAAATTATAAAACATGTTACTTTCTTATATTTGTTTAATATTTGAAAATCTAAATTATAAAACATCATACTTTCATATATTTGTTTAACATTTTAATATAAAAATTACAATAGGGGTTTTAAACATATCGCAAATAATGTATTTGTATGTTAATATTATGTTATATAATTATTACATAATATTTTAAGATATTTAAAATTTTAGAATAAAAAGGTTTATGATATTCTAAACCGGTTAAGAATTATATATATATATATATATATGTGTTTTATGATTGTTTTATAATTACAATAAATGAAAAAATCATGAATTTAGATTGTGTGATAAATTATTTTAAAATGATATTTAATATAAATATATCTAAAATAAATAAAAAAATTTCAATTTTTTAGGTTTTTAAGGTGTCATTATTTGAAAAACAAATTCTCATTATTTGAAAACAACTTTCCTAACTGCCACTTTAAGCCATTAAATGAAATGTTAAACAATTGAAATGTTTGAGACCATTAGATCAAATGTCTCGTTCAACCTAACTAACTAACTCAGTGAACATTAATGTGTTCCACCTTGTGTTCTATCTTTAATTATTAATGTGGCTGACCTTTTATGGCCATTGTTTCTCAGATGTTCTTTGCGCATCTAGACGAGAAGTTTCACCTTTATATTGCAGAAGTTCCGCGTCTCTTTTGGTATCGAAATGGAACTCAATGAAAATTCCAGTGTCATCAGCTCGACTTCCTTGCTCTGTAAAGCTGCCGAGGAGTTTCCGAACCAGAGAGCCATCGCTCACTCACTTTGTTTCATCTTTGAAATCAGTGTGGCTTTCTTAAGCATCTGCGGATCAGTGCGTTTTGGTTTTGGTATTTTTCGTTTCTGTTTGAATATTTTTGATTCATGATCTGTTCGTTTTGGCTCGATATATTTTTCGTTCATGTTTGAATATTTTCAATTCAAGAGTTTGTTTATTTTTTCTTAAATGAAGACAAGATTTCAGTAATTACATAATGAAAAACAAACATGCAATCAGAATTTAGGGTAATATTGAGAGGGAGAAAACCCAAGATTCTACTTTCAAATCTATTTTGTGGTAATATTGGGAGGTTTTTATGGCTACTTCATGATGCAGAGAAAGGAGGTTAGGAGGCAAGCCAGGAGTCAATTTATGTTCCAATTATTCCTCTCAGTAAGATTGACTTCTGTTTTTCATCTTTAGTTGACTGAAAGCTTTTAGAGTTTGTTTTTTTGTTATATTAAAGGCTACTCTCAAAAAGAGTTTGAAATTAAAACTCATTGTGATATATACTGTGTATAATGTTTACACTTAAGAAAATATCGAAGGCAAACCATTTTACGAGATCCCTTGCACGTATTTATTAATTATATTTGTAGTTATCATCACAATCGTGGTCAAGTAGGTATACAACTTCCAATAGTATCCAAAATTTCTCGTGAGTCTTAATAAATATTATCATAGGTTTTCATTTGAATGTCAATACTGGAAAATCGTTGGAAAACAAAACTGTGAGTTCTCTATCTCCAAAATTTGGCATTACACGTAACTAAATGTAACTCTGAATCTGGTTGTTTCAAATATATGTGTGTTAGAGGATGTTGAAGTTTCATATTAATTTCTAATTTTGTTTTTCACTTACCGTTAAGATAAATTAGGATTGACTTAGATGAAAAATTATACTATTTTAAAGTAAAATTGTAATAGGATTAAGATTAAATTAGAGTTTGATTAATTTAGATTAAAAATGATGTAGTTTTTAATTAAAATTAAAATTAAAAATACTTATCAAAACTGGGAATATTCAACAGGGAATATTGTGGTGTGCCACATACTAAACTATTAGCCTTATGATAGCAACGTAAGGATCCTGCAAGCTGAGAAATCATGTTCATGAAAGATTGATCTACAAATGGCTTTTGACCCCATGATGTGAAGAAAAGATCAGAAGTAGTTTATGAGAAAATAATGAAAAGGTTCATATTTCAATTTCAATTTGAGGAGAGAGGTAAGAAAATTAAAGAACTTATTTATTGGATTTTTTTAAGAATCATATAGTTTTTCTTTTGCAATATTTAATAATGGCGTAATCGTTAATAATATTTTTTTAATAATAAAATGATATTTTTTTAATATTTTCATGTATCTGTATCTATATTCACTTAGTAAGCGATTGGAATGAAATTTTTATTACTCAAATTTTACTCTTTCTTCCCTTTACTCTGTAGTTATGGTCATTGTCACTATGATCCCATAACATCTCCTACCATTGGAGAAAACCACACCATTGTTAAGCTAGAAGAGGAAGCATAAAATACAGTGAATTAAAATGAATCAATGAATATTTTACCAACCTGGTTGTGATGAGTGAAATAATTGTTGGAAATAATGATACGAGTAGATCACTTGACTGAGTTATGGTAGATGAGGTGACTGAGTTAATGAGATTATTTTTATACATATATAGAGAAATGGTTCACTCACTTTTCAAGTTATAAGTTATTAAATGTTGGTGAGCTAAATTTAAAAAAATTGTTAAATTTAAACAAATTTAAATCTAATAGATATATTCATCAACATTTAATAAACTAAATCCTTTTATATATTTCCATATATACTTCCATGTGAAAATAGAAATCCCATCTCTATGATTGTGCCGAGAGGTGCAATCTACAACCCAGTATGACCTTGATGTTGGGTATGTCACATTCTCAAAAAATAATAAATTTTATTTTTTCTAAATTAAACTAATCTTGAATTTTATATAACTTGAATATTTAAATTATATATAATTTTTTAACTTTATGTATTATTTATATAATTTGAATGGATAGTAAATTATATACATGAATTTGAATGGATCATAAATTTACCTTTAACAAACAAAAATTACCACATTGAATTTCCAAATTAAGTAAAATTTTAAACATATTTACTATTTAGCAAAGTCAATACCATTTCCTAATCAAAAGAAAAGAGTTAATTCAACACAAACAATGAAAATAAAAAATCTTTTAATATTTATTTTAATTAAATATTTGTAAAATGAATCTTTTAAAATAAAACCCATATTCTATGGATAAATTAAAATATTTAAAGACATAAATATTTCCACATCAAAGTTGCAATATTTTAAAATGTAAATAAATAAAAATATAAATAAACATGAGGTATGGTAAATAAATAAAACTTAATTTTATACTTACTCCAGAGCTATGGTAAATAAATAAAAATATAGATAAACTAGATGTATTGTAAATAAATGAAATTTTTTTTTATATTTACTCCATAAACCTTTATGTATTTAAAAAAACTTTAAAAAGAGGTTTTATTTAGATGAAGCCTATGGGACTAATACCATGGGACAAATTAATATTGATACCATGGGCTAAATACCATGGGCCTAATACCATATTTCTAAAATAAGTATGGTAAATAAATAAATATAAAAGAGGTATAAAGAGGTATGATAAATAAATAAATATAAAATAGGTATAAAGAGGTATGGTAAATAAATAAATATAAAATAGGTATAAAGAGGTAAGGTAAATAAATGACAATATATCAAATTGGATTATAAATAAAAATCTAATTATATAACAAGCCTATGGGCCAAATACCATATTAAATAAAAGAGGTATGGTAAATAAATAAAAATATAAATAAACAGGAGATATGGTAAGTAAATAAAACCTCTTTTCATATTTACTGGATAATCTGCATTATATTTAAGGATATTTATGTTCATTAGTTTACATAACTAAGATGAAAGAGAGAGATAGAGAGAGAGAGATATATAATGGAGAGATGGAGAGAGAGTGTGTATGTTTAGGGGTGAGATAAAGAGACAAAGTAGGATGTATGGAAAGAAGCGGGGAGAGAATAAGAGAGAAAGATAGAGGGAGGGATATAGTAATGTAGTTGGAGAAAGAGGGGTAGAAAGAGAGAGAGAAAGAAAGGGAGATGGGGAAGAGAGAGAGAGAGAGAGGGAGAGATGGGGGAAGAGAGAGGATTGGAGGGAAAAGAGAGAGGGAGGTAGGAGGAGAGTGATGGGGTAAGAGAGAGAGAGAGAGAGAGAGAGAGATCACGGAAGAGAGAGGGAGTTAGGAGAGAAAGAGAGAGCACTTGAGAGAGAGGAGGAGAGAGGGATCGATAGAGAGATGGTGTTGAAGGGAGAGACATGTAGGAAATAAGAAATATAGAGAGTGAGAAGTGGAGAGAGAGATGGAGTGACAAGGGAGAGACAAAGAGAGAGCGTGTATGTTTGGGGCTGAGATAAAGAGACAAATAAGGAGAGATGGAGATAAGGGCGGAGAGAAGGAGATATAAGAAGAGAGGGAGCGATATAGTAACATAGTTGGTGGGTGAAGAGAGAGAGAGATGGGAGAGAAAGGGAAAGAGAGGAAGGAAGAGAGAGGATGTGAGAGAGTGGAGAGAGGGAGGGAAAGAGAGATGGACTTGGAGGGAGAGGGTGAGGGAGTTAAGAAGAAAGACATAAAGAGAGAAAATTGGATAGAGAGAGAGAGAGAGAGTGATAAGGAAGATGGAGAGAGAGGGAGAGAGGAAAAAAGGAGGAAAGAGAGATATTAGCGGGGGAGAGGTAGAGAAGGGGAATATAGATATATAGATGGAAGGTGAAGAGACGGAAGAAGAGAGAGATGGGTACATGAGGGGATTGAAAAAGAGATTGATATATATGGAGTGCGAGAGAGTTTGTGTTTAGAGGGGTGAGATAGAGAGACATAAAATAAGAGATGGAGGGGGATATAGATATGGATGGAGGGTGGAGAGAGGGAAGAATATTCCTCACACTAGATAGATTGATATAAGTGGAAATGGTGATTTATAATCCTATTTGATTATTTCAACTATATGCATTGATTTTAGTGTAGATATCTATTTCTAATCATATTTGATTACTTGCACTAGATGCATTGATTTCAGTGTAGGTGATGTTTTCTAATACAATTTGATTGCTTCCACTGAATGTGTTGATTTCAATTTAGATGTAGTTTTATAATTATATTTTATTTCTTTCACTAGATGAATTGATTTCGATGTAGATGATTTCTAATCCTATTTGATTTCTTTGAGTAAATGCATTGATTTCAGTGTATATGTTGGTTTCTAGAGAGAGAGTGAGTGATAAGGAAGATGGAGAGAGAGGGAGAGAGGACAAAAGGAGGAAAGAGAGATATTAGTGGGGGAGAGGGAGAGAAGGGGAAGATAGAGATATAAATGGAAGGTGAAGAGAGGGAAGAAGAGAGATATGGGGAGAAGGGGTGATTGACAAAGAGAATGATATATATGGAGTGCGAGAGCATGTGTGTTTAGGGGCGTGAGATAGAGATACAAAAAATAATACATGGAGGGGGATATAGATATGGATGGAGGGTGGAGAGAGGGAGGAATATTGCTCGCACTAGATGGATTGATATAAGTGGTGATGGTGATTTCTAATCCTATTTTATTACTTGCACTATCTGCATCGATTTTAGTGTAGATATTTATTTCTAATGATATTTGATTACTTGCACTAGATGCATTGATTTCAGTGTAGGTAGTGATTTCTAATACAATTTGATTGCTTGCACTGAATGTGTTGATTTCAATTTAGATGCTGATTTATTATTATATCTTATTACATGCACTAGATGAATTTATTTCAATGTATAGGATTTCTAATCCTATTTGATTATTTGCACTAAATGCATTTATTTTAGTGTAGATGGCGATTTATAATCCTATTTGATCTCTTTGAGTAAATGCATTGATTTCAGTGTAGATGTTGGTTTCTAGAGAGAGAGAGTGAGTGATAAGGAATATGGAGAGGGGGAGAGAGAACAAAAGGAGGAAAGAGAGATATTAGCGGGGGAGAGGGAGAGAACGGGAAGATAGAGATATAGATGGAAGGTAAAGAGAGGGAAGAAGAGGGAGATGGGGAGAGGGTGTGATTGACAAAGAGAATGATATATATGGAGTGCGAGAGTGTGTGTGTTTAGGGGGTGAGATAAAGAGACAAAAAACAAGGGATGGAGGGGGATATAGATAGGATGGAGGGTGGAGAGAGGGAAGAATATTTCTTGCAATAGATGGATTGATTTAAGTGGAGACGGTTATTTATAATCCTATTTGATTATTTGCACTAGATGCATCGATTTTAGTGTAAATATTTATTTCTAATGATATTTGAGTACTTGCACTAGATGCATTGATTTCAGTGTAGGTGGTGACTTCTAATACTATTTTATTTCTTGCATTGGATGTGTTGATTTCGATTTAGACGTCGATTTATAATTATATTTTATTTCTTGCACTAGATGCATTGATTCCAATGTATATTATTTGTAATCCTATTTGATTGTTTGCAATAAATGCATTGATTTCAGTGTAGATGGCAATTTCTAATCCTATTTGATTGCTTTCAGTAAATGCATTGATTTCAGTGTAGATGTTGGTTTCTAATATTATTTGATTGCTTGCATTAGGTGCATTGATTTCAATGTAGAAGTTATTTTCTAATTTTATTTGATTGTTTGCATTAAATGCACTGATTTCAATGTATATGTTGATTTATGATTTGATTTAATTGGATATATAACGGTGCATTAATTTTAAAGTGATTGGATTAACAATATGCATTTATAAAACTAACAAGGGTGGCAATAAGAATAGTAGAAGAAAATAGTTTGAGATCGATCACAATGAAGACTATTTGTAACACGAGTACATTCTTATTATTCACATTTTCTATCTTTCAACACTATTATTGTCACTTAGCATTAAAAAAAAATATTTTATCATTTTTCATCATTATAGTTATTACCAATATTTATCATCTCAACGAACTGAGGGAACAAAGAAAATTAAAATTAAAATGACCAAGTTAATCTCAGAAATATTTAGGATATTTAAAATGATATATTAATATTTTATATATTTACATATTATTGATAAAATTAATCATATCTTCGATAGATTTTCCTTGACAGCACACAACCGAAACTAGCTTAGATCCATCTTAACTTCGGATCTATCAAGAGCCGAGAATGATTCCTCTCGGGGCTTGATAGATCCAGATTTAAGATGGATCTTTTATTTACACTTACACTCATGAATATGAATGCTTTTTATACTTATATATAGAAAAATGATCTTCTCACTTTTCAAGTTATAAGTTATTAAATGTTGGTGAGCTAAATTCAAATAAATTTTTAAATTTAAACAAATTTAAATCTAACGAATACACTCATCAACATTTAATAACCTATATCCTCGTATATATTGCCATATCTACCTCCATGTGAAAATAGAAATCCCATCTCTATGATTTATTTACACTTACGCTCATGAAAATGGATGCTATGAATCACGATGTTTTTTATCATATTTTGTATCGTAACACACGCACCATTAGCAATGAGGATGTTGGACTCTCATCCATTGATTATTTTGAAGTTGTTAATAACAAGCTCTTCCTTTCACTCGATGACCATGTCATTCTGGAAGATTATCCGGAGCGGATTTGTCTAAATCATGATCTAACAGTGTTCCAATGGATGGATTGAAGACATTATCACTGGCATCCGCAACAACATAAAACTTGCCATTTTTTCCTCTAATGACACAATTTCCAAATCCAACGCCATGTTCTGCCAT
This sequence comes from Pinus albicaulis, assembly GCA_034641835.2. Classification (NCBI taxonomy): domain Eukaryota; kingdom Viridiplantae; phylum Streptophyta; class Pinopsida; order Pinales; family Pinaceae; genus Pinus; species Pinus albicaulis. The sequence continues at coordinate 489,161,742 of CM076574.1, forward strand.
TCGTTTTTGTTGCTCTCCTAATTAGGGTCACTTCTCCAACAATCATCAATAGGATTACCCATTGCAGCTCACAACACAACACAGTCAGCTTCTGTCCTCTTTTTATACTGTTAATAATGCTTTTGCTTCTGTTTGAATACATATATGAACCATTTTGTGTGTTAATTTAGCCTCAACATAATTAAAAGAAAAAAAAAAACAGAAAGATTAATAAAACAGAATATAATATTGTAGCTTACTCTTAAATTCTTTTTCTCCATTGCTGGGATATTTCGACGCACTATTGAGAGAAATGGTATTTACCATGAACAGAAAGAGATAGAAATCCTTAAGTCATTTTATTAATTAATAATGCTTCTTCTGTTTGAATACATATATGAACCATTTTGTGTGTTAATTTAGCTTAACATAATTTAAAAAAAAAAAACAAAAAGATTAATAAAACGGAATATAATATTGCAACTTACTCGTAAATTAATTTTCTCCATTGCTAGGATATTTCGAGGCACTATTCAGAGAAATGGTATTTACCATGGACAGAAAGAGATAGAAAATCCTCAAGTAATTTTATTAATTCATTCTATCACACTTCATATGGATTCCATAATATGAATTTATAATATATTAATTTGAACTTTTATATTTTCTACATTTATACCTCAATAAATTCATCAATAAATCAAAAAAACACCTTATTTAGATAAATATTACAACTCAAGACAAAACTGTAGCATCACACATGCTTTGTCACTATCCAAGTAATCACAACCGAACAATTATATTTATATTTAGTCATTATTAAGGTAGATAACACATTCAAATAATACAATCAAACAATTATAATTACTCCTTAAATAACACGTTGACATCTTGGTAGGGTCTAAAATGCATTTATTTATTATTAATATGGTTTTTCAAACTATCGTGTTATTCCTTATTTAATATTAATATGGTTTTTCAAACTATCTTGTTATTCCTAATTTGTTGTTAGTAGCTTTAGATAGATTAGTTTTTTATTTCTTTCCTATTTGTATGGAATTCATATATTTTATTTAGTTTTTTATTATAATATTTTTTTTTTATGAATTGAAAACCAAAACTATCTATATTGTAAAAATATATATATATATATATATATATATATATATATATTAAATTCAAAATCAAAGCTATTTATGTTGTAAAAATAATAACTTCTGAGATGACAAAATCATAAACTAGAAATTGCACCACATGTTGCAAAAGAAACGTCGTAAGGCAATAATATAGGAAAGAGTAGCCTAGAAGAAATAAGTTGTTGCAGAGAAGAAGCCATTGTGAAGGAATGAAAGATAATTTTTTCTTCCACGAAAGCAAGAAGAAATAAGTTGTTGCAGAGAAGAAGCCATTGTGAAGGAATGAAAGACAATTTTTTCTTCCACAAAAGCAAGTTGTAAAGATATTGATGATAAGAGTTATCAACCAGAAAATTTTGTTATAGATATTGAAATAGGTAATTGTGGGTGAAAACATATATATAAACCAAAATAATATGTTCACATATATCAAAAAAATAAAATAAAATTATAGATATTGAAATAGGAAATTGGGGGTGAAAATCCTTCCGTGATTAATAATCCTCTGAAACAAGCGTGAAATGAGCATGTAACTCAAATAAGATATTTTAAATACATTCAATTACAATCTATATGTTATAAATGTAAATAAAGAGAAATTTTTATTAACATAAATAGATTTTACTCCAAGTTCATCTACATATTCGAGCACTATTTATATTATATATGAATAGCAATAGTCTTGGTATACAAGAAAGTGATGAAAATAGCTAAAAAAAATCAGACAATTACAGAAACATAATTATATTATGCACAAATGGTGTATGTGCACACACACTCACACACGGATTACAGTCAGATTACTCTATTAAATAGAGTTTCTAAGATCCAACTTATTCCTAATTTAGAGAGAGAGAGGTTGAGAGAATTTCTCAACTGTCAGAAACCAACTTATTAAATATGGAATGTAAGCATTAACTCCAACATCCCCCCTTAATGATTACATTACATGAAAATAACAAAATAATCAAGCTTATCAATAGATGATCCATCAAGTTGCCTCATAACCCTCGGAAAGGTGTAGTTGGCAAGTTGGATTCCTGAGTTCTCTTCCTCAACTCCCGAATCAAGGACCTCCCGAAGTCAATTACTGGACAACATCTCAATCTTTCGCATAACCTCATTAGGAAACCACTTCCATGTCTACCACTAATGAGGGATCCTTCCCTAGATCCACAACTGCCATACTATCTGGACAACCATCCATATTGAGCCTTACTGCCACTTGATCTCTTCAAACACAATTGATTACATTTTGCAATCGCTGAACTCCTAGTCATTCTATGGACGAGCTCCCATCCATCGAGATACATGGGTGCTAACCACTGTACTCGCCAGTGATCTAGAAAAGCCGTCTAAATACGGAATGTATCTAGATTCAGTTATTACATTATAATATTTTTATCTGATTTTGAAAAAAACATCCTCACTCCAAAAAAGAAGAAGATCATGTTCATGTCAGTCTTCATTAGCACAACTTTGTAACTTGTTGAAGCTCTCTTGATCTGTCACATCATATACAACAATAATCCCATGGGCACCACGATACTAACTACTAATAATTGTCCTAAACCGCTCTTTCCCAGCAGTGTCCCAAATCTGAAGCTTAATCATCTTCACATCCTGTTCCACTGTCCATATTTTAAAGTCAAATCCTATTGTGTTGATGTACCTCTCCAAATAGGAATCATTCACAAATCTGAGAAGAAAACATGATTTTCCAAATCCTGAATCGCTAATCAGCAACAGCTTGAATGGAAAGATTTCTTTCGAAAAACTAAAAAATGTTGGTGGCTCTTCAACGCTGGCTCAACACATTCTCTAAAATACTAAAAAAAATGGTGTAATTCCTTTATGCCGTGCGCAACATTCATCCCAAAAAGAAAAAATTGTAAAAACAAACGTGGGCTGCATATAAAAAAATATTGTGCGCTGATTACCTTGCGCTGTTGATTTAGTTTTTTTCCAGGCCACTGCAAACTCAGACCCCTTGAGACCAGCTTTACCAGCAGCCTAACATTGACGCAGTGCCAGCTATGATCCTTCACTGTCCAGAGAAATTTGTGGGAACGATTTCAATAATCCATTGAAGAAGCACACAGCAGAATGCATCACCAGGAGGAGATACAGTTGGCTTTCATCGTCCACCTGCCATGATTCCTAATCGCAAAAAATATTGTGCTCCGATACCATGATGAAAATAGCTAAAAAAAATCAGACAATTACAGAAACATGATTATATTATGCACAAATGGTGTATGTGAACACACACTCACACACGGATTACAGTCAGATTACTTTATTAAATAAAGTTTCTGAGATCCAACTTATTCCTAATTTAGAGAGAGAGGTTGAGAGAATTTCTCAACCGTCACAAACCAACTTCTTAAATATGGAATGTAAGCATTAACTCCAACATAATTGTGGGTGAAAACATATATATAAACCAAAATAATATGTTCACATATATCAAAAAAATAAAATAAAATTATAGATATTGAAATAGGAAATTGGGGGTGAAAATCCTTCGGTGATTAATAATCCTCTGAAACAAGCATGAAATGAGCATGTAACTCAAATAAGATATTTTAAATACATTCAATTACAATCTATGTGTTATAAATGTAAATAAAGCCAATTTTTATTAACATAAATAGAGTTTACTCCAAGTTCATCTACATATTCGAGCACTATTTATATTATATATGAATAACAATAGTCTTGGTATACAAGAAAGTGAATGTCAATTTAATATGGAAACATTTTTGGAATGAGATATTGTTCTTTATGTTATGGTTTATTTTCTTAACTCCAAACTTGGTTTATTATTTATCTATATACATAAGAAACAAAAAATACAAAGTAATTTCACAATTTTAAGTTATAGTTTTATATTTTATAGTTACAAATCTAGTTTCTTAATAAATTATTTTAGACACATCTATTTATTCAAATAAATTATATTGCGAATATGTTTTCCCCTACTATTTGATTACAAAATTATTTTACTCCCTACTAATTAAAACAACTTCATTAATAAAGAATTGAATGCCAAAGAACTGATTTTTTTTATGTATAAATTATTATTTTTATATGTTTTGAATTTCCATTACCTATTACCTTCAAATTCCATGGGGAGATATGAACATGGGAGCCAACTTTAGGTAAATAAACATTCACATTGTCAACTTGGAAAAAAAAATTATTATCTTAAAATTCTTTTACCTAATCATATTTTTAAATATATAATTGAGCTCCATTTATTAAAAATAAAGGCAATATTAAGAACCTCCTAGAGTTATAAAAGGTAATTGACATGAAAAATAAAAAATCTCCTCATGACAACATACAAATGTTAATCTTAATTGAATCATTAAAAAACTAAAAAGGGAAAATAAACAGTATCACATTTTTCTTAGGAGAACTAAATGCTCCTATATGAAACAATGATGGCTTTCATCACAATTTTCTTAGGAGAGCTAAATGGTCCTATATGAAACAATCATGGCTTTCATCGGTTCAAGAGCAGTAGAAACAATTCTACTCAGAAAACAACTCTAGCACTGAGAGAGATTTGGAAGCAACTGTGGAATTACAATAGAGTTTAATTGTACAATAGATAGATTCATTCTCTGCACATCTAGACACAAAGCTTAATAATTGCACCACCCACCTTGACATCCAATCTAAATATCTTAGGTTATTCTAAATAAATCAAGAGTATAGAATTTTTAGGGTGGTGTTCCATGTTCACTAAAATTCCCATGATTTCCATCACAATGTATGGGGTTCATTGCAACCTTGGATATATTCTGTGAGTTGCTGTGATTTTTTTTCTTGTGGCTAAAACTTATTTTTGGTTATCAATAGTTATCATGATTCAAAACATTGTTATCATCTTAGATCCTTATAGCATTAGAAATATTTTGTGAGCTAATGTGATGTTTTGTTTGTCACAATGATTCAAAAATCAGTTATTATACTAGACTATTGACTTTCTCATTGTTTGTTTTGTTTATGAACCCTTTAAAAAAACCATAGGAATATTTAACTTTACACACTAATCTCCCCAGCATGGGTGGGGATTTCAAAAATTGGAGAGTAAATTGAGTGGTTATTGTTAGAAATTGTTGTATAAGATGGGAAATTTTGATGGTTTTTAGAGAATACGGATGTAATAACAGATATCTATATTGAAGTTTTAGTGTCTCTATCCACCATTCATCTAATAGGATCTATTTCAACTGAGAATGTCAATAGATCACTATGTGAATGATAACTTGTGCCATCCATGGGAATTTTATTTGATTGTGGATCAGGTTACAAACTAACACTTTGTGAAATCCCTAGCCATTTTCTTTGATCGTGGATCATGTTATAAACTAGAATACACTCTCTCTTCAGAAGACTCTACAATATATATTGGATGAAGGAAAAGGTTATGATAAAACTTGTAAAAGAACCCCTTAGGGTCATGTCAACTTACTCTATTATTAATCACATAGTGCCGATTTTGTAAAACTATAATCTACATTAAGGACTGAGTGGATTTTTTCTTTTATAAGTTTTGTTTGAATTGAAAAATTTTAAAAATTAAAAAATCTAAAATTATGTAGTGAAAAACTTTGTTTAAAATTTCAGAATAAAAAGTTGAGTAAGTTTGATATCATATAATATGAAATTTGTTTATGATTATAAAGTAAAAAACATGTAATATTTTTTAGCTACAATTAGGTAATTAAAGATATGTATATAGTTTTTTTTTTTAAAGAAGAAATTTGATATTCATTAACCAAAAAAATGAGTATGTATGTAGTTACAAATTGTTATGTAGTTACAAACTATTACAATTAAGTAATTAAAGGTAAATGTAGTGTTATTTAAGAAATGAGAATTATGAACATTCATCATTATTTCTCAAGATAAAATATGTAGTGTGAAATAATTTAATAAACTATATTCCACATGAATACCATGGGTCAATACCATGGGTTGTTTTTATAGTTTATTATTATTTTATTTTATTATTTTTGTTTTTTTTTTTTTTTTTGTATTTGGACCTAGTTAAAATGTTCATTACATTATGGCAATATTTTTATTTAATTTAATTTAATTTATACTTTTGTGTAATTTGACATAGTCAAAATGTTAAACATGACATTACAATATTTATATTATACACCTATAATCAATCTAACTTATTAAAAAGAAAAAGAAAAAACTAACATTATAGAAAATATATATATATATAACTATTTACATGTGGATCTAATGGCCTAAAACATTTCAATCGTCTAACATTTGATCCAATGGCTCACACATGAACACATTGGCAACTAGAGAAGTTGTTTTCAAATAAGCTCAATAGCATGGGTTATTTTTATAGTTTATTATTAAAAGAAAAAACTAACATTATAAAAAATAGATATAGAACTATTTACTTGTGGATTTAATGGCCTAAAACATTTCAATTGTCTAACATTTGATCCAATGGCTCACACGTGGACACATTGGCACCTAGGGAAGTTGTTTTCAAATAAGAACGTCTTACAACATAATCAATTAATTTATACTTAAAATTTAACCTCTTTACTAGAAAATAATGAAATAATCCAAAATCATAATATAAAAAGAATGATCTTATATGGATTTATTAAATTTATACGAAAAAGTTAATTTTATAATACTCTAATATACCATAAGAAGATAAAATCTACATTGTGCAAAATTTGTATTTTTGTATTAATATATCTATAGGTTCAAAATTTATATATTTATGCCTTAAGGTCTCTTTATCTGAAAACAACATTTTTAGTTGCCATTATGTTCTTGTTTGTGTTATTAGATCAAATGTTAGCTACTAAATTTTTTTGGGCCATTAAATCCAATACCTGCATTTTCCCTAAACTAACTAATTAACCAAGTGAAGTTTAAATTTTAGAAAGTATAAATCAAGAATATGTACTCTTTATTTCTATTTTAATAAATCTAACTAGTTTGGTTACACGTGTGAATGTCATGGGTGTTCTCAACCCTCACTTTCACACTCGGGGTTTTACATCTCTCCACTATTCCCAAACCTCACTTTCACACTCGGGGTTTTACATCTCTCTTCCGTAATAAGGTTTCGCACTTTATCATTTGTTAGTGGCTATTCCGTTTTATAATTATAAGGGATATTTCGAGCCACTCTTCAGAGAAATGGTATTTAACATGGACAGAGAAAGATAAAAAAGTCTTAAGTCATTTTATTAAGTCATTCTATTACGCACCATATAGATTCTAGAATATGAATTTATAATATATTAATTTGATTTTTTATATTTTCTACATTTATATCTCAACAAATTCATCAATAAATCATGAAAAGATATTAGAACTCCAAACAATATGGTAGCATCATGCATGTTTTTTCGCTATCTAAGTAATCACAACCAAACAATTATATTTATATTTAGTACTTATTAAAGTAAATAACACATCTAAATAATGACAATCAAACAATTATAATTACTGCTTAAATAACACGTTGACATCTTGGCATGGTCTAAAATGCATTTATTTATTATTAATATGTTTTTTCAAACTATCTTGAATTGTTGTTAGTAGTTTTCGATAGACTAATTTATTATTTCTTTCCTATTTGTACGGAATTCATATATCGTATTTAGTTTTTTATTATAATATATTTTTTTCTATGAATTTAAAACCAAAACTATCAAGTTTTAAAAATAATAAGCTTTATATTATAATAATTTTTTTTAATTCAAAAGCAAAGCTATCTATGTTGTCGAAATAATAATTTTTGAGATGACAAAATCATAAATCAGTTAATTTATACTTAAAATTTAACCTCTTTATTAGAAAATAGTGAAATAAACCAAAATCATAATGTAAAAATAAAGATATTATATAGATTTATTATTTCATATGGGAAAGAGTTAAGTTTATAATACTCCAATATACTATAAGAAAATAAAATTTACATTGTGCCAAATTTGTATTTTTTCATCTTTATTTGAAAACAACATTTTTAGCTGTCACTCTGTTCTTGTTTGTTTGTGTCATTAGATTAAATGTTAAACTATTGAAATGTTTTAAGCCATTAGATCCAATGCCTCCATTTTCCCTAACCTAACTAATTATCCAATTAAATTTTAAATTTTGGAGAGTATAGATCAAAAATATGTACTCTTTCTCTATGTTTTAATAACTCTCACTGATTTGGTTACTGATGTGAAAGTCATGTTGCAAGTGTGAATGTCACGGCTATTCCCAAACCTCACTTTCACACTCGGGGTTTTATATCTCTCTTCTGTAATAAGGTTTGGCACTTTATCATTTGTTGGTGGCTATTCCTCTGCGGCACTATTCTAGCTTGTTCACTAGTCGTGCTGCTACATGTAACACATTCCGGTTCTTTTAAGGTTCTGTGATTCTATCTTTTCATCCTAGCCATTATTTTAAATTTTCTCACTGGTATACATTGCACGGTACAAGGAGTGCGTCAGCCTCCATTCCTTTAATCACACAACATTACATTAAGATATTCATTAATCTCAATTTCAAAATAAATAAAATTTCGTTAACCTCAATCTCAAATTAGGATAAATTGAACGTGAACATTTCATAAACGCTGAGAAGAAAGAAGACATTCCAGCAACATCAACGGTGCTCCCTTGGAAGACAGAATGGAAGACAGAATGGAAGCACAGTGTTAATACGAGAAGTAAGTTGTCTCCAATGCAGGTCTTCTTTACGGCTGGAGGTCAAGATCAATAAAATAAAATAAAATTGTACCATACATTTATCTGTTATAACAAAGAAAATAAAAGTAGAATAAGTGAAATCGGAAAATAAAGCTATATATGGCATTGTATAATTAACTCGCATGCAAGTATGTGTGGTTACTCCTCATATCCAATAATCACAATACCACTTTTTTCAAACAACTAACTGAAATTTGTGCTATTGAAATGGAAAATTTGTGATATGAAAATCGATTAATGTTTACTTGTTTTTTTAGACAATGGAAAATTTGCGATATCAAAATGGATTAATGTTTATTTGTTTTTTAGATAGTTAATTTATTGGATTAATTTTTTTCCGAAGCTTTTGAACATTACGTCCTAGGCTTTTCTTCAAAACTTAATTCACAATTACTTAATCTTTTTCCTTGTCACAGTTCTTTCTTTTGATATATTTTTTTTTAATAATTACTTAATCTTTTTCCTTGTCACAGTTCTTTCTTTTGATATATTTTTTTTTAATATTTATTTCTTTTAACTATTTTATTTATGAAAGTAATGATGAAATGGAATTTTTTTATCAATGATAAAATGAAATTTTCTTTTTAGATTGTATTGAAAGTTTGAGTTAGTTAAGAAATGCAGTTTATACTTGGATGATGAGATTATAATTTTTATATTCCTCGTATATAAACATTTTTTACTCTTTTCTTTTTACCAAATCAGTTTGAAGATATGGTAGAATTATTAACAATAAGTAAACTCTTTCTCAATTGAGCCAAATGTATACATAAATATAGCCTAGACAGAGTCAAATGTATGCATATGGACATTCTATAGTAACAGTGTTTTTTTAACTTAATGTTCATTCTTGAGTAGTTATTTTGATTAGTGTTTGGTTTCATTTAGAACATTTTGTTTTAATAATTATTATAAAATGTTTTACTAATAGGAATCACATTTTATTGTTTAAAATTAATAAATATCATTTTAATAAAAATAATTATTAAATATAAAATTTAAATATACTATTTAAAAAAATGAAGAGAATAATGACTTGATTATGATATAAATATTTTGAAATTAAGATATTTTAACTAGATTTTATGTAAATTGCTGCAATATTGTGAAAGATATTTTTTATTTTCCACTTTCTAAAGTATCATATTTTACATTTGTGCTTTTATAATTTATTTATTGTTTCATACATTTATAAAAAAATTGTTAATTTGTCCAAATTTGATTGTGAAAAATAGTAAATTTGTAGAAATTTAAATTTTCTTTTTTAATGATATAACCTATAGAGTTATTATCACTTTTTTTTTTTTAATGATTCAGCTAAAATTAACATTTTTATGTTGTCACTAGGAGTTTTTTTTATTTTTCATGTTAGTTACTTTTTATAAATTTAGGAGGTTCTTAATATCTCCTTTTGTTTTTAATAAATGGAAATCCAATATATATTGAAAAAGAGGATTAGGTAAGAGAATTTTAGGATTAAATTTATTTGAATAAATGAATGTGTGTAAATTTTTTTAATAAGAAACTAAATTTTGTAATTATAAAATATAAAACAATAACTTAAATTTGTGATTTTACTTTGTATTTTTTTCTTGTGTATATAGAGAAAGGTTAAACCAAACTTGGAGTTAAGAAAATAGACCATAACATAAAGAAAAATATCACCTTCCAAAAATGTCTCCATATTAAAATGACATTCACTTTCTTGTATACCAAGACTATTTTTCTTCAGATCAAACTCTTAAGAGAAAATGTGATGCTGTAACATAGGATTAATTATTCAATCCAAATCATTTCCAAGATAGATTTGTAGGCTTGAGATTCAAAAATTTCCCTCATAAATTGCATAATTATGGGATGGGTGTGAATATCAATGTTGACCCATTAATTTATACAAAACCAACCTCAAGTTGTATTCCTATGATGGTTTGGGATGGTGTAACATAGGATTGAGTATTCAATCCAAGTCATTTCCGAAACACATATGTAGCCTTGAGATTCAAAATTCTGATCATAAATTGTATAATTATGAGATGGGTGTGAATATCAATGTTGGCCCATTAATTTATATAAAACCAACCTCAAGTTGTATTCCTTTGATGGTTTGGGATGGTGTAACATAGAATTGAGTATTCAATCCAAATAATTTTCAAGATACATTTGTAGCCTTGAGATTCAAAAATTTCCATCATAAATTCTATAATTATGGGATGGTTGTGAATATCAATGTTGGCCCATTAATTTATAAAAAACAAACCTCAAGCTGTATTCCTATGATGGTTTCGGATGGTGTAACATAGGATTGAGTATTCAATCCAAATCATTTCCAAGAAATAGTTGTAGCCTCAAGATTCACAAATTTCCATCATAAATTCTATAATTAAGGGATGGGTGTAAATATCCATGTTGGCCCATTGATTTATACAAAACCAACCTCAAGTTGTATTCCTATGATAGTTTGGGATGGTGTTGTTAGCCATCAGTAAACTTTTTTCATAGCAAATGATGGCTAAAACAAGTCTTGAGCCTTCAAGAGATTATTTTCATAGAAAATTACTCATTCTTGAAACCTCTTTGTGTTCCTTGTCCAAAAAGGTCCATTTTCTTGATATTTTCGCTTCAAAACTTTCAAAATCCTGATGTTCCCAAAGAAAGAACTATTTCCTAAAGGTTCAATTTTCATAATTTCATTCCCCCCATTTCATCTTCACAAACTGCCCCCATATCTCTCATTTTCCTTGTAAAAATTCCCCTTTCCTCACTCATTTATCCTTATTTTCCTCAAAAAAACCCTTTAAAACCACTTAACCCTTTCTTATTTGGTTTTAAAAATCCTTTTACTTCATCTAAGACACCAAAAAACCATAAAAACCATAAAAAACATTTGAAAAACCTTTCCGCTCCTCTTTAGGCTTTTAGCCCCCTTTGGCTTAGCCTCCTTTCCTTATCCGCCATAAAAACAAGGCGCCATGACCAAGTGCCTAGCCGCTAGCTCCTTGTCTCTCTGTTCCCAGTCCCTTGCTCCTCCACAGGACCATGCCCTAGAACCAAACTTTAGCCCCCATCGCATCGACATTTCTCGGTTTTTTCTTCATTTCATTTTCTTTTTTACTCTTCCGATGCTCCAACCCCAACTTGATCTACACCGTAGATCTACGCATATCACACGGTTGCTAGTGCTCCATTGTTTCCCCGTTGTTTTATTTTATCCCATCCTCTTTACCCCTCGATGGCAAATCTCCATCGTTGGTCTAGGATATCTGATGCTTACTAAGCCTCCCCCATTTTTCTTTGTTATTCCATCCCCCCTGCCTTACCATCCTGTGGAGCGATCTCGACCATAGATCTTATTGATATGATGATCATCATCTCCCCTTTCATCCTTCGATCTCCCGACCGTCCCTTCTCATTCATCCCCATAAACACATCTCTCCCATCGATTCCTCTAATCCGACGACCCTCATTAAATATAAAAATTAACCCCGGTGATCAACCATCCCACTACCAAACAAAAACACTGATGTCAGTCGGGCCCTACCTTCCACCCATAAAACTATCCCCCAATCTTGGCTTGCCACCTGTCCTCCATTACCACCCTCACCCGAGCAACTTCAGTCTATCGTGCTCATCCATAGCCATCGATCTGCATCCCCGCAGATCGGACAGCTGACACATTCCGATCACCAAACCTCTCCATCGTGTATCTTCAACGCGAAAACAGAGGTATTGAGGTGGACCCGTGCCATTCAATGGGCGATATCACATTCATTTTAAGCTAAACCGCTTACCACTCATTTTTTGCATGAAATCTACTGATGGTTTTCGCAAAACCACTAATCCATATTTTGCAGCCAAATTCACATTTGAACCCCGTTTTCGTAGATTTCTCCATGGAATCTCCTCCCATGTGAATTTTCCTCTTCTCACTGCTCTTTTCACCCTCCACCGAGCCTCCAAAGCAGTTTATCCAACACTGGAAGGTTTTTATAATATTTTTGTGGTTTTTTACAGGTTTGATGGCAGCAGTTATAAAAAGCCATCCCACAGTCAAAATTCCAGTGATATAGCCTTGGATGACGATCTAAAAAGACCTAAAAGTGAAGAAAGGGACAGTAGGGTTGAATTTCAAAATTTAATCAGTGTTTCATTGACACTGGTTACAAAGTAAACCCTCCAAGCTGCCACCTGTACAGCATAAGCCTAGAACATCAGCATAAGAGGATAAAACATATCAAAGGATTAAGGAAAAAGGAATTATGCATAAAGCCTACATATTAGAAGACTTAATCCCACAGTTTAAAGGATAAAGGTTTAAAGCCCGAAGATGATTAAAGAAGGCACAAAACCAATACCAAAAGCCTAAACCAAGTTTAAAGTGTCAAAGACAGACAGATCACCCAAAAGAAGGCTTTAAAATGCCAAGTCACTGAATCCTTTAGTGCTCCAAAGAAAAAAATGCCACCTACCAGCTAATTTCACCTGAAAAGAATACATATTAATTGCACATTCAGAGATATTTCTAAAGACAGCTCAGAAAGTAATTGTCAGCCTACCAAATGCCCTCAAAGTCAACAAAAGAAGCATAAGTAGATAATATGAGATAAAATCAATTAATAAGAGTTAATACATATCATTTCTTCTTCACTTGGCCTCCCAAAGGCCGAGAAGCACTTAGTCTTCATTAATTGAACAAATGAACCCTTCTTACACTCCACCTCCTCTTTCTTCTATAAAAACTCCAGGAAGACCACATTGTAAAGGGTTGGGTTTTGAATACTTATTAAGTGTAAATAGTTGTTGAGGCATGCTGAAGCTCTCTTTGTAATTGAAGAAGGATAGGCTGAGATGAGAAGTTTGAAGCTATAAAAGACCTACTAAAATTGAATATTGTAACTGGTTTGAACATCAAATATACAGGCTGATTTATGGGATCCTGGTCTATTTCAATGGTGATGTGTTTCTGACTGTAATTTTTATTTTTCTTATGTTTTCCATACTGTCCATATTCTCTGATAAAGAAAAAAAATTATAGATTAGGATTTACTGCAAAGTACCCTAAATCTCACTGAAAATATTTCTCTTAATGTTTTCTTCTAATTGTGTTTTGAGGATAATTCAATAGAGTATAACGAGTGAATTGTTGGTGAGCCCATGTTTCCTAAGTATAACTTGAGATATTTTTTTTGAAAGTTTCAACAAGAGTATGCCAAAAGAAGGCTAGATTCAAAGTTCTTACCTGATCCTAGGCTATTGTTTATTGTTTATCTTAAGTGTATTCCTTTGATAATATACTGAAATCATACTAGGTTAAAATTCCTTATTTGATCTTAAGCTATTCTTTGTTTAAAACTATTTTTTCTTGAGAATATGCTGAAAGCAGGCTAAGTTAAAAGTATTTACTTGATCTTAGGCTATTCTTTGTTTTCCCTTGAGAGTATGTTGAAAGCAGGCTAGATTCAAAGTTCCTCCCTGATCTTAAGCTGCTCTTTGTTCTTTATTATATGTTTACTTCTTTCACTCACTTTTGATATTTCATACCATAACTCAATCTTAAAAGATCCTTTGATATAGATGAGTTGCCCCATAGACCATACTTTAAACTTGCTATGTAATTAAATCCTTTACGACTCCCTAGCCCAATGGATTGACACTGTCTTTGACTTATCCTATCAGCTGAACCATTCTTTCAACCTACTAATACCTTCACCCTTCAAAAGACTTCCTTCATTTTCATGATGTACATCCCAGCCAAAGACAAACAAACACTTGTACTTCATAACTAGCCTAATATCATTTCATAAGCCTTAAATAAATATCTTTGAAAACACTTATATAGAGAGATCCCTCTCTGAATCCAGGAGGGCTAGATCCTATGATTCTAAAGTGGTTTTTATGTAGGCTCTGCAGCGTTTGTTCTTGTGAATCTTGCAAACTATGGAGACCCTAGCATATTGGCGACCATATTGGGGAGACTATTGAGTAATATATAACTTCACAACTCAAGTAACCCCTATTCTTAAAATGAATCAAGTGTCACCAAGACTAGTTATTATTGATTGTTGATGGTGAACAACAACCAAAACCTTGAAAATAAGTAAAAATATTTCACCTAGTGACCCGATTGGTATTCAGTAGCCCTGCTAACCCCACCGGTTTTTCCTAAGATTCCACTGAGATATTCCAAATGAATTACATATTCTACATCCTTAAGAACTCAGAAGACCTATAACATGTCATATTGGTATTTAAAATAAATATTGGTGGTGGACCATAGAATATTTTACCTCCAAAAGAGCTAAAAATTTCCACCTGGCGACTCCACAACTCCCAAAAGACCAAATGAGTCCACTGGTAGAATACTTTGAACTGGTTGACAAGATATAGTGACCTCTTTCCTAATTTACAAACATGGATCCAAGGATACAAAGCAGATATGCTCCAATGAGTAGAGATCATATCCCTGGGTTCCCACATAAGATGCCCCAGGTGTGCTGAGATGATAACCTTCATATTTTTCAAGCTGAAAATTTTGATGACCCATTGTTACATCTCATCAAATTTCATATACATGTATGGAAGGTAAATACTAAATGGCATGAAGACTTCCTTATGAAAATGTTCATGTTGACATTAGAAGGAAATGCAAGCGATTGGTATGAATGGCTAGAACCTAAGAGCTTGTTTTCTTTAAGAGACATGCACAAAGTATTATATGAAGAATATAAAGAAAATCCTTCATCTTTATCATGGACTGCAAATTGTTGTGATCAATCTCAAAACCTCATACAATACCTATTACACATTGATGAGGATTTGGTTAATATGCATCCTAAGGATATTTTAGTATCCATTCATGAGTTTCATACCCAAAACGGCTATCTCAAGAACCTAGATGAATCAATTGAGGAAGAAATAAATCAAGGAATAAAGGAAATTCCTCAAGATATCCTTGCCAACATAAATAATGATTCACCATCCCTTCTAGGCGAGGGTAATTTAAATATTGATGATCTAGAATAGCCTATGCCTTTTTCAGATCAAGAACATACACAACCATTAGAAGACCTAGAAAATGAGCAAGACATGTATGATGATCAAGACTTTATAGAAGATGATGAGGAAGGTTGTCAAGAAATTCCTGATTTCCTACCTATAACTTGTGTTTTACTCTTAAGAGATCTTGAAAAAAAAAATGAAAATACTAATAGTGAGCAGTGCTTTGAGCAAACAAATAACCACTTAGAAAATGCAGAATCTGATGTGAAAGGACAAACAGCACATATAGGGACTCTCCCTCTATGTCACAACTCATTTCAGATTACACAATAAGAGTGACATCCTGATGATGTAAAAGAAACAACTCATGAACCTTGTATTCAAATAAAGTATCATAACAATCATAAGGATTTGTTTGAAAGAGAAGTAGATCAGGAAAAAGTAGAAAATCCTCAAAATTTCCCTACAAGCACAAGTAAATATCCCTTAGAAAAGGCTCAAGAAGACATCCAACCTCAAAACAATTTAATGCAAGAGAAAGAGGATTGTTGTATTTCTGTTAATCCTGAAAGAGAAATCTCTCGTTTGACAGAACGAGAAATTGATCAAATAATAAACAAGTAGCTAGCCTCTGAACCTTCATTTGAACAAAATAATCATCAACATAGTGCCTATCCCACAAAACAACACAATGGCACTCAAGACAGAGAGAATAGTAGGGAAATCAATGATAAATCTGAAACTAGTCCTTTGTGGAGTATGAGTTTTGATGGGTCATGTAGTAAAACTAGTGCAGGTGCAAGAATATGGCTTTACAATATAGAAAACAATAATTCTGAAGGCCATTCATATAAATTTAATTTTCAATGCATAAGTAACATAGTGGAGTATGAGGCACTCCTTTTAGGGCTACACTTATTGAATGAATTAGGAGCCCAAAGGATAATAGTTCATGGGAATGCAGAATTGGTAATTAGGCAAGTGAATGAGGAATGTATGATTAAAAATCCCAGAACTATAGCGTATAATAATGATTCCATGGACTTGTTAAAATCATTTGATGAGTTCCAACTTACCCTTGTTCCTAAAAACCAAAACTTTTTTGCCAGTAGATTAGCCCTTATTGCTAGTACATGTCTGAGACCTTGTGAGAGCAAACAATATATAGTTCAAGAAAAATTCAGACCAGCTGTCCCTAACAATCAAAATTACTGGAAAGTATTTGGGGGAGAAAAACAAATAGAAGAATGTCCTATTGAGGATATATCATCTTTTCAATAAGAACCGTCTCCCATTGCTGATATCAATCTGTCATCCAAAGAACTTGAATTTACATCAGAAACAAGCATAGAGTTATACAAAGAAGAAATTTCACTACTTGTTGATTTACAGGTGAAGGATGATGATGCTTCCAAGGAAAATACTGAGGATTTAGTCCTCAAAGCTGATGTCTTAGAAGCAGATAATCTACCAATCATGGAGAGCCAAAAAGAAGAGAGTTCTCATATTTTTTTTTTTGATACTATGGAAGAATGTGTGGAGGTATTAATTGGCTCGAATTCTCAAGCATGGACCTTTTGCAAGATCCAAATACATGAAAAGCTGCCACCTTCTCTGATGACCTTGGTTTTGAAGAATAATATTGAGAGAATACCATGGTTACCTCTGACAAGCAGCCAATTTTTCTATTCCTTTTTCTCACTGCTTAACTGGCTACACTGGCACTTTTGTATCATATAAAACATGTAAATATTTTAGAGTTAGATTAGGTTAGATAAGAATGTTAATAACGCTTAGCCTGTGAGAATTTAGTTTTTTTCTTGTTTTCTGCTTTTTAATTTGAAAAAAAAATTACAAAAAACAATAGAAAAAGAGAAAAAGAGGGCAGAAACAAAAGAAGAAATGTATAGCCCCATCCCAAAAAAGAAAAGAAAAACCTGAAAGTGTGCAAGCTTAAATGCCACTACCAAAAATAAAACTACTACTTATTCATACACCCTAATCATGACCATATATGTTTCAATTTACTATTAATAGGTTAGTGAATCAGATTTTCCAAACAATGAAATCTTGACTTATCAGTAGATTAGATTAGGATAGAAAGAGCGGCTCTAACAAGATCAAAATCTCAGCCAAAGAAAAAGAAAGAAATGGTTCTAACACACTGAAAAATTGAACCAAAGAATCAAAAGAAAGAATTGCTCTAAAAATATCAAAATCTGAGTCATCAGAAAAATGAAGGATGCTTGTAAATTTAAGATATTAAGCCTTCACAGTTTTGTTTTAAATTTCTGCAAATAAAGTCTATGTGCAGCTTGTACATACATCGATAGACATCATGGAAAATCAGACAATATAATCCTGATTTGACTGTGTTTAAATTTCTGTTTTAGAAAATAGATAATAAGATCTGCTAGACAGTTTAATCCTGGCAGATAGTAGCTTAGGTAGAGAATTAATGAGTTCAATAGTTTAATCTAAACTCGTGGAAGAAATAAGGGTAGATTTAGATTATTTTCCTGCTTTCAATGAAAGAATAAAATGTTGATGTCAAAGGTTTGCAAGTCCAAGTGCATCTTATGAAGAAAAAATGTTAGGAAAAGTAGGCTATGTAGGTAGAATGTTTGGGAGAAATTTGTTTGTTGATACAAAGTACTAATCATCTTTTCAAGCAACATGATCAAGGAATAAAAAATTTTCAATGGATAAGGCACAGGTCTACATCCCAGAGATCAATTTTTGAAGTTCTTGACACCTCCAAGGAGCTGCCATCCCCAAGTGGAGCCACTATTAGCCATCGATAGATTTTTGTCATAGAAAATGATGGCTAAAACAGGTCCTGAGCCTTCAAGAGATTATTTTCATAGAAAATTACTTATTCTTGAAACCTCTCTGTGTTTCTTGTCCAAAAAGGTCCATTTCCTTGATATTCTCACTGCAAAACTTTCAAAATCCTGATGTTCCCGAAGAAAGAACTGTTTCCTAAAGGTTCCATTTTCATCATTTCATTCCCCACATTTCATCTTCACAAACTGCCCCCATATCACTCATTTTCCTTGTAAAAATCTCCCTTTCCTCTCTCATTTATCCTTATTTTCCTCAAAAAACCCTTTAAAACCACTTAACCCTTTCTTATTTGGTTTTGAAAATCTTTTTACTTCATCCGAAACACCAAAAACCCATAAAAACCATAAAAAACCTTTGAAAAACCTTTCCGCTCCTCTTTAGGCTTTTAACCCCCTTTGGCTTAGCCTCCTTTCCTTATCCACCATAAAATCAAGGCGTTGTGATCAAGTGCCTAGCCGCTATCTCCTTATCTCTCCGCTCTAGGTCCCTTGCTCCTCCACAGGAACATGCCCCAGCACCAAACTTTAGCCCCCATTACATCAACATTTCTCGGTTTTTTCTTCATTTCATTTTCTTTTTTCCTCTTTCGATGCTCACACCCTGACTTGATCTGCACCATAGATCTATGCAGATCGTACGGCTGCCAGTGCTCTATCGCAGCCCTATTGTCTCATTTTATCCCATCCTCTTTACCCCTCGACGGTAGATCTCCACCGTCGGTTTGGGAGATCTGACGGTTACTAATCCTCCCCCCTTTTTTCTTCATTATTCCATCACCCTCGCCTTACCATCCCGTGGAGCAATCTCGACCATAGATCTTATTGATCTGACGGTCATTGTCTCCCCTTTCATCATTCTATCTCTCGGCCATCCCTTCTCATTCATCCCCGTAAACACATCTCTGCCGTCGTTTCCTCTCATACGACGGCCCTCTTTAAATCTACAGATTAACCCTGCCGATCAACCATCCTGCTACCAAACAAAAAATTTGATGTTAGCTAAGCCCTACCTTCCACCCATAAAACTATCCCCCAATCCTAGCTTGCCACATGTCCTCCACTACCACCTTCGCCCAAGCAACTTCAATCTATCATGCTCATCCACAGTCGTCGATCTGCATCCTCGCAGATCGGATGGCTGACGCATTTCGATCACCAAAACTCTCCATCGCACAACTTTAACGTGAAAACGGTTGTATTGGGGTGGACACATGTCATTCAGCGAGCAGTATTGCATTCATTTTAAGCTAAACCTCTTACCACTCATTTTCTACGCGAAAACCACCGACGCTTTTCACAAAACCACTAATCCATATTTCACACCCAAATTCACATTTGAACCCCATTTTTGCAGATTTCTCCATGGAATCTCCTCCTGCGTGCATTTTCCTCTTCTCACTGCTCTTTTCGCCCTCCGCCAAGCCTCCAAAGTAGTTTATCCAACACTCGCAGGTTTTTATAATATTTTTGTGGTTTTTTGCAGGTTTCATGGTGACAATTATAAAAAGCCATCCCATAGTCAAAAGTCCAGTGATATAGCCTTGGATGACGATCCAGAAAGGCCCAAAAGTGAATAAAAGGGACAATAGGGTTCAATTTCAAAATTTAATCAATGTTTCATGGACACCGGTTACATAGTAAACCCTCCAAGCTGCCACCTGTACAGCATAAGGCAAGAACATCAGTAGAAGAGGATAAAGCATATCAGAGGACTAATGAAAAAGGAATTACACATAAAGCCTGGAGAATAGAAGACCTAATCACAAAGTTTAAAGGATAAAGGTTTAAAGCCCGAAGATGATTAAAGAAGGCACAAAAGCAATACCAAAGGCCTAAACAGAGTTTAAAGTGTCAAAGATAGACATATCACTAAAAGAGAAGGATTTAAAATGCCGAATCACTTAAACCTTTAGTGCTCCAAAGATCAAAATGCCACCTACCAGCTGATTTCACCTAAAAAGAATACATATTAATTGCACAGTCAAAGATATTTCTAGAGAAAGATCAGAAAGTAATTGCGAGCCCACTAAAGGCCCTCAAAGTCAACAAAAGCAGCATAAGTAGATAATATCAACTAAAATCAATTAATAAGAGTTAGTACATATCATTTCTTCTCCACTGGGCCTCCCAAAGGCCGAGAAGCACTTACTCTTCATTAATTGAACAAATGAACCCTTCTTACACTCCACCTCCTCATTCTTCTATAAAAAATCCAGGAGGACCACATTGTAAAGGGTCAGGTTTTGAATATTTATCAAGTGTAAATAGTTGTTGAGGCATGCTGAAGCTCTGTTTGTAATTGAAGAAATATAGGCTGAGATGAGAAGTTTGAAGCTATAAAATACCTACTGAACTTGAAGATTGTAACTGGTTTGAACATCAAATATACAAGTTGATTTATGGGTTCCCGGTCTATATCAATGGTGATGTGTTTCTGAATCTAATTGTTATTTTTATTATATTTTCCATACTGTCCATAAGAACAACAAATATAGATTAGAATTTACTATAAAGTATCCTAGATCTCACTGAAAATCTTTATCTTAATGTTTTCTTCTAATTTTGTTTTGAGGATAATTCAATAGAGTATAACCAATGAATTGTTGGTGAGCCCATGTTTCCTGAGTATAACTTAAGATATTTTCTTTGAAATTTTCCCTAAGAGTATGCAAAAAGTAGGCTAGATTCAAAGTTCTTACCTAATCTTACGCTACTGTTTATTGTTTATCTTAAATTTTTTCGAATATGCTGAAAGTAGACTAGGTTAAATGTTCTTATTTGATATTAAGCTATTCTTTGTTTTAAACTATTTTTCCTTGAGAATATGCTGAAAGAAGGCTAGGTTAAAAGTCTTTACTTGATCTTAGGCTATTATTTGTTTTCCCTTGAGAGTATGTTGAAAGCAGGCTAGATTCAAAGTTCTTCCTTGATCTTAAGCTGCTCTTTATTCTTTCTTATATGTTTACTTCTTTCACTCACCTTTGATGTTTCATACCATAACTCAATCTTAAAATATCCTTTCATATAGATGACTTCCCCCATAGACCATACTTGAAAATTGTTGTGCAATTAAATCCTTTATGACTTCATAGCCCAATGGATTGACATTGTCTTTGACTTATCCTATCAGCTGAACCATTCTTTCAACTTGCTAATACCTTCACCCTTCAAAATACTTCCTTCATTTTGATGATATCCATCCCAACCAAAAACAAACAAACCCTTGTACTTCATAGCTAGCCTAATATCATATCATAAGCCTTAAAGAAATATTTTTGAAAATAGTTATATAGAGAGATCCCTCTCTGAATCCATGAGGGCTAGATCGTAGGATTCCAAAGTGGTTTTGATGTAAGCTCTGCAGTGTTTGTTCTTGCTAATCTTGCAAACTATAGAGACCCTAACAGGTGTAACACGGGATTGAGTATTCAATCCAAATAATTTCCAAGACACATTTGTAGCCTTATTAAAAAATTTCCATTATAAATTGTATAATTATAGGATGGGTGTGAATATCAATGTTGGCCCATTAATTTATACAAAACGAACATCAAGTTGTATTCCTATGATGGTTTGTGATGCTGTAACAAAAGATTGAGTATTCAATCCAAATCATTTCCAAGACACATTTGTATTCTTGAGATTCAAAACTTTCCATCATAAATTCTATAATTATGCAATGAGTCTGAATATGAATGTGGGCCCATTAATTTATACAAAACCATCCTCAAGTTGTATTGCTATGATTCAAATTGTACAATGAAAAAGCCTTTAGAACATAGGTAAATATCATATTTTTTTTACCACAAGGTGTAGATCCACTAATGCTTTGGGCCAAAACCCATTGAAACTATAAATGATGAAATTATAACGAAGAACTGAAAAATGATAAGTTACTTCATGAATTTAGACCTCCAATATTGACCTTTTCTCCAATTTCTCGAGCCCCAATCTTTTTTTTACCCACATTAACAAAGCCATCTTATGCACTTGCAAAAACCCTAGATCTCACTCGTGCCATTCTTGTGCTAAGGATTCAATTTATGGTATGTATGGCATATAACAAGTTGTTACAAGGAAAAAGAAGAAGAAGTTTCACATTTGCAAGAAAATAAGAAACAAAATCATATAATTGAGGTGTTATTGTTTCTAATACATATTTTATTAATGATGAGTAAACCCTCATCTTCAATGAAAAACAAAATTTTATTCTTAGTGCAAATTCCATATTATATTATAAGCATTTCTTTTGCAACATCTGGTTTTGCAATATTTGGTGCAGTTGCTAGTTATATATACATATATATATGTTTTATGGAAATTTAAATTGATTTATAATTATAATAAATAAAAATTCATGAAACTTGATTATGTGATAAATTATTTTAAAATAATATTTAATGTCAATATATCTAAAACATTTTATAAAAATATATTTTTTTGTCCTCGTGATTTTTTATGTAATAAAAATAATAAGTATTTTAATTTTAAAATGGGTTAAAAATTAAACAAAATCATTAGAAAATAATGAAAGACACAGGCGGTGCGTTTGTAATAACACGTAGAAAAACCTAGGCTTGCAAAATTCTTTGCGAGTATAAATTTAGCATGAAACAAGCATGCTCTTAAACCAGAAAACTAGAATGTCGATCAGGAAATATGAACTAGACTAGACTCGCGTACAATTGGTGTTGTGATTAATTAAACAATAGAGTACAGTAATACTGCATGTGTATGAAGTAGAAACCAAATACAAATAAGAATCATCATTTCTTAATTATATATTTTTTTTTTATTAATTACGTAAATATATCTGTGAAATATTTAAATTATTGAATGAGGGAAATTTCAAAATTAAAGTATTAAGCATTTTTTTGATGAAATCATTTTAATTTTGAACATAAAATATCCATAATATATTTAAGTTCAAGTCGAATTCGCTTTCCAAGGGTTTTTTTTCTTTTCTTTTTTTTGGGGGAAAATGGCCTTGATAATAAATCATAAAAAATAGATTTTACAAGTGGAATGAGGAAGGTGCGAGTCACCCCTCCATTTTTCGTTTCCTCGTTAGCGGGCCGTGTGGCACTGGCTAAACGATTACTTTTTATTTTCATCATTTTGCTAACAACGCATTTCCAATTTTTCAACTGTTAAAGTTTTCTTATTAAAATATGTTTCATGCTGAATATAAAACATCTTTAGAAATATAGAAATGTGCACATAACAATGTAGATAAACGCAATTTTATATATAATGTGTATAAAATTGACTCCACTTGTTTTTACATAAAACTAAAATTTCACATGACTTGACTCATTGCTCGTTCAACCGCGTTGTCGGGTAGTCACACGACTCGACCTGCGCCCTGAAGGCGTTCAACCTCCGTTGTGGCTATCGTGGAGTTCGGTCAAATGATCGGCACCGGTAGTTGTGACCACAACTCGGTTGTGGTTCGGTCGCCCAACTTGACTAAAGACCTTCCGTGCTCTGCCCACAAACTTAACCCATGACCTGCGCCCTCCAGTTCGCAAAATGTCCGCCGAACTGTTCCCCGTAGTTGCACGATTGTGACTCGCTCCCTACATATGCTGGCTGACCCGAGCTGACCTACATATGTTCAGACTACCGTTGGCCCAACTTGCGGGATCATCCTTCGCTACTCCTCGCAATTCTATTGCTGCGGTGGAGTTGCGTGTTAGATGACCCTTGTCCGATGTCTCCAAGCATCCACTCGTCGTCCTATTAATACAATGACTCCGCCAATTGTGAGGACTTCAGGTGGCTCATAGTGGACCCGACCCGACCCGACCAGACCCTCGATGCATGCTTTCTGCCGTATTACATTTGTAACGTCGGCCCGTCCGCTTGGCTATGATGCGACGATAGTCGACGTGCCATATAAACGTCGCTTCGCCGCTATGCCAATACATGTCGCTTGTCCATTATGTCACACGTCTGCGGTTATGGTGCGATGAAACACCCATAACATCGCAGGCTACCCGATACGACACGAAGGCCCCCGTGGGCACACCCGTCGCTGTGGCGTGCGCTTGTCCGTCCTATTGCCTTTGTGTGCTCGTGTGGGGCGCCCGACTCGCCGGAGTCAAGGAACGGCGACTCATTGGCCTGACAGTACATGACCCATTCAATTTTTCAGTTTGTTTGGAAATGTTAAATTAATAAATTTAAGAATTAGAAAGTGTTTTAAAAGTGTAAAAAATAGGCCAATAAGATTGTTAAATTGGCGAAAAATTATAATTTGATTTATTAATTATGTAAATAATATTGATATATTAAATTTAAAATTTTAATGTTATCTATATATATATATATTGGTGAATCGGAAAATGTTAAATTAATAAATTTGGAAATTAAGAATGTCTCAAAAAGGTGGAGGCTAATAGATTTTTAAATTGGAAAAAACTATAATTTGGTTTGTTAATTATGTAAATGATATTAATAATATATCAAAATTCTTATTTTGTAATATATATATATATATATAACTACCAATTGTCTTCAAAAAGTGTAGGCTAATATGATTGTTAAATTGGAAAAAATTATAATTTGATTTCTTCATTATGTAAATATCAAATGATATTGATATATTAAATTTTGTAGTTTAGTGTTTTATTTTTTAATATTTAGTGTGTGTCTATATATATATATATATATATTGGTGTATGAGATCCTCTGACTAAGTCTACTAAGGCATTAATTCAAAAATATTATGTTAATTTGTTTAAAAGGGATATACATTTATTTTTTTTAAATGTGATTAAATGAAATGAACATGGTTACTTTGTTTTGAATAAAATTAATTATGAAATGTTTTCCATAAAAATATTGATGATAAAGTATTCCAAGATTTGAGAGTAGTTGGGAAAAAACAGTTAAAAACAATTACCTTTCCTTTGAGGATAAAATATGCATCCCAGTGAGGAAAATGGGTTATGTGACTGAAGTAAAAATAGTCCGATAGAAAGGGGGAGAGTTAATCCAAAGTTGGTGGTGACCAGTGGAAACTCAACTTCTCTGAATCCTAGAAAAGAAATAATAATGTACTGGAAGTCCCAAGGTCTCTTCCAGAATTACTTCTAAACAACCCTACTCTGGTACGGAGCACGGGGGGAGACGAGGACATAATATCCTTTGTCATGGTAGGGAGAACATCATCAATAGTTTGTGAAGTGAGATAAGAAAAACGGTTTGTTTGAAAAGTAAGAACTAGGAGCATTGTTTAAGAAAGATTTTGTTTATAGATAGATGTTTTTCAGATAATGAAAAGAATGTTTTATTACAGAAGAAGTGACTGCATTTGTCATTTCCTTATCTGGTTAAAAATATTGTTACATCTCAATTGCAAGAAAACTATATCTGTTGGGTTATATATAAATATGTGCCTATTTACTAATGGCAATATTATAAGATTGTTGGTAAAATATTTACATTGATAATTTGTAATAGAGGTAGGGTATTCTCTTTAGTTAAACGAAAGGCAGGTTTTACAATAAAAAGAGGAAAACATACCACATAAAATCTACAGAATCTGCTAGTAGAAAACTCTTAGTTTAGTCCAAGATAGAAACCTTGGACAGAACAAGTCATTTTCTTTCAGTAACATATGATATACATGGACAGGTGAGTTACAGAGGTAACTCAGAATTATTAAAATTCCAGACATCAGTTTCATTATAAACTGAAGCAAAGAAAAATCGCCAACAACATATAGTTATTAATTAAACAATATCAGTTTTCCATAAGATTTATGAAAAATATGTCGGAAGGGCATTTATATAATCTTAAACCAAAAAAAAATGTATTTGTTTATGGCCATTAACTAAAGCCTCATAATAATGTATAATATCCATAGAATTACCTTATTGAAAACGTGGGAATCATAATAGGCTGAGAAGGGAAGTAAGAGAAATAAATGTAGAAATCTTATAATTGCACTGAGAAACTAAAATGAGCACTGTTCTCCAAACATAATTGTGAGGTTCCAAACACATAAGCATATGTAAACCAAAAGATGTAGCTATATTATAATTATCATGGTTTGTGCGGAATAGAGGATACCATAAACAACCAAGAACCATAATGAAGAATAGTATGAATCCTCATATAGCATGTATGTATAAATCCTGTCAAAACAAGAACGAAACCCCTCTCGGGTTGAGCCCAAAGTCTTGGCCAGAGAATTAAACTAAGTAGAGAAATATTACGCAACTAATTACAACCCTCAACTAGGGCAAGGCCACAGAAATTTAACTAAATAGAGAAAACTTGTATCAAAAGGCAGTAAAGGTCATAATGACAGAAATAGCTACGAGTTCTTAGAAATCTCTAGAGAGAAAAACAAGAGTGGTTTTGCTTCTAAAATTAACCCCAAAATTTAAAATGTCCATGTACCTGAGAAAACTGAAAACATGGTCGACATTATGAAGTCGAATGTAAAAAGTCTATGGTGATATTTCCATAACAAGAACAATGAAGTAATACCTGCACATAAACCAAATGGTGTTAGGGTTTCAAATTTAACAATATACAAAAAATAAAATGATGAATAGAGGTTACATCAAGGCATGGTTCAGGGGTATTACCTTAGCAATGAAGCCTAAGGTGACATAAAGAGAAAATCCAGCACAAAAAAAGCACAATGAAGTGTTATATTTCACTTATGATTTGATAGAGGTAACTAAAGAATAAACCGAGTATATATATAAATGACGACAGAGTTTGTTTACATGTCGAAGGTTTGTTGAAGATGAAGGGTCGAAGCAGACACCAGTGAACGGGAAGCTGTGAGCCAAAACTAGAGCTTCACTCCACAACCAAAGTACAACAATAAACAAGTCAAGAGTAAACCATGAACTCGTCAAGGCATACAACTAACCAGGTAATGAAGTAAAACAAATAAGCATGAATGCAAAAACCTGAAAATGTTGGGAGAGAAAATAGATAGACGTTAGCTAACCCTCAAAGTCTTAAAAGAGAAGTGTACTAGTACATTTACCTGCTATGGAGCACAAGGAAGACGATTTCACCAAAAGTGTGAGACACAAGACTAGAGGTCGGAGCAATGGCAGAGGAGAGGTTGTACAGTGGCACCTCCAGTTGTGTGGGAGTATAATGAAAAAGTTAGTTATGGTTGGGAGGGTGTTTGGTACCCTAAACTGGTACCAAAGGATCCGAGTTGTAGATCTTCTACCATGAATCTAATGGGCAAAGGGTCGACAGATGTCACCCAGCTGTAATGTAAACCATGCGAAAATGATTTGCATAGTACTTCATATCATTTCAAAACCCAAGTCATTAACCATTGACAGGGTGGATCGAAAAAATTTTAATTAAGTCCAATCGTATGTACTATTGAGAGCAGAGAATTAAATTTATGAAAAAGGGAATGTTAGCCTGCAGATAAATCAATTTCACATATATGAAATGCCAAATTTGCATCATTTATAAAGTCAGACCACCGAGGGTTGAAAATATGTTATGGAAAGCGCCCAATCATAGGTTTAATTATTCACATGTGGAAAGTTCAAACTGTTACCATGGAATTTTTACAAATAGTATGTAAATAATTTAGAATGACAATATCCATGATAATTTCAAGTAGACAATCCTTCATACATGGAAAGGAATCATGTCAAATAGGGTAAAGTTAAATTTTATTTATTTATTTATGTATATTGATGTTACAATACATACTCTACATGCTCTTAACCATTAGACCCACTAAAACAATATATATATATATATATATATATATATATATATATATATATATATATATATATATATATATATAGATATTAATTTTGTAACATTTTGGAGGTTATAATTTAGAGAATTCACAAAAATACCACGTTCAATATTGCAAACAAACATTGGTTGAAACTCTATCTGAGTTTCTTCATTAAATGTATACAACTTTTAATAAAAATCCTTACCAAACTTAACAATGTGGTTGTAACAACTACTAGCTCGGAACGTGTTAGAAATGTTATGATCCTTCACTAATTATTTGCTTGAAATTATCAAACATTGACTTTGGAGCATTCAAGATATAAAACAAAGCTATATTAAAATTTATTTGTAATGACCATCGTTGGGTTTATTATAATGTTTTCGTTGAAATAATAAATGTGGTTACCTCTTTAAATATCTAGTTTTAGGAAGGTATTCTACCTATTAGGAGAAGAAATATGTCTGTATTTTTTTATCTTGATAGGTATTTATTTGGATGAGTGTTTCCATAATATTTGTTTATGACATAGGTGAAATGTTTTTAGCCATCCATGAGTTTGTAATTGAGAAGTGATAATTCCTATAATCTAGGGGTTCTCTACATATAGAATTCCTTACCGAGAATGATAATTTTTGTATAATGAATTTTCTTTTCAAGATTTAGAAAAGGGAAATTTAAAATGTGCTCAATATTATAGGGATGTTCCTATAATTCATTTAATGTATTTTTTATAAATAAAAAGAAATCACGAATACCCAAATTCTCAGCGGTACTGAAAATCGGTCAATTGTAAAACAATCAAAGATTTGGAGCAATTTAATTCCATTGTTAATGAACATGTTTCTTAAATTCTATTTAAAGATTTGAGGCTTCAATGTTTGGATAAATTTCATTCCATTGTTAATGAACATGTATCTTAAATTCGACTTAAAGATTTGAGGCTTCCAAAGTTTTAAGAAAATTGTACATCATGGAGACATTTTAGATAAATGGGTAGAAGTTACTACTTATATTTATGGACACATTGCGTATGTCCATAAATGACATAGGAAATCATGGAAACCACTTCTTGGCCCCAAAAACTGAATCGTACAAACAATTAAGCAATCAATTACATTTGAAGGCCACGATAAATGACAACAATGATAGAAACAACAACAGAAAAGACATATTAAGTGGATGCCATGGTATTCCACCTAATCTTTCCAAGGAATTGAGATGGGTTGAACAAATACTAAACCCTTGTGCAATAACTATAGCCAATAATAACATTGTTTGCATTCAACATCTCATATGGGTCCTCCATGATCTTGCATCAATATCAGGTGATATGAACTTGATGCATGTGCATCTAACATAAGGTCAAATGTTTACAAATGGATTTGGTTTTCAAAGTCAAGAATTAATTATTTAATGTATTTTTCCTATAGTGTTAGGAGAAAATGAGAATTAGTGTAAATAGGAAAACATTCGAGAGTATTTTGGAATATTTGAGAGAATTGTGGATTAGTTATCTCTTATCTAGGGATAAGGGATTAGATCAGATATTTTATGCAGCATTAGAGATATTGTTGGTGTTAGTTTAGGATCTAAAACCTTATTTGGGTTCATATCCAATTGTATAAATGTAGCTGAGCCCATGAGGCATATAAGTGTGTGAGTGTGACGAATCAGAGGACAATGAGTAGCCCATGAATCCTCTTGTAAATATATAATTTTTTTAATGATTTTTTTTAGTTTTATGTGCATTCATTGTGTGTGGATTTAAATTCAGTTTTATATGATGTGTGTGTAAGGCCCTATGGCTAGTTGTTGCATAAAATTTTTGGTATCAGAGCCCTCGTTGTGATTATGATAGTTGGCTATTGATAGTTTAATTTTTCAATATCTACCACATATAGAGAAGAGAAATTTCTATTTTGATTCAAGTATATTGCTTGTTGGATAAAGAATCTAAAATCATGAACTAGTGTGAGAAAATAGGGATTGAAGAGAGATCAAAAGAAGAGAACTACAAGGAGAAATATTTTTGTAAAATAATATACAATTACGTTTCCCACTAAGGACATTGAAGATGTAGCAAGAGCATATGGGCATGAGAGATGGGCATGGAATTTTCAATTTTAAGACTTTGTATTTTCTTATTTTGCCTTATATTAGTTATTTGATTATGGTGTCACTGAAGAGGAAGAAATAACGAGACGCTTATTGGTATATGATTATATAAAATAATCAACATCTTTCGACTGAAGCTCTATTGTGATTAACTGTAAATGAATAGGATATAGGGATATCTATAGTGTTAAACTTTGTGCCCTAAAGATTTATTTTCTGGATATATCACATTGGAATGGTGGCTAATGTGGCTTTAAACTTATTATGTACTGTTACTGTCTGGAACTTTTATGCTTTTTGAAATTTCGGCTGATGATTTTAAGAAAATATAGTAACGATATTTCATCATCTTAGACATTGCTATCTCAATTTCTTTGATTTGGATTTGTTGCATGAGCATTTGGTTTGAGTTTGTTACACATTCAATCCATGTAATTAAATTCCATAGCCAAGGATGGGTTTGTTAAACCATATATTATGCATCCAATAAATCATAGAGATAGAGTTAAAATTCCAGTGGTATTGAAATTATCATAGTAGCAAGCTTGAAATGCGAAAATAAATAAAATTCGAGAGAGGAGAATTTATATTTCTTTTGAAATATAGATGACAATATTTATTGTGTGAATCCAACATTGGGAACATAGATAACATGGAGCATGGATCTATGAAGTAGAATCATGGAGCGTTGAGACAAGAGACCTGAGAATCATGAAGTTTTGCAGCAACATAGAGTAGTGAAGAATATTTTGGGTGTGTTTAGCAGTTCTGGGAAAGTTTTGCATGGTGAATCTACCATGGAATCCATCGGTTCATGGTGCATTGAAAGTCCAAGAAATAATGAAAGTAAAGAAACATCGCATTAGTCTAATCATGCGTAAAAATACTAAGGATTCATGTCATATATAAGGATTGTGTCATGGATATCATAATATTGAGGGACATTTATAGATCTACCATCAATTATTAAATTTATGTGTTGGAAAAATTAATAGCGAAGTTGTTGGCACATATATTTATCACCAGAGAATATCAAGGCTCACATAGGTAAAATATTCAGACTACAGATTCTATTTATTAAGCCAATAAAGAAGGAAAGATATGTGAAATTCAGTGGAGAAACATAATGATGGAAATTTGAAAATTAGGCAATTCAATTTCAATTTTAGAGTTTTAATTCCTAGAGCATTGTGATACCTTGACATGCCTGAATCTAGTGTGCCAATTCAAGGGAGACTCCTTTTGGGAGTAGGTAAAAGTAAAAAGTGTTAGCAAATGGAAGTGGAATTTTGAATAATCGAGAGGTGTGTAGAGGAGGTAAGACATTAAAATAAAAGTGTAATAATACATTTGTATTGAGAATGATTTTCAGTTACATTTATTTCTTGTAACCAAGAAATTAAAGGTAAGTGTTATAAGCATGGAAGAACTGTTAGTGGCATTAATAGTCTGAGAAGAAAAATTGTCACGCATCATTTATTTACAACAAAATGTCACATAATTTTTTTTGTAAAAGGTTATGATGGGTTTTATTTTATGACATATATAATTAGTGGAGATGGAATAAGCACTTGAATGGAACATGGAAAGTATTTAGTGTTTTATGATGAGAAAATCACATAAAGACTCAATAAAGTTGAATAGTCAAGGTAAGATTAAAATCAATAAGCTTTTGTGGAGTCATAAAGATATTTTGTAAAGGGTGCATTTTTTTGGTACCCAACACCCAAGATCCATTAATCAAGAATTGATGCAAAATTCAAAGTTTGGAGTTAAAGAGTCATAAGTTAAGTAAAAAGTGAATTATGTTTGTGTCATTGAATTTCATTTGTGTATTTTTGGTAGAGACCGACACTCGAGATTTTGGACAACGTATTGTACACAAAAGAGATATTCAAGTGATTTGCAACAAAGAAAAAAGAATACATAGAATCTTATGCAAGGGAAGAAGGAGATGAAAATGACCATCAATATTCATTTGCAAAATTTAGAGAAAAGCCACAATGATGCCATAACATTTGGCATACATAATGAAGAGTTGGAGAAAGATATTTTTGAGTTGAAGCAATGACTTGATTTATTGATGGAGCTGATATAGAATCAGAAATATGGATGGATAATGAAGAATATAGTTAGATGGATAATCAAGCAGTTGATTACAAGGAGACAGAAACACAAGTTGAATATTTTTCTAAAGGAAGCAGAAACACTCCAGATATCTAAGATGAATGTATGCATTTTTGGACCAGAACAAGGTCCTATGCTTGATGAGGATGATTATGATGTTGAAATGAAGTTTTTTTATGTGAACATGGGATCGATTCCCACATATGGAACCAAAATCTATTTAGAAGATCGACGTAGATAATTGAGGAAAAATGATTTGGTGAGAATATAAAGCCTCGTGTTTTTAAATCTGACTATTGGTGTATGGATGCATGACGTGTTCCAAATGATGGAAATGAATATAATTATGTTTCATTCAAAGATGAATACCACTCTGAAATTATTTCTAAAAGAGATCATAAAACTGTAATGAAATCCGAAGAAGAATTACAATTCCTCAAGAAGATGCTGATGGAACTTCAATCTAGTCAAGTTGTAGATAAGGAAGGGAACTATTCAATCAATAAAAATGTGGAACCTAATATATAATGTAATTTCGAAATTATTTTTGGATATGGTGAATTCATATTCCAAACTAATAACAATAAAATTAAATACGAAACTAAATTGGATGATGAGTGTTGGCCTCTCATTTTGGCTTCTTTTTACCTTATACACTTCATCACTTACCATCTTTTCTCACTATTGTATCACCATATTCAATTAATTTTTCATCTTTCATGAACATTTAAACTATGTCATTTAATTATTTTAGTGTTTTAAGAAAAATTCAACATTAAATTAAATTTTGACACAACTAGAAAACCTTGTAATGGCTTGTTTAAAGTCATGGTTGCAAGACACATGGGCCCCAAACAAATTCATTTCTGAAAACTATAGGAACAAAATATGTACAAACACCTGTTGGTTTTCATAAAATCAGCTAAAATAGGGTTGGTTAATACTGGTCAAGATTGACCAGTCATTCCGGAAATCCCCTAAAATAGGGGCAATTTAATGATTTTGTCGGATTCATCCTTATTTAGTGTAAAAAATAGATAATTTAGAACTTATGACCTAGATTAGGATTATTGTTAGCTTTTAAAAACCCATTCAATTTTATTATTATGATTTTAGCCTATTTAATCAAGGCATTCATAGTTAGAAAAAACCTGGAGACTTTGAGACTATTACTTTCTGAAGATAATTGAAGTCAAGTACTTGATTTATCATTTTATTGTGCATACTATATGATTTGAATGGATTGTTGTAGTTGATTGTTTTAACG
Organism: Pinus albicaulis; assembly: GCA_034641835.2. Classification (NCBI taxonomy): domain Eukaryota; kingdom Viridiplantae; phylum Streptophyta; class Pinopsida; order Pinales; family Pinaceae; genus Pinus; species Pinus albicaulis. Next base: position 489,195,731 of record CM076574.1, read on the forward strand.
TTGTACCAGTAAAAAGTGGAGGGCCCCCATACTGAGCTAAGTACACTTTGTTGTAGAGTAATATTCATAGTTATGAATATACTAGTTTTAATTTTGTATATTCATATTATTTCTTTGCATTAAATAACTGTAGATATTTTTAGTATGAATTCATATTATTGCGATATTTTTTTGATTGATGTTTTATCTTTCATTAATTATCTTGGATGTGGAATGACAACCTGGACTCTTAGAAAAGAGCCTCTTCTCTGTGAGCTAGGACTAGAGTGAATCAAGATTCACTTTCTTATATGATTTCCTAGACTAAATTTATATGCTTTCATAGTTACATTTTTCCATGATTTCTTAGATGTTTAGAAATTTCATTATGGAAGGAATGTGGACGGACGATGAGGGCTCTTAGAGAAGAGACTCTTCTTCGTCTTCTAAAATAGACTAATCTCATTGACCAATCATTTATATTCTTTCATAGAGTAAATTTGAAAGTTTTCTTTACTTTATTTTCATAATAGTTGTCTTGTTATTTTTAATATTGATCCATGCATTCAACTTTTAAGTATCGAAACAATGGCTTCCTAAGTTAGTTATATCTAACATCCATATATTTTGGCATGTTTCTAAGTATAATGATTCAGATTTATATTTAAATATATTTTCTAATTCATTCCCATAAATTAGACTTTCATTTTTGGCGTCGTTGATGGAGAAGCATGCTTATATAAAGTTTAATAGGAATTCTACTAAAAAAAATGTAAAACATCAAAAAGAAAACAATGTAGCATTTCCTTTCATTATGGGATTTTATGCTTAGCAAAAGACATGAAAAATGTATATTCTCCAAACAAAACCTCCCAACCACTCAACCATTCGTAGGAGTAGGACCATTCGCATTAACTATACCAGTTGTTGGAAAACGAACTTTAGACGAATTGGTGGAAAAACAACGTTCCAGAAAAATATTAACTCTTGTTGCAAGACAAACTTTGTTAGCTTATAAAGTAAAAATAAAACAAACACAAACACAAACATCTTCCATAGGAAAATAAAGAGAGACAATAAAATCAATTCTTGAACATTTAGATCAGCCAATCCTTTAATAATATACAAGGTTGAAGAGGCACAAACTCAACTTATTACAGAGGCAATTAAAAGAACTAAGAAAGAAATGATAAAGGATGGACAAGGATATGATATCCCAATGTTGACTCCAGAAAAAAGGTTACAATATGAAATGCAACAAAGAGAATGCCCAAGAAAAATAGAGGAAGAAATTAGAGGATAAGCAGAAAGAAGAACAAAAGAAGATGTCAAAAGAGAACATGGCAATAAGAGAAGATAAGATGTGGAAACAAAAAATGATCTAGAAGCTACTTTTGGATTCCTAATTCCAGATACTAGAGCAATTCTTGGAGAAGGGGTAAAATGAATAATATTCCACCTTCTGTTTTACCAAATTTCTATGGAATGTCTTCTGAATATCCCGATTCATTCATGTTTAAATTTGATATTTTATGTCGTACTTATAGTTATACTGATGATACGCATAAGCTTCATCATTTTCCTGCTACTCTTAATGTAGTTTCATTAAAATGGTTTATGGGGTAACGAGAACACACTCTTACTTCTTGGGAAGACATGAGGAAAACTTTTCTTAAGAAGTATCAAGCCTATTGTAGGCTAAGAGATTCGAAGGAAGATATTTTTAGGGTGTCTCAACAAGAAAATAGGAGTATGGAAGAATACTTGGAATGATTTCTTTACAACTTACAAAAATCCAAACAACATTATTTAAATACTGATACCATTCAAACAATTTTTCTCAAAGATACGCGAGATGAATATCTTGATATTCTCAATGTGATGGGAAAAGGAGACATCTCATATTTACCATTTCAGGAGATTGCAGAATTATATCAAAAATATTGATGAGGAAGAGCTAAACATGGAAAAATGGAAGAAAACTCAAAAGTCACTAAATCTACAACCTAAAGCATAAGAAGATAAAAGCTAGGAAATTGTTTGAGAATTTAGAATGGATATCTTGAGCACATTAGGGACACAATTCAATTTACTAAAGGAAAAGAAAAAGAAATATGAACAAGATCAGGTACTATCAATTTTTTTCCTAAATGTAGAAAGAGGCATCCACTAAAGAAATATCCTTAGATAGTATTAAGGTTTGTGGACTTTGTAAATAAAATAATTCAACTAATAATTTTCCAAAACTAAAATAATTGCAAGTAAATTTTATGGAAGGGGGAGAAGGGATTGGCTATCTCTACTATTTAGAACCAATAAGACCTTGGAAACCACAGTTTACACGTAGGCCTCAAAATTTACCTCAACAATTTATTGAAAAAACTCCTCAAAATTATTAATATCCTACTCAATCATTATGGAATGAGCATATGCCATTGCAGGCTTGGCCTCCTCAACAAAACCAAAACCAACCTTCACAATGTTTGCGAGGATACGCTTATGGAGCCTAACCTCCCCAACAATTTTACTCTCAAAAATAATATCAACCTTATCCTCAATAGTCATATCAACAACCATATCCTCCACATCCATTACCATGTAAATAATTCCAACAACCCCCTCAATCAAACCCATTTCCACAAAAATCATTACCTACACTAACTTCACCTCAGCAACTTCAGCTGCCAACTAATCAATCACCACCTAGAACAACTCAATTACCAGCTAAAGGAGTATAAAATCCATGTAAAAAAGTGGAAATACCAATTTACAATACTGAGGAAGGGACTTCATATTCCATCCTTTCCATTCAAAATAGGAAAAATATTTCAAAAATACACTCTTGTGATTATAGAAGAACAAGTTGAAGAGGGGAGAAACCCTAAAAAATATGATGAAGAACATCAAATTGAGGAACGTATAACAATAGGAACTCAAGCACCTCATTTCCACTAGTTAAAGAAATAAGGATCCAACTTCAATTCATGTCAATAGGAAATTAGCTAGTCTTATGTCAACAAATACAACAGTTGAGAGATATTTTGATCTTCGAATACCTATAATAACAATTTCAATCAACAATTTATCAGTTTCGAAAACTCTAATCGACTTAGGAGCTTCTATAAATGTCATGGCAATAGAAACCATGTAATGTTTGAGATTGCCCAATATCTAATCTACCACTATAATTTTGGAACTAGATGATAGATCTGAAGTAGTGCCCGATGGAGTACTTGAGTACATCGTTGTTTCTTTATATTCATGGGAACATCCCGTAGAATTCCAAGTCCTACAACCAATTCAAACTTAGGAGGTCATTCCTTAATTTTTTCCATACCGTGGTTAGCCACAACAAATGCCTTTATTGGATGTAGATTATGAAGTATGATCATATCACATGAAAATGAGAGGAAGCACATATCACTCTATCATTCTTCTCAATATCCCTCTTTATTATCATGGTATGATTAAAAAAGGAAGAATATTAGTCTATCTTAAGCATAAATCTAGCCTTTTATTTAGAGAAGAAGATAATGAGTACTTAATGGATCTTTTCATTTTAGAACCTGATATTTTAGAGCAGCTTAGCACTATCCAATATGAAGTTGTGAGTCAACCTTTAAATCAATGTTTTCAGGAAAATTGCATTATTAATTCATTTCAAACATCATCTGAAGTTATTTTTCCTATTAACACAATCACAGTTTGTCAGAGTAAAGTAATTCAAATCAACCCCAGAAGGAATCTTAATGTTGGTAACAATTTACAATCATCACAATAAGAACAAGTAATTGCACTATTGAAGAAATACTCAAAATATTTTTCTTGGGATTATACAGATATGCGAGGAATTCATCCAATACATGCATGCACCACATTTACACATATGAAAATATCAAACCTGTAAGACAACCAAAAAGAAGAATGAATCCAATGATAAAAGTGATCATAAAAGAAGAATTGCAGAAACTATTGTAGGTAGGACTTATCTACCCTGTCTCAGACAATCAATTCATTTCACCCTTAGTTGTGGTTTCCAAGAAAAATGGAAAATGGAGAATCTATGTAGACTATAGGGATTTAAAAAAAGCGATATTGAAGGGTCAATTTCCACTACTAGTCATTTATCAAGTCCTAGATTCATTAGCAGGGAAAAAGTACTTTTATTTTATTCATGGATTTAGTGGTTATAATTAAATTAAGGCAACATTAGAAGATCAGGATAAAATTATGTTTACTTGTCCTTGGGGAACATATGCTTACAATGTGTTACCATTTGTATTATGTAATGCACCAACTACCTTTCAGAGAGTTTTCATCACCATCTTTACTGATCTTATACATGAACCTATAGAAATTTACATGAATGATTTAACTCTTTATTGAAATACATTTGATGATTGTTTAAAAAAAATGGAAAATTTTTTACAAAGATTAATTGGCACTAATCTATCTCTTAGCAATGAGAAATGTTTTACTATGTTAACTGAAGGGATAGTATTGACACACCATGTTTCATCTTCTGGAATAAAGGTGAATCCAACAAAAATACACATCATTGTAAACTTATTACCACCAACAACACAAATAGAAGTAAGAATTTTTTTAGGTTATGTAGGGTATTATCGAAGATTCATTGAAAACTTAAGTAAGATAACCTTACCTTTATTTAAATTTCTTACAAAGGACATAGAGTTTCAATGGATCACTGATTTCCAAAATGCGTTTGAGAAACTGAAACAAAAATTGTCAAAAACGTTGATTCTTAGAGGAAAAAATTATTCATTTCCATTTTAGATATCAAGAGATGCATCACACACAATAGTAGGAGCATATTTACGCGAAAATGAGAACCAAACACACTATGAAATCTGTTTCATTAGCAAAAATTTAACCCCACCTGAGTTGAATTACAATGTTACTGAAAAGGAAATGATTTTTGTAGTATATGAAGCAAATAATTTCAGACATTACATAATAGGATATGAACTCTTCACTCATATGGATCATTCAGACATTAAATACTCCATGAATAAGCTCAGTTCTAATGGCAGGATTGCTACATGCTTGTTGTTAATGGAGGAGTTCATCATTACTGTATTAGATCAACCAGGAAAAGAAAATCAAGTGCAATATTTTTTGTCAAGGCTTCTTATTTTTGGTGAGATTGTTCAAATTTTTTATAACTTCTGATATCGAAATTTACTTGCTATAACAGTCAAGACTCCATGGTTTCCCCCTCTCGCTATTTATTTTTCATTTGGAAAATTAGCTTCCCATTTTACAAAAAAATATAAAATAAAAAAATAAGTGATAATGCTATATATATAGTTGGGTTAATGGAGACCTGTTATGTACTAGACCAGAGCTTTTAATCATAAAATGTGTAAGAGAAGAGGACATTTTAGATATTTTTAAAGCATGCCATGATGAACCATATGGTGGGAATTTTGCAGAAAAAAGGACAACATACAAAGTTCTAAATCTTGGATATTATTGGCAGTCAATATTTAAGGACTCAAAAAATATGTGAATAAGTGTTACAACTGTAAAATAATTCGAAGACCTCTGCCTTATGATGAAATTCCATTGGAATGGGCTCTTGATTTTGTTGGTGCTATCAATACACCATTGAATGCAAATAAATATATCTTGGTATGTATCGACTATGTTAAAAATGGATGGATGAAAAAGGATTAAGAAAATTAACATAAAATACATTTATTATCTATTGAAATAAATATTTGTTAGATTTGGAGTACCAAGGCAGATTGTCACAAACCAAGGAGCACAATTTACTTCAAATCCTATCAATCAAGTTAGAGAAAAGTAAAATATGAAACATATAAAATCAACTCCATATCACCCTCGGGAGAATGGACAAGTGGAATCGACAAACAAAATTCTTGAGAAAATTATAAGAAAGACAATGAAGATGCATAAGAATATTGGTAAAATAAATGAAATGAACCATTATGGGCTTAAATAATAACATGGAAAAATACATCTCGATTTATCCCCTATCAGCTTGTCTATGGTAAACAAGTTCTAATACAAATAGATTTTGGAATTCATACATATAGACTTGTAGCTAAACTACGATTTGACATGTCAGAAGCATAAGAACAAAGAATTATGCAGCTAAATGAACTAGATGAGATCAGAAAGGAAGCTGTAAAACATACATCACTAGTGCAACAAAAAATAATTGAAAGGCATGAAAAATTTATAAAGAAGAATATTCTTCACATAGGAGACTCCGCGGTTCTAATTGATTCAAAATACAAATATTTCAAGGAAAAAATTACTACACATTGGTTAGTGTCTTATGAAAGTGAAGAATTATATGACAATGGATCAGTTAAGATCAAAACCATATATGAAAAGGTACATCATTCTTGGTTAATTGACATAGGCTAAAATTTAATAATAAGTCTATGAAGATTTTATTAATAAATTGGCAACATAAGCACATTTTGAAGTAGTGGAAAATAATAGTGATGTGCCTTACCTATCTTCAAATTAAAAAGAAAAAAAAGGTAAAAAATAATAAAGGGGTTTGGCTGTGAAAATACAGGTTCCTGGCACAGTACAAAGGAAAATTCATACTTGAAAAGAAAATTAATTGGCCCGTATGAATTATAGAAAATAAAAAAGAGTTCTATTTCATTTCATTTCATTCTGAATTTCACTACTAAATATTTTCTTATTTGAAAAATAAATGTGAAAACTTGAAGGCAAGTCTCAAAATAAGAAACGAGAAGAGGGAAGAGAAATAATTTATGCTTTTTTTATCCTTTCCATCTCAAACTTATCATCCTAAAAAATCATTTACTTTAATATACTTCAAGTCAAGCTATTCAATTTAAAGTTTATTATAGAGGGACATGAACATGAGAAATATTACAGAAATGGACCTGTACATAATCAAGTTCATTATTTAGGTTCAAATCCAAAAATGGGACTTGATTGACCTAAAGTTGAATCAAATCCTCAGAGGGTACCTGAAGTTGAATAAAATCCATATAAGGGACCTAAAGTTGGATCAAATCCACAAAAGGGACCTAAAATTGAATCAAATCAAAAGGGACCTGTAAAAATAAAGACTACATTTCTAGTGACAATCAAAGGAGATACTTCAAAAGACTAATTCATCTCAAGAGAAAAAAGAAGCCATGAAGGATACTAATTTTAAAATACTTTTAGAATCAATATAAAATCAAGAAAACAATGGAAAGTTCTATAACATATTTCTTTTTTAATCCTTTTGACTTTGAAATAACACTTGTAATTGAAAGACTAGTTAATCTTGATGCATCCTTTCTATTCGTACTTAAAACAATCCTTCACATTATAAAACCCTTCCATGCTTCGATTTTCCTTCAATATTAAGCCAAAATCTGAGAGTAAACCTCCTTTCCTTTCTTGCAAAAACAAGAAATTGTGGGTAAGAAGAAAATTTTCTCTGCAAAAGAAATGAAATGGGGTTAGTATCAAGTAAGATGTAAGTCAGAATTCAAATACAAGCTTATTTAAAATTATATAATTATCAAAAGTCTGTGTAAAATCCATGTACTTATCATTAGATGTGAAAACAGTTGAAGAAAGGAAACATTTAAAGGTCAAAGATGAAAGAATTCCCTATTTTAAACAAGGCATCCATTACATTGAAGCAACAGGAAAGGTGATAATCTATTTTTAAGGAGATCATAAGTTTTGAAATGATTTTCAAGTGGTCATTTAATGAAATAATCTTTCATAAGCACATATGGAAAAGAAGAACCTAAATATTGTATACAAGAGGCTATAAAAGAGATTCAAGAGCCAAATCATGAATTGATTTCATGACCACATAGTGGAAAACAAAGCATTCATAAAAAGTTTGCTGCATAAAAATGATCAGGGGACAATATTGAGTTATCATGCCAAAGAAATAAAATGATTATCCTGATTTTCACATAAATACAACCTCAATTTTTGTTTCTTCATGCAAACGAATAAAATCATCCTTGTTTTGTCATGAAGACAACTTTGAGAAAAGTCATAAGATAGGATAGCCTTGTTATTATCTTAAAAGACTTGAATATTGTTGCAAAAAAAATTCAAAATTGACATGAAATTGGTAAGTTTAAAAACCAAGTACTCATTGATGATTTCTACACAACCTTCATAATGTCAAAATATTGCAAAAAATAGAAATTGTACATGAGAGGAATAGATTATAGCTAAACATGCCAAATAGCATCATAATGGAAAAGTTGTAACATATGACAAGATTATGTGAACAATCATAAACTTGAAGTTGTGGAGTAAAAAATTTCAAGAAGAACAAGACAAGGAATAAGGGAATAATGAAATGTGTAGCCTGTACTCTGGAATACAAAGAAAAAGGAACTATCAAATTATATGTAGCATTTTTTGTGCTATGAGAAGAAGGAAGTGTTAGAAAACAAAATGAGAAATTGAAATAAGAAAAACAAATTCTAAGCATGCTCAGGAATTCAAACTATAGTCCCAGGAATTTGAGCTATACTTCTCATGAGATCAAAAACTACAGTCAATATTTTGAAGGTGGCTTAGGATGTAAAAAATGAAGTAGGAAAGTGGTAAGGAATGAAACTAGTAGTTAATTTTTTTATAAGTTTGCAAAGTACTAAGACTCACAAATGACCTGGTTGTAGAAATACAATATTCAAGGGGGAAAATCAGTTAAAGTCTAGAAATATAGTTAAATTTCTCTTTCGAGGTGAGATATCCATAATATATTGTGTTAAATCCTCGAAGAAAATAAAATTTGAAGCCTGAAAATAGGAAATTTATGCCAAAAATTTATGTTTGAAACATGTAAACATAATTTTTTGTGTTGAAAATATAGTGGATTTAGAAATCAGTTAGTGCATAGATCCAAGTATGAAATTAAGTTTTCAATTTGGAAACTGCATGTGAATTAGTTGGCATAGAGAAGGGAGTAATTGAAACAAAATCATGTAAATTAAGAAATTGAGTAGTAGGTTGAGAATAACAAGACAATGCAGAAGTTTTTCCAAAACCCTCTCTCAAAATTATTTTCATTGTCAAGCTACAGGTTAATATAAAAACACACAAAGGGGTTTTATTGGCTCAGAACAACAACAAAACGACTTCGACACCAGCAATCCAGTATGTAGAGGCCACATTTTTTTTTTCTGAGTTTGTTTTCAAAGACAAAAATTCTGTGTTTGTTTTCAGAGAACAAAAATTCAAGAATAAATACATAGTGACAATGACATTTTTTTTAGTATTATTTGAATAATTTCATAATTTTTTTCTTCAACCTGAGAATTTCAAAATATTCCTGGTTAAGAAAGTTATTTTTTTAACCGAAAAATTCAAAGAAAATACAAATAAGGAGGTAAGTATTCCAAAATGGAACAAATAGTGGAACTAGTGGGGTTCCAATCAGAGAAATGGACATAGGAAGGTAGAGAAAAGCTTCATAAAGAAAATTTAATTGAATTTCTTAGAAAATTCAATGGGTAGAATAGCAAAATCATAGAGTCATTTGTAGAAAATTATCAGAAAGAGAAGACAATTATAGGAGATATAGCTATTCCCAAAACGAAGGATTACATAGCCCTTCCTACAGGGTTACCACAAATAGGATAAAGATATCACATGGGTAAACATTCCAAAGAAAAAATTTGGAATTCCTTCTTGCAAAAATCTAGAAAAGGAACCCTCAATTCGAAAAATGGAGTCATAAGGGAATGGTTTCAAGAACCATGGAGAGAAACCATCTTCATTATTCAGAAGTACCTTACCTATGATGGAAGGTATAGTGTGGTACATATGTACCACATCAAAATCCTCCAACATATCATGAGAGATAACAAAGTCAACCTTCCATATTTCTTGACAACAAATCTACTAATGGTTATGGACGGTGTTAATGGAAAGTGTGACAAAAAGGAAACTAGTTATTATCATCAAGGAATGATAAAAATGATTGTTGAATATCACTTGCAGAACACAAAAACAAAAGAATGGACAATTTTTCTTGAGAGGAGCAACTTCATAGAAAATCATGAAGAAGATCAGTGAGATGTAGCTTCCTAGGATCACAAAAACTCACATTTCTATAAATAAGTAATGTACACATCTTCTTAACCTAGGACACAATCAAAGAATAAAGTTGAATTGGAAATCCTCGAAAAAGAAAAACCGTTTTTCTCCTTTCATAGAAAATCTAGGAAGAGAACATTGGAACAACTTAAAACATTGGAGGATCAATCATGCATGAGTACATGATTGACACATAGCAAGGGGGAGTGTTGGCCTCCAATTTTGGCTTATTTTTACCCTATATATTTCATAATTTACCACCTTTTACCACTACTTTGTTATCATATTCACCTCATTTTTCTTATTTCATTCACATCGAGGTATTTAAAGTATTTATTTTAATTATTTTAGTGTTTTAGTCAAAATTGAGCATTAAATTAAATTTTGACAGAACTAGAAAATCATGTAATTGCTCATTTAAAGTCATGGTTGCAGGACACTTAGGCCGGAAAAAAATGCATATATGGAAACTATAATAACCAAGGATGTATTAACACATGTTGGTTCACATCAAATCAGTTGGAATGGTGTCGGTCAGTGCTCGTCAAATCTGACCAGTCATTCAGAAAATCCTCTAAAATAGGGAAAGTTTTATGATTTTTTAAGATTCATCACTGTTTTGTGTAAAAACCCGATAATTTTGACCTTAAGAGGTGGATTAGGGATATATTTTTTTTCTTTCTATACTATTCATATTTTATTATTATGATTTTAGTTTATTTAAGCAAGGCATTCATAGTTTGAAAGAACATGGAGACTTTGAGACTATTACATTCTGGAGATAATTGAAGACAAAGACTTACTTTATCATTTTCTTATGCATATTTTATGATTTTAATAGAGTGTTGCAGCTTATTGTTTTAATGGTGTACGAGGAAAAGGTGGACTGCCCCCATACTGAGCTAAGAACACTTTGTTGTATAGTAATGTTCATAGTTGTAAATATGCTAGTTTGAATTCTCTATGTTCCTCTTATTTCTTTGTTGTAAATACATGTAGATATTTTTAATATCAATTCATATTATGGGCATGTTTTTTTGAGTGAATATTTATTTTTCAGTAATTAGCATCAATGTGGAAGGAAAGATAGGACTCTTAGAAAAGAGCCTTTTGTCCATGAGCTAGGACTAGACTAAACCAAGATTCACTCTCTTATATGCTTTCCTAGACTAAATTCATATGCTTTCATAGTTACACTTTATCATTCTTTCTTATATATTTTGCAATGTTATTATAGAAATAATGTGGAAGGACAAGCATGACTCTTAGATAAGAGCCTCTTCTCCATCTTCTAAAATAGAATAATCTCATTAACCAATAATTTATATGCTTTCATAGAGTAAATCTAAAAGTTTCTTTACTTTATTTTCAGAATAGTTGTCTTGTTATTTTTAATATTCCATCATGCATTAAACTTTTAAAAATCCAAACAATGGCTTCCTAAGTTAATTATATCTAAGGTCCATATATTTTGGTGTGTTCTAAGTCTTTAGATCCAAAATGATATATAAATATTTTCTAATTTAGTCCCATAAATTAGAATTACAATGAAATTGAAGAATTAAGGAAACTAATGGAAAAGAAACTTAAACCAAGATATTGCAAGAAGAGGTAGAAAGACATCAACAAGATACATTTGACTGCACAAGTATAAATTAGCAAAGTAGGAGGATAATTGCAACATAAAATTTGGAAGTCTGGAAAATAGAAAATAACAACCACAAAACATCAACAAGATGAAATAGGGACTGATTTACTACAAGTGAATGTTTGGGATTCAAGATAATTTTATCACCTTATGAAGACTAATGGTCGAGATACCATGATTTTTGCGTACATGGGGAGTTTGACGCAAGTGCCTCTAACCTAACGTCAAATCTTTATTAAGGGAGTTGGTTTTCAAAGTTAGGATTTTATTATTTAATGTATTTTTCCTATATTTTTGGGAGAGAATGGGAAGTCTTGTAAATAGGAGAAGATTTAAGAGTATTTTGGAATATTTGAGAGAATTTTGGATTAGTTAGCTCTTATCTAGGGATAAGGGATTAGGCGAGAAATTTTATGGATCATCAGAGATATTGAGGGAGTGATTTTAAGATATAGAACCTTCTTTCTATTCCGATCCACTTGTATAAATATACGTGATCCCATGAGGCATGTAAGTGTGTGAGTGTGAGGAATGAGAGGCTAATGAGTAAGCTGATAGTTCTCTTATAAATAATTTATTTATTAATTTTTTTTATGAGTTTTATGTGCATTCATTTCTTGTGGATTCCAATTCAGTTTTATATGATATGTGTGTAAGGACCTATGGTTAGTTGTTGCATCAGAACCATATAATTGTAGAACATGGGCCGAGAGATTTCACTTCTAAGTTCATGCATGCTAGCACATTTCTTTGTTGATCATAATTTCTCTCTGCAGATCCAAATTTGTTTCACAGGGCTCTCATGAATTTTCATGAGGTAAGTCCATGGTATTAGTTGTTGTAAACCATAAAAAATAAATAATTTCTCCAACCCTTTGCAGGACAGGCCAACAAATCTCTTCCTATAATATAAATTGGCATTTCTCATGGAATACAATGGCCCACATTCATGGATTCATTGGTCGGCAGACTAAATGGGCTTCCTAGTCTCCTAAGGCTAACTACCATAGCACATACTCTTCGGGCACCCTTTTTAGCTCGCCCTCCTTAGAATGACTTCCATAATCATTTGAAGTGGTATGAAAAGACTTTGAACCTTGATATGGAAGTAAACATAATTGAAAAACCCCAAGATTCCCTCACTAGCGAAAGCCCTAGGGGTAAAATAAAACAAGGAATTAGTTATATGTGCACAATGTCATATCCATCAACTCGTTGGGGAGTGTTTCGAAAAAAATTAAGGGAAATAAAATGAATTAAAAATCATGACAATTTCATCAAATTCATAAAGGACCTAAATCCCCTAGTTTTTTTCTTGATTGATAATGATATAGAGCATTCATCACCTAGTCTCATAGAAATCATTAAGAACTTGGTAGATCATCTATATAGATTCTTGGATTCAAACAATGTATGTTTCAAGGGGAGAGAGTGTGAGGACATGAATATGGTTGAATGCGAGACTTCCATGGGGTTAGTTATTAATATAACGTATGATGGTGATTATAATTTGTAGATAACTTACAACCATTTGAATTGGGTCAATAGAGTTAGGGAAGGCGGATTTGTGTGTGAAATCTCTAGTGAGAAAATAATTGACTCTGCAAGAGCCATGTTTCATAAACATTATTCAAATTGGGAGATGCATTTGGAGGATGGGTGTAATTCTCTGTGTTGGAAGATTAATCCTATCACCTTTTTCTCTTTGTGGAAGCCATCTTTGAACATGCCTACCTGAGCAGACTCCTCATTTTAGTGATATGCTGCAAATTTTATGCATTTTTTTCGTTAAATTTTATATTATTGTCTGATATGTATCATACATAGAAATGTAGATAATATTTGGTCTCTTGAATTTTCACATGGGATAAAATTCAATGCTTATATTTAATTCGTAATAGAAATGTTAGACATAATAAATAAAAATGATAATTGCATCCATTTATCATTTGATGCTCCAATAAAATCATTGTAGTGTAGTTTGACACAAGAAACTAAACATCGTTTCCAATAATTTTACCTTCACTCTACATATACAAGTCGTAGTCTACCTATTAAATGTTTTCGAGCTTTCTAGGATATCCTTTCCCATAGAATTTTCAAAGAACCCGACAAGGATTTATTCCCATTATATACGAGTGAATTTATCTCATGAAAAAAAAAAAAATAGTTTTTGTCACCATTCCTAAAGAAAAAATTGAAACATTTTATCTCAATATAGTGAAAAAATAAGAGGACTCTGCATTCCCACTACTAGAATTTTGGTGTAGGTTTTTTTAATTTTGATCTTGTTGTTGAATCTTGAGCACAATTTTGAAAAATATCAGAACCATTTTAATCTTCCATTCACTACCAATTCAATTCTTTTAAGAGAGGCAAAATGCATTCCAGGAACACCAACCATACGATTATCAGTAGCACCTTGACAACCCCATCTGAAATTAGAGAAAATAAGAATAACAGTCATATTCCAACTTACAATCTAGTCTATTAACTCTGAAAATGTCTAAAATATAGAATATCATAATCCCAAACAATGAACTTAAAGGAAATGTGTCGTAGGATGACTACAAATGTTATCAATTCAACAACTATTTTGTTCCTACAACAATTTCTGAAAAGAGCTTTGTCACATAAACACTTGAAAACTTACTAACCTTTAAGAAAAATGTTCAGGAAACAAGAGATTTTTTCACATGGAGAGTTCTCCCTGGACGTAATATAGGAAACAAAAATAGAACATAATTTTCTCACTTAAGTGTTTGGGTTCATGTGTAAGAAGTAGATATTGAATCACATAGTAATATGGTCCTTATTCATTGGATTATTATTACCAATACAAAATTTAATTTACTTTATCATAATTTGTTTCTAGAAATAAAAGAATAAGACTAATATATAATGCTATGGTAAGTTGGCATTACTACAAAACACAAAATTAAAATGATCCAAGTCATCAGGGAATGCACGAGAATAAATTTTAACGTATAGATGATGATGATAAAAAAATAGAAAACTATGAACTGCATGGCCAAACTTCATAATTTATTTCCTAGACCATGGTGAGAATGGTGCTCATGGAGCAGAACTCCCAAGTCATTGAAAAAATTATGGACTGCATTGTCTCTCAAACAAGCCAAACCCTATCCAACATGAATGAATTGTTAGACAATGTGAACCTTATTTACGAACCAACATGGTAGGGAACATGGATTTTTTCTCCACCAGATTATCAAGAAAAAAAAAATTCTAGAGTGTACATGTATAAATCGATTGTATAGTTCACCTTGATTTTAAGAATCCTGGCCTCTGTTGCCCACAACAATGGAGGAAATTTTCTAAGCTTTGAAAGGTTTTCTCTTCATGTGTTTAGGTACTTGATTTTCATAAATTCTTTGACTAGGAGGCTTCAATTAAGGGTTAAATACTTTAAATAAGTATGTATATTACCCTTATTGGAAGATAAATTAATGGATAAACACTCCCAATAAGATTTTAGATGGCCCCATCTGATAAATATGGATGCTTTCAACAAGAATTTAGAAGACACCATCAGATAGGGGTCCATATTTTCAACAAGATTCCTTTCTCTATTAAGAAATACTAAACACGAAGGAAACAAAGGAGCAAAAATTATCATTAACCATATAGAACCATGGAATTTTTTAAATGTTTCAAAATATAAAAAATGAAGGTTAGGCATATATAAATTAAAACACCTGATTGAACGATAAATAATTTATACATCCTATAGGAAATAAGTTCAAGGCCTTGGGAGCTTAGTTTCAGTCTCAGCGGAATGGAAAGGATGACATATTGAGCATGTTTAAAAATAAAAAACATAATATTTTGACAAAATAAAAAAAATGGAAAAATATGAAGGAGAAAATGGCACAAGCTAGAGGACCATGACGAACCTTATTTTCTACCTCAATATTTACTAGGTTTTTCATGACGCCATACCCCTAGTCTGCATCATCAAGCATTTCTAAAAACTTTGGAAACAAAATAATTTGAAATTTCATCCTCTCCATGAACTTCCATCATGTCACTGACTTCTTCTGATGGAAGGTAGAATTCCCTTAACCGTTTAATTAAGAATTTCCATATAAATTCCCAATCTATGCAAGAATATTATTTGGTGAATGACATATTAAAGCATCAAAAGAAATACGTTTTCTATGTTCTAGGGAACCTGCACAAATGGGTAAATAATGACATAAAAGAAGAGAAAATCCACTTTGCATGATCTTGTCCCATCCAGCACACTTAACAATATTTCATTCACTACCTTCACAAGTCCTTGAAATGTTTCTGTCTCGGGAAAATGGAGCAACATCCATAAATGTTTTGAAGAGTTGCTTTCAGGATAGTTTTCTCTGACACGCCACTCAAAAATTGAGAAATGTGCACTTTTTTTAGTTAATTCCTTTTTCAAAATATTTATATCGCAGACATTCAATATAGTTAGCCTCTAGAAGCTTCTCATATTTATATGTGCACTTGTTGCTGTAAACCTACCCGGTTCAACAATGAATATTCCTTATTCAAAGGTCACATTACGAGTTCGCATTCATTCTTATGCTTTAGAACTTGCATTTTGGTATGCTCTTCTAATCATTGAAGAAAGGCCTTTAGGACACTTTTGGAGATGCTTTAAATGTGAAATATCATCATATAATTCCACAGTATTTGTCATCTTCAAATCCTCTTTCAAAGCTTTCTTAGCTTCTATATTTTCTTCAACACCCAACAATGCCACCACTTTGTTGAGCTAAGCATGCCAATGATTACGCTATATAGCAAGAACCTCATTGTATATTTAAGAAACTCTTTGGTACCTACCCACATCTCTAAACAACCCTCCAATATTATACAAATCATCCACATGATTTGGCTTGAGGTATATGGTTTTTTGAAACCCTTGTATGACTCTCTCATTCTCCACCATGGCATGCACGACCTACCCAATATCACAATGTGCATAAGCATAATCAACCCTAAAAAATAGAACCTTGTCCAAAGCCTTTTCCACAACTTTATGTTCACACAACCCAAAAAGTGCACTTCCAAGAAACTTCAACACCTTGTAATGGGTTGATCAAAGAATTGCCACCTCTTTGTAACTGAGTTTTTGATCTTACATAATATGTTATAATCCATCTTTTTGTTTTCCATATTAAATTCACAATGACATTCTTCCTAATAAAAACAAAAAATATGCCCTATTTCCTATTTCTCGTAAAAAAAATAAAAAAATCCCAAGTACAAGTTAGTAACATACCAAAAGTGAGTGCTTATAAAAGAAGAGAGTAATACTGAGTGAGGTACGAAGTGAAGATATTCAGTCACATCATATGTTTTTGCGGTCTTCGCCCTGCAATTTAACAATTAAGCAAAGATTAGCCATCGAATTTCCTCACATGCAACTTGAAAGGTTTCACTACCTATCTTTGAAATCCGTGGGATGAATTAATGCCTTGTTTAGGATTTCTTCCCAATATAATTGTTTAGGTCCATCACGGTTTTCATGGAGCCAATCCTCCAAGCTACCGTTGGAAATGAACTCATATACAAGAATTTTCTCTCCCAAATAAACATCAACTCAACAAAGGAAAAAAGTTCTCATTGAATTCATGGATTCTTAAAGTTTGCATTTCTATTAAAACCTCTTTCTCTCCTTTAGGTCACTTTTGTTGCATTTTTTTCCTCCCACTCTTGATCCATTTCTTAGTTTAACATTGTAGATCATTCCAAAACATTCATTATTGATAACATACCATTCATAAAAATTTTGTGAATGTATATTACACACTTTTGAAGATTTGTTTTTTTTTAAGCTTCGGTAAAACCTGCCACTAGTATTTTCTTTCATGATAATAAATTCCACATCCATTGGGTTACTTCTCGATACCTCTTTCCTCATATATAATGTGAGATGTCCATAAATGAAAATAATGACTGTGGCCATAATGAATATAAACTGGTTCAAATATGACGATCCAATTTGGGTCCATCCTGCCAACTATGGATGAAGGGTGGAAAAGTTGCCACCTCTCTGTGAAGGGTGGCGTGGAAATATTGAGGAGAAGTGGCTCGTTGGAATAGGAAATATGTAATGATTTGAATGAAAAGCCATGTTGAGGGTTTGATCCTTGAGGAAACAAATTGAATGAAAGGGCCCGTCAAGACTTTGATCGCTTGTGGAGCAAGCATTAGCGACATAGTAGAGGCGATAGGGACATCAACACAACACACATTGAATTACAATGATGATTCCACGTATAAATTTTTTATTTCATGGACGACCAAAATAAAGCCCTATGGTTGGCTAGATCTACCTAGTCCAACCACACAAAAAAAATGCCTAATACCTATTACCATAAATATTATATATAATTTTTTTTTTATAAAAAAACAATTATTATTATATTCTTATATATAATTTTAAATATTTTTTTATAAATAATAAATCATTTTTTATAAAACTTAACAAAACGTTTCCTATATGTAAATGTATAATATTAAATAATATATAAATAATATCAGAATTTCTAGAACCCACATTGACATTCTATAAAACTTCAAAAGACATTCTTTTATATATTGATTTGTTCATGCATATTCTCCGACGCAAAGGTATGCTGGTGGAAAACTACTTTTGTTAACACTAAACTATATGTTATTATAGATTTTTATGCAATATTGTGATTCTTATTAGTCCCTGCCCCTTCAGGGCTGCAGGGACTATTGTAATCGGTTATGTCTATCTTATTAATTAGTCCCTGCAATTGAAAGCAGCTAACCTAATGTTTTCCCCTCATATTTTAGAAGCACCTTTTTCTCAACTTATGAGCTTCTTCCAGCCGCTATTTCAACCAATAAAACAATTTAACGTCTTATTTGGCCTCATATCGAGGCAGGATGTAAAGAAACTTATGGTAAATAACAACTGATATCTACCATTTCTGTTTCAATAAACTAATACTAGCATTACTTCATAAACATTTTATGTTTAACTTATCTTATTTTATTTTATGTGGAGACATTTTATCTCATTTGATTGCGAGACACTTGGGAGACACTTGTTTTCTGGGAAAACACCATAAAGAACATGTGGCGAGCATGAGGATGTGCGAGGATGTGCTGCAGTTACAAATTGGTCTTTGTACAGATAACGCTTCCTAGCCTCTCCCAGCCTCCATAAGTTTCTGACCAGAAAAGCAGCCTCTCAACATTTCTGACCAGGAAAGCAGTCTCTCAACATTTCTGACCAGGAAAGCAGTCTCTCAACATTGTGGACAGGAAGTATGCAGACGAACTCAGGATGAACATCCTCTGTCTGGGCTTGGCGCTACGACAAGGGAACGAGGGTATCAAAATAAGAAACAAACCTTCACCGAATGAGTTCAGTCTTACAATATCCAAAATACGGTTAACATCCACAGGCATCTTGAGAAGGCTGTTCTCTGAGGTAAGATTCCTCTACATGCATTTCTCTTCTATTCGATTTCTTTGTCTACAGGGTTATAATATATGCAATAACAGTAGGAGTGCCTAGCTCACTAGAAATAGTGCCTAGCTCACTAGAAATACATACTTGTGATGAATTGAACATTCAACAATTCCTGCACTGACAGTGGACATTCAAATTACAAAATACTTGTAAAATCCGCCTTACTGTTTTATATCTTGCTTCAGGAACGAAGTGGTTGTATATTGTGCAGGGGATTTCGTCCTACCTGAGCCAGATCCAGAGCTCTTCTCTGAAGGACCTCCAGCCTTGCCTGAGCTCTTCGTTGAGCACCCACAACTGAGCCAGATCGAGAGGAACATCAGTTGAAGCATAATTATTAGCAACATTTTAATTATTACAGACATTACCTCGGCTTTTACACTTGCAAAGCTTGAGGGTACCGGCGCTCTGATGTCGTGCACTGCCGCACAATTCGCCGGGCTTCGCCACCAGCGACATGAACCTCCTTCCGACAATGGCAGCCGCAGCTCCCATCTTCCTCCACCTGCGGGCTGCAACTGCTTGTCTTGCCTGCAACATCTTCAGTACAATACGATACGCGAGATTTTCCTGTGTTTTTGAGATGATTAAGACTCAGTTCGCGCAGCGACAATCTGACAATTTCCAAGCGTAGGTTTTGGGCGCGGCCAAGAACACGACAATAGAGATGTGAGTACCATTTCTGGCTGAAGCATCCCTAGCGTTTCACACAACATGATCAATTTTCGAAATCCAACACTTCTGTTAAATATAAACAATTGCCATATATATTAATAATGTTTCTTCCAGGGAATACAATTTAACCCTCTGTAGAATTGGGAAATTTACATATTTGTATTCGGCATGCCTGGTTTTCAACAGATCAGAAAAGTGTTAAGACCATTTCATTTGCAAGTCAGTACCAGACAATAGACAAAATTTTCCAAACTGTACAAGAAAATATAAAATTGACAGACATACTTGAATGAGACCATAGAAAATAAGTACTAGCATTGCTGCAAATAAAATGGGCCCAAGGTAACTGAAGTCATGCCCTCCTCTTGCTACCCGGAATGTGCATGCAGTAATACTGAGAACAAAGAGTTCAATGAATATTACAGACTCCAAAATTATCTTCCCTGTCCATGCAGAGCGGTTAGTTAGGTTAACATCTGAAAGGATATATAGACAGTCCAAAGATTCAGAGCTAATCTCTGAAGGCTTGCCTGAGCTCTTCACTGAGCACCCAAAACAGCTTCTTTCAAGCTCTTCACTCTTCTCTAAAGGACCTTCCGGCTTGCCTGAGCACCCACAGCGTATAACTATGATGGTGGTATGTGGCAATAGAAACACCAATAATGACAGGTGGCAACAGATCGATCGACCAACAATACTTGAAGAAAATATT